>OX422208.1:340636284-341259169 GCA_949130495.1 Sambucus nigra
GTTTATAGATACAACATTGTATACCGAGAATAATGCGGTTACCTGCACAAATCAAGTTTGTGCTGATGGCAGTTTTCGTTTGTGCCACTACCCTTTGAGCATTAGTGCTGAACCTTCATTTTTTATCCCCAACTATCATTTAATCCATGAAAATCAAAATTTTAGCCAGCCACGCATATCAACTCTCTTTTATAACTTCTCACTTTTTACACAAACAACTTCCATGCTATATGTCCTCTTAATTTCTACAGAATAGGCCGTGGGTCGCCATAAGGAATGCATAATAGGCCACACGTCAAGATGTATGTATAATCTGACTAGTTCCACGATTCAACGGCTCAAGTGTAATCGTTGCATCAACTACTTTGAACTTGACATAGGGGTCCTTCTCGAGCACCCCACTGAAATCCTTGAACAATGGAATCTGTAACAGCATTCAATAAGCTGTACATACAAAAAATGAAATTAAAAACATGCACCCCCAATAGCAGCAGCAGTTCAATAAAGTGTCTAAACTACAATTATTTTCTTAATAGCAACAGTTGTACAATTATATTCAACTACTCAACATGATCTTTATAAAAAAGGCATGTGCATAATAAATTCCCCAACACTGTAGATTTAATGAAAATATAGGTGAATTTCCCATAATAAGCAATCTCATTTGTAGGCAAAGTCGTAAATTAATAATTAATCACCATCATAGAGAAATTTGCACTATAGAGAATGTGTCCAGCTATATCAAAAAATAAATTGAGTTCTTTTTTTTCTCGTTGAATTTGCAATGGACAAATGACCATGTATAAAGCATAAATATCTACAAAGATCCAAATCACATTTTAATTGAAAGAAAATTTTAAAAAATTGTAAGAGGAAAGGAATGACAGTGAACTCATCCTAAAAAGTATGATGAAAACATGCAAGAAATATACTACACCCCGCTGTAAGTAGAGCTACTATTGTTGCTTATAGACCTCATTCCTGATCATAACCTTACCTAGAATACAAAAGTAAGAACTAAGACCTGTAAGAAATGTAAGAACCATATCTGCAATACAAAAATAAGAACCAAAACCAAGAGGCATGACAAAAAATCGACTATAATAAGTGTAAAAACTAATAACTATTGGTGATATTTATTGAATAACAAACGTGAAGTAGATCTGCAAAAAGATTAACCTACACATTATATACTGCAATAAAAAAATAAAAACTTCAAATTTAGATAGAAAAAAGCATCATAAACCATTTTTTCTTTTAAAAATGAAACAACACAAATCTTAAATTAATGGATCACACCACTAAAAGCCTTAAAGAAAACAAAGACTGATCGTTAAGTCTCTTAAGACAGATCTTACCCAAAGATGCCTGATGTGTAACACTTTTATAGCCTTGCAAAAAATAATAGAGTACAAATATCAAATACAATGGCAAATAAACACAACCAAACTGGATATAAATACATTTAACTGAAATAAAAGACACAATATTGAAAACCCAATTTTTTTAATCCAAAATCAAAAAAAAAAATCAATCCCAAACACACTCCATATAGAGCACGGTCGTTGAAAATTTATAACTCGGTGGATATTAAGATTGAAAATATAGAGCTCATATTGTATTTAGGACAAACAAAAAAACTAAATATCAAATTGTATTCCATATTAAGAACATCATACAATATTCGTTAAATAAACATTGAAAATCCCTAAGAATCTGAACCTAACGAAAGAAATTTCATAAGCAACCTTAACCCGAAATCAGATAACATAGAATTTATTTAGATTAATGTGTTAATAAAACAACAAAAAGTAGTGAAAGTATTCAAGTAAGAATGGATTTTTACCTACACGGACGGAGACTTGAAGTTCTTTGGTAGCAATATAAAAAAAATAATCATAGACATAAAAAGGAAATTGTTGAAAAAACATAACAAACTACAACAAAACAATTGAAAAATAATAGAGCGATTAAGAAACCTGTGCAAGTATACCTGTTGCAAGTTCATAAAAAATACATTGTGAGTAGCTATGTTTATAATTGAATAAACCCACATCAAAATTTATAAAAAAATTAAAAATCAACAATGTTTATAATTAAAGAAATCATAAACAAACATGAAAATGCTACCCCAAAGAAAGAACCTAAATGAAAATTTCAATTAGCCCTAAAAAACAACAATCTTTATAACTCAAAAAACATAAAAAAAAATATACATAAAAGAGCATAAAAATGCAACCCAAAACAAAATTATCAGGTCTAAAAAACACTGAATCTAAACATGGTAGGCAGATTCTCTCAAAGTCTGGTACTTTCACCATGTATTGCAATCTAAAATATATATTGTAATTTAGGATAAATATCACAAACACACACTATTTAATTCCACAAACCTATACATTACCCTACTTTTAGAACCATTTACGTACATGTGCAGAAAAACTATTAAACTCAAAATCTCTCAAAGTCAAACATGTCATACAAACTGAGAGATGATGTTCATACCTGACAAATGGATCTCAGAAGGCATTGAACACTATGGATAGAAGCCACATAACCACCACAAAATTCCCATATAAACATGGTGGCACCAAGATAAAATAAACTAATCCAGAACTCATATCTGAAAAAAAAAAGATTATGAGTGTGTGCGATTCAAAAAAGGAGCTGGAAAAAGAGAGGTAGAGAGGGAAATACCTGTACCATCGAACAAATAAACTAATGTGCTCCTGGTAGTGAACAAAATCGAACAAAATCGTAATAGATTGTAACTAAAATCATTAGTTCCCAAAGCATTAGCAATAAATATAAATAGAGTTATAACAAACAGAACAAAATTAAAATCAAAATGAAAAATCCCTAAACTTATCAATCTGCAGAGACTACCTTTGAGATGATGCGTCATATAGTAGCTCGGAGGGTGCGGTGTAGGCATGGGGTTTTAATGGGGGTGGCACGGAGAGGATGGGGTGCAGCGTATGGGAGGACGGGCGGTGGCGGATAGGATATGGAGGTTGATTAGTGAGGGAGAGAATGAGGGGAAGTGTAGAGTTTGGGGTTCAAGTCGTGAGTTAAGGAAAAGAATGATAATGATGGCTAGGGTTTGTCAAATGAGTATATGAGAGAAAGTGGAATAAATGATCTCAGCCCTCCATTTCAAACCTTGTTGGCTTCAATCTGAACCATTAATTGTCTTTCAAACTTATGAATAGTAAAAACACCATTACTCCTTATATATATATATATATATATATATATATATATATATATATATATATATATATATATATATATATATATATATATATATATATATATTGTTGCAGTATATACTTGAAACAAGCGTATATTCAAGAGAGCCTGAATCCATGAAAGAGTTACGTGAGGTGACCGCAAAACACCCTCGATGAGTCTCTTATTATTTGTTCTTTTTATCTCAAATTATGTTAACATTGATTTTAATGAGGTGAACTATTTTATTTATCATGATAAGAATGGTGACAAAATTTGTGACGGGTTAAAATATTACCCTGACAGTAGATAAAATTCATAGTATTGATTTTGGGAACAAAATAGGAACCTGATGACCACCTTGGGTGATGAAGGACAATTATATTATCACTCTTTTTTCCTTTCTTTAAATTTATTCTAAAGAAACAAAATTAGATGTTCTAAATAGTTATGTTATTTCAATTAGTGATATCGAATTAGTTTGCTAATAATTAATTTGTACATTTTCACACACACACACACACACACACACACACACATATATATATATATATATATATACTCGGCCACGCATCGCGTGGCCTTCATGCTAGTATGTTATTGAAAGTATAACTTGGGCAGAAGCATCTTGGCGAATGTTTTGGAGCTAAAACCCAGACCAAGGATGCCCAGTTATACTTTCTCAAACTCAAAGACCTTTAGCTCTTTTTTGTTTTTCTAAAAAAGAAATTAGTGGGGGTTTGAATAGCCCCAAGAAGATATCAGACTCATAAGTAAACAAGCCTCCGATTATGGAACCCAAACACTCAAACTAGCTCTGGTCTTAGAAAATTCTGGAGTTAATCTTGGCAAATGACACACGAGCAAGTACAAACAAGGAACAACTCTCCAAACTGTATAAAAATGTAAAGTTATAATAACCATTTGTTAATGATTAAGTTATCTTATTAATCAGGATAAGCTTAGAAGTTAAAATAACTACAAAGAGTACTAAAAATACTCTTAAGAAAATAACTTTATAGGGTAAAAATAAGTACGAAGATTACTTCCAAGAAAATATTATCCCTTTCTAAAATACTAATCTAAATAAGAAAATACAACAAAATTGAAACATTATTGTTTAATAATACTACAATTACTTTAGTACCCATCACCGTCGTTCCACTTTCTAGGTATGTAGGGCGATTATAGACCTCTATGTTAATGGTTTAGTCACACATATGACTTTATAAAAGTTTGTCGTGTTGAAATAACCCAAACCCAATCCCCAGAAGAGGGAATTGGGCATAAAACTACATATTAGGTGTGCATATGATATTAGGAAATTGTTTGTTTTCTAAATGAACTAAGCCCTTATTATGTTATCCAAAATGGATTATAATAATTAGAGAAACTATAAAGAAATATAAATAAAATAAATTTGAAAAAACATATGCCTAGATTGACTGGATAGAAATTGAAATGATTGACGCAAATATTAAAAAAATTGTCCTTAAGATGAAACTTGCCCCAAAATGGTGCTCCACGAACTCAGTGGTTATTGTCTCATCGGTGTAACAATCCACTTATTCCTAAAATAACACTCCAAATTGTAAAACAATAAGTGAACTAACAATGCCATAACTCTTTTTTTACAGAGACAAAGAGAATAATGACAGGAAAATGTGTATGAAAATTCTCTGTCAAAATTGAATGAAAAGACCCAACTTATAGTTATTCAAACGGTGATTAGGAGTGGTTAAAATTTCTTATAACTATCAGAACATTTGGACATTTTATAAAATATAAAAATGGAATTAAATTGGGACAACAAAAGAAGACGGACCAAAAATTGGTTTTAAAATCCTAATTTATTTTCCCAAAAATTTAATATTGAATCCAAGCCAAAGCCTAAGGACTAGGACCCACGAGCTTGAACTCGTGTCGTGCCGACTTTATTTAATTTGGACTGGACCGGGTTAAGTCAGGCGTGCAGTAGTGTGTGCGTGTTGAAATGCAAGTCAATATAAGCCTATATCGGTCCTTCCTCTTTGAAAGAGTTAGAATATTCCAATAGCACCAAACCCATAGGAAATTGGGTCATGATATGCTACACTTATTTCTCATATTACATCTAAGTGGAACTTTAGCGTCTCCATAAAACTTCAACCAAATTCCTATTACAAATGAATAATTTTGATAATAATTTCTCCTTCATTAATTTATGATTTGGTATATGTAAGTATACCATATTATACTATTTACCAAAGTGAACACGTTTTAAGAAGGAACTGTCGCGAAGGATGTGTCCTGACTTCAAAGTTAACCAAAAAAAGATTTTGTTCACCTTAGTGCTCTAAAAGGCGTGCCTAATCTTTACCTAGGTGCGCCTTTTACGCCTTATTCTAGCCTAGGCGCGCCTTTTACGCCTTACTCTTGATAAAAGGCTTAAAGAGCTGTTTTAAAAAAAAAAAATGCTTTAATGAAATGATATCGCCTTTTACAGACTTTTTTTTAAAAATAATCAGACCAATATCTCATTCAAAACAATCAGAAGACAAATGGTATTCCACACCACTCTACCTCTCGTCCCAAAAAAATGTGCGCTTTTTAATTTTTCTTAGTATTAATAAAATAATATTTAAGTTTACATAAATTCTAACAAATTTAAGGTATGTACCGTTTTAGTATTTTTAATAGCCTTAAAAATGTTAAAATATATTAAAAACGCCTAAACGCCTTTTCACGCCTTCTTACACCTAAGGACTGCCTAGGTTTGTAAGGCTTAAGGCTTCGCCTTCATGCCTCGGTCATGCCCTGCGTTTTTTAGAACCTTGGTTAACCTAAATAAGCACTAAACCACAACAACCTCCTTGTCATAGTATTTGACCGTGAACACCAAGAATTGTCACAGTCAAGAATCATGACAACCTAGGGCGAGACAATAAGCCTTGTTATGGTCCTTGACCATGACAAGTTATTGTTGCCGCGATCCTTTTTAGCCAGCATTTTTGGTCAAAATAAGGTTGAAATAAACCTTATGATCGTGACAATAGAGAATTGTCACGATTTTGTCATGGTCAAGGACCATAACAATAACCTTGGCAATATTATGGCCTTGTCATGATCTTTGACCATGACAAGTCCTTAAAAAATCCGCTTCAGATTACCAAATACAAAACTACTTTTAGTGTAACAAAATTGCAACATCCACAACAATAAAATGGGAAACTAAATTAATCAAACCAAATGAGCAATTAAATTAATAAAACAAATACAATAATTTAAAATTAATAAAACCTTTTAAATTACCAAAAAAAAACTTTAATTACAAAAATAAAAATAAACAATTTAAAAGGATGCGTTATTTTAAAAATGTTGTGGCAAAGAGTATATATGAGAAAAATAATTTTATATACTATAAATAATGAGTAAGATGAAATTGTATTGTAAGTGAATAAGGTTGTAGTTGCTTGTTCGTATATGATTGTCAATTAAATTGAATTAATTGGAAAATGAGTCATTTAGGAAAGATAATGGAATGAGGATTCATAGTATTGAAAAATGTGTGATGTACCCTTGATTATCATTTGAAATTTATTTTGTAAAACTTATTAATAAGAACTGTTAAGTGAAGGGTATTTTCTAAGTGATATAATGAAAATTTATATTGTGATGAGAAATAGTTTAGTATGAAGTGGTTTCCAGCGTTTTTACTATAAATATGCAAAGGGGAAGGAGGTATGATATTGGTAAGTGGTCATCCTAATTTCGCAAATGAAAATCTCTAAGGGCGAAAACTGTGACATCTCATCCTAAATTTTGGTATGTAATTTATTTCATTATTATGAAATGATGGAATGTTTATTAATAACAAATTAAAATAGATCGATATACTTGTTTGTCAATTTAAATTCTTAAGTACACGTGTGTGGGTGCTATGTATAATTACATAAAATATATAATTAGAGTGTGATATTATATTTATGTGTTAGTATATTATAATTAGTAGTATAAATGTAAGGTTCATTGTATACTAGCATGAAAGTATGAAAGTGCAGCTTGAAATTTATATTAGAAGTCTTGTGTGGTTAGAAGTTGGAATATGATAAATTAAATCCATTTAGACTTAGAGCTTCCCGTAGATTTCGTTTTTCTTATTTTCTTGTTTGCAAACTTGGGAGCTAACTGTTGAAGTGAGGAAGAACAACTCTACGACTTAGACTTTTACGCCATTTGTTTAGTAATTAATATTTCTTTCTGTAGGAGTGGAAGTCCAAGGGTCTGTTGAAAATGCGCATAGATCGAACTACAAAAATAATTACACATATGTGAAATCATTCAAGGAAGATTTAGGATCTACCTGCGAGATCTCTTTGATTCAATCTCATCTTATCATGAACAGAATATGATGACAGTTGATCAATAATGCGGGCTACATGCACCCTAAGGTCTTCAACTATATTCCTGATATGAACAGTCACGACTAGAGAGTGGGCTCTTCCTTCATGACATCCTTCTCTTCTTTCTTTTCCTCTCTAATGCCTCTATTTTTCTCACAAATCCATACTGGGTTTTATTGAGTAGCAAAGAGTGACGACTGGGTTGAGAAAAAATGATTCTTACCTTCATATATATAGGCTACAATAGGGACCTTAAGGAGAGATAAGGATGTGGCTCCTAATGGGCTTGAGAAAACCTAATCCTTCCCAGACCCTAATCTTAGTCCCTTAATTATAATTAATACCACTAAATAATTATAATTGCAACTCCACTCCTTAACTCAAAATTATATTTAGAGCTCCTTATTATTAATTACCTAATTCTCCCCACGTCAAGGTTGCACATACTCGTTAATAAAACATGAAGAAGTTAATAAAATATAATTGGGTAATAGCATGCCTTAATCACAATTACCCAATTTATCAAGAATATTGAACCAATAATGAATCTCACCCGATAAGTCAAAGCAATAACTAATGCATGTGTCCATCAATCATATCCGGATTAAGAGCCTTAAGTAAACCTAATAATCATGAGGTTTTCATTGTCTTATTAAATCAGTTTAAACCAATGACCTCAAATAGGTCGTGTTCAATACACATAAAGTGTACTAGCATAATAAGTTAAAACTATATCATTTACTGTAATCAAGATAGACCTACAAAAATTGTGTACACTCCTACTGATGGTGTGTACAGTTCCATCAAAGACTGTGAATGATAAAAAATATATTCCACAAGAACTGGTGATTTAATTTGTTGTGTGTAAGTCATACTCTACACACTAGGACACCTACTGAGCAAAATAAAAGACTCCATCAATATATAAAATATTACAAAATATTATGTCCATGTATGATTCTCACTAAATAGGAATAACTGATTTTATTATAACAATAAATCCATAACTAAAATTATTACATAAAGCATGGTTTTATTCTACTTCTCTAGAACTTTCATCATCTATTATGCTTATAGTAAACATATAGGAAATTGAAAATATGTTCTTGAATAGTATGGGTGTTCTTAAAGAGAGAGAAAGTAAAAGCCCTAATTATTTAAATTCATAATTTACTTGTTTTGAGTGTGATTGAATCCATGGTATTGATATATGAGTAGTTCTTATATGTTATCCATGCTCATAAATTAAGTTTACTAGAGACTGTACGGTTACGTTGAGTGTTATTGAATGAAAAGGAAAAGTTAGGTTATTTTATTAAATTCTTATGATCTATACGTGTTTGTATTGAATTAAACCATGGAATTGAAGCTAAAGTAATTTTTACCATGTTTATTATAAATACATATATGTTTAAGCTAAAATTATATACACCATTGGTAAAAGAAATTTAGTAAAAAATAGAGTGTGTTCAAGTGTGTGTGTGTTCTTCGTGTATTACTAGGTGTAATTACCAACACACCTCTTAGATACATTAAATTCTATTCTTTGCAATTGTAATTGATCCTAATGATTTATAAAAATGACATAAAAAGTTTGTTACAATTCGATACATATTTTGAGTGGGGAGTTAAATATTTTGGCGAAGAAAATTTGATTTCGGAAGTGGACATGTATCTTTTTGCCATTTTATCGAAATAGCCATAAAGTAAGGTAGAATATACAGAATTTCAAACTGTTTTATGTTTTAGAAACCTGATTCATAGAACTTTTCATGCATGAGTAAAACCTCGCCTAATTATCTATGAGTTGATATAGTTTAATATGTGATGTTACCGAAAAAATAGAGTAATTGTGAACATGTCAAATCTGGGACAACCCAGTGTTTTAATTATTTATAAAGACCCGACTGTTGAATTGAATTGTAATTTTTATATATCATTCCTCCAAATATTTTTGAGATTATATATAAATTTGAGGTTAATTGGTTCATGGCATGATCTTCATCAAAATTGAAAATAAAGATGTGACGTAGTAACAAGTATTGAACTTGTTATTCTTGCACATCACATGTTAAATAAAATGGTTAACATGAATTCTTAGGATATATTCGTCATAATTTAGCATGTTTTATAAAAATAGTGGTTATATGGATTTATATAATTTTACTTTTATGTTGAAATAACTTAGTGAATGGTTTAAAATGCATTTGAAATGTTAGTATGTTTGTATAGGATAATCTTTGAGACTACAGAAGTATAATAGTAATATATATGTTTTATACATTAATTAAAGATCTCTAATATGTATTGGATTAACAAGGAAAAAGGATGAGGGTCTAAAGATGTCGGAGTAGTCGGTGTGTATTTGTAGTCCCAAGTAAATAAGGTGAGTTTACTTACCCATTCTATTGTAACAACCCGTCCTTTTGGAGACAATTAAATTCCATAATTAAATATAAATTGGAGATTTGGAGAATTTCTCGAAATAGTGATTTTGGGGATTCTCGAGGATTTAATGGTTTTCGATGGAAGTTGTAATTACTTTTGGGACTAATTAGGTCGAAGTAATTTAATTATATGTCGCCGTGGAGAAAAGTGACAAAAATGTAAAATTTTAATTAGAAAACCCGCATAAAGTTATTTTGGGTTGAAATAGTGATTTGCGATCAAGTACCCCGGATGGAATTTTCGACTACGCCGTGAGTCTCGGAATGTCCGAGATAGTCGGAAAAGAGTGTCCGATTGTCGAAATTGAGTTTCGGGTAATTTTAGAGGTAAAAGTAACTCATAATTGGGTAAACGAGTCGTTTTTGGGTTTTAAGGGGTATAACCCTTTTCTTCCTATATAAAGAGGGAGAGAGGGAAAGAAAAGAGAAAGAAAGAAAGAAAAGAGAGAGAAGAGTGAGAGGAGGAGAGAAAAGAGGAGAGAAATGGAGATCTCGGGCCAAACTCCGCCGGATTCGACTCGAGGTCGTCAAATTTTATCCACGAGGCAAGTGTTTACTTGCTTTATTTATCTTTTTACATAAATATCTCATACCGTAGTTTGGTATAAACAAACCCTAAAGGTTTTGGGGTGGGTTATCGTGGATAAAATGGGTTTTGGGAGTTAAAACAATTAAACCCCAATAATATTTCAATTTGTGGAACTTAGGTTTTAACCTAAATTAATTGGTGGTTTTGGGTTCTAGGATGTTTATAACCCTTAATATATGTGTATTTGTAGTTGGTTGAGGTTGTAGGACGTTGGGTGAGGCGACAAAAGCTTGGGAGAATCTTTAATGGCCGAAATCGTCTCGGAGAAGATGATGAATAGTAACCCATGACTTTAGAGGACCATTTTGGCCAGGAAAAAAATTGATTTAGCTCTCTGCCAAAACACTAAAGTTATAGATGTTTTCGATACGGTCGCGTGGGCACTGACCGCGTATTTTTCTGATTTTTGTACGTTTTGATATGATTTTTACAAGATGGCAGCTCCGAGTTGAAATCATCAACTCGGAAATCAAATCGGGAATTGGAAAAATTACGGCTAGAATTAATTGCGTAGATGTTCGGGATAATTTTTGGGGTAGTTTAGAAACCTCGATAATGAATTTGGGTTGTTGGAAAATGGATTGGAGGAATTTAGCTTGGGAGACCTAGTGTGACCGGTCGACCGCGCCACTAAGGCCGATCGACCGCGTCAAGAAGAAAGGGCCTACTTCTTTGTTTCGTAGGCTTATTTGCAACCCGCGGTCGACCGGGGGTCCAGGACCGATCGACCGGTGCCATGTTTTTAGCCCAAGATTTTGGAGATTAGTATTACTTCTCCTCTTTGAGTTTAAAGTTTAAGGACCTTCTAAATTAGAGTATTATAGAGGGTCATGTCCAAAAGGACTTGGTGAATTGGGAATATATATATATATATATATATATATATATATATATATATATATATATATATATATATATATATATATATGTAAATTCACTTTGAGTGAATTAGTATATTTGGAGATATCTAAATGAATCCATAGATGGGACTTAAGTATGTATTACTTATTAAAGTAAGAAATACTTTGGGTTTAGTATCATGCATATATGAATGCATGATTATGATTCCTTGAGAGAATCTTTGGGATTAAGGGTCATCGATAGATGGTTTGGCAAATATGTCCATTCTTATATATTCAGGTAGGAATATATGGTATATTTATATACTATGTGATTATGTATATATGATATGATATAAATGATTTTGAAAATATATTGATGAATATTTTCAAAATGGGAAAAAGGTAAATGATTTTCATAATTTATGGTTACACACCTCCCTAAATCTCTATCATAAGGGAAGTTGCGTGCGTTATGGTGATGCCCCCTGGCTAATGAATGCAGGGTGGCTATAGTCCTATAGGCCATATGGGTGATTATTGTTTACTGCGCTGGTTAGGGGATTCTGGGTGTGGTCTTGACTTTCCCGCAGGCATATGGCCGCTTCCCGACGTTGGTAGGTTCCCAGGTTGTCTTGTTTGATAGGCCCTGGAAGATGATAGCCATTTAGGGGCGCGTCCAGTGGGGAAACCCGGAGGGGGGTCTTAGTTTTATTAAATCAATTTATGATAATAAATTGGCTTTAATTTACATTTCCTGAGTACAAAAAGGGAAATGGGATAAAGGTTTGGCTTCGGTAACACTCCCGAATGGAAGAAGGGATGTGGAAGCATATGATATGATCAAAGCATTTTCATGATAATGGAAATGGCTTTGGGTACATTTCCTAAGTGTAAAAAGGGAAATGGGATGACATAAAACGGAAAAGCATTTTTATGATAATAAAATTGGCTTTTAAAAAGTATATGATTGGTTAAAGAAATTCGTGATAATGAATTGGCTTTTATATTTACGTTTCCTGAGTATAAAAAGGGAAATGGGAAGTTTTGAGAAAATGTTAAGTATTGATAAATACTTGATATATGAACTCTCAGTCCGGGAGATAGATCCGGATGTTTATGGTAAGATGAATATATATGTATGAATTGAGTACCGAGGGTCTAATGGATCCCGACGATCGACCTTGCCACATAGTAGTGTATCGGGGGGTTCCTTATTTGGATTTCTCTTTGCGAGACACCCCACGCACGAATATGGCAATGTGCTGAGACCGGGGAGAAGTTTTATCCTTAGTGCTCTAATATTATAAATTCTTATGGTATATATTTTTATATATATCTTTCTGTACTGAGGGACTGGCGGATCTCGAAGATCGACCGTGCCGCATAGTAGTGTATCGTGGGGGGTTCCTTCTTTGGATTTCTCTTTGTGAGACACCCCACACACGAACATGGCATATCGTTGAGACTGGGGTGAAGTTTAGCCCTTAGTAAATTGCTTGGACTATCTAGGGTTGATAGTGGGTTGGGTGATAGACTAGTTTAGCAGGGTACCTTGACTAGGATCTTTAGAGGGATTCACTAGGAGTGCACTGTTAGTGGAGAGGTGAGGGGTATCTCATGGGAGTGCGATACCAAACTTAAATATGAGATAAAACCTTTTTTTCAAAATAATAAAGCATTTATGCACTTGCAAAATATTTTCAAAACTCGGGCTCTGACCCGTTTATCTACTTTTCCTTTCTTGCTATATATATATATATATATATATATATATATATTATATAGGTGTCCAGACAGAGGGACACCTGGATGATACATCCTTCGAATCAAACGTCTGCTGCAGCAGCTGTGGATGCTTGAGGGTTCTCGGTAGACGCTTCTTTCCTTGTACTCTAGATAGGAGGTATTGTATAAACAATCGGGTCAATGGTCCAACTGATTTTATTTATTCGTTGCGCATTATTCGATATGGTTGTATAATTTGAACCGAGTGTTCGGTTATTTTTATTTTATTTCATTTTCATTTTAGTTCATTTATGCATTAACTTGTGGATGTTTTATTTTAATTGTTTAAAAAGAGTAGTTAAGTAAAAATTTTAACGCTCGCGTAATAAGATATTAGTAATTAAATGGATTTTCGACAGTGATGCTAAGAATGATCCATATGTGACTCCTGTTTTAATTTGATATAGGAGTGATCGCCCGGTATCCCATTAGGCGAGTTGTTACATCTATTTCATTATTTGAGAATGATAATATGCGGTGTGTGTGTGTGTGTGTGTGTGTGTGTGTGTGACCCCAATAGGAGAGAAGCATGAGCGTGTGATCCAAAAATTGGAATACACGAGTATGCACTTAGTCTACATTTGGTTAAAATAAGTAAAGTCTTAAATTTTCAGTGTATATTAATTGTTTCTAATTCAGGCATATTAATTTAAAAGAGTTTATTTTGTGACTATTTCACACCTGTTAGAGTTAAGGATGCTTAAGTATAGTTTCGTGGGGGAGGGTGTGACGACCTTTGGTATCAGAGCCTAGGTTTCTTTTAGGCTTGGTTAGATGTTACAGGGTCTACAAAGTGTATGTGAATTTATACTAGAAATGGACATTAAAGAGTGTGTATTGAAATCAATATTCAAGGTTATGAGATAGTGATGGGGTGTACTCGTGAGTTTTGACTTAAAACTATACATATATAAATGTTGTGTGTGAAAAACAAAATGTTGCATGAGAAAATGCCGGGAAAGAAGTGGATTTTGACTACCCATGGTTATGGGAAAAGTGGGGAGATAGTATTATATTCAATTACAAGTACATTGTTTTATATTTAAGCAAATGTGTTTATGGCATGTGATTGAATATAAGTTATATACTAATAAAATTGTCAAAATTTGATATGCAATGAATTAGGTAAGAGGATATTAAAAGGAAATATGTGTAACACCCCGTAATTTAAAGGATATTTAAATTTAATTATTTTTGGTAGAAATAGAAAAAAAATTATTTTTGGAGGAAATTAAATTTATGATTTGAAGAATTTTTAAATTAGAGGATCTATTTAATTTGGTGAATTGAGATTTAAGTATTCGGATTATTTTTGTGTCGCATTTTTTAGGAAAAAAATGGAGAATTTTATAAATTAATTCGAATGAAAATTTTGAGTGCACAGTTGAGTTCGGATGGGTTGAAATAGTTGGAAAAGAGTACCCATGGGTAGTAAATGGGTCTCGGGATATTTTTAGGCATATTTAAGCCCACATAAGAGTATTTGGGTCTTTTTATAAAGCCCACAAGCCTAAAAAGGGGATTGAGTTATTAAACCCTAAAAGTGAGAGAGTGTGACAGCCATAACACATTTTAGAGAACCCAATTGAGAGAGAGAAAAGTGGGTGCAATTGGAGAAACCATGGGAGCCAAAATCAAGAATAAAGGTGTGTGTTCTTCATCAAATAATCATCATCTACACCAACGAATTCAGACCCTACCAACCTTAAGGCAAGTGGTTAAACTTACTTTTAAATTAATGACAGATTTCTATTCATATCATAGTGCGTGTGATAAGATTATATGGTTCTTGGGTTTGTTGACATTTAAATTTGGGTTTTGACAAATTTGGATTTTAAATCTGTAGAGGTTTCAGAAAAATTGATTTCTAAAACTTAAATCTTTGTGGGTGTTTTATTAAGGTTGAACATTTTAAAATGGTGGATTTAGTATGAGTTTTTAAGGGGTAAATGAGGGAAATATGGAAGAAATTTAGGTTAGAAATCTCATTAATGGCGGACTGTTGGCTGACGAAAGAGGAGGGACAACCCAAGTCCGTTCAAATGACCTGGGTCTGGTTCAAGCAATAGCCACTGTCGTTTGAACGACATGCTGCATCATTCGAACGACGTGACTTTTCTAGCTGCCATTTCTTCCTTCCCCTATTTTGGCTTGGGTTTATTGTTGGGTTCACTATTTTTGGGGTTTGGTTTTATTTGGTGGCTACAGTTATGGTTTGGTTTATGGGGAATATTTATGGGACAATTAGAGTGATAATACCAAAGGGAATTAAGGATTAAATTGAGTGATTTAAAGACCTTAGATTAATAAGTGTACAAGACTTATAGAAAAGAATTGCTAATAATAAATTATGATTATGTTTTTTTGGACCAAGTGAACAAATTCGGGTATATTGGTTGAGTGACGCCAAGATAAAATTAATAAATGCGTGTTTAGCTAAATTGAGTCTGGATGTTAACTCGAATATTTTGGGACTAGTGCTTAGGTACGAATTTGGCTGAATTAATTTATTATAGGGTAATATAATAAATTATGTAATATTCAAAATAAAAGGGGAGTTAACCATAATAGTGGAATTTGAGGAATAAGTTCTACAAGATGAAATTTCGAACTGAAGGAGCGAGTTTGGGCAATTTAGTTGGGTAACACAACTACGGTGATAAATAAATAAACGTGGGAATTATTTAAATTTCAATTCGGTATATAGACTTCGGAATGTTAGGCTAGTGTTACGGTAAATTGTGTATGGAGTAGCCTAGATTAATTAAATATATATATGCGGTGATTTGCAGTGTGTATATATATATATGTGTGTGTGTGTGTGTGTGTGATTTATAAATATTTGTGTGAATAATATTTGAAGGAATACATACCCTGGCTAGGAGATTATATGATGTGGGTGAATCCCCTGGCTTAAGAAGCAGGGTGATTATAGTCTCCAGATCATAGCATCCGTGACGAGGGGTGATATGTCTTGGGTATGATTCTGTCTCATTTTCGGTGGGGACTATGATCGCCTCCACTGCGTTTATTTTATTTTACTAATCCTGGGAGCTAACTGTGTCAAGGTGTACCGATTGATGAGTATAGCTGGAGATGATAGGATTTTAGGGAACATCAAATGAATGCCTACTCGGGAGGATGGATTATATATTTACGACATGTATGTAAATGGTGTAATATGATGATACGTATATATGGTGTAGATATTTTTTTATGGGTAAAATACCTGATGTGAATTGTATTGATATTTCGTATAACGCGTGAGAATGTTATATGGTTCCAATAGAGGAATAATTAATTAAGTTAATGTAATAAATAACTTATAAATCATATAATGTACTCGGGCTAGAGTAATGTGACAGAAAGGATATTATCGAGAACTACTTATGGGCTAGTGAGTAGGTGGATTATTTAGAAGAGCGTTAGGTGTGCAAAATAGTTGAGGGGTGAGTCAGTCCTCAAGTGAGTGAGACACTATATTAAATATGAAGAGCATTCATGCAATTTAATTTATTGTAATGTAATTCACTTGCTAAATATTTTCAAAATGTTTCGGGTTCTAACCCTTACTATAAATTATTTTCAAAACCTTTTAGGTTTCTAGCCACAGGGACACCAGAATTGTTCTATTTCAGGGTTATGCAGCAGCTGTATATGTGGATATTGCTGAATTTTGACTTAGCCGCTTCAGTCATTTCATTCCTAGAGTAGGATGCAGTCAGTAATTCATTTGGGCATGTCTCCCTGGTTATTTCATTTTATTTCAGTCTGATGATGTAATTAGTTTATTCTCGTGGTTTATATTTTTGAAATTTGGTTGTAGTAGGTGGTTTTCTCGGTAAGGATTCTATTTATTCCTTTCCTTTATTGTTTGATTTAGTTCTTGTGTGAATGGTTTATTATATTTTCTCTTATATGTTGTTATTGTTGTTGAATAAAAAAGATAAAATTTGACACCGTTTCTTTTTGAAACTAGGTGGTTAGTAAGTTTTAAAAAAAAGGTTTTCGACATTGCGGCTAAGAATAAACCAGATGAGATGCTTATTTCATTTGATGTAGGACTGATCACCCGGTATTTTACTAGGCGAGGTGTCATCGATGGTATCAGAGCATTAGGTTCTAGTGTCTTTAGGGTCTGTGCGACTTTTCACGTTTCAGCGTAGCGTTTTTTGATATAGAGCCTTATTATAGGATTGTTGTATCAATTTATGAATGTGACTTATGTTCTCCTTCTATTATGTATAGTTAATGTGATTAATATATGGTTCCAATCAAGAGGGGTAGATCGAACACTATAGAATGACAAGTGTGGGAGGTTCGAAGGATTGTAAGAGGGAGGACTCAACAGAAGCCATAGAGTATTCTAGAAATAGTGACACGATAGGAGACACCATATTGTTCTAACAATTGATGTTGGAGTAACAACTAGGGTGTAGTTTCTGCCCTAAGAATCATTGTGAAGGATGATGGCGCAAATTAGACCCATCAAGTGTAGACGACAAGAGCGAGTGTCGAAGAAGAATTTTTGGTTTCAAAAGAATAATCCACTAGAGACTTTGAGGAAGGTGCGGAAGGGCGAGTTACCAATGGATAAAGAACATCCAACAAAGATCACATGTGGGGGAGTGTAGTGACACTTGAGTCAAAATTCTGAGCAAATAATTTTTCTCTTAGAAGCAGTATAAGGTGATGGGAGCTAGTCACCACATCCACGGGGAGATACCGTGAATAACAAGGAATTTGGGATGTAGATTATTATGAATCCTCTCACCAGAGGTTAAATAAGGAGACAAGGGGGATTTTCGTAATTTTCCAAAAGGGTCGAAAAGTGGACAGAGGTGAAGGATTGATGACAAAACTCATAAACTTTGTAACCGATTAGAGGGATACGAAAAACAAAAACAGTTTGTAAGTTGATAATAGACCCGTGTATAGAAAATACAAGCGCAGATAGGAGATCCAGCTAGGATGACTGGTGCCATTATCATCAAGGTTGTACACTTACAAATTGGTATCAATGCTATTATGAGAAGGGAGCTAAGGGAGATAGATAATCTACCAGAAGAATATAATGAATTTTCTTATTCTAGTGAGGCACCAAGGGAAGGAATAACAAGTAGAGGACCCAAATTAATGATCGAGGTCAATACAATTTCTATTAACTGATAGTGGGTTAAGTTAGAGGCTTTAAGTCCATAAATAAGTCCCATGGACCAACGAAGCCAAAGGGACAATATGGGTAGCAATCAGGGTCAAGACTACCAGATCTGTGAGAAGGACAACCCTAATATTACTGGTGGGGCCAGAGAAAGGGGAAAGGGGAATTACACAAAGAGTTTTCTTATAGTAAAAGAGTAGAAACACATGGGCGGATCTTGTTCGCAGCGAGTGAAGGGAACAGAGCGAGATTACTAGCAGGGGAAATAGTTAGAGAAGTTTTTGGTTTGGTTAGTATAAGGGTGTTATGTCTAGGAACCGTTTGAGCCGCCAGTATTATTATGGGAAATTGAAAGTATGAGTTTTATACCGAGATGATTGGGGTCTGTTTTGTGTGATTTGAGCGAGTCGCAATAATGTATTAGTACTAGATTCACATGAGAAAACAATTTAGTAGAGGTATCGTAATATCACTAGTATGTGTATGTTTACCATGGAGTAGCGGGGAACTCTTCAGTTCCACTTATAAGGGAGCGGGTGGATACACTGAGGTGATATATATTCTTATCAGAGTATCTCATTTTGGGAGGTGATATTCAAGGTATGGTTTTATCTAGGGTACTGACGGGTTTGCGATGGTGGGCGATTATAGTAAGGCTATTGTGTTCATTGTTCCGGGGCAGGATCTATATTCTTTTGTTATGTCTCACCTGAAAGAGGGTTGAGCTTGTGATGACATTTTGTGAAGTAGAATATAGAGAGTATAGTTGTCTAGTCATATTGGATCCCAGTGCGAAAAGACTCTTAACAATAAGATTTAGGGTATATTGGGTTGTTGTATTTAACACTAAGGTCTTAGTGATAGTTTGAGCGCAGTAATATGTGACTCCTTTAGAGATGCGGGGGTCCATGATGAGATATGTGAGTATAGGGACAAAAGTTGAGAGTCCCGGGTGTATGCTTTGGGTTTTACCAAAAATCGTGGACCGACAATGCTGAGGGATAGTGCATTGGGATAAGTCCCTTCGGGCTTTGCTATGAGATGTTACATGCATAAGCTTTAATAATTGTCGGAAATGTGAAGATTCTATCGAATGCTAGGTCATCAAATTTAACGATAATCAATGAACGTGTGGAGAAAATACGTTGAGCAGAGAGACACTAAGAGATAGGGCCAGTGGAGCCAAAAAGTGTTGCGAAAGAAACACTGCGAAGATTTAATCCTCGAGTTAATAGGTGGGATAATATCGGGAAGAATTGAATAGTAATTGGTAAGTTCATCGAAAATACCCGGAGGATCTAACCACACCGAGAATGCGGGGGCCGCTAAACTTGAGATAAGTATGTTACGTATGTGTTGAATTGAGTTTATTATAAATATGCATGGAATATAGGGTGTATGAGAACCCTAAGTGAAGTAGAGTCGCACTAAGTCAGATGCTGAGCAGTTTGTGATTAAACACAAGGGCAATGATTTTAGGTAATTTCCGAAAAAAGGCAAAGAAAATTCCCCTCGAGATGTGAAACTTTAAGAGTGGGAATGTTTGGAGTGACATTTGGTGCATCACAACCTAAGACCTGTTATCACTAGGATTCGCGAGAGAGATGGATATTGGTGGATGCATTGGCCGTAATAGCCATAATATATATAAATACCATGGGGTAGCGGGGTTCGATGGTGTTAACCATGAAAGAGTGGGGGTTACACTAAGAGAATGGTTGAATTATATGAAAGATTTTTACTTTTGAGAATTATGGAAGTAGGGTCAATGCTTTTTCAAGTTTTAGCTGGTTAGCGATAGTTTGGAGCTATAATGGATAGTTACAATAATATTGGGTGTTCGTGGTACCAGGTTATGAATTGTCTTCTCTAGGTATCACCTGAGATAGGGTCTAGCATATATATACGAGTTTATATGATTATTATGTGTTACATAATAATATGTCAATATTGTTAATTGAAATCGCGGGGAGTAGGGACGTTACTGATGTGATTTAGGTTGGGTAAACTCATTGTCTAGTGGGGAGATATATCTCGGGATTTATTTTTGCGCAAGGAAACTAGTGATAGTAAGGGCGCGGTATTGTATGTTTTATTTTATAGCATAAGGGTGGATGTGTATACTTTTATTCAAGAGAAGGCTATTGGGGGTGTAATAATTATGAGATCGAAGTTATATTACGGTCTAAGTATGGTAAAAGACGGGTATTATTTTGTGCGGTTAAGCACGGGTACAGGGTGTATGGGTGCTCTGGTTGACTATATTCTCTTAAGAAATATGTGTAACGGTCCTAAGGGTAAATGATTAGGAAGCTAATCGAGGCTTGAGAATACTAATTTGCCTGAATTTCGAGGACGAAATTCCATTATAAGGGGGGAAGTATGTAATACCCCGTAATTTTGAGGATATTTTTAAATTCAATTATTTTTTGCTGAAATAGAAATTTTTTATTTTTGGAGAAAGTTAAATTTATGATTTGGAGAATTTTTAAATTAGAGGATCTATTTAATTTGGCGAGCTGAGATTTATTTATTCGGATTATTTTTCTGTCGCATTTTTGAGGTAAAAAATTGGAGAATGTTATAAGTTAAATCAGATGACAATTCTGAGTGCACGGTTGAGTTTGGATGGGTCGAAATAGTTGGAAAAGAGTAACCATGGGTAGTAAATAGGTCTCGGGCTATTTTTAGGCATATTTAAGCCCACATAAAAGTGTTTGAGCCCCTTTTATAAAGCCCACAAGCCTAAAAATGGATAAAGCCCACATAAAAGTGTCTTGTACATGTAATTCCGTATCTAGTGGATTTGTGGCTAGGGCCGTCCGAGGTTTTTTCCCGTCTTGGGTTTTTCCTCGTACATCGCGGCGTAGTGTGATTGTTTTATTTTATCTTGCAAAATAACGGAGAACGCATGTTTAGAATAATTCAAGATAAAATTTGGTTTAAATCATCACACTCATTTAATTTGGTGCTAAATTAAATATTGGGTAAAGTTTATTTAATTCAAGTCATTTGCTAAAATTTGGTTTTGCCTAATTTGCTAATATTGATAAATATGACTTAGGCAAATTCTAGGACTTGGATTAATTAATTGGTTTAAGTGAATATATTAATTGATTAATTTTACTTCACTTGGTGTAGTTTTAATTTGTTTAACAAATTAAAATTTGTTGTTTTAAAGTTGAACCATCACACCGCTTTTGCATCGAGTTTACACAAAAAGGAAATAATAAATTAGTATTGGGTGCCTCGCGCGCCAACAAGTGGTGTCAGAGCTTTGATTTAGAAAAGCTCGCACTTTCAAAGTGGTATCGGAGACAAAAACGATAAATTATTTCGTTAAAGATCCTTAAATAATTTTTGGATAAAATGGATTTTTCCCCATTTTCAAAATTTCCTATTTTCGATGATTCAAACTACGCGTATTGGAAAGCGCGTATGAGATCGGAACTAAAATCTATCGATGAGAGAGTTTGGATGTCTGTTGTTAATGGGTGGTCCCCACCAACTTACTTAGTTGAAAATGAACGTGTTCCCAAACCCGCCGATAGATGGACTGAAAATGAGTTTAAACTTGCTAATTTCAATGCCCGTGGTTTGAATGCCTTGTTTAGCGCTGTCACACCGGATGAATTCCGACGTTTTATGACGTGTGAAACCGCTAAAAAAGCTTGGGATATTTTACAATTAACTCATGAAGGAACTAGTGTCGTTAAAGCTTCAAAACTCCAAAACCTCACCACTCAATTTGAAACTATCAAAATGAATGAAAAAGAAACTTTTGATGAATTTTATGCTAGACTTTCTGATATTGTCAATTCACCTTTTAAATTGGGAGAGAAAATACCTGACGACCGTGTTGTAAAGAAAATTTTAAGGTCCTTACCCGATAGATTTATTCCAAAGGTGATCATTTTAAATTCTTTACCCACTTTAGCTTCTACGAAATTAGAAGAGCTTGTAGGTGATTTACAAACCTATGAACTAGATATGTTTCCCTCTAAAACCGAAAAGAAAATCGAAAAGGGCGTTGCTTTAAAAGCCCGAAAAGAGGTCAAACAAGTAGTAGAGAGCGAGAGTGATAGTGACTCGGAAGACATGGCTTTTTTTGCTCGTAAATTTAGAAAATTTATTAAAATTAACAAAGATAAATTTAAAAATGATTTTAAGAAATTTGAATCTTCTAAGCATGACAAGAACGAGAAGATTTCTAAAGCGGAGAAGATTCCTAAAGCCGAAAATATCCCTAAACCTAGTAATGAACATTTAGATAGGGACGAGTCTAATAAGTGTTTTGGTTGTGAAGGTTATGGCCATAGGGCTTAGGAGTGCCCCACTAAACTAAGGAAAGGGGGTAAATGACCCATTGCTTATAATGCGACCCTTAGTGATAGTGATAAGGAAGAGGGACCCGATTCCCCCACTAAGAAAATTTTTGTGGCTTTTATGGCTAGTCATGTGAGTGATAGTGAGAACTCATCGATTGATGAAACTTTAACACATGACACTTCCAAGGTCAAAGTTTATGATACATTTGTTTTTGATGATAGTGAGAGTGGAGAAGAAAGAGAGAGTGAAAATGAAGAAGAGGTTAATGTGAGTGAACTTCAAAATGCTTTTCAAGAGCTTTATAAAGAATCTATTAAATTGAAAAGAGCTAATTTGAAGTTAGAAGCTAGTTTAAGAGAAAGTGTCAAGGTCGTTGATGAAAGTGCTTTAATAGAAGACCTTAGGACACGTGAGAGGACTCTTCAAGAGAAGCTTGAATATGTAGAAGGCGAAAGAGATAGCCTTAAGGGTTTAATGGAATCCTTGAAAAAGGAGCTTCTTGCTTTTGAAGAGAGAAATGTTTTATTAGAGTCTAACATTTTAGAATTGCAAAATAAATTAAAAGACTCTAGTAATGTCAAATTTTATTTGGAGTGTCGTTCGGAAAAATTAGATAAAATATTAGGAACGGTCCAAATTAAAAATGACACTTGTGGTTTAGGCTTCAATACTTGTAATGAATTTACTCATAATGCCCAAACCAATGTTTTAGGAGAATCTACTAGGAATGCATTTAAAGATCACTCCTTAGGTAAATCTTTTCGATATGTTTTTACTTGTACACATTGTGGTCGAAAAGGTCATCTTAGGAAATTTTGTTTTGATCTTAAACGAATTCCTAGAAAATCCCATAGTAAAGTAACCACGGCAGTTAAAGTTCCTACACCCCAAGATAATCATTCTTCATTAATTTGGGTTAGGAAATCCGACTTGGTTGCCTTGCAAAATAGGGTTTATGATTCTCATTTACTTTCACATGCTTCCTCCCTTGCTAAATCTAAAGGATGAATGTGTTAGTGTTTGCATACTTTAGCGTTTGTACTTCATGTTATATTCACATGCTAAATGTATGCTTGTTTAATCATTTTCTAGTCTTTGATCCATGCTTATCCCATGCTAGAATTATGATTTTTGTTTATCTTTTGTATTATATTTCCTTCATTTTGTTTGCATTAAATGAAAAATACAAAAAGATTTTTTTTATCATTTGGATTTTATCTCTTGGTAATTTAAGCTTAATGAAAGATTCAAATGATTTGTGTTTGTCTTTTGAGTATATATTATTTATTTTTGGTTAAAAATTTCAAAAACTCAAAAAGATTTTATTTTGTGTGATCTTTAGTTTGACACACTTTATGTGGCATATACTTGTGTTTGAATCCCATCTCTTACGCTCCCATGTGGCTAGAAATTTTGGTTTAGATTTTCAATCCTTAAAATGTTCTTTACCATGTTTTATATGGAGCAGTTGGATTTTGTATTGTTTAAATGGATTCTATTTTTATATGCCTCTTTTCACACATGCACGAGCTCTTTTGAAATCTTAATGTCACATGTTATATTTGAGCTTTTTGAGGTGTTCTCCTATCAATCTAGTCATCTACATATCTATGACCTAGGAGGACTAGTGCATGTCAAAATTCGTTGCACGTGAACTTTGTGAGATAAAAAAATTATATATCTAAATGTGCACGGTGAAGGGCTTCGAAAGGATGAATCAAATCCTTTGTGATAGTAAGCCACCGTTTAATGGATCTAAAAGAAATACGTGTTCCAAAGGCCTAAAAACAGAATATTTGGCATTAAAAAGAAAATAATTGCTAAGGCCTATGTTTGTTTGCTATATTCATTCAAAAAACAAAAGAATATATATGCTTATTGAGGGAGAATTGGATGGTATATCAACGGTTTGCACAATGTCTGTTTATCCTAGTTGTCTTTAATGTCATGACTCTATTTGGTTTGTAGAATCATCATCATGCTAGGCTTGTATGCATTGTGTATGTTTGTTCATTGAGTTCAATCTTCATATTGTCACATGAGGTTATATTTAAATGTGATAAAGTTTGCAATCAAATGAGAACTCCGTGAATGTTTATTAAGTGTTTGGGTCTAAATTTAATTGTTGCTAGTTCACACCCCAACACTTACGTTTCCATATGACACATTTTTTTCCATACGAGTGTGTAAACTTATTGTATTATGTGTTATATGTGTGTTTATATCTATATATATATGCAAGTGCTACATTGGTATATTTCTAGTTTATATATATGATATTTGTTTGTCTTTGCCTTGCTTTCTAGTCCTTCTATGCTTATACTTCATTTTTAGTATCTATAATGGATTACTTATGCTTTTGTTGCTCATATGTTTTCACGTCTTATCACTTTAAGCTTCACTGTGTTTATTAGTTCTATATCCTTTGCCTATTCCTGAAAAAAAGGGGGAGAATGATAGGGGAGAAATGGTATCTAATCCTATTGTAATCGTACCTTAATTTAGGAGATTTAACTTAGGGGGAGTTGCGACCTTCTTTGGTAGATTGTTTTGATAAAGGGGAGAATTAATTGTGGGGGAGTATTTATTTTAATTGCATTTAATACTTTGATATTCCCTATGCGTTTGATAGTTTGCTTAAGTGTGCAGGAATTCTTCTAAACCGGCAACATTCAATGGAAAAGCCTTTGATCCTTGGGTTGAGTCAAGTTTGGGCGGGCTATGTTTTGAGTCTAGTGAGTTTGACGGCCCTTTAGCATTTTTGTTTGGTTTTTGTCCCGGAATAGCCAAAGGGGGAGATTTGTAAGGACACAAATTTCCAATTAGGTCCATATATAGTTTTGGCTCAATTCCGGACAAAAACATTTATTCATAGGATAGTATTTAATTGTAATATTCTCAAGCCTATGAAGTGTTTGTTGAAGACGTAGTGGCAAAGAGTATAACGCTTCATCAAATATGCCGGTTTGCGTGCCTCGTTTCTACGTCATCAACCATAGTTCCATGCTCCCAAGGTATGAATGCAACAGTATATATATAGGAGCTTGGAACAAGTTTATTGGGTGTTAGGTTTTATAAAAACTACGTTTTATTTTAAGAAAGAATTAATTAAAACTTTAAATAAATGTTTATAAAGTTTTCTGGGCTTAAACAAGAATATTCAAACTTTCGGGTTTTTCGTTCGATAGAGTCGTTCAAACGAGATTGTCGTTCGAACGAAAATGTCGTTCGAACGAACCTGCCAACGAGTTCCCATATTAGGCCACTGGAATGTCGTTCGATATGTCGTTCGAACGAACCTTATGTTCGAACGAGATATCCAACGAGATTCTAGCGAGTTCAATCTGGAACGTCGTTAGAAGTCTCGTTCGAACGAGAATTTCGTTCGAACGAAATGTCGTTCGAACGAGATGCCAGGCGGGAACAGTTTTTGGCAGTTTTTCACCCACTTACCCACTTAGTTTTTAACCAACTTTTTCATACTTTAATATGTACGGGAAGAACATTTTCCAACTCAACATTTCCATAACTTTTCTTAACTTTTCCATTCCATTCCATCTCTTAGAGAGAGTTTGAGAGCTAAAATTATTTAAGGAAAATGTTCAAGTTTTCAGTGCTATTTTTCAAGAGAAAATATTTTATCACTCTAGTTTTACACCCATATTGTTTATCCAAGTTCACATATATACATATCAATTGCTTGGAGTTTGGCACCAGTTTATCTCTTCCGTTTCAAAGAGAATTTTTGATTTGCTTCTACATCCATCAAAGAAGAAGACGTTTTGTTGCGATTCTACCCACTCGGAGAAAGGCTCCTTGCTCGGATGACGGTGACCATATAAAGTCCTATCAGTGGATTCCGAGACCGCAGTGGTGTTATAAGGTTATTCTCTAGGAAGAGGTGTCTACAAGAAGAAGCGTCGAGGCTTGAGAGGGATCGAGTCGTGTGTTGTAAGTCTTTCTGTCTTGTACTTGTAATTCCGTATCTAGTGGATTTGTGGCTAGGGTCGTCCGAGGTTTTTTCCCATCTTGGGTTTTTCCTCGTACATCGCGGCGTAGTGTGATTGGTTTATTTTATCTTACAAAATAACGTAGAACGCATGTTTAGAATAATTCAAGATAAAATTTGGTTTAAATCATCACACTCATTTAATTTGGTGTTAAATTAAATATTGGGTAAAGTTTATTTAATTCAAGTCATTTGATAAAATTTGATTTCGCCTAATTTGCTAATATTGATAAATATGACTTAGGCAAATTCTGGGACTTGGATTAATTAATTGGTTTAAGTGAATATATTAATTGATTAATTTTACTTCACTTGGTGTGATTTTAATTTGTTGTTGTAAAGTTGAACCATCACACCGCTTCTGCATCGAGTTTACACAAAAAGGAAATAATAAATTAGTATTGGGGGCCTCGCGCGCCAACAAGTGGTGTCAGAGCTTTGATTTAGAAAAGCTCGCACTTTCAGTGACACAACTAGGGTGATAAATAAATAACCGTGGGAATTCTTTAAATTTCAATTCGGTATATGGACTTGGGAGTGTTAGGCTAGTGTTACGATAAATTGTGCACGGAGTAGCCTGGATTAATTATATATATATATATATATATATATATATATATATATATATATATATATATATATGCAGTGATGTGTAGTATTAATATAATTGTGTGATTTATAAATATTTGGGTGAATAATATTTATAAGAATACATACCCTTCTAGTGGTATCATAGGATATTGTGCGATGTGGGTTAATCCCCTTTCTTGAGGAGCAGGGTGAGTATAGTCCTCGGGTCATAGCTTCCGTGATGAGGGTTGAGACGTCTTAGGTATGATTCTGTATCATTTCTGGTGGGAACTATGACCGCCTTCACTGAATTTATTTTATTTTATTGATTCGGGGAGCTAATTGTGTCCGGGTGCCCGGGTGGATGAGTATACCTAGAGATGATAGCATTTTACAGAACATATGGTGAGTGCCTACTTGGGAGGATGTATTATATATTTACGACATGTTTGTGAGTGGTGTAATATGATGATACATATATATGGTGTAGATATTTATTTACGGGTAAAATACCTGATGTGAATTGTATTAATATTTCATATAACGCGTGAAATTGTTATATGGTTCCAACAGATGAATAATTAATTAAGTATGATAAAAACTTATAAATCCTATAATTTACTTGCATGAGAGTAATATGACATGAATGATATTATCGAGAACTAGTTACGGGGTAGGTGAGTAGGTGGGTTACTTCGAAGAGCATTAAGTGTGCAAAATAGTTGAGGGATGAGCCGTTCCTTAAGTGAGTGCGACACTATCTTAAATATGAAGAATTCATTCATTTTAATTTACTGCAATTTAATTCAACTGCTAAATATTTTCAAAATTTTTTGGGTTCTAACCCTTGGTATAAAATATTTTCAAAACGTTTTAGATGTCCAGCCACACCGACGCCAGAATTGTTCTATTCCATGGTTATGCAGTTGTTGCATATATGGATGTTGCAGGATTTTGACTTAGCCACTTGAGTCATTTCATTCCTAGAGTAGGATGCAGTGAGTAATTCATTTGGGCATTTCGCCCTAGTTATTTCATTTTGTTTCAGTCGGATGATGTAATTAGTTTATTCTTGTGGTTTATATTTTTGAAATTTGGTTGTAGCCGATGGTTTTCTCGACAAGGATTCTATTTATTCCTTTCCTTTATTGTTAGATTTAGTGCTTGTGTGAATGGTTTATTATATTTTCTCCTATATTGTTTAATTAAAAGATAAAATTTGACACCGTTTCTTTTTTAATACTAGGTGGTTAGTAAGTTTAAAAAAAAGGTTTTCGACAGTGATGTTAAGAATGAACCATATGAGATTCCTGTTTAATTTGATATAGGACTGATCACTCGGTATTTGATTAGGTCGGGTGTCACAATATGTGTTCAATAGATTAGTATCAATATAGCATTAATTGAATAATGAGTCACGAAATAGATTAATATTGATAAATGTTTGATGTGCATTCAATTCTGATATGATAATTATTTTGTATGAGTGGAACATGTAACACAAATATATGGTTTATATAATTAGCGTGATAAAACTATGAAAATATGAAAGCATTCACATTTTAAGTGGGGGAATATGGTATTACTTTAAGTTAAAAGAGTATGTATCATGTTGATTAAATAATGAGAGTTTGATAAAGTGAAGTGGCTAATACAACTTGAAATTTGAAATATGAAATATTATATGTATCATGATTGATTGTGTACATGATAAGAGAAGATATTCAGAGAAAAAAAGTAAAAAAAGTGAGATCAAAAGAGATTCCTATTAGGAATACATGATGAGGTATAAATGTAAAGAGATGCATGAATGCATAACTATTGAACACATAATTGGTAATAAAAGAAATGATCTTTGAAAAACGAAAGGCATATAATTTGATTTTGAGTTATTGTTAATTAGAATATTTTAGTAAGGTGTGTTTAGAAGTAGAGATAAATTGTTAGATGATTGTAAATGGTATGAGTTATAAGTAGTGAGTTGTAAGTAGATGTGTTAAACATACATAAATAGAAATGTATTATGACATCAATGCATGGTTTGTATAGAAATTTATGTATTTGGAACCTATATATCATGCATACTATATGCATGTTTAGAAGGGAGGATTAATTTGAATCGAAGTTTGTCTAATGTATGGAAGGTAGTTTTTATTGAGAAGTATATGGAGTAATATTATTCATGAGAATATGATAATAGCATACAAATTATGTTGAGATAGTGTGTAATACCCCGTTTTTTTATGGCTTTTATTATGGGGTTTTTATTAAATTAAATTAGGATGAAATTTATTTAATATTATTCCGGATATTAAAATAAATATTTACTAGCATGGTGAGAGTTACTAATTATTTGGTGGAAATTACTTAATGAGTAAAGTAATATATAGAATTGGATTTATTAAAATTGTTGCGAGTAAATAACACGACAATTATAGAATTTATGTCGGGATGCGCTTGTGTCGTGTCAGGATTAAATTAATGGAATATAAAGTAATTAAATTATAAATCGCCTGTATGGTCATTTTGAGTGCACCAATGTGTTCAGAAGGGTCGAGATAGTTAGAAAAATCTACTCGGGGGTTTAGTTTGGGTCTCGGGATGTTTTTAGGCCTAACCAGTAACCCAGGTGGGCATTTTACTAATTTTACTTTTAAGGCTTAATTATGGGCAAAAATTGAAGGGTATATATGATGGGAGTTAGAGTCCTCGAGGATTAGAAATGGTAGATTTTCATAGAGGATAAGGAAGAGAGAAGAGAGAAGCCTTCCAAGGAGGAGAGCCACCAAACTACACCACCTTTGCCATCTTTCACCACCAACACGTAGATCGGGAAACGAGGGACGTAACCGTACCATCAACACCTGACAATCAGACCTTCATATCTGAGGCAAGTATCTATCTTGCTAGAAGCTGGGTTGATATTACACCCATGCTAGTGTAGGAATTAATTATCTTATGTCCCATGAAAATATATTGTTGTTTGGGAGATTGATATCATTATTTGGAATAGAAATCATGTAGTATGAATGTATTGTTATATGTAGTATATTAATCATGAAATTTGATGACAATAGAGATAAGAATCTGGAAATCAAAGGATCTTTTGAGAAAAAATTAATTAAGCTAGGGTTTGAGGATAATTTCATGAATTAACCTACTTGATGATGGCTCTTGATGAATTAATGTAAACTTTACGTTAGCAATCTTTTATAATCGTTTATTGAATCATATTTATGTTTGGTTGGGACTTTGGGACTCACTAATGGCGATTTGGTGAATTTTTATGGAGGAAACCCGTGGGTTAGAATTACAGAATCTGGGCAAGAACTGCTTCATCGATCGATCGACTCAAGAATGTCGATCGATCGACTGTTTGATCGATCGACCCCTTCTGATCAATCAATCGACCCCTCCTGTAAATTGTATAATTTTTCCTTTTTCGGTTTATTCGATCAAAATGCGTAGGAACCCTTGGATATAAATTAAAAATCATAATGGGTCATGGGGAGGACCAGTAGGGTCTAAGTAGGTTTCGGTAAATGGAATTTTATATGAGATGTAACCGTGGGATAACGGGGGTATAAAATGGGATAGAAATCGGGCGTACGTTAAGTGAGGTGTTGGAATACTCTAGAAAGACTTAGACCAGTATGTTAGTGAGGGTACACCTACGGAATTTACCTTTCATAAAAGAAAACGCCTCGAGGGATGAGAAGTACTTATGAAATGGTGGCAATTGAAAATAAAAAGATATGGGTTAACTATACGTAAGACTTGGGTGATTTGTGCCACGTATGGTTAAAAAAAATTATGGGTCATGGGCGAACCTAATTGAAATATGTGAAAATATATATATATATATACCGAGTGCTTGTATATAATGATGTGGATTTGTGTATAATCATACCCACGCTACTTGCTATCACGTAGGTTTTCGTACTAGGACAGTCATATCTCGATGGGACCTTTATGGGGGATATTGATTCGTGCCTTAGAACATATGATTCTTTGGTACAGGTTAACTGAGAATGATAGTCAAACGGTCCTAAGAGATGTGAGGGTATGTGCTGACCTCTTAGGGACTTGGAACTATATTCCGCCTCCATTTTGTGTGTATTGTGTTAATACAGTTCAAGAGTGATTCCGAATTAGTATTTCTCGTTGTTCGAGAGGTACGGGGACTTGATAGCAGAGTATGCCAACACCATGGATTTTTGTGGGGTGCCGATTAGTATATATATTGGATGAGTGACTTATATATTTATACATATAAAAGGAATTCTTCTACTGTGCGTATAAATAGATAAATATGGAATGAATGGCCCTAAATATAGTAAGTGTATGAAACTTTACAGTGGTATTGAGAAATACATAATGGACTTAAATGATTCTTAAGAAGATGGTACCTTAAATAAATCATAGACATATGACTTCATGAATCATAATTTATGTGAGGAGAATTGGGTTAGACTTATTAGTCATTTTAGTAGTACAATAGGCGTGCACACTAGATGATAGGTGATAATTCTCTAGAGAGTGTCGCTTACTAACATGTGTTTCATATCAATAAGTAAGCATTTTAAATACTTGGTAAACTATTTTTAAAGATGTTTTTTTTCTCTTGTATGTATGTATATATATATATATATATATATATATATATATATTATAGGTGCCCAGCTACGGGGGCATCAGGCGTAGATCCATTGGATTGGACGTGATGCAGCTTGTGTGGGAGTTGCAGGTCCTTGCAGTACACAATTCTTCCTTTGACTCCTCAGCTTCTGATTTAGTTCTCTTTAGATAGGGCATGCGTCTTCCATTTCTAGATTTATGTTTAGACTTGAGAGAGCTTTCCTACTTTTCTATTATTTCAGTATTCTGTTTTATTTGGGATTGTTTTATCTATTATGTTGACGATACTTATGGATATTTATTTGGATTGAGTAATCTTGTTGGCATAACTCATTTGAATGGTTTATTTTTTTTTATCATTAGTACTATTCATAAACTGGTTTATATACATAAGGCATTTACAATGGAATTTAAATTAAATAAAATTAAATGTTTTGACACTTAGCTTAATTAATTATTAGGAGGTTAATAAAGAAAAACTTTCTACGACAATGATGCTAAGAATGAACCAACCGGGCACTTTGAATTAATTTAATAAAGGACTTATCACCTGTTATTTAATTAGGTGGGGTGTCATAGGTGGTATCAGAGCATCAGGTTCTAGTGTCCTTTAGGATCTGTATGACTCATTAAGCTTCTAGCTTAACGTCTTTGATGTAGAGCCCTATTTTAGGATTGTTGTATTCTTGAATTTACGATTACGTCTTCACCTATTTGAGATTGATAATAAATTGTAGACTAATAAACATCCTTTTTGTTTCAGATGCCTTCAAGACGAGTACCCTTTGATAGAAATGCCCAGCCCGAGCAGCCAGCAACTCCGACTCAGGGTATAATGAACGCAACTGAAGTCACCGCCATAGTTAAACTGGCTATGAATGCAGCATTAGCGGTGGTGCAGGAGGCCCCACCCCAGGTTCAGGCTGTAGCGCGAGTGCCAGCATATCTTCCCACAACATGGGAAAGGGTTAGGGATGCCATTCAGAAGGCACATCCCTCAGAATTCTCGGGTAGTTTCGATATTGTCATTGCTAGCTAATAGAAGAAAGACATCCAGAGACATCCGCGCATGTATGAGTGAACTGATGTTTAGAGACAGTTATTGGCTTCCTTCAAGCTAGTAGGGGCCACTTTGCAATGGTGGGATTACACTACCACCTTGGAGTAGAGGGATAGCACATCGATTCAGAATTTTTGGGTACGGTTTGACCGCAAATATTTCCCATCCGCCGTGCAAATTGGGATAAGGCAAATATTACTAAATCTTAAGAAGGATAGTATAATGGTTATAGAGTATGAGGAGGAGTTCATGAGACTTTTCACTATAGTGCCGAATGAGGCACCCATCAAAGATAAGAAAATCTTGTTGTTCTTGGATGGATTGTCCTGGAAGATTCGTCAGCATCTCATAGGTAATCTATCATTGAGTACTTACACTGATGTACTCAAACACCACTCTATTTCATTATCAGGATCATCACTTCCATAAACAGGGAAGTAAGTAAGTAGGGGAGTCCAGCTAGTAGGTTCAGACTAGAGGTAATGGTGCCGATGGGGCACCAGTAGCTCAGGGGAAGACCCGTCGTACTGAGCAGAGTTTCGATCAGGGGGACCCTACTAAGTGATTTCGATCCGGTGATTCCAGGTAGGGATATGGGGCGTTAGGCAAGGCCATCCCATTCAGCAAGTCCAGCAGGGCCAACATCGTCAGCAGCAGGGCCATCAATGTTTTTAATAGGGCCAGTGGCGGGGTGGTAACGGCCATTAGGGCCGAGGTCAGCAGGGACAAAGGGGGGAAAGTTATGGGGCAAGTGCTTTGGATGTGGCAAGAATGGCCATAGGCCCCAGCATTTTCCAGAGGGAGATAGGGCCCCACAATATCAAGGTGCCCATCATGAGTCGTAGAGGCCTCTCTTCCCAGCCACCCTCCCCGCGCCAGCTCAGATGCCAGCCCTACTAGCCATACCAATAGCCCCCGTTCAGCAGGGGCAATTACAGTATGGATGTGTCTAAAACATCCACCAGTCGGCAGCACTGCAGATGCCACCCGCAATTGAGGGTACATTTCCTATTCATGGCACTATGGGGCATGTTTTATTTAATACTGGGGCGTCACACTATTTTATAGCGACTAGCTTTGCATGGGCTACGATATTATTATGCACAACAGAGAGTACAGTGACGTGTAGACTCACGATTAGGGAATCGGTCTTTAATTATCTTCATATTTCGAGGAGTAGGTATTGAGATTGGATGCTTGATTCTACCTACGGACATGATAGTATTAGATATGCATGATCATGATGCCATCATTGGCATGGATTGGCTAGCAACTTATAGGGCCATGATTGATTACTTTGGTCGGAGTATTATCTTTTCCATTCCTGGTCAGGATATGTTTTATGTGGCAATGCCTCTCCCCAATGGAGGATTGTCCACCCAATTATACTACATAGAGGAGGATACCCCTACGGAGATTGTGATTCCCCTGGATTCGATTCCAGTTGTTCATGAGTTTTTGGATGTATTCCAGGAGATACTGGGCCCACCCCCTACTAGAGATATTAAATTTTTTATATACTTGATATCGGGCACTCAGCCGATAGCCCGTGAACTATACCGTATGTCTCCAGTCGAGATGAGGGAGTTACAGGATCAGATTGAGCAATTGTTAGGCCAGGGCTTCATTCGTAGGATCACCTCACCTTGGGGCGCTCTGGTGTTGTTTGTGAAAAAGATAGATGGTTCATTGAGATTATGGATGGACTACCGAGTGTTTAACAAGGTCAAGATACAAAATAAATATCTATTTCCCCGAATCAACTACTTGTTTGACTAGGTGAGGGGAGATGCCTTCTTCTCGAAGATAGACTTGAGATCGGGATACCATTAGCTATGAATTAGGGAGTAGGATGTGTCGAAGACTTCTTTTTTAACGAGGTATGGGTCCTATGAGTTCAGAGTCCTAAGAGACGCGAGGGTATGTTCTAACCTCTTAGTGACTTGGAACTATGTTTCGCCTCCATTTTGTGTGTATTGTGTTAATACAGTTCGAGAGTGATTCCGAACTAGTACTTCCCTTTGTACGAGAGGTACGGAGACTTGATAGCAGAGTATGTGTGACACCCCGACTAATTAAATACCGGGTAGCTACTCCTTTATTAAATTAGTCGGGATGTCACAGGTGGTATCAGAGCATCAGGTTCTAGTGTCCTTTAGGATATGTACGACTTATTATGTTTCCGCTGAGCTTTCTTTGATGTAGAGCCCTATATTTTAGGACTGTTGTATTCTTTTGTATATGCTACGTTCTTCAGCTATTTCAAGTTTATAACTGTGAACTTATAAACTTTATTCTTATTTTAGATGCCTCCACGACGTGCACAACGGGTTCCCAGGGATGCTACGCCAGAACCACAGCCCGCACCAGTTCAGGGCACGATGAATGCCGCCGAGGTTGCAGCCATTGTGGCCCAGGCGGTAAATGCCACACTAGCCGTAGTTCAGCAGGCACCACCTCAGGCTCCAGTAGCTGCGCCAGTTCAGGCACATGCATTCCCGTCTGCTTGGGAACGTGTACGTGATGCTTTTCAGAAAGCGCACCCACCAGAGTTCGCAGGTAGCTCCAATGTTGTGGTTTCGAGTTAGTGGAGGAAGGACATTCAGCGGCACCTGAGGATGTATGAGTGCACCGATGTCCAGAAGCATATACTAGCTACCTTTAAGCTAGTGGGGTCTGCACTGCAGTGGTGGGAGTCTATTACCACCGTGGAGGAGAGAGATACTCTCACTATACAGGAGTTTTGGGTGCGGTTTGACCGAAAGTATTTTCCGTCAGCTGTTCACACGGAAATGAGGAGGAAGTTGATAAATCTTAGGCAGGAAGGCAAGACTATGGCCGAATATGAGGCCGAATTCACCAATCTGTTGAATATTGTTTCGGATGAGATACCGACAGAAGAGAAGAAGATACAAAAATTTACTAACGGGTTGACTTGGAGGATCCGTCAGCATTTGTTGGGGAACCTATCGTTGGCCACTTACTCTGATGTGGTTAACGCTGCACTGTTACACTGCCAGGATTACCGCTTTCACATGGCTGAGGGCAAGAGATCGGGAGAGTCCAACCATCAGGGCTGGACTGGAGGACACGGTGCTAGTGGGGCACAATCTGTTCAGGGGCAGAGACAGGGTGACCAGGGTTCCCAGCAGGGGGATCATAAGAGGTTCAGATCGGGAAATTTCAGGCACAGATAAGGAGGTTTCCGGCAGGGCCATCAGGGTTCGAACGGCCATCAGAACCAGTAGGGTCAGAATGGCCAACAACAGTTTCAGCAGGGCTAAGGGAAGAACGGTAACGGCCACCAGGGTTGGGGGTAGCAGGGACAGAGAGGGGGAAACTTCCCGGGGAAGTGTTACATTTATGGAAAGACTGGCCATAAACGCCAGGACTGTCCTGATAGGGGCAGAACCCCGCAGCAGCAGCAGGGTGCTCGACAGGAGCCGCAGAGACCCGTGTTTCCCGCCGCCCTCCCGGCGCCACCACAGATGGAAGCATTGCCACCCATTCCAGCGGTCCCAGTTCAGCAGGGGCAGCTGCAGTATGGGAGAGTATACCAGATTCAACAGGCAGCAGCTCCACAGGCACTACCCGCTATTGAGGGTATGTTTCCTATCCATGGCACTATGGGTCGGGTTTTGTTTGATACGGGGGCAACGCATTATTTTATAGCTACACATTTTGCGAAAGCCTTAGGGTTTTTAGCCACAGCAGAGAGCACAGTGACATGTGTAGACTCACCATTGGGAAGTGGGTCACTTATTTTCTTTATATGCCGGGGAATGGGGGTAGAGATTGGTAGTTTGGTATTACCTGCAGACATGTTGGTATTAGATATGCATGAGCACGATGTGATTATCAGTATGGATTGGCTCGCAGCTTATAGATCCATGATTGATTGCTTCGGTGGGAGCATTATTTTTGCCATTCCGGGGTACGAGATGTTTATAGTGGCGATGCCTCGCCCAGAGGGAGGCTCGACCGCTCATTTGTATTACATAGAAGAGGATACCTCTAAGGAGGTTGTGATTCCTCTAGATTCGATCCCAGTTGTCAAGGAGTATTCAAATGTGTTTCAGGAGATACCAGGCCTACCCCCCAGTCGAGAGATAGACTTTGTCATAGACTTATTACCAGATACGAGACCTATAGCACGCGCATCGTACTGTATGGCTCCGGCAGAGATGCGAGAGCTACGGGATCAGATTGAGCAGTTGTTGGGTCAGGGGTTTATACGGAGGAGTACTTCGTCGTGGGGTGCCCCTGTGTTGTTCGTAAAGAAGAGGGATGGATCGTTGAGGTTGTGTGTGGATTACCGAGAGTTGAATAAGGTCACGATATGGAATAAATATCCGTTGCCCCGAATCGATGACTTATTCGACCAGTTGAGAGGAGCTTCTTTCTTCTCAAAGATTGATTTGCGATCTGGTTACCATCAGTTGCGTATCAGGGAAGAGGATGTCTCGAAGACTGCGTTCTTAACGAGATATGGTTCCTACGAGTTTTGGGTTATGCCTTTTAGCTTGACCAATGCTCCAGCCGTGTTTATGGACTTGATGAATAGGGTGTTTAGAGAGTTCCTTGATCAGTTCATCATTGTCTTCATTGATGATATTTTGGTTTACTCCCAGACAGAGGAGGAGCACGCAGAGAACTTGAGGCAGGTTTTGCAGACGCTACGTCAGAACGAGCTGTATGCAAAATATGAGAAGTACGGGTTTTGGCTGAAGGAGGTTCAGTTTTTGGGACACATTATTTCCGACCGGGGGATATCTGTTGATCCGGCGAAGGTATCCCCGGTGAGGGAGTGGGGACATCCCACGACAGCGACTGAGATCCATAGTTTCTTGGGCCTAGCAGGATACTACAGGAGGTTCATTCGAGGATTTTCGAAGATAGAAGGTCCTTTAACACATCTGATTCGTAAGGGTGTGCCATTCATCTGGAGTGATGCCTGTCAGTTGGCATTTTATGAGTTAAAGGATAAGTTAACCTCAGCACCTATGTTAGCATTGCCGAGACCGGGAGTTGAGTATCTAGTCTACACCTATGCGTCCTTGGAAGGACTTAGAGGTGTGTTGCAGCAGGAGAGTCAGGCCATAGCTTATGCTTCCAGTAAGCTAAAGCCTCATGAGAAGAATTACCCCACTCATGACTTGGAGTTAGCGGCAGTGGTATTTGCCCTTCGGATTTGGAGACATTACCTTTTGGGGGAGAAGTTTCGATTGTTCACGGACCACAAGTCCCTACAGTACCTATTCACGCAGAAGGAGTTGAATATACGGCAACGGAGGTGGCTTGAGTTCATGAAGAATTATCAGTTTGATATCCAATACCACCCGGGGAAGGCTAACGTGGTAGCAGACGCGTTGAGCCGTAGGCCAGTAGATGAGGTGGCAGGGGTGTGGAAGGCCAAGTGGAAGGAGTTGGGACACCAGGATGCAGTGGCCTGATCATTCATGTCAGTGATGACTGTTACACCACAGATTGTCAAGAGAGTGGTAAAGGCACAAGCAGATGACTCGTTCTGTCAGGAGCAGATAGTTCGATTACTAGCAGAGGGAGCCGAGTCCTATACTGTTAGCTCAGACGGGGGATTACGCTTCAATGGGATATTGGTAGTTCCGAAAGGGGAGGAATTGCGGCACGAGGTGATGGCAGAGTCGCACGGCTCAAGATTCGCGGTACATCCCGGTGGGGACAAAATGTACCAAGACATGAGACGACAGTATTGGTGGAGCAGGATGAAGAGAGATATTGTCGTGTTTGTTTCTAAATGCGCCACTTGTTAGCTAGTAAAAGTGGATCATCAGAGACTGGCAGGACTTCTACAGCCATTGGAGGTCCCGATGTGGATGTGGGAGAGCATATCCATGGATTTTATCACGGGGTTGCCTACGTCACAGAGAGGTCACGACTCCATTTGGGTAATTGTGGACAGGTTGACCAAAGTCGCTCATTTTCTACCCGTAAGGACAGACTACAGTACGGGATAGTATGCCCACCTCTTTATTGCAGAGATAGTGATACTTCACGGTGTACCCCTAAATATCGTGTCTAACAGAGACAAGATATTTGTTTCACGATTTTGGGAAAGTTTTCAGGAGGCCATGGGCACGGAATTGTAGTTGAGTACGGCGTATTATCCGCCGAACGATGGGCAAACCGAGCGTACAAACCAGATGTTAGAGGACATGCTACGTATGTGCATCATTGATTTCGGGGGTGGATGGGAGCAGTATCTTCCACTGGTGGAGTTTGCTTACAACAACTCCTACCAGTTCACCATTGACATGGCTCCATTTGAGGTGTTGTACGGTAGACCTTGTCGTTCCCCAGCATGTTGGTTGGAGGTGGGGGACAACAAACTACTTGGGCCGGAAGTGATTCAGGATACTTCAGCAAGGATAGAGCTGATACGGAGTCGCATTCGGGTAGCTCAAGACAGGCATAAGAGCTATGCTGATGCGAAGAGGTCCTTCAGGGAATTTGAAATGGGTGACCAGGTTTTACTCAGAGTATCTCCTATGAAGGGGATTATGCATTTCGGGAAGAGAGGGAAATTGGCACCGAGATATGTGGGACCATTTCCTATTATTGAGCGGATTGGGCCGGTTGTGTATAGACTTGGGTTACCGGAGCATTTGCATCGGATTCACGATGTGTTTCATATTTCCTCGCTAAGGAAATATCTTAGGGACGATTTGTCTCATTCTCACATTTCTTTGGAGGACATCGATCTCCAGCCTGATAGCTCCTACGAGGAGGGGCCAATTGCTATTTTGGACCGAAGTGAGCGGAAACTGCGATCAAAGATAGTCCCGTTAGTGCGTGTTCAGTGGCGACATCATAATGTCGAGGAGTCCACATGGGAGTGCGAGGATGAGATGCGCGAACGTTATCCAGAGTTATTTTTACCAGGTACTTTCTAGTTCCGAATTTCGGGACGAAATTCTGTTATTAGGGGGGAAGTATGTAATACCCCGTATTTTTATGATATTTATTTATGGGATTAATTGAATTAAATGTGAATTAATTTGGGAATTAATCCGGATAAAAATACTAGCGAGATGCGAGTTGGTATTTGATTTTAATGAATAAATATGGCTATATATGATTATTGAATTATGAAATTTATCGTGAGATTGAAATACGGCAATTTGGAAATTTTGTTGAGACGCGTGTGACAGTCGCGTCAGGAATATTATTATTTAATTAAAAAGTAAATTTTAATTCTATTAACCGTATGGTCGTTTTGAGTGCGCCAACGCGTTCGGAAGGGTCGAAATAGTCAGAAAACACTAGCCAGGGGTTTAGTTTGGGTCCCGGGGCATTTTTAGGCCATACCGGCAACGAAAAAGGGTAGTTTGGTAATTTTGAATTTTTGGGAATTAAAACCAACGAAAATTAGGAAATAAAAATCTGATTTGGTAATTACCCACTAAACCCACTAACTACACCTTATGACCAAATGGGCTACGGGGGTTATTAGAATTAGTTCCAAAGTTTCCTAAGGCAAACCCTAGCCACCATTGTCACCTTGGAGAAGAAGGCTTGTAGAGAGAGAGAGAGGAGAATTCTGCAGAGAGAGAGAGAATCATCCATCAATTCGACATCAAAATCAGAGATATATCAAAGGCAAGTGGTTTAATTTCATTTTTGGCAAATGATGTTTCTTCCATGCGTAGGAAATTGATAAAATTGTATTGTTTTTGGAGATTGTTGAAAACCCATTAAATTGGAATTAGAAACTTGTATTTTGATGAGGAATTGCATGTAGAATTGTATATAGGTGATTAATCTGATGATAATATATTTTGGATGAAACAAAAACGGATTTAATTAGGCTCATTGGGGATTTGACAATTTCTAGGGTTCATGTTCTTGAAATTGGGGAAAACTGTATAGATTTGATATTTGGATGATGTTTAGAATGAATTAACCCTACAAAACACATTTAGTATGTGACCTAAGTATGTTTAGAGACGATTAGAAACCTTGAACAATTGTTGGATTGATGTTTAGATGAGATTAGAGAGGAAGAAAAGTTGGAAAAACGAAATAAGGAAAATCTGGGCTCGAAACGGGCCTCTCGTTAGAAGACCTGCCCAGGTCGTTCGAACGAGCTCGTTCAAACGAGTTGACAGTTTGCCTTCTAACGAGAGGGATGTTCGTTCGATGCCTCTCATTCGAACGAGATCTCGTTAGATGCCCAGTTCGTTCGAACGAACTCTCGTTCGAATAGCCTCGTTCGAACGAGACTTCTAACGAGCTGACAGTTTAGGCTTTTTGGCCTATTTTGATTTCGCATGTCCCGTAACCTTGTTTAATTGTAGAGATAACATTCCCTCGATGATAGATTGATATAGTTGGGACATTTGGGTAATATTGAGGAGTAAAATATAGAAGTGTGACTCGAATTGAATGGAAATTGAGGAATAGGACGTGAGTGACTATTACGATGCGAGAATTATTGACGGCTTAAATAATTGAATCAACCGGGAACTTATGAATTGTGCAACATTATAAGTCGGTACGAGAATGAGAAGTGTACCACAAATGAATTATGGTGATTACTAAGATGTGTGTATACTTAGTATATGTATATGATCTTATGTGTATGACATACCTACCATACTTGCTATCACGGGAGGTTTACGTTCGCTTAGGGCCCTCTAATCCTTTTGTTGCCCAGATTTAGATTGGTACCTCGAGAACATAGGTCAGAGAAGGACTTATTGGGATGTTAATAAGTTTGTTGATCGTGGGAGCGTAGGTATGTGCGTGACCCATATGTTGTGACTGTGTTCGCCTCCATTGTTTGTGATTTTGCTATTATCTGAGAACGATTCCTGAGAGATTCGGAATGCGTGATCCTTATGTACGTGATGTACCGGGATGGATAGCAGAGTATGTGTGCACCGCAGCTTAGTCTTGGGTGCTTGTATTGTATATTTATGACGTGAATAATATACACTTAATTAATGAGAACTTTCATGTGGTATTGTGGGTATATATATATGGAAACGCTTTGAGAAACTATAAAGGGATAACCTGTAATGAATTGTATTACTAAAAATTGAGAACCTGAGTTAAGTAAGGCCCTCTATTTAGTTGATAACGCTGGAACGTATATTGGGAATCGAGTAGTAAGGGTTAGAACTTATTACGGTTTGGGTAGATTTATATGTTACTTAGATGGGTACAGTACGTTAGGAGTGCACAAATTAGTCGAGAGGTGAGTATTCCATGTGAGTGCACGTCCTAACATGTATTTTTCATTCATTGTTTTAATGTCATTAAAGCACTTGCTATTTTTAAATACTCTCTACTTTCGGGCTCTGACCCGTTTGCTTTCAAATCTACTTTTTGTAAAAACCATTTTAGGTGCCCAGCCACAAGGACACCATGCATAGGATTTTCATTTAGGTGACGAGCTGTAGCTGTTTGTGGAAGTTACAGGACCTTGATAGTAGACGCTTCTTTCATCTTGACTCCATATTCAGGATTCATCAGTTGTAGGGCATGTTGCCCATTTCTAGTAGAAACATTTCTTATTTCAGATTTTCAGACATTTGGCATGTAATTAATTCAGGTTACATTGTTTTACTTAGTTAAGTTGTGGGATTGTTGTGAGGAGTTTTCTTCCGGACTTATTATTACTGTTGTTGGTTAGTCTATTGTTTCGTTATGGTGAATGTTGTTATTCTATCATTATTCTTTTTATTGCTTGTTAATCAGAGTTAACTTAAAATTTGGCAACTCACTTTTTAAATACTAGGTGGTTAGTAATCATTAAAATGTTTTCGACAGTGATGCTATTAACTGGACCAACTTGGCATTTTGTATTAATTTAATAAAGGAGTAGCTACCCGGTATTTAATTAGTCGGGGTGTCACAGTATGCCAACAGCATAGATTTTTGTGGGGTACCGATTAGTATATATATATTGGATGAGTGACTTATATATAGACATATACATGGAATTCTTCTACTGTGCGTGTAAGTAGAGAAATATGGAATGAATGCTCCTAAATATAGTAAGTGTATGAAACTTCACAGTGGTATTAAGAAATACATAATGGAATTAAATGATTCTTAAGAACATGGTACCTTCAATAAATCATAGACATACGACTTCGTGAATCAAAATTTATGGGAGGCAAATTGGGTTAGACTTATTAGTCATTTTATTAATACGATAGGCGTGCACACTAGATGAGAGGTGAAAATTCTCAAGAGAGTGTCACATACTAACATGTGTGTCATATCAACAACTAAGCATTTTAAATACTTGCTAAAATATTTTTAAAGTTGTTTTACACTCAGGTGCTGACCCGTTTCCTGTCATTTATTCTCTTGTATATATATATATATATATATATATATATATATATATATATATATATATATCACAGGTGCCCAGCAACAGGGGCATCAGGCGTAGATCCATTGGATTGGACGTGCTGCAGCTTGTGTGGGAGTTGTCAGTCCTTGCGTTAAACGATTCTTCCTTTGACTCCTCCGCTTCTAATTTAAGTCTCTTTAGTTAGGGCATGTGTCGCCCATTTACAAATTTCTGTTTAGACTTGAGAGAGCTTTCCTACTTTTCTATTATTTCAGTATTCTGTTTTATTTGGGATTGTTTTATCTATTATGTTGAAGGTAGTTGTGGATATTTATTTTGATTAAATAATCTAGTTGGCATAACTCATTTGAATGGTTTGTTTTATTTATCATTAGTACGATTGATAAACTGGTTTATACACATAAGGACTTTACAATGGAATTTAAATTAAACAAAATTATAAGTTTTTGACACTTAGCTTAATTAATTATTAGGTGGTTAATAAAGAAAATTGTTTTACGACAATGATGCTAAGAATGAACCAATCGGGCACTTTGAATTAATTTAATAAAGGACTGATCACCCGATATTTAATTAGGCAAGGTGTCATATAGTGGTGTTATATTTTGAAATAGGGTTATATTATTGTATAATTGCTTATAAATTGATTATGTGAATGGGTAATATTGTTAAGTAGATTCAAAATAATTAAATCACGTGATTTATATGATGAAATTTGATTAAATAGTGAACTAAATCCATGCATGATTCTGAGAATGAGATGTGTAAGAATCTTAAGACAAAATAATTTGTATGAATTGAAAATGATGTTATCTTAAGTATTATTTTGAGTAATGTGGAAATGTTAGACGATTTTACTTGTGAAGAATGTGACTAATGAACAATTTATGTTAATAAGACTCAACATGAATGAATTGTGTAATTGTCAAGTTGATTAATGTTATATAACATTGAATACGTAATTGTATATATCGTGTTAATTCGAGATACATGTTAGTTAATATGTAGGGGATGGTATTAATGTATATAGAGAAATTGTTTTATAATTTTTTTGTTAAAATTGAGAATCGTGAATTAAAGATGTTTTCAATGTTCTTGCATGTGAATGGAAAATGATAAGAATTATCTTTATTAAAGAGATGATGAAAAATTATTAAAAAAAAGTGTATCTGAAATCCCATGTTCGAATATGTTTTAAATGTTATTAATGTGAAATAGGACATAATGTGAATCTGAATATATAATTATGATGTGGAAGAGTATGGAGAGAATGAGTGGCATCTTATCTAATAAATTGTTGTTACTAATAAAATTGAAAGGATATTATTAAATCGGGTATTTAGAATATTGCAATTAGATTTTGAGTTATGGTGATAGTACGGGATAAGAGATTTTATTTAGATGTATGTATTATAATATGCTTCTGTAGTATTGGAGAAGATTGGTAATCATATATTGTTAGTAAGGATTAGGAGGAAAAAAAGTGTGTGGGGTGTGAATTGTATAGTACAAATTAAGCTCACATGTTTCACTAGTTTGATAGTGCATTGGGTCAAGGTAGATATAAATATCATTTGATACTATGATCTGCCCTGTATTGGAATGACATGTTAAATGACGAGATAGTTTAACATGAAATGTGATTACATATATGTTTATTAATACCACCTCTCCTGAAACTTGAGTATGTCAGGTATTGTTGAACTATATAGTCATAAATATTACATATTGAAGATGCCAGGTTACTAATGAATATTATTGATGTTGTGTGTATTATGAATTTCTTATAACATGAATAAGTTTATGATGAGTTATTTTAATAAATATTAATGATATGATACTATATAACACGTGTATAGTTATGAATGATGACTAATGTTTAGACATGTAATACTTATAAATATGCATGAGCATGATTAGTTGAATATATGGTAAATGTACAAATGCAATAATAAAAATATAGTCTTATAGGGAATTGTTTTTGGATTTTATATGAAAGGAAATGTCTAGATTGTGTAAGAAATGTGCACGTTGTTAATGAAGGAGAGATAATTTAAATACATAAGAATATAAGTATGGTCATAAAAGGCGGGTAAATGAGAATACTATATACATAAAGATAAGACAAGGAAGTTGTGATTAAACCTTAAAACCCAACTTAGATTTATTTTATATAAGTGTAAAAGAGATTGAGATAAATTTTTAAAAAAAATTATCTCTTTTTCTTTCTTTTTCTTAAAAGATATTGAGATTGAGATTGAGATAAATTTACTCACTTTTTCTTTCTTTAATACGTAGTTCTCTAGATGGGTAATTCCCTCTAGAGTTTATAAAAAAAAGATTGAAATAAATTTAATGAATAAGTTATCGTATGTAACACCAAGGAAGTGAGTAACTCAAGAAGTAATAAAGTATGATTGTTAAAATCTTGCATATGGGGATTATGAATGAAATTAAAATTAATTTATACTAGTGAGTACGATGAGTAGTTAAAAATATAGAGAGGAACTTGATTTGTATGGTAATGTAAGTTATTAAATAATTTAATTATGATAAACATAGTGTACATGTGTATGTTGAATTCAGGAGTTAATTTAAAAAATGATTTGATATTAAACTTATTGTTAGTAAAGTATGTTCAAATGAACCATAAGGTGGTAATGAAAAGTAGTATTAGTAAGAATTAGGAAGATGATTGTATAGATTCGGGTGTAATATTAGATTTATGAGTTAACATGTTATAATTGGTAACATAAATGTAAGGTTTATTGTATAATTGCATGAAAGTACGAAAATGTGGTGTAAAATTTATATAACAAGCCTTGTGTGGTTAGAAGTTTGAATATGATCAATTAAACCCATTTACACCTAAAGCTTCCCAAAACTTTCATTTTTCTTATTTTCTTGTTTTCAAACTTGAGAGTTAAGTGTTGGCGTGAGGAAGAACAACTTTGGGGCTTAGATGTCTAGATCATTTGGTCAGTAATTAATCTTGTATTCATCATCTATCATGCTTATAGTTGAATATATATGAAATTAAAAATATGTTCTTGTATATTTTGGGTGTTCTTGGGGAGAGAGAAAGTAAACATTAATTCTTGAAATCTAAATGTACTTATTTTGAGTTTGATTCAATCCATGGGATTGATGTATGAGTAGTAATTATATGTCATCCATGATCGTAGATAAATTATAGTAGAGATTATATCGTTTGAGTGTTCTTGAATGAAAATAAAATGCTAGGTTATTTTCTTAAATTATTTTGGATCTATATGTGTTTGTACTGAATAGAACCATGGGATTAATGCTAAAGTAATGTTTACAATGTTTACTATATTTACAAATATGTTTGGGTGAAATTATATACTTTTTAGGTGGAAGAAACTGAGTAGAATATAGGTTGTGCTTAAGAGAGAGAGAGAGAGAGAGAGAGAGAGAGAGAGAGAGAGAGAGTGTGTGTGTGTGTTCTTTGTGTATTACTAGGTGTAATCACCAACATTCATCTTGGATGCATTAAATTGTATTCTTTATCATTATTATTATTTCTAATGATTTATAACAATGATTAGAAAAGTTTGGTACAATTCCGTACATGTCTAAATAGTAAATCATGATTTGGTGAAGAAAATATGATATCCAAAGTGCACATGGAACTTTGTGCCACTTTACAGAAATGGCCACAAAATGCTATAGAAAATTAAAATTTTTGAATCGTTTGATATTTTAGAAAATTGATTTGTAGAAACTTCCTGATATGTATGACAACACACCTTATTATATAGTAGTTGTTACAGTTTAATCTGTGAAGTTACCCTAAAAATAGAGTAATTGTGAACATGTCAAATCTCGAACAACCTAATGCTTTAATTATTTATGAAGATCCGACTATGGAATTGAACTATAATTTTAATATCTTATTGCTTCAAATGCTGCCAGTATTATACATAAAGTTGAGGTTAATTGGATCATGGCATGGTCTTCGTAGAAATTTAAAATAAAGATGTGCATAGTAAAAAGTATTAAACTTGGTACTCTTTCTTATCACATGTTTGATAAAATGTTAACATAAATGCTTAGGATATATACATCATAATTGAGCATGCTTTATGGAAAGAGTGGTTATATGGATTTATGTAACTGTACTTTTGTGTTTAAATAACTTAGTGAATGGTTTGAAAGTCATTTGAAATGTTAGTATTCTTATAAAGGATAATGTTTGAGACTATAGAAGCATAAAAGTGATATTGATGCTTTATTTGTAATTTGATAATTCTAACATGGATTGGATTAATAGGTAAAGAGGCCAAGGGTTAAAAGGCACAAGAGTAATTGGCGTGTATTTGTAGTCTCATGTAACTAAGGTGACTGTACTTACCAATTTTATTTCATTATTTGAGAATGATAATATGTGGTATGTGTGTGACCCCATTAAGGGGAAGACACGATTGTGTGAACCCAATAGGGAAATACCACGGGTGTGTGAACCCTAAAAGGGGGAATAACACGAGATAATCCCTAAGAGGAAAAATATAATTACACGATGCAATGAAAAAATACATGAGAGGAGTAAGTCTTAAAATGGAAGGGATAACTGAAATGTTTTTAACTACATTACATATTTATCGTTTACTATATAGATATTTTGAGTGTGAGAATATATTCACAAGGCTTCATCTTAATGTAAACTTATATTTATAGTGCCAGGTGCGTAGTTTATTATGGATGTCAATTTATTCTTGACCATGTTTCATATATTTTTGGGAGATTTTTCATAGTTATGCACGCATGTTGATATTATAATTTAGCAACGAGTCCTTATTAGTTTATGGATGCTACCCATATTACAATTATTGATATTTGATTAATAAGATATGATATTGAGTTTCTGGCATGTGTTAAAACATTATAAGTATTTAGATGGATTAGTAATGTTGTGGCACATTTATGTACTTAGTCTACATTTCGTTAAAATAAATAAGGTCTTAAATTTTCAACGTACATTGATTTTTGCTTATTAATGCATATTCATTTAAAAAAGTTGAGTTTATGATTATTTTAAACCTGTTACAGTTAAGTACACATAAGTATAGTCTCATGGGGACAGGTGTGACATTAATAAATTATTGAAAATGACTTATAATTTAAATTCCAACTTACCAGAGTTTCAGTGACTTGTAGATTAGAAGTCCCATCCTTGTTCAGTCGAACCTGTACATAGGAGTCGATCATATGTAGCTTTCCCCCGGACCACTCCCAGACTCTTGCACATATTAAATTACTCATCAAATGTAACACCCCGTATTTTTACGCATATTTATTTTACTACGAAATTATGAAAATTTGGATTAATTAATTTAAGAGAGAAAATTTAATTTATAATTAATCCGACTTAATGGTAATAATAACTAGTGTGAAGAGAGTTAGTAGTTATCATAAATAATTAGGTCTAAATCATATTGAGTAATAACTATGTTGAACATTACGTAGTGAGTAACGTAATAAATTATTTCAGAAATAATAATATGGCCGGGGACGAGAGACACGATAGTTAAGATATATTTGGGGGTTAAAATGGTAAATTATTTTTATATAACTTGAATGGCTATTTTGAGTGTGCCAATGTGTCCGGAAGGGTCGAAATAGTTAGAAAACACTACTCGGGTGTTATATTTGGAGTTCGGGGCATTTTAGCTCAAAACGACACCCCATAGGGGTATTTTGGTCTCTTGGGATTTTTGGGGAATTAAATGGACGAAAATTAGAATTTAAAATAAAAATTAAGTGGGTTAGAGGATACTATCAGTTTTCAACCTACGTTAAAGAGAGAGAGAGAGAGAGAACCAAGGAGGAAGAAGAACTCCATAGGAGCCCTAAGATAAGAACTCAAGTTCTCACACCAAGAATTACCCCAAAGTGTAGATCGCGACGAGAGGATCAACCACATACTAAATTCAACCCAAGAATCAGAAGTCCATTCCAAGGAAACTCTTTATCTTGCCAGTTTATTTATCATATATTGTTCCTGTTAAACTTTGTTGATGATTTAGACATAATATGATGAAATTTGGGTTTCATTAGGTTTAATCGTAAAGGAACATTAGATTTTGGTGATGGGTTGCATGTAGAGGATTTACCCCATTTATAGACTGTTAAATATTGAGATTTCATGTGCAAATCATGAATTAAATTAATGGTTTGAATACTTAAAGTGATGGGTTTGTTAGATGAGAATTCTTAGAGATTTAAGAAATTATTGGTTTCCCTTTTAGAAAACATAAAGATTTGAACACTAATTTGTGTTAGAATGTGACCCATATTGATTAGGGATAGTTTAGAATGATGTAATTGATGGTGGAAGAAATTGGAATTGAGTTTGAGGTTTGGAATGTTGGAAAAAATTATTTTGGGGAAGAATAGGTCCAGTTCAGAATTCTCGTTCGAAGACCTGCACAGGTCGTTCGAACAACCTCGTTCGAACGAGAATTCCAACAAGTCATCCAACTAGATTTTGAGTTCGTTTGAAGTGAGGAGTTCGTTCCAACGAGAATCCCTTGACTTCTAACGCGATTTTAGAATACACTTTTTTAGTCCGGTTAGGTTAAAAAAGCATCCTAGGGTTATCCAAGTGAGAGAAATAACCTACGTGAATGACGAGTGACCTAAAGTCGGAGTTAATATTGAATTGGGAGTGTGATTATTCTCGGAATGTAGAAAGTTCATAAAACTGAAAAGAGTTAGGTTCATATACATATATTTATGATCTACAGAGAGCATAAAAGTACTACTACTACTTATGTATTATGGTAATTGGGTTACGTGAATGCCTATTAAGTTGTATAAGTTGTGTGCATGTTTATTACTTGGAATATTATGTGTATGACATACCTAGTTACTGGCTATCGAACAGAGTTTAGCGCATTATGGATGACCATATCTTGTGTGCCTTGGGGGGTTTTGAGTCGTACCACTAGAGCATGGAACCTAGGTACAGGCTATCCGTGAGAATGATAGTGGTGATGGCTGTATGGGTGCGTAGGTATGTGCGTAGCCCATCGACTTGGAACTATTTTCACCTCCAATCTATATAATAAGTTACAATGGTGTTTTCACTATTCATAAGTTTGGAAGACATTTAACTGTTTGGATCGATGCCACCTCCTTACACATTTTAATGGTTGAGATCACATCTCTTCCTTTTTTACCAATTTATCCCTCAAACATTTGGTTTCTGCCCTTTTTTATTCATCAAACTTACCCTTTAATTCAATTTTTTTGGCATTTTAGTGACTTACACTCACCTTACCCATTTCTCACTCTCTCTCGACCTCTTTTGTCAGAAACGCACGCACTCTTTCTCACCCACTCACCCACGCAGACCCTCACAAACCCTCTCACACACAAGACTATCCATTGTTACATTTTCACTCTCTCTCCCCATTGCAGCTCGCCCGTTTCACCTTCCCTCCCATAGCAACTCTTTCACATTTCACCCTCCGCTTCTCCCTCCGCTGCCTCCCTTCGCTTCCCAGATCCTGTCCACTCTGCTTCTCTCTACGTTTTTTACATATCTGATATAGTTTCATTTCGTAATTACATTTTCAGATCTGATCTAATCAGGTATACCATATCCTCTTACCTTTTGTTACACGGTTTGGGTTCACAATTCAGATTTGTTATTTGTGTTGTGTTTTAGGGTTGAGGATGATTCCAATATGATTCTTGATTTTTTTGTTTTAGTATTGTAAGTATGCAATTTCATTATTTTAATTTTATATAATTATTTGTTTGAAATTTGAATATGATTGTTTTATAATTTGATTCACTCACAGTTATATTTGTGTTTTCTTTTTATTTTTTAATTGGAAGCTGAACCAGTGAGTTCGGTGTTATTGGTAATGTTGAAGAATGCATTGGGTAGTCTTAATAAGGAGATACTGAATAAAGGAAGATATGTGTTGATGACAGGGTCAGGGATTGGAAATTTGTTTGGTTTGTGGGTTTGGAATTTTTTGAAAGTTTTATTTATATGCTCCTCACTACATATGACTTTTGTTTTCTAGATTGGGGGTTTCAAGTTGCGGCCGGAAAAAGGTAATCTCTCATGATTTTGTTTTAAGAAGTTTTTTTGGGTTGAATGTTTGGGTTTTTCACTTATTAAGTGTTCATTTTTTGTTCAGTGTTCATAATATGTTAATTCAGTGTTCATTATTGGTTCTACTGGTCTGAATAGATCATTTTCAGATATGTATTGATGTCAAGGTTAGGGATTGGAAATTTTTTTGGTTTGTGGGTTTGGAATTTTTTGAAAGTTTTATTTATATGCTTCTTACTACATATGACTTTTGTTTTCTAGATTGGGGGTTTCAAGTTGCTGCCGAAAAAAGGTAATCTCTCAAGATTTTATTTTAAGTTGTTTTTTTGCTTGAATGTTTGGGTTTTTCACTTATTCAGTGTTCATTTTTTGTTCAATGTTCATAATATGTTAATTCAGTGTTCATTATTTGTTCTACATGTCTGAATAAATCATTTTCAGTGTTCATTTTCAGTGTTCATTGTTTGTTGTTAATTTGGGAGTTTAATTTAGGATTTGTCGCCATGACGTTATTTTTACTTTAATTTCGTTATTTTCTTAAATGTTTTTCTCTATAATAGAAATCTCATAAAATGTATGACACTAAAATTACATTATTGATAGTGACACTACCAATCTTTTTGATACCAAGGCCTAACCTAATACGAATGTGTACAATCATTTCCTCATCTTTTGATGTTATGTTCTATGTGCATGCCTTTTGAATCAGAGAATGGAGTTGTGATATCCTATAAGAGTGTTGTCGTTCTCATATCTAATATTTAGTGGGACGAAGAAGCTTACTATTTCCAGATAGAGGTACATGATCAGGAGACTTGATAGAGGATGAGTAGGTATGTTGACACAAACTTCGGCCTAGTACTTTTGGTTAGTTTCGAATAGCAAACATCCTCACAAAGTTCCATGTGATCTCTCCAAAATTTATATAATTTGATGTATAGATAAAATCCTTGAGTAAATTAGTGTGGTAATGGTGGTCGATGAGGGGTTTCAACCTCACCTCACACCTCCTCAAGTCCATCACACAACCAAGAAAACTCCCTACCTTTTTGGTGTGTCAACCCTTTAATCTATCAGGCATGTGTGATCACCCACAACGACAACGAAGATAAGGTTTGCTCCTCAACACTTTCAAAGATGATTTTGTCAATGCAAAACAATATATGATAGTAAGGTTAAAGTAAAATACACTCCTAATACTGCTAAATTTGTCAAAGAAAAAGCCTAAAAAGTCTCTTAATATCTGACGCCTAAGAGAATGAATGTAATGAGTGTACTACTAAAGTCGATTGTTGTGACAACCCGTATATAATTATGATAAATTATATTTAAATTATACTTATATTATGTGATGTGAATAATGTGTTATTAGTATATCTAATGTTAAGTGATTATGGTGCGTATAATTCTACTTTCATAAATCATGAAATGTCGAATTATTTACGAACACAAGATTTGGTTATTTTTGATAGAAATGTTCCTGTTTAAGACTAGTTTTGACCCTTGTAAAATTACAATTGACTTGAGGTGAAAACTACATAGCTGTAGATATGTGAGTTAGGGTTGTAAAACAACAAACGGTGCATCAAATGGATGTTCGAGTAAGAAGTTAGGTCAAAATTATGAGAAGGGGAAAATCTGTCAATTCCCTTAAGTGGTAAATTGTCTTTTATTAAACCAAATGTTTTAATTTGATTGGATGGATTGGTAGGCAGCCTTGGCCGACTTAAAACTCTCCCTTAACCTTATTTATTCAGAAAATAAGTCCCTAGGTTCAGTTTGGGATGTTATTAGCTTGGGAAAAGAGAGGTAGAAGTTAAGGAAGAAAGGGTTACAAGGAAAATCTAAGAAAACAATTCCAAGAAAATCCTTAAGGTGTTTCCAAGGTAATATTGTTTTAACCTTCTATTATAATTATTTCAAAGTATATAAATCGTGAAGTATTGATCCAATTTCCATCCTCCTTTATGATCATATGTATTGGTTCATATGTGAGATAAGTGGTGTTATAGGTCATATTGCTTTGTATTGAAACCCTTGGTATTCAAAGTTGCATATCTCTTTGTGTGCTTACTTGAATTCATAAATTCCAATTGGATATGATATATTCATATCTTATCCGAAAATTAGAATTTAACTCCTTATGGTTAGGCTTTAGTGATGGTTACAAGTTGGTATATAGTTATTGTTTGTATATTTCATTTCAGTAAGCCCTGAGTTTGGTAAAGACTTTGAGATATCAAATGAAGTCCAAATATTATGAAAATTTAATTATGTACTATAAAGTATGTCTAATGAAAGTGTGTTGAAAATCATGTAAAGTTATGCTGTAGAAAAATTATGAAAATTCTTGGAAGCCGAAGGAACAATAGAGGAGTTTGTAGGGTAGATTTCTTGTGTCATAAAGAAATAGTCATAACTTGCACTAGGGAGCTTGGAAAATTACACCGTCACTTGTTTTGGAAATTTTATTCATATATGTTTTCATATTGATAAGTTTGGACACCTGTATATGTGCAATTAATGAATATGGTAAGGTTAAGTATGGAGGACAATAATTTCAGGCCATACTGGATATCCCATGAAAGAATATTTTTATCTACTCCTTCCCAAGGGTATTTTAAGTACATGTTTCATGAGTATATATATTCAGAAGTATTCTTTTATGTTTAATTGAGTTTAGTTATAAATTCTTTACGAGTTAGTTTCTATGGTTGAATGTTCATGACCTTATCAACATATATACCATCGTTTCGTCTTTACATATGTTTCATGGAATATGACTTGAGTAGAATTATATTGTGGTTGTGTACTCATTTAAAGTTACATAATTATATTAAGATAATACTTATGATTGATATTTAGTGCTGATTTAGTTGGATTAACACGTGTAAGGGCAAATCAACCAAGTTCAGCTCCACCAGAGGGAAACGGGAATACATAGTTGACAACCCAATGTGAGTGTACTTACTGAGTTGATTTTGGATATGATGTATATGTATTATATGTTGAGATGATATGGCTTATTTAAAAGTCATGAGATGTTGAGATGTTATGGCTTATTTAAAAGCCAGGAGATGTTGAGATGTTATGACTTTATAAAAGTCAGGATATGTTGAGTTGCTATGCAATTCAGATAATGTTAGGTTTTTAAAACCTATGGATATGATTATTGCCTACGAGAAGGAGATGTGGTGTTTATTAACTCCGGATATGTATATGGCCTAATTTTGCAGATAGATGTATATATTAATATGTTGAGATGTTAATATAGTACTTTTACTATATAGAGATGTAGTACATTCACTGAGTTTTTAAACTCATGGTTTTATATGTTTACATTTTCAGGTTTTCCAGCTGCCACTGCCAGGTCTAGGAGGTTGAGTACATAGAAGTAGGGTCTTGTTAGTTTGTTTTATACACTGCACTAGTTGTAATTAAGTTAAATGATATGTGAGTTTTGTTGAAATTATGTCTCCTTAAAACGATTGGATTTTTTTAATATTCCGCATTTTAACCTTAAAGTTGTTTCAATATGTATTACCTAAATAATAAATAAATTATAATTGTGGTTTGTATACTATTTAGTTAATTATATCCTAATGGGGTTAGGGGGTGACAACTAGTTTTTACCCAATAGCCATTTTTGCATTATGAAAATTTTCTTGGTTGAGAACACAATGATTACCTTTTCTTTTGATTATAGTTGAGAACAAGTTTTGTAATGGCATTTGAAGTTTTTCGAACTAATTCATTTTCCACCAACCATACTATCTTTATAGGTCATGAGTATATTATTTGGATTGATTTCATTGGATACATGAAATCAATCTTCATTTAACCCATGAAATACCCTAAGTCTAACCATGCCCACATGAATTTTAGGTTGATTTCGTTGTGATGCTTATGGGATCTTCAAGTTAGTGAGTATATTATTTGGATTTTATTTTATTTTTACCTATATATAATTTTTGTGACATTTTGTTCACAGTTTGAAATCAATCTTCATTCGACCCATGAAGTCAATCTTCATTCGACCAATGAAATCAATGTGAAATTCTTTGCCGAAACTAATTTATTACCGTTGTGAGATTTTTTTTTTACCTTAACTACCCAAACTAGATATGTTGTACGCCCGATAATTATAAGTTATATAGAGGTGTAGGTGAACCATAAAGGTAATCTCTGTTTTGAATATCATCTATCGGCTTTAATTTGTGACAGATCTCCATTTGAATATCATATCTCTGTTTTTGTTTGGTTTTACAAATCTAAATGGAGATTTTCTTCATGGAGATTTGTTTGTATTTGAAAGGTATACTTAAGTTTAATATTAATCTTTATTTTGAATATCATGTGTCGACTTTGTTTTTTAACTATTTTGATTTTTTTTAATATCATGAGTATCCAAAGTTACTTCTCAATAACGTGCATGCTCTCTGGTGAATTTTTCATACTTTTTTATACTCTTTTGATACAAGAAGTAATTGGATGACAAAGTAGAAACCGAGAGTCCAAGTTTAATAATTTGTTTAAATAGAAGTCAGTTTTAAAATGTGTTCTTGGTTAGCAACAATGAAATTGCTTTACTTTAGCCACTGCTGCTCCTGTGATCTAGCAACAATAAAATGCGTTCTTGGTTAAGAAGTCAGTTTTACTATGATCTAGTAGCTATGATCTAGATATTGTTATGATCTAGCCAATGTTGCTCCCTAGCCACTGCTGCTCACTATCGTGTGTCGCTAGGTATCTTTTTAGACCTCTATTCCAACTAAATAAAGTATAAAAATGTAGCAAATTATAACATAAAACTTCACATGTGGTCATGTAGGCATCAGCTGAATGTAACACATGTAAACTTTCAGGACATATCAGATATACTCTCAATTCTCTGTGCATTGCATTTTTTTGTTTGGTTTCTATTTTTCTCATCAAATATGTATGATGCTGTGTTAACTGTTCAGTTTGGAGGACTGATTTGGAGACCATGAGGAAACAGAAGTAGTGTTGACTGTTTATGTTCAGGTAATGCCTCATGAGGAAACATATTTTGAAGATTTTAATTGTTTGGTAGTATTGTTTAATGAACTTTTATGACAACTAAGGTTTTAACACTCGATTGTGCAATTATAATATTTGAATCACATTGAGAGCAGTAAGATAGCTATGAGTAGTATGAAAATAAATACTAATTTGTGGTGATGCAAGGCATTTATATTTGATTATCCATCAAGCATTTTTTATGCACATGTTTTCTAAATTTAAAGTGTTGGATCCTAAGTTTTACCTACTACAATTTATTGGCTAAAGATCAAGCATTTCTAGCATTTTCATGTATATGCAGTTGCATATATATGCATATGCTGCATATATATGCAGTTGCATATGCACATATATGCAGTTTCATATGCATATATATGCAGCTGCATATATATGCATATACTGCATATATATGCAGTTGCATATGCATATATATCAAGCTTCCAAATTTGCATATTCTACTTCAGCTCTACTGCTTGCATTTATCCCACACAATAGTGGATTTTCGAAGTTGTTGATCGATCTAAAGTACCTACGGGTTGTGCTATTTTGAAGTTGTTTATTTTCATTTATTGGAATGTTTATTTTTGTTTATTAACTTTTTTCTTTTGGTTACTGCTGCAGTTGGACATATACATGGTGTTGCATCAGTGACATTCAAATCTTGGGAGGACGATCGAAAGAAGATGGAATTGGAAGAAGCACATAAGGCTGGGCTTTCACTGGCTCAGGTTGACGAGGATGGGAAAGAAATTAACCCTCATATCCCTTAGAAGATGTCATCTTCACCATGGTATCTCAATGCCGAGAGACTGAGTTTGAAACATTAAAGGAAATGGAAGTCGGATCAAAATTATACAAAATCATGGTAAGACAGAGGTGCCGAATTATTATGATTTCCAGTTTACAAATGTCTTGTTTTTCTTAATTTCATCTCTTTACTCGAGCATTTCTTATGTCATCTATGAGATTCTAAATTTTTTAATCATTTATACAGAGAGAAAGCGAGTAGTGGACAGGCCAGGTACTTCCTTTCAAAAGAAATGACAGTAGATCTTGAAGGTATTAGTCACTGATTACATATGCTTCACTCTATGTTCAATTTATCAGATATATTCCTTATGAATTTTTTGTATACTGTATGATTAAATGAAATTTTTGACCCAGAGTGCTAGGTATTGATGGTACGGTTGGAGTCTGATCTGGCACAATTCCTTCTTGCAGCATGTAGGGGACAGCTGAGTCGTGTCTCTCTCAGTTGGCTCTCCAGTTCAGTCATGATGGTGGTCATTTCTAGCAATGGATACCTATGGTCCAAAAAGAATGGAAGTGTGATTAAAATCCTCGAAGAAGCATATATCCATCTGTTAAAATATTTCATGAAGGGACTGCTCTAGACTCCTCCGATGGTAACTTTGTCACAAACAGGGGACGTGTACTAGCCAAAGGAAAATACCTCAGGGAGGCACGTGATCGAGCATACCAAGGGGTGGAGGTAATTTTGGCCATTTTGGCCATTGTTGAAGCTACCTACATTCAAGGTTAATACCTGCTTTCATTTCAATTTGTTAGTAATTATTCTAGGCAAAATTTCCAGGTGATGAGTTTGAAACGTTTTGGGCATGAATTTTGTTGTTCAAGATATGTCATGTATTGACTATTATAATTTATGTTTACTTTTATATCTTTTAAGAAAGTGTAAATTCTTTTAAATATTGAAGCATTGGAAGATTTGGGTGGGATGGTGGGGGCATACAATTGTAAAACATATGTTCTCCCACCTAGATTTGTGTTAATGCAATTATAATGTTAGTTTCAATGGAGTTTTATTTGGTTGATTGTAGTTTAAATGTACTCTCTTTCCCATATTCAGTTCTTTTTCCAATTGAATAGATGTTGAAATCAAAAGATAGGCTTGATATTATCTTTGCCTTTTTTTGTATCTCTGTCTTGGATTCACCAAACTTTGGTTTGAATTATATACACTCTTTGTCTTATTTTAGTTTTTATGATATAAATTGGGACTTTGAATATTAGTTTTTAATTTTCTAAACATCAAATTTTCATCAAATTAAAAATGCAAAAGGGGGCATTGAATTGTAACCATTAGTTTTATGATTGTTAATTTATGGTAAGAGTATTATGGAGAATTCAGGCGTGTTTTTAAAACTATGTTAGGTCATTTAATTGAACAATACAGAGTTTAATCTATCTTATCTTCACTATCGTGACTAATACTCTCATTAACTTTAGGTGGAAGGAAATCAAATGTAAGTTCTTCCATGATTGAGCCACTTCCTTTACAGTTAGTTCTGCTTTGTGAATTTCCCAATGCTCTGTAGTTCTATTTTGTATAATACCATGTTGGTTAGTTCTATTTTGAATAATAGCATTTTGTGTAGTTATATTTTTCATAATACCATCATAAATTCAAAATCTTGGTGTCTCCCGAAATAAATTCAAAATCTTCCTGGCCAAATACAGTAGTCAAATAAGACCGAAAGTTCTACTGGTCGAATACAGTAGTCACATTGGTGTCTTCCGGAACAAATTCACAATCTCCCGAAAATTTTGCTATTTTGTGAGACAACTACTGATGGAAAAGTTACAGTAGTCAAATAAGACCAATATGCATGTGTAACATCTTGCTTGCTTGCTTGATTTTGTCTGTTATAATTATGATAACTAGCTTCAATAATTTCAAGCATTGAGAGGAATGGTTTGTGAACCTAAATTGTTCTTTTATTTTCATTTATGAAAACGGGAGCCAAAATGAAATTGTATTGTTTTCACACACGCACACATGCTCACCCTTCCCGTCCCATCCCCCTTTCCCCACTCACACACGCACAAGCGCTCCCTGCCCGTCCCCTCTCCCCTTCCCACTCACACGCACGCACACAAACACACGCACGCACACCCGCACACCCGCACACCCGCACACACTCGCACTCTACATATATGCATATGCATATATGCGCTGCATATATGCATATTTTATTTATGCATACCTGCCCCGTCCCCTCCCCCCTCCCCCCTTCCCCACTCACACACGCGCACACAAACACAAACACACACACATATGCGACCCCTTCCCGTCCCCTCCCCCCTTCCCCACTCACACGCACACACGCGGACACAAACACACACACAAAACATGCACACACGCACACACGTACACATGCGCCCCCTGCCCGTCCCCTCCCCCTTCCCCACTCACACACGCGCACACAAACACACACACACAAACATGCATACACGCGCACTACATATATGCATACACGCAAACACGCGCACACGTACACATGCACACACATGCCCCCTGCCCCCTGCCCCGTCCCCTCCCCCTTCCCCACTCACACAAGTGCACATGCTCTCACAAACACACACGCGCGCACACACGCGCCCCCTGCCCGTCCCCTCCCCCTTCCCCACTCACACACGCACACACACACAAACATGCACACGTACACACGCGCCCCCTGCCCATCCCCTCCTCCCTTTCCCACTCACACGCACACACGCACTGCATATATGCATATGCAATTATTCAAATAGTTCATTTTTCCTAATATTGTTATTTGTTTTATTTGTAGACAAATATGATGGGATCAAACTCGAAACTGCATTTTTGTATAAAAGTGGTAATCCAATTGGATCCGGCTGAATCAATCTCGAATTTAGACAATTTGGATGTGATTGTATATTTCATTTTACTGATTGTATATTTAATTATGTGACTGTATCTTTGTTCGAGAAACTGATTAATTATGTTTATTGTTTGTCAAATCGTACAGAAAACCGAGAGGGAGAGAGTGATCATGGCTAGAAATTGGAAGAAGGATGGGAAGACACCAGTAGTAGCACTTAATCTAGAAGCACCATGGCATAGACATTTTGAGGAAGTCCCACATATTCTCCTTTCCTTGCCTTCTAGCTCCTATCTCCGAATTTGGGATTTTTTTTTAATTTTTTGGATTTGTTGTTACCCCTTAAATAGGGTGGATAGTCCAATAAACAAAGGAGACTATGCCCAATTTTTTTTTTAAATTGACACATTGTTTTTTTGAGACACAGTGAATTCGATGGATGAATATTGTATGTTTCGTATTATATGTGAATTTATTTGATGAATGTAGACTATTTGAATGTTATTGGACTATTTGACATTGTTTTAAAATTACGCTTCGAAATTTTTGCATTTCGCTATTACGTACTTTGAAAAATTATCGTCGTTTCGCGATTACGTAATTTGAAAAATTTCGTCGTGCCTTCAGGTACGGGCATACGCTAGTATGTGTATATGTTTTATTGGTTCTTGAGAGATTGAACCTGTTGTCCTTTATGCGTGAGCATTGGAATGGGACTAGATAGCCGAGTATGCCTAACACCAGGGGTTTCTCAACCAAGGGTGAAGTATTGATATATATATATATATATATATATTTATATTTGTATGTATACGTAGTTAGATTTTATATATGTACATTGGGTTCCTATTCCGTGTTTCATGTTAGCTACTTTATTAAAGTATATACTTATTTGGTCACCAGTTGTGAATTGAGAATGCTATGAGAATGAGTTAAAGAATCTTTAAACCTATTGCTAAAGAGTAGAAATATATTGGCTTCAGGTTATTTAGATATTTTATCCGGCATAGTGGTTATACTACATATAGCCAGGCAGAGTATCGAGACTAGTATGGATAGTTAGGCCGGCTAGGTGTGCACATTAGATGAGAGGTGAGCATCCCAAGTGAGTACGCTAAGTTAACATGAATAATATTTCTGCTAATTAACCAATTTAAGCACTTGGTATATTTAAACTATTTTCTACTCGGGCTCTGACCCGTCTTTCTACAAATATCTTTTCTTATTCTATTATTTCAGGTGCTCAACTATAGGGACACCGAACTTAGGAGATTCCATTCATTTGTCGAGCTGTAGCTACTGTGGAAGCTACAGGATGTTGCTAGTAGATGCTTCTGAGTCTATTTCTCCTCATCTATGAGTTATTTACTTCGATTCGACATGTCATCCCTCCTATTTTACATTCAAAGATTTAGAGTTGATTTATTCTATCTTTAGACTTGATTTCATGTTATTGGATTAATGTATGGGATTTTAACTGGAAGTGTTTACTCCAGTTCTTTATATAAATTACGTTAGTTCTTTCCTTATGCTATTGTGATGTATGGTGATGATGAAATATTTCCATTTAATGATGATAGTTAGTAACAAGATAAAAATTTTACACCAAACTTTTTAAATATTAGGTGATTAGTTTTTATTAAATTAAAATTTGAGTTTTCGTCAGTGATGCATTACCTGAACTAACTTGATATTCTGACATTTATTAATTAAGGAATGATCACCCGATAATTAATTAGGTGGAGTGTCACAGGTGGTATCAGAACATCAGGTTCTAGTGTCCTTAGGATCTGTACGGATTATTATGTTTCCGCGTAGTGTCCTTTGATATAGAGTCCTATATTTTAGGATTGTTGTACTCTTAATGCGTTTTATGTTCTTCAGCTACTTTGAGATAATAAATGTAGACTTTTGAAACTTTTCTCTCCTTTCAGATGCCTCCTCGACGTGGACAGAGAGTTCCCAGGGATGTTCAGCCCGAGCCTTAGCCTACACCAGCTCACGGTATGATGAATGCGATTGAAGTTGCTGCCCTAACTAAGGCGGTAAATACAAAATTGGCAGTTGTGTAAAAGGCACCACCCCAGGCACTGGTGGTGGATCCAATTTAGGATCGGTCCTTTCCGTATACTTGGGAACGTGTTAGGGATGTCTTTTAGAAGGCGCATCCTTCGGAATTTACATGGAGCTCCGATGTGGTGGTAGCGAGCTTATGGAAGAAGGACATCCATAGGAATTTGAGGATGAATGAGTGCACGGAGGTGCAAAGTCAGATACTAGCCACGTTCAAGTTAGTGGGAGCAGCACTGCAGTGGTGGGAGTCTATTACCACCGTTGAGGAGAGAGACACACTCACTATTTGAGACTTTTAGGTGTTATTTTACCGCAAATATTTTCCCTCGGTCGTCCAAACAGAGATGAGAGGGAAGTTGGCGAACTTGAAGCAGGAGGTAAAGACCGTGGTTGAATATGAGGCAGAGTTTATCAACCATTTAAAAATTGTACCGGATGTGATACTGACTGAGGAGAAGAAGATTCAACGTTTTATGGATGGGTTGAAATGGAGGATCCGCCAGCATTTGATAGGCAATGTCTCTTTAGCCACCTATTTGGACGTGGTTAATGCAATACTATTCCACTTCCAGGACCATCATTTTCATCTGACAGAAGTTAAACGAGTAGGAGAGCCCAACCAGTAGAGCAGGACAAGAGGAAATGGTGCCAGTGGGTCACAAACAGTTCAGGCTCAGCAGATAAACACTAATCAGGGTTCCTCGCAGGAGGATCCTAATAGTTTGAGGTTAAGAGGTTTTAGACATGGGCATGGAGGCTTTAGACATGGCCAACAGGGTCAGCACGTCCATCAGGGCCAACAAAAGGTTCAGCAGGGCCAATATGGCCAAGGGAGGGGTGGAAACGACCATCAGGGCCGGGGACATCAGGGAAAGAGGGGAGGACCCTTCCTAGGGAGATGTTTCACTTGTGGAAATTATGTCCACAATCGTCAGGACTACCCCCAGAAGGGTAGAGGCCAGTAGCAGCAGTAGTAGCAGGGTGCTCGCCAAGAGCCCCAGAGACCGTTATTTCTCGTAACTCTCCCAGCACCCCCACAGATACCAGCACTGCCACCCATTCCATCCGTCCCAGTTTATCAGGGGCAGCTTCTGTAGGATGAGTCTACAATCTTCACCCAGTCGCATTCTCGCAAGGCCCACCCGTGATTAAGGGTATGTTTTCTATCCAGGGGACTTTAGGGCGCATTTTATTTTACATGGGGGCCACACAATGTTTTATTACCATGCGGTTTGCACATACTATGGGATTATTTGATACAACAGAGAGTACGATTACTTGTGTGGATTCTTCATTGATTAGAGCTCTCATTATTTCTTTTATTTATCGGGGAGTGGGTATAGAGATTGGGAGGTTTATCTTACCTGCTGACATGCTCGTATTGGATATGTTCGACTATGACGCGATTATAGGTATGGATTGGCTTGTCAGGTATAGGGCCATGATTGATTTTTTAGTAGGAGTATAGTTTTTGCCATACCGTCTCAGTAGATGTTCCTGGTGGTGATGCCTCTCTGTGAGGGAGGATCATCCATACATTTATACTATATTGAGGAGGAGATATCTAGGGAGATGGTGGTACCACTTGACTTGATTCTTGTTATTCGAGAGTTTGCCAATGTTTTTCAGGAGATTCCGAGGTTACCACCAGTAGAGAGATGGACTTCATCATTGATTTTATGTCGGGCACTCGGCCCATAGCTCGCACACCTTACCGTATGGCTACAGCAGAGATGAGGGAGTTATGTGACCAAATTGAGAAGTTATTGGGGCATGGGCTTTATCCATAGGAGTACTTCGCCATGGGGTGCTCCCGTACTATTCATTAAGAAGAGAGATGGATCATTGAGTTTATGTGTCGATTATCGAGAGTTGAATAAAGTGAGGATTCGGAACAAATATCCGTTGCATCGAATCGATGACTTATTTGATGAGTTGAGAGGAGATGCCTTCGTCTTGAAGATTGAATTAAGATCGGGATACCATCAGTTGCGTATCACAAAACAGGATGTGTTGAACATGGCCTTCTTGACAAGATATGGTTCTTATGAGTTCAGGGTTATGCCTTTCGGGCAAACCAACGCCCCAACCAGGTTTATGACTTGATGAACAGGGTGTTCAGAGAGTTCCTGGATCAGTTCATCATCGTCTTCATAGATGACATTTTGGTTTACTCGTAGATCGAGGAGGAGCATGTTGAGAACTTGAGGGAGGTTTTACAGACACTGTGCCATCATGAGTTGTATGAAAAATACGAGAAATGTGGGTTTTGGCTGAAGGAGGTCCAGTTTTTGGGGCATATCATCTCTGACAGAGGGATATCCGTGGATCCGAGGAAGGTGTCAGCGGTGAGGGAGTGGGGACAGCCCACGACACCGAACGGGATATGCAGTTTCTTGGGCCTATTCGGATTCTACAGGAGGTTCATTCGAGGGTTTTCAAAAATAAAGAGCCTGTTAACATACTTGACTCGCAAATGGGTGTCGTTTATCTAGAGTGACGTCTGTCAGTTGGCCTTTGATGAGTTGAAAGATAAGTTAACCTCAGAACCAGTGTTAGCATTGCTCAGGTCGGGAGTGGAGTATCTAATCTACACTGATGCACCCTTATTAGGAGCTGGGGGTGTACTTCAACAGGAGAATCAGGCTATAGATTATGCCTCCCATAAGCTTAAGCCTCATGAGAGGAATTACCCCACCCACGACTTAGAGTTGGCAGCGGTTGTGTTTGCACTTCGAATTTGGAGAAATTACCTCCTGGGGGATAAATTTCGCTTGTTCACAGACCACAAGTCACTACAGTACCACTTCACATAGAAGGAGTTAAATATGTATCAGTATCGATGGCTTGAGTTTGTAAAGGATTATCAATTTGATATCCAATACCACCCGGGGAAGGCTAACATGGTAGGAGACGCGTTGAGCCGTAGGCCAGTAGGTGAGGTGGCCGAGGTATGGAAAATGAAATGGAAGGAGTTAGGAAACTAGGATGTGGTGGCTCGATCGTTCATATTTGTGATGACAGTTACACCCCATATTATTACGAGAGTAGTACAAGCTCAATCAACTGATCCTTTCTTCCAGAGTCAGATAGAGTAGCTTCTATCAGACGAGGCCGAGTCGTATACAGTGGGTTCAGATTGGAGTCTTCATTTCAATGGAAGGTTGGTTATTCCCGAGGGAAAATAATGGCGACATGAGGTGATGATGGAGTCGCACGATTCACGATTTGCGGTACATCCCAGTGGGGATAAGACGTACAAGGATATGCGGAGACAGAACTGGTGGAGTGGGATGAAGAAGTATATTATCGAGTTCATCTCTAAATGTGCCACTTGTCAGTTGGTAAAGGCTGAGCATCAGAGATCAGTGAGACTTCTACATCCATTAGAGGTTCCTATGTGGAAATAGGATAGCATTTCCATGGACTTTATCACAGGATTACCCACATCGCAGAGGGATCACGATTTGATATGGGTGATAGTGGATCGGTTGATTAAGGTAGACCATTTCTTTCCAGCCCGGACGGATTACACCACGGGACAGTACGCCCAGATATTCATAGCAGAGATAGTGAGACTTCACAGGGTGCCTCTCAATATCGTGTCTGGTGGAGATAAGGTGTTTGTGTCTCGATTTTGGGAGAGTTTATAGGAGGCAATGGGTACAGAGTTGCGACTAAGTGCAACCTATCACCCACAGATAGGTGGACAGATTGAGCAGAGAAATTAGATGTTAGAGGACATGTTGAGTATGTTCATCATTGATTTTGACGGAGGTTGGGAGTAGTATCTTCCATTGGTGGAGTTTGCCTATAACAACTCCTACCAGTTTACTATCGGTATGGCTCCATTCAAGGCATTATAGGACATACCTTGTCTCTCCCCAGCATGTTGGTTGGAGGTGGGGGGCAACAAGTTACTTGGTTCAGAGGTGATTCGGGATACTTCGACGAGAATAGAGTTTATACGAAGACGTATTCGAGTTTCTCAGGATCGACAGAAGAGCTACGCCGACGCCAAGTGGTATTTTTTAGAGTTTGATATTGGGGACGAGGTGTTACTTCGGGTGTCTCTTATGAAGTGAATTATGCATTTTACGAAGAAGGGGAAGTTGGTGCCTAGGTATGTAGGGCCATTCCCCATTATTGAGAGGATTGGGCCATTTGTTTATAGACATGGGTTACCGGAGCACTTGCATAGGGTCCATGACGTGTTCCATATCTCATCACTGAGGAGAATTATTTGAGATGATTTGTCACACACTCACATTGCATTGGAGGAGATCGACTTACAGCTTGATAACTCCTACAAGGAGGGGTCAGTTGCTATCCTAGACAATAGTGAGAGGAAGTTGAGGTCGAAGATAGTACAACTAGTCCTTGTTCAGTGGAGGCACCATAATGTTGCGGAATCTACCTGGGAGCGCAAGGATGACATGCGTGAACATTATCCAGAGTTATTCTTGCCAGGTATATTTTCATTTCCAAATTTCGGGACGAAATTCTGTTATTAGGGGGGAAGTATGTAGTACCCCGTATTTTTACGCATATTTATTTTATTATGAAATTATGGAAATTTGGATTAATTAATTTATGAGAGAAAATTTAATTATAATTAATCTGACTTAATGGTAATAATTACTAGCATGATGAGAGTTAGTAGTTATCATAAATAATTAGGTTGAAATCATGTTGAGTAATAACTATGTTGAATATTAAGTAGTGAGTAACATAATAGATGGTTTTGGAAAATATAATATGGTTGAGGACGAGATACACGGTAGTTAAGATATAATTATTTGGGACACGGGTATGAGTCGCGTCACTATATATATATATATATACATATATATATATTTGGGGGTTAAAATGGTAAATTATTTTTATATAACTCGAATGACTATTTTGAGTGCGCCAGTGTGTCCGGAAGGATCGAAATAGTTAGAAAACACTACTCGGTTGTTATATTTGGAGCCCGGGGCATTTTAGCCCAAAATGACACCTCGAAGGGGTATTTTGGTCTTTTGGGATTTTGGGGAATTAAATGGATGAAAATTAGGATTTAAAATAAAATCTACATGGGTTAGAGGTTACTATCAGATTTCAACCTACGTGAAAGAAAGAGAGAGAGAGAGAACCAAGGAGGAGGAAGAACTTAATAGGAGACCTAAGCCAAGAACTCAAGCTCTCACACCAAGAATTACACCAAAGTGTAGATCGCGACGAGATGATCAACCACATGCAAAATTTGACCCAAGAATCATAAGTCCATTCCAAGGAAAGTGTTTATCTTGCTAGTTTATTTAGCATATATTATTTTAGACATAATATGATGAAATTTGGGTTTCATTAGGTTTAATCGTAAAGTAACATTAGATTTTGGTGATGGGTTGCATGTAGAGGATTTTCCCCATTTGTAGACTGTTAAATCTGGACATTCAAGTGAAAATCACAAATTAAATTAATGGTTTGAATACTTAAAGTAATGCGTTTGTTATATGAGAATTTTTAGAGATTTTAGAAATTATTGGTTTCCCTTTTTGAAAACATAATGATTTGAACACTAATTTGTGTTAGAATGTGCCCCATAATGATTAGGGATAGCTTAGAACCATATAATTGATGTTGGACAAAATTGGAAATGAGTTTGAGGTTTGGAATGTTGGGAAATATGATTTTGGGGAAGAACAGGGCCAGTTCGGAATTCTCGTTTATAGACCTACCCAGGTCGTTCGAGTAACCTCGTTTGAACGAGAATTCCAACGCGTCATCCAATGAGATTTTGAGTTCATTCAAAGTGAGGAGTCCTTTCGAATGACCTCATTTGAATGACATCGTTCGAATATGAATCCCTTGACTGCTAACGAGATTTCATAATACACTTTTTGAGTTCGGTTAGGTTAAAAAATATCCTATGGTTATCCAAGTGAGAGAAATAACCTACGTGAATGACGAGTGACCTAAAGTCAGAGTTAATATTGAATTGGGAGTGTGATTATTTCGGGATGTATAATGTTCATAGAACCGAGGAGAGTTAGGTTCAAGAGAGTATATACATATATATGTGATCTACGGAGAGGGTAGAAATAATAATACTACTTACGTATTATGGTAATTGGGTTGTGTGAACTCCTATTAAGTTGTATAAGTTGTGTGCATGCTTATTACTTGGAATATTATGTGTATGAGATACCTAGCTACTAGCTATGAAACGGACGTTAGCTCATTATGGACGACCATATCTTATGTGCCTTCGGGGGATTTTGAGTCAGACCACGAGAGCATGGAACCTAGGTACGGGCTATCAGTGAGAATGATAGTGGTGACGGTTGTATGGGTGCGTAGGTATGTGCGTAGCCCATCGGCTTGGAACTATGTTCGCCTCCAATATGTGTATATGTTTTATTGGTTCTTTAGAGATTGAACCTATTGTCCTTTATGCATGAGCGTTGCAATGGGACTAGATCGCCGAGTATGCCTAGCACCAGGAGTTTCTCGACCAAGGGTGTAGTATTGATATATATATATATATTTCTATGTATACATAGTGAGATTTTATATATGTATACTGAGTTCCTATTTTTCGTTTCATGTTGGCTACTTTATTAAAGTATATACTTATTGGGTCACCGGTTGAGAATTAAGAATGCTATGAGAATGAGTTAAACCATCTTTAAACCTATTCCTAAATAATAGAAATATATTGGCCTCGGGTTATTTAGATATTTTATCCGTCATAGTGGTTATACTACATATAGTTAGGCAGAGTATCGAGACTAGTATGGGTAGTTAGGCTCGCTAGGTGTGCACATTAGATGAGAGGTGAGCATCCCAAGTGAGTACGCTAAGTTAACATGCATAATATTTGTGCTAATTAACCAATTTAAGAACTTGTTATATTTAAACTGTATTCTACTCGGGCTCTGACCCGTTTTTTTGCAAATCTCTTTTCTTATTCTATTATTTTGGGTGCTCAACCACAGGGACACCGGGCTTAGGAGATTCCATTCATTTGTCGAGCTGTAGCTGCTGTGGAAGCTACATGATGTTGCCAGTAGACGCTTCTGAGTCTATTTCTCCTCTTTTATCAGTTATTTACTTCAGTTGGACATGTCGTCCCTCCTATTTTACATTCAGAGATTAGAGTTGTTTAATATTTCTTTAGACTTGATTTCATGTTATTAGATTATTGTATGGGATTTTGACTGAAAGTTTTTACTCTGGTTCTTTATTTAAATTATGTTAGTTCTTTCCTCATGTTATTGTGATGTATGGTGATGATTAGATATTCCCCTTTAATGATGATGGTTGATAACAAGATAAAATTTTGATACAAAACTTTTTAAATATTAGGTGGTTAGTTTTTATTGTATTTAAAATTTGATTTTTCATTAGTGATGCATTATCTGAACCAACTTGATATTCTGAAATTAATTAATTAAGGACTAATCACTGGGTAATTAATTAGGTGGGGTGTCACATCAAATTTTATTTCAACATTAAATAAAATGTTACCAATTTAAAGTAATTTAGTCACCCTTTTATGTTTCACGTTTGCATAAGATGTTCGCCACGAGTAGTGCAGCTCCACTATATTTTCTAGTTTAGTCATTGTTGACTCTCCGGAGGCCAACTGGCAATCAGACGCCTTAAAGTCTATAAACTTATACGAGTTGGCCAACGTCACTTATCCTTATCCGAGACTTGGTCTCTCCATTTTATTAGGGACTATAAGTCTTTTTGAGATAGTTGTTACATAGATTCATCTTCCACGACTTCCATTGCTCTCATATCATCACCAAGACATTCTCCCTCCCTCTAGGGCGTCATTTGAATTTGATCGATCCAACAAACATACAACATAAGAAAGCATGTAAATTAATTTTGAGTTGTCATCCAAATGGAATTAATAACCCATATAAATATACTCATCTAAAGAATCTTGAAATGGTTTTAATTTCGAGTTGTCATCCAAATGGATTTATAGTCATCAGGAGTTGTCAAATTATACTAGTGAGATTTTTTGGCGCTTATAAAACGACTGACATTGGTTCTTTGTCAATATACTCTGAGTGAAACACTTGCATGAGATTTTTAAATGCACACACAAATGGACCATCATTCATATGCTCTTTTCTTTAAATTTTGGATAACTTTATCATTATCATTGGTAGTAGAATCAACTTTACAATAATTTGTTTCCTCAAACTCTTACCTAATAACTTTAAAATACAAACTCTTTGAAATATATATAGTTTAATTCAAAAATGTTTTGAATTATACCACAGTAATTCATTTCTTCTTCAATGAGATTTGTGTCTTTTACACTCGCCTATAAATTCTTAATATGTCGTGACAAATCTTATGGTGCTGTTAGATTTATCAAAACCTAGGAACCTCGAATGATCTGAACTGGTTATACTTTGAAGAAAAACTTCAGGGATACTCACATAAATATAGTTCTAGTTTTGTGTAAGTATCATTGAAGATTTTTAAAATTCAACACATCGAACTAATTTGTGGTTAAAAGCTCAAGAAGGTTATGTCATAGCCTTGTTACTAAGATTGGAACCCAGAATAAGTTGAATAGAAACAATTTGATTTTCCCCTTCAATAGTGGGACAATGTCTTGGTCATTATTTGATACTTGTAGAAGATATTGAAAAAATATCTACATAACAGATATTTTAAGAATGACCTATAGTCCATGCTAAAATAGAGAGACGAAGCCCCTAATAACTAGCATGTGACGTTGGTCAACTAGAAAAAGTTTATAAATTTTGATGCGCTTGATAGCCTGTTGTCCACCCGAGAATCAGTAAGGACTATTCGGGTAAATAATGTGGACGTGCACTACTCTAAGATGAGATCTCATATGGAGGTGGACATAAGATGGTAATTAAATTGGTTTAAACTAGTCATATTTTGTTTAATGTTCAAATAAAATTTTAATGAATAATTTAATATGTTTAGGAGATTAGGAGTGGCCCGGGGGAAAAGCCACATATGATCGACTCCTATGTACATGTTCGATTAAAGAAGGGCACGACTACTAATTCACAAAACATTGAGGCTCTAGTAAGTTAGAATTTAAATTATTACATGTTTTATATTATTTCAAGAGAATGAACATTATCTAGAATGATGCTAACAATCTCTTAGTAAGGTTGCACCGAGCCAAGTGTTGGTCCAAGATAGAAAAGGTTGTACTCGAGGCATCAACTCATAGATAGGAAAGTTAAATTTGATGGCCCTTTCTTGAAAAAAGAGGACCTTATCTTTCAAGGTTGACATGTAAAAATCGAAGATATAGCATAATATGAACCATATGTTTGAATGGGTCAAATGGGACTCGAATGTGGATGAAAGAATAAGGGGAAGGTCAAAGCAAAGAATAAAGTAACGGATAAGGATAAGGATGGTGAGGATACCTCTACTCCATCTCCTTCACCGATGGTGGAGGACTCATCATCATCTTTTGACTTACACTCTACCCATAACCCAACTATCCCAATAAGATTTGAGAAAACTAGAAAAAGTTTATATCTTTGACACTTATGGAAGAGAACATATTGTAGATGGCGAGAAGAATCTGAGTGCCACATCATTGCACCATCGCCCACAACAAGATTACGAGTCCCAAATCAGAGTGATTCATGTGTATTAAAGAAATAGTATGAGGTCTTATAGCTGAACGAGTAAGGCGGTGTTTGACATATCGAGGGCATGATGGGGTCATATGTTGTTTATCCGACGCACCTTCCTAATCCATTTTTATCTCTTTTATTTGATTGACATTTGACTTATGTGATAAATTGCAATTTAAACTTATGTGAGTGTAATTTAATTGGTTTGATTAATTTTTAGTTATTATATATTTAGTTTGATTAATTTAATTGCTTATTTGGTTTGCTTAGTGTTGTAGGTGAGTGTGTTTGGTTTGATTATTGTTGTGGAGTTTATTATTTTGTTTTGGATGAAACATGTTTTATATTGGGCCGTAGTTACTTCCTAAAAATTATTTTTTAGTCCCAATGTTGTCAAGGTTAAGGGCCATTATAAGTCCCTAATTGTTTTTAGCCCTTTTCACTATCAAGGACAATGAAAAAGCCGTGATATTATCAAGGGAGTTGTCACTGTCCTTAACCACGAAGGAACCGTGACTAGAAACCTATTTTCATTGTAATGGACCATGATAAGGTTCTTGTCACTCATGATTTTGTCCATAAACATAGACAAAAAAACTTTGACAACAGATGCTTATAACGATCAAGGACTGTGGCAAGTTTTATGTTCGTGCCTAATTGTGTCACGGTACTTGGACGTGACAATTCACCTATTTTGGTGTAGTGGATATTCCCCTAGATTACTCGAATACTTATTAAATTTTCTAACTGAGTAAGCAATATGTTGATGAGTGCAGTTCATGACATATATCAAGTTGCCTATGATGCAAGAGTACTCTAATTTAGATATATCTTTCCAAGTATTTTAATAAAAATGAAATTTGGATCAATAAGTGTTTTATCTACATTATCACTACCTTCATCGCACTTATCAAGTAACTTCTCAATATATAAAGATTGATACAAGCCAATTCCATTTGATGTTTCAAAAATTTTAATTCCTAATATAAATCTGTGATACCCATATCTTTTATGTCAAATTTACTGGACAAGATTCTCTACGTATATTTAATTACACCCATATTACTTTTAATAATACATATATAATTTAAATAAAGACAAACAATACATAACCACTTTGAATGTTAGTAACATAAATAAATTTGTCACACTCATTTATTTTAAATCCATTTAACATCATTACGTTGTCAAATTTCTCATGCCATTATTTAGTTGATTATTTTAATCCACAAAGATATTTAACAAGCCTACATTATTTCCCCTCTTTCCTTCAAAATTTTAACCCTTCTTGTTGTTCCATTATATCTCTTCATTTAATTCTTTATTTAAGAATGCGGTTTTAACATCCATTTGATAGATCCCAATATTATGCAATGTTGTTATTGCTATTAAAATTTTAATTATAGACACCAATCTAACACCCCTACACTCATCCATAGGGTCCAAACAAAGACACCTAAATCCTAGACCCCTAGTCCTCATTTAAACCCTAATTGAAGAACATGTGTACTTTCCCTGAGTCTTTTTTACTCTATTCAACTCTTAAACTCGATAGTCACTCCATCACAAAATCATAGAGATATGAATCCCCTTATCAATGGTCCCGATCATGAACGAATTGAATTTAAAGTTCATAAATTATTACCAAAAAACCATTTATGCCTGCCTATTGGCAGGCATAAATGGTTTCAGGACACCTCACTTAGCTATAGGTCGGTTGGGCCTTACTTGGTCAGTAAGTCAAACCACCATGCCAAGAGGTGGGTCTAGACCATGCTAGTCGACAAGTCCTTAGGGTAGAATTTTCCTTTCATTTTTGTACTATTTTCCATATATAATGAAAACCTGACCTCATTTGCAAAGGACCTCAATTTTATTGCTGCAACCATTTCAAATTTATCATACATCACCATCATTACATTCTCATCAACATTATCTTGAATTAAATCACCCCATATTAAACCACCACTCCACCACCATCATCTAGACACCAAATGTTACCCCTTAAAGAGATCAAAAGAGAATTCAAAAGTCCTTGAAGTGTTGGGCTTTTATTCTTAAAACCATTTATGATGTCTTTTTTCAGTAAAGGGGTGTGAGTTATCTTTGAAATTAGAATCATAGTTATGAGAATGCCTTATATTTATGATTAAATATATTATATATATGTCGGTGATTTGTAATTAGTAAGAATTTCGGTGAGTTAGTTTTGACCTGATTACAAGAAATTCAAAATTCTGATTCTAGTGCAACTAAATAGTTTACAACCTATATAGGGAGATGACATTCTTATCGGTGAGGCTATGTGTATAATCCTAGTAGTTTATTAACAATGATAACTTGTCTGATGGATCGAGAACTTGTATGATAGTTCAAAAGAGGATTGTGACGAGTACGTTTAGGAATGTATTAAATAAGAATACCCATTGGATTTAAGTGTAAGGGTTGTCTTGATTAGACTTATGTTATCTCTCATCATTTTCAAAGGGTTTATAATTTCTTAATCCTAATGGTTATAAGGATTGGAATGATTTCATAATAATTTAATTTATTGTTAAGGGTGCGATTCAATTATATAGTGAATGAGAAGATACTTGCAAGTTGGGAAATGGTTGTGTAGGTAGTTCTAAGATCATAATTAGGATAAATCCACATCTAGGAGATATATTCGTTTGTGATACCCCATTGGTAGTCTTATTTGTTTTCTTTCCACAAGTAATACCCAGTAGGTGGATTATTTTATACTCTGGTGGAATAGAAAATAAGTTAAGTCTAAGAATCAAGGAATTGATTAGATGTTGGTTAAAACAATTATCAATAAATTGATTTGACAAATGGATATCGAAATTCTAACATGGGCAATCATATTGTTCCATAATTAACTTTGTAAATAAGACCTTTCTATTTCGAGTGATTTAGGTATAATTAAATTAGAGTGCAGTCATGAATATTTAGTGGAGTTAATCCCTATTAAATAAGGAATGGAAATAATTACTGTAAATGTAATTGGGATTTATGAGTACATATTTGGTAGCCAATTTAATAATATTTATTGGGCCCCTAGTATAGTCCAATACCCATGTAGTAGACCTGAAACTCTCTAGAAGCCTAATTTGGATAAATTCCATGACTTATACTTATTTATATTGCTGCAAGCTATGGTTTTAGAGTAATGATCCATTATAAGGATTAGAGAGGGATAGAAGAATCGTGAGAGATAATGTGATTTCTCTCATATTTCACCATGGTGTCATCTTCAACATTGTCCACACACAAGACTTACTTTTGGTGGATCATATACTAGAAGATTAAAGGTGTTCAAAGAATTCTAGCAATGTTTTTTGGAGACCTTGGTCGGGGAACATGATCATCCTCATCAAAGTATTTCTCTGCATGCATATGACAACAAGATCCGCTATGGTATTGTTTCTTAAACCCCTAGGTCTATTATTCAAACCTAGTTCTTGTTTTTTCTTTTTAATGCACAAACAACCAAAGATCTTAGGGCTAAATTTTTCTGCATTTCAAATGTCAATCCCGATTTATTTTCCCCAGCATCAAGGTCCAAACCCATCTAGACCCAATGATTGACATTATTAATATTTTAATATTATTGTCACATTTATAGTTTATTTTGCTCCATTTCCAATACTAATCCTACACTTATTATTATTATTATTATTATTATTATTATTATTATTATTATATATATATATATATATATATATATATATATATATATATATATATATATATATATATATATATATATATATATATATTCAAGCCTATTTTTATAACCGAGAACCCCAAAAAAGTGGTTTACACCATAATTCTCATTTTTAGAGTTTTCTTACATTTTTCTACCCATTCACCACATTTAACCACCTTTATGAATCTAAAAAGACTATAGATTTGGATTTTGGGTTAGGCTCCATCCTTGTTGATATTACGAACTACGTTGACCTTAATGTCATTTTTGGCTACCTAGGCACTTGAAGTCACTTTGGGATTCAAGTTCTTCCTTACTTGTTTAATTTTAGTCTACATTAATATATTAGAATTATACTCATGTATTTATCATGTTTTACTCATGTAATTATTTCTCTTGTATTTATTATCATATTTTACACATATACATATCTTCATGCATTTTGAAGAAGGAGAACACTTTATATCCCATGAGAGACCGAAAGGGCGGAGTGGGTATATAATAACTTCCCACTATAAAACATAGTCTCTAAGACCACATCTTATTTAGTTTCGCATTAACTAGTTATTTTTTATAATATCTCTTTGAAGGTGGGCATCTTATTTGGTGACTTCGATCATTACACATCCACAAACCTCACAAAGTCAATGATTACCCCATGGAGGGGTTGGGATTGCCATAACAATGACTTCACCGGGGAATACTTTTGAGACTACATTCTATTTACACGGGTTTTGTTTTCTTTCTCCTACATCATTTTTTTCACGTGTATATAAAAATGTATCCATTTTATATTTAGTTTAGTTATCTATCTTTCGTATCAAAGAATTTGAGTCATGCACTAATTTGAGCCCAAAAGCTTGTACACGTAGATGTTTGTGTGAGAGATTCTTTTCTTTTTACCTATGGACATTCAAGATTCGAAGATTTTGAGACTTATCCACTTTGAAGACTTCCATTGATGATATACTAAAGAATATCCTCTTGTAGATTATTTTAGCATTTGGCTATGCACACACTCGTGTTTTTCAAATTCGCTTTTCCTTATACAAGTGTTTTTGAAAGAATCCTTGGAGTATGTGCATGTGTTTTCAAAGTGGGTTAAGGTAAAAAAATTGTTTTAAAAGGAATTTTTTGAAATTTTTTATATGTGATTGCCTGTTGGTTGTTCAGAAGGTTGGGTTTTAGCCCATGTGGAGGGTAGCTCAGTTTATTGGAAAATATGTGCATGTTTCCCTATGAGAATGACCCTATGACTTTTCAAGTTAGGGTATATATTGTCCAAAACTTTGCGCACACCTAAACCTAGACCATGTGCTCGATGGAGATATTTTTACAAAAACTGGTATAAATTGACCTTGTTCCCTCCAATTCTTTTAACACTTCCTCCTCACATTAAAATATACTTATTTTACGAATATTTGAATTTTGAGAGAAACACTTTGCTTCCGTATTTTGAAATTGAGTGTTCAAATTAATTTTTGGTGAGATTTCTAGATCAATTCTTAGATCTATTTGTGAAAGATGTTTTAGAGGAGCGATCCATAATTAGTTGTTGTTTACATCTGAATTTACTGCAATCCACATTATTTGAACTCCAAGATCTAAAACTAGGTGCTCAATTTATCTTAGATTTCTCGCATGGTGTGGACTGGGGATAAGAATGGACTTTCATGTTCAATCGATGGAGCTTCAATTAGATTTCTTGTTAGAACGGGAGAAAAACTCGACATTCATAGTAATTTCTTACAAGAGCGTGAGAGATAATTATCGTATTGCATTGTTTAAATGTTATTTTCAAAGCTCATAAGAATTTAATTCACACCAAGGTTGTTTAGACAAAGTAAGGGTTTTTCCTCATATAATCGATGTTGTGTGATTGTGTTTTTTGTTTTTTATTATTTAATTGCGTTCGTATGCTTGAAAATTGAACTAAATCTTATTGATAATAATGAATTGACTTAGATATAGGTTTTAATTGTAACATAATTTTACAATGGGTCAAATTGAATTAGAAACCTATTCCCCCCATTTAGTTTCATTCCTAAGTGTACACACACTTACATTCTCAATTTGTATCAGAGCACAGTTGCTCATTTTAGGCTTAACAACTTGAGTTAATCTATAGTTTGCATTTGTGTGTTTATTTATTGGTGTATTTTAATGGATACTTAAGATTTTAATGCTTTAGGTGTAAGTTTGGAAAATATGTATTCATCTTCACATTTATCTATAGCTAAGAAAACTTCACAATATTCGAGAGAGTCTATCTATGAAATTATGTATAATAAAAATGAAATGAGTGATTATGATAATATATAAGTGATATAAATTTTGGTTATAACAAGTTATTCCATTGACCAGTAAAATTGGATAAATCAAACATTAAAACGAGGAAAAAAATCAATTTTTTTGAAGAGGAAAGTGGTTTATGGAGAAAGATGAAATGATTTTTGAAATCAAACATGAGTTAAAATGCGTGAATGAACAAAACTCTTCCTCAGGAATCAAGAAGTTCGATCTCCTTGAAATGAATTATAAACTTTTGAAAGAGTGCAAGACGCTTGAAATCAAAGAAAAGGAATATAAACAATATGTGATTTCTCTATGAAGTGATTTTTTTAGTGATTTTAAATACAAGATTCCTTAAGGTGATATAAATTCGAAAAAATGAACAAAATTATTGTAACACTATGCAATATACTCATGTGACCTATAAGACTAGATTATCTTATTTCGGTGACTAAACATACTTTGAATCATGTTCTTGAGGTTGTTTCGGAAAATCTTAGTGAAAATCATTAAAACGGACATCCTTGAAGGTATGTCTCTTTTTATAGCACACTTAGGAAGGTAAAAGGACCTATAGACTCTCTATGCACGTTTTATCACACTAGTTATACTTTTCATTCAATTTTTTTGGGGTGTGTCTACCTTGATATGGTTTCCTTAAAGTAGCAATATATGGAATGAAATAAAATATATTTTGAAATGCTTTTTTATTGCATTCAATATATATTTTAAGTTGTTCTTGAGCTTGTGTCAAAACCAACTTAAAAAGGTTTGTGTGGCTGGTATTGTGTGTTTGTCTCTACAACATCGCCATAATGAAGAGTTCATTCGCTTCAGCGATGATTTGTCATTCGTCGTGCACCTTTCCAGAGGTTTTCTCAGTTTTTCTCGACTTACTTCACTGAGGCATCACTGCAGCGAAGCATCAATGGCAAATGACAATCTGGCACAAAAAGTTTCCTTTTTGTGTTAGACTATGCACATCTTCCTTGGTACTTATGCAACCCTAAGATCTGCCATATCAATTTAGCTTTTACATATTTTCACTTCTATGTAAGTCTACAACTTACCTACTTATTCCTTAAGCTTCTCTTATAAGCTTGAGTGTATATATATGCAGGTTTAAACTTCATTTTCAATAAGTGTAAGAGAAAGTGATTTGGTGATTTCTTCGTGAGGCAAAATATTTTGATAAATCTTTATTTCCACAAGAATCATTTTAAGAGAGAAAAATATTTGTGAGATAAAAGACATCTCTGTGTTGAATCTTGTATTCTCCCAAGTTTAATATTGTTTTTCTCCTATTTATATTCTTGAGATATTTTGGTTTTAATACTTGTATAATCAGAAAGAAAGTTGAAGTAAATTCATTTTCCTGAAAAAAAATTTAAATCTTGAACAAATCTCTTTCTAAATTTGGTCCTAATTTATTTTTAGATGTTATCTTAAAAATATATTTATGAGCTAAGCCAATATTTTCAAATACATTTACACTTACAGTTGTTAAGAAACCTAGAAAGTGGTACTACACTCGTTGAAGGTTTAATAATCTCGTTCCAAGATTTGGAACATAAAGTTCTTCTTCCTCTTCCAAAGGAAGTTTGTTAATTAGAGCTTAAAGAAGACATTAGTTGCGCACAAAATCGTTGGCGGTTGTGAAGAGTGTCCATCTATTGACGCCTTTCCATTGGTAGACCATATGTTGTGAATGAGCATTAAGCAGAACTTATGCATTTGACATTATAAGACGTAGTTCCCCCATGTAAGTCCTATCATAGTTCATTTGTCATTTTGTCAGCACGAGACTTTTTCCCGTTGTGGGTTTTTCCTCATATGCCTTGGCATTGTGCTATATTTCTTACCTTCCCACACTTAGATTAAGTCACCTAATCATTGAAGATAAAATTTAGAGTGATATATTTGTTAAACAACTTGTAAAGTTGACTTTAGGTTGTGTCTTTGTTTCCCTAAAATTTTGATTTAAAGGAAAACCTTGTCCCTTTATTGACATGAGATTTTAAGTGGATACCATTTGTCCATCTCGATTTCATTCACACGTACTCTTAATTCTATTTGAGAAGTGTATGATACAAAATGGAAATAAAGTTCTGAGTTTTGACTCATTAAATAATTCTTCAAATACATCTACTTCTTTTGTGCATGAAAAGACTAATGGTTTTTAACAAGAGGATTCTATTAAAGTAAAAGGATGAAAATGTTTCTTCAAAAATAAAAGAACTTGAGAAGACTGACGTGCTAAATAGATGTGAAAGTACATATTACGAAAGTTAAAAAGTATTCTAAAGTCAACCAACCTAAATTTGTTCAAAAACCTAAAATGATAGAGAGTCAAATAAAAGTTTTCAGCAAGACAAATAATCACTTGAGGCATCTTGCAAATCACTTGAAAAGAGAAAATGGTTTCTAAAATTGAAGTGATATACATATGTATAGTCTTGTACAGGTGACACCCTGGTAGATAACCACACCACAGTCTTATCTCATGAACAAGACTAATCTTCTCACCCATACCTGATATGTAAAAGTATGGTCATATCCATACGACACCTTATTAGCCAACTAGAGATAACAATCTCATCCCATAGATGAGAACAATATTTCCCTTATTAGTGGAAGACTGTCGAAATCAAACGACACTCCTGTTATAAACCATTTAACTCGAGAGATAGGTGTATATATATAGGTCATAGATGTTTATCCCATCGTCTCGTCTTTTAACATGGAACCAAGCATCTGATAAAATCTCGACTGAGCTGATAGTTACAGTATTACCTCAGACGATACCTCATACACGTTTCATTCGAGTGTGGAAAGCATGGTAAAGACATTTTAGTTATATCTGCACAAAACCATTATTGGAGCTAAACAACCCACGTGTGGGAATATTCATCATGATGATATTCGTTTATGAATAGATAAATGTCACTCGATCATAGTCCTTGACCTCAACTGGTCGTGGGACATGAACTGGGGTGATAATGCGCACTCCTTAGTCTATAAAAGGCACATTGTGTCTTCTTCATTTTGATCGATTATTAGAAACCCTACTTTTACTCTACAAAACTTGTTCTAGATAGAGATAGAGGGATTGTATTATCTTCAATGGCATCTTATGCCCTATTATAGAGAAATGGACTCGCACCTTACACAATGGACATAGGCCAATGGCTAAACCACTTAGACCTTTGTGTTCTTTTCTATTTATCTATCATCTCTACTACTAAATTTCTTGTTAATTACTATTTTATTACATCTCTACAATACCTACACATAGGGTGAATCCATTTTATGATCTCAGTATCATGAGTTTGGCATCGTGTGTGGGAACGTTTTTATCATTCTCTTATTTAGCTTAGATTTCTCTCTCATATCTGATTATGATTCAAGTTCACCACTATTTGATCTGGATCACCATTAGAAGACATTGGTATAGGAATTTATTAGCTTCCTATTTGATTCATCCTATTTTCTAGGTTTTTGCACTCGTATTATTACTATTTGATTTCTTTGATCGGCGATGTCTTTCAGTCCTCCATCGAACATAGGGGATTGTTATAACCAACCACCTCCTCAATATGAGATAGCTTATTGATTGTACACCATTATATCCTCAGATTGAGATCTCTAGTGGAAAGTCAGTAGGTCATATAACACCAGTTGTTGGCTTTTAACCATGATATAATGAGTCAGATCCTAGAGGACCCAATCATAAATCTCATGACGCCGACCTTCATGAAAGGCGACATGCCACCAGCATCTAGGGGACCACCCCCAACCCTAACCAAATAGGTTCAGTATGGCCTAATGAGAAAAGAGATTGCTCATTCCCGTCGTCTCTACCTTGGCAAGGAATTGCAAGGCGGACATAAGGAAGCATCGTACAAGGAGGAGCGTCCAAGCAACGATAAATGGAATGAGATGATAGAGACATCATCCTGACAAGGTAAAACTCTTTTTGCTACTTACCAAGGTAAAAGTGCTCAATATAATCCCCCAGAGTTAGCACATGAATATTGCATTCACAAGGCGAATCAAGGGGTCAACATTTGATTATCTCGGCCCAAAAGTATATTGTAGCATAGATATTTTCTAAAAAAACATCGGTGGGACAAGGATCAATCGTAATCTCAACTAAGTTAGTCCAAAGAACCATTCGTCCTAGAGAGAATGCCGAGAGGTCACTAATACGAAAATGGACCCAAATAGAGGAACCACCTATAAAGTCTTCTCGAAGGAAGAAGGCTCAGATTACAACGTTATTGTAGATGAGTTACCTTGGAACATATTGATTTATAGGCTGGAGGATTACATTGACTGCCTCATCGAAATTCGAGACCCCGATAATGGGTGATACATGGAAGACACACCCTTCGTACCTTATATTCTCAGCTATCCAATAACTGGAAGGTTCAAACCACTAGTGGTGATGCCCAAGTGTGACAGGAGCACAAATATAGTTCACCACATCAACATATATTAATAAGTAGCCAATATCTACTCCACTCTAGACGAGATGAAATGTCGGGCATTTTCTATCACTCTCACTTGAACTACCCATATGTGGTATACTAGTCTAGAGTGAGGAATCATAGAAAATTTCAAATAGCTGACTGAGAAAATCATTTCCAATTTTTATTTTGGCATGAGGCCTACAAAATGTGTGACTCGTCTATTGAACGTGAGACGGGGGAAGAATACATCGTTGAGAGATTTCATATCTTAGTTCAATAAAGAGAAGTTAAAAATTATGATGAAAGAATTATGACGACAACCTCCATTATTAAGATTCAATAGGGAAAACTTTATTTGAACCTATCTAAATATCCTACAAAATCCATGGTAGAACTCTTGGATAAGGTGGGGAGAATCATGAATACGAAGAAGGCCATGGCAACCAAGAGGGGTGACCAAAACGAGTTAGATAAAATCAAGTCTGGGCAGAGTTGAGATAAAGAGAAGAAAAAAAAGAAGTGCAAAATGACAACAATTTTGCAAAGCACATCCCACTCACTATTAGCCTCAATTTCATACTGAACAAGATCAAGGACGACAAAGAAATTAATTGTCCATATAAACTTAGGATCCCAACCCACTAAAGGAAAAAGAACAAATGGTCTGAGGTCCACCAAGATCACTTCCATACAATTGAAATAAGGAAAACTGAGAAAAATGTTAATAACAATGGAAGCAGAGACAAATGTAAAAAGAGAAAATCTTCATCAAGAGACTACAGTCCAAATAAAAAGGAGGAAAAGAAAAATTATAATGATAAAGAATTAGATGATGATGAAGAAGATGATCCAGATCTCCCAAAAAAGTTGGGACCAACAAAGGGAACCCTTTAATTTGCAAATAGATTTTAACATAGAAAAATTATAAAAAAAAATTGTAACTACTGAAGAGAAGGTTTTGTGGAGAAGCATTATTATAAAATTTTAAAACTATCAATGAATGAAAATGAAGTGTTGCCTCTCATATTGTGAAATTTCATTTCGAATTACTATATTCATAAAATCTCCCTCTCTCGGAGCGGTGAGAACATTTGGATCCTCGACTCATAGGAATGTCTCATCCTTAAAGAGGTGGATAAAGACTAAAGGCCCATAAGCCTACTAAGAAACATCATTATTCTTACAGTGGAACTTAAAGCATTATTCTTTTATGGCGAAGTAAAATGAAGGCATTAAGAAGAGTTCTTGGTTGAAGAGTTCTCGATAATGTAAAAGCTATAAAATATTTTCTCATCCTGTTTCTTGGTCGAGACGACATTGGCCCACCATTATCCTAGTAGAAGATAAATTGATGAAATTGAGATAAGTCTCGTAGTCCAGATTCTTTTTATCATGACAACCCTATAAATAATGGAGAAAGATCGAAAGGAAAAAAAATTACACAAATATGTAGACATAAGGGTGGAAATAAAACAAACTACGTCATTGTAAAATTCATGAGAATACCCTAACAAAGGGGTATAAAAAATATAGTAATATTGTAAATATCCCAAAAGTGGGATGCAATTGATGTTTACAAGAAAGAGTTGGTCATCATACCATCGCATAAAGATAAGAAATAAGATAAGTTAAGTCTCGGCCACCAAGTGATTAGTAGTTTTAACGTCGAGAATGGTTGACTCTTGTTGAATGTTGGTGGAACCTTAGTTACTAACCTAGTCCTCTTTTCAACAATGTGAGTGCCTTAGTCCCCTCTAGAATTGGTATCAACCATCTCCTCATCAGCTCCCTCGGCTTGGATCTTCTCCAAAGTAGTAATGGTCTCAAGATCACAGAAGATAAAAGAGTCAAGAGCATCACCCACTTCAGGGTATTTCATGACTAGGTTAAGAAATTGGGTTACAACTCGCTGATACATAGCCTTACATCCATTTTCTAGGTTGAATATCATAACTAACAAATTTTTCAGACTCCTTGAATTGATCCAAAATTGCCTCACAGTTTGATTCATGAAGCTCCTTATCAATCTTTATGCCCATCCTTAAGGATTCTTTGCAGTCATCCTTCAAAGAAATAATACGAGTCCTATATCAATCCTAGTGCCTGACCCACTCATCTTCATGAGAAGTTTTTTCATCGACCATACGCTTTTCCATATCGGACATCTTCTGATTGGCCTATCCAACCAGTTTGATCTTTGGCTCCCTCTCCATAACCCACTGGTAAAGGTGTTGAAGAATAATGCTAGACTAAAAGAAGGTTTCCATGATATATAAAAGTCAGTACAAGAAGAGACAACACATTATAAATAACACGAAGTAAAATTATTACTTGAGTGACCATATGAAGAAAAAAACTAGAAACTTTAGTGCTTATTTAAGCATCAAAGACATGGCTGTAATAAGGAGGAATCACTAACGAGATAACTTCGCCATCCTTAGTTTGTCATCCGTGAAAAGAATCGGTATTCAATGTGAGTTGGGCGTGATGCGCAACCATCGACACGTTATTAGAATTTAGAACACTTGGAGAAGCAACTCATCTCGGAGGTTTGGTTTTCTTTTGCTGTTGAGAGGCAGCCCTCGACCTAATTGGCACTTTCTTTTTTCACTAGCCCTCTGTATTTGGGCCACCCATTATATTTTTTACTTAGTGTGGCTGACCCATTCCGATAAATTTGAGGATCATAGGCTTTATTAGATCCTCAAACTGGATGAGACCATCCGCCCCTCTTTGCTGATTAACCCTCTCTTTATTATTCCTACTCAATCCAGGTTCAACTTTAGCTAAGAATATGATTATATCCCACTTAAGGGGGACCCTAACCTCCATAATCATCAGTCTTTTCATCATGGAACTCCCACAAGGATGAGACAATGAATACTTTTAGTCAGGATTGAAAGTCTAGTTGATGTGCAATAGTTTTGGTCTAGTTTGGGAGCAACAAAATGGTAATATCACAGGTTAAATTTGGTGGTAATAGTTAAACGACATGATCTGAAGATATCTGGGGGCATATCTCCCTCGCATGTAAGCCTCCAAAGGATCACTGACCCCGGGATCATACTCTAAGCATTGGGGGCTAGTTGGGTCAGTACAATGCGAATAACAATAAGGATTCCATTAATCCTAGTCCCACAAAGAAGTGGAAATACCACTTTGAATATTTTCTCATATACAAAAAACTCATCACCATTCTTGAGATCATAATCCTTATCATCCTTAGTCGACACTCTCATATGGATCATTGGATCAACACCATACAAGTGTCTCTAGATAATGAGATCAATATCTTGGAACGGGGAAACATGTGTGAACCTCATAAACTTGTGCCTCACACTACACTACAAACAACAATTTGGCACACCTTGATATTAAAAATCTGGCACAGTTTAATACTATGCCAAATTCTGGCATGGTTTAATGACAATCTGGCACACTTTAAAATAGTGCCAAAATTTGGCACTGTTTAAAACTGTGCCAAAATTGAGTACATTTGACTAAAATATAAAATATGCTTAAAAAAATCATTTTATCAGTTTTAGTCTCTGCCCTCACGTCCCTCTCATTCTCGCAGCTTCCCGCTTGGCCCTCTATCTCACTTTTCATCACAACTTCCCGTTCGGTCTCTCTCTCACTTCTATCGCAATTTGGTCAGAACAACTATGCGATTTGGTCATAAATATGGTTGTTCTTCTCTCTCAATCTTTTCTTATTCCCTATTATTTGTTGCATATATGTTTAATATATGTATGTGGTTTAGGTTTAGGTTTGATTTGTTCCAGATTAGGTTTCATGTTGAGCTTTTGATTTGTTTTATATTTGGTTCCAAATCGGGTTTCAAATTAGGGCTTCTCCCATATTTTGGGTGGTTTTGATTTATTTGTGTTGTTTCAACGTGGTATTAGTTCTAAATATGGTTATTCTAATTATGCCATTTATAAATATGGTTCTTCTAATTATGGAATTTATTTTGTTTGGTTTGGTTTGGTTTGGATTTTAGGGCATTTCGTTCTCTCTCAATCTTTCTCCAATCATACCTTGGTACATTAATGTTGAGCATAAACTATGTAATGCACTTGATCAAGCATTACTTTCATGTTTCTTATTATGCAGGTACATGAAGGGATGGAATAATTTATTAATTGAATGAAATTCTCAAGATGTTCAGTTGGTTTATGAAAAATAATTAGTGAGTTAACTCATGTTGGTTTATTAGCGTTTTTTATTTATAAAGCATTTTTATGAATTCATTGAGGGGATGCTCTACCTATGACCCATAAGTGTTTGATAAAATAGTTCTATGGAAAATAAAATATTCATTGTTTGTTTGTAGTTTTTACTAAATCGTCCACATTTTTCTAAAGCTGTGAACATTCTCCCCATGTTTGATTCAGGTTCTTATTGTTTCAATTGGTTTTGTATTCTATTTTGCAGATTTTAGGTTTTGCAACATTAGGTATTTTCTATCCTCTCTTAAGGGTTCTCTTTTTATATCTATATCTCAACATTGAGGGCTTTTTCGTTCATAAGAATTTGAAAAAAAATATGGATTGGTTTTAGTATGATGATCCTCTTTTCATTATTATTGGGTTTACATATAGGAATTTGACGTTAGTTTATTTATATTCTACAATTTGAAACCCCAAGAATGTTTTTTAGGATCATTTATATATTAATTGAGCTTTAGTTCCTTTCGTTAAGTGAGAATTTCCTTCTGATGGGTGTTTTTCTAATTATATTTGTGTGTGTGTGTGTGAATTTGTTGATACATTTGGTTTATAGGCTATTTTTTACCTAAATTTTGCTAATATATTGAGTTTTTTTGCTTAACTCTATGTGGGAGTGAAAGTTAAATGTATTAGTACTTCTATTTCATTCCCATTATTTCTTTTATGCTTCATTTTATAACATTGACTTTGGTACAATTTAAGTAGCAATCCGGTTTCTTTCCTTAATTGATTCCAAATTATGAGATCCACTAATTTGTGTAATCAAATATAGTTCTTGGTGATTGGGCTATTTGGAAACCATCTACAATAGAAGAGTTCACCTTCTACACCAGAAGAGTATACCATCAAATAAAATATAGTTATTGGTGATTGGGTTATCCGGTGATTCCAAATTTGATGTTTGTTGTATATTCTTTTATTTAATAACACTTTTTTTATATAAGACAGGGGTTTGTGGTATTATTTTTGTTGTAAATCTGATTGGATAAGATTAGAACACCTTTCACCTCAATGGGTTGTAATACCCCACATTTTTTATGATTTAAATAATTAAGGGATTATTTATTTCAACGGGATTAATTAAATTTAAATGTGAAGAATTAAATTGTTAATTAATCCGGATCCAATAAAAATAAATATTAACTAGCGTGCTAAGGGTTAATACTTATTAGTTTAATATTACTGTGCGATATGTAATATGGAACTATACACTTTGATAAATTGTCGAGAGATAATAATACGACAGTTTAGTAAATTAAGTCAGACGCGCGTGTGGGTCGTGTCGGGACTAAATTGGTGGAATAAATATATCAATTATTTTTAGTAACTCGTATAATAATTTCGAGTGTACAGTTGAGTCCGGAAGGATCGAGATAGTCGAAATAGTATACTCGGGTGTTTAGTTTGGGTTCCGGGGCAATTTTAGGCCTAACCGGCACCCCAAAAGGGCATTATGGTAAATTGGATTTTTAGGCCTAATTAATGGACGAAAATTAGGACTTAATTTATCAGCCAAAACATTTGCATTAGGGTTAGAAAGATGTAGAAAGCAAGAACGGCCATAGGAAGTGTGAGGGAAAACTTTTTCCAAGAGAAGAGGGCTAAATCGACATCACCGTGCACAACCACCACCACCACCGTGTAGATCGGGACGAGGGGAACACACCTATCCCAACAACATCCAGAAATCAGACTACTCACTCAAGGCAAGTGTTTATAACTTGTTGTATTTCGGTATTAATTTGATTCATGTTAGTGTAGGGTTGTTAGGGTTATGTTATAGGTTATCAAAATGGTGAAATTGATGAACTTGAATGTAGAAATAAGTTCTATGATTTATTAGATTGAAACCCTTAATGTATGAAGACTAGAAATCACATTTTAAGGAATTGATATGTAGAACAAATCTGGAAATAATGGCTTCTTGAACATGTATTGGAAGAACTAGGGTTTTGATAAAATTAAATTGGGGATTTCACGTTTTATGAACGATTCGTAATAAATTGATGATTCTAGGATGTTAGAAATCATGTGTTATTGATGGGGTTCGATGTAGGATTATTTATTTTGAGTTTGGGGTGTTGATTGAGAAGGTTTGAGGTTAAAAATGGTGGAAACCGTTGGAAAAATTTAGGTAGGGGACGAACAACGAATTCTCGCACGAAGTCGCTCGAAGTCGTTCAACCGAGATTGCATCTCGCGCGAAGTCGTTCGAGCGACATGTGGCAGTCGTTCAAATGACTTGCCACCTCGTTCGAGCGACAGAGTGAAGTTTTGATAAATTCTCTTAGGATCCAGTTTTAAGTGTATTAGTTTAGAAATGAGAAATAAAATTTCTAATATTAAGCTTAAGTAAGGCAGAATTTCTGATGAAGTATGAAAAGATAAATACTTTAATGAATTAAGTACGGGGAGAATATACCGTAGAGATTTCGAGAGGGAGGATAACCCAATAGCTATTATGAAATGTTGGAATCAAAATGCGTAAGAGAAGCATATGTAGGTAAGGGAAATACCTATTTATTATAATTGGATGTGTGTATGTCTATTATGTATTATTACTATTAAAGACACTAATGGGTGATAACCCGGGGGTGTGAGAATATTATTATTATAAGTGTACTAATGGGTGATAACCCGGGGGTACAAAAATATATTGTGAGTGTACCAATGGGTGATAACCCGGGGGTACAAGATTATTTAAATAAGTGCACTAAAGGGTGATAACCCGAGGGTACAAAATTGATTAGGTGCACTAATGGGATATAGCCCGGGGGTGGAACATCATGTTACATATATATATATAGGGTAAACGGGACTATATGTATATATGTTTGAGAATTGTGAATCAATCTAGTGTGTATAGAAATGAATATGAGCATGCAAATATGTTAAGAAAATTTTAATCGAATATTTGACTTATTATGGAAACGGAAAATGTATTAATTAGCTTTTCGATATAGGCTAATTGGTTAACGTATTGTATGGGTGATACGGGCGTACTAATAGTGAGGGTAAATACTATTAGGATGGATTCAGACTAATTATATTGGGAGGTATAGCTAAGGAGAAAATTTAGATACGCGTCAGGCGTGCACAATAGAAGAGGGGTGAGAATCTCAAGAGAGGGTTCGAACTAACATGTACTTGATACTAGCTTTACTGCAAATTTTAAATACTTGCTTAAATAAATATTTTTACACATTGGGATCTAATCCATTTCTTGCATCTTCTCTCTCTCTCTTGCTATATATGTATTATATCAGGTGCTCAGCCGTAGGGACGTCAGGCTTAGAGTTTCGAATTTGCGTGGCATGCTGTAACTATTATGGGAGCTGCAGGACTTTGTTTAGACTCTTCGATTATTTTATTCCTATTCGTTATGACATTTTCTGTAGGGCATGTGTTGCCCCTTCCTTAGAAAGTTTCAGAGATTATATTTACTCTATTTCTCGTTTACTTTCATTTGGATTGATGGGTACTATTGTTTTGGGTTAGTGTTTTGAACTGGGATGTTTTATCCAGTCTTATTTATTTCAGCATGCGATTATGATTCAGTATTTGTAGTAATTAACTGTGCTTGGATGTTTTATATTAAATTACTCGGTTTGGTAATTAAATGGTTTTTAATTAATAAGAAAAATATTTTGACACTTGGCTTAATTATATTAGGTGATTAAATAAGTTATTGCGTTTTCAACAGTGATGCTAAGAATGAACCAACCAAACATTCTGTTTTAAATTTTATAAAGGACTGATCACCCGATATTTAATTGGGCGGGGTGTCACATGGGTATGTAACATTGAATGAATTTCTAATATTTATTTGGTATTATGACATACTTTTCTCACGTTATGAACCCCATAGAGGGCATTGTAGTATACTTACGCGTTCTTTCTTCAAACATGCCAATTTCCTAACTGGCATGCGAGATTGTGTGGTAATCACTCTTCTCAGTTTATTTTTTTATATTTGTAATGTGTTTAGTCTTATTTGTTAATGTTTCTTTTATATTTACTTAATAAACTAAGAATTTAATCATACATGGTGTGTCATTTCCTATTTAAACAGCATGTTTCTTGGATCCAAACAACATGTTTGTTTGAAAAAATAACATTGCTCAATTATCCAATGATAAATATAACACAATATGTTCATTTATTTGTGTCTTGATGGAGTCTATCTTCTGCTTGACTAACTGACCAAAAAACATTCTTGAATATTCCAATATTGCACCGCCTGAGAGTATCCTTGAGATCTTTGAGTTTATGGGAAAAAACACACATGGGCGTACCACATACTGCAATGCACCAAGTGTGCCCCACCAAGGTAGAAAAAGTGTGGTGTTAAACCCACTTATTTTAAAATTTAAATTGACAGGGACCTTGAGCATTTGAGATGGCCATCGATAAAATAAGAAGGTAATTATCTGAATTTAATTTGGAAAGGTGGTCCACTAAGCAGCTAATTTTGCAGAGAACTCCCGTAAGCTTTGGGTGGTGGTGGACTTGCATTCCTTTTCTGAATCGGATACCCTTAGAGATGCCCAATCATTTTTGATAAAATCATTAGACTTAAATAGTAATTTTTGAAGGAAAAAATTCAAGGCCTTGATGCAATCTAAGTTTGACCATTGATGTTTAGGAGGAAAAAAGGTGAGTAGTTTGGGAGGAGACTTAACCAATTAAATCTCGGAATTTTCTCAACTGAGCTAGTGGCCTGCAATTCATTCTGAGCCGAGTTTATTTGAGACTGGGCGCTGATCCATTTACACATCTAGTGAGATACCATACCAATAGGGACTGTGATGAGTTTTATTCAGTAGCAACTTTAGATGTCCCAACTTTTGATTGAGAATGAATTAAATCAACTTAAACAGTACGACCATGACTTAGTTGATGTTAATCCAAAGTCCAATTTTCAGTAAACGTTTGGGGTAGTTTAGTGATAAAGTTTGTGTCATCTGAAGTCTCAGTTATACTCTCAAGTCCGGATATCATCTGTGCATTGTCCGTGGAGTTGAGATGTTTGGATAAGTCCTTTCCAATAACCACTTTGCTGCCTACAGGTAAATTAGACGCATGGTTAGAGGTATTGGCGGCCAATTCAAGATAGGTAACATGTTTCTCATTATTATGTTTAGTAGGTGTGAGAACAGCCACTACAACTTTATTAGCTGAGTTCTAAGTATTATATGGTACAGATTAATCGTCCATAAGAGTTTAAATCTAATTTATATGAATATTTTAGTTGGGAGTAACTATAGGTGTACTCTTTATTCTGCCTTATTTGTTTATGACTTGCTAACATGTTATGTCTACTTTGGTTGGTGTTTGATGTCCATTGAAACTTATGTACAATCGTGACTTTGGTTGGTGTTTGATGTCCATTGAAACTTATGTAGTATTGTGACTCTTTATATTCTGCCTCATTTTCTTCAACCCAAGTATGGAAAAGGCTTGAAGTTTATTTCTACATTTCAAACCAAAGCTAAGGTTTCTCAATTTAAGACTCATTCACAAATTAATATGAAACGAGATCTATCTTTAAATGAATATACACTAAAAGTTAAATCTCTAGTTGATCAACGAGCCTCCGTACGATATTGTTTATCTACTAAATATCATATTGAAGCCATCTTTGATGGCCTTCCTTCTTCCTATGATACTTTTATTATTTTTGTAAGTTCTAGATCTGATTCTTACTCAGATTCTAATATTGAATCTCTTTTCCTTGATCAAGAAAGAAGAATAGATAAGCATCTTAAATAATTAGACTCAGCTACACCTGATGTTATTAATCTTGTTATACAAAATCAACCACAAAATAGGAAGTTCAACAACAACAAATTTCATTCTCAATCAAGACAGTTTTAACCAAATTTTATTGGATTAGGAAATTTAGCGGATAAAATTTCAATAATAGTTTCAGTGGTAATCAGAACTTTGGTCATAGTTTTTCTGGTGGTCGTAATGGAAATCCTCAAGGAGGAAGAGGTGGCAGGTCACAATGGACTCAAAACAAGCCTCAATGCGAGTTATGTGGAATGTTTGGACATGTGGCTCTGAAGTTCTATCACATGTTTGGACATGTGGCTCTGAAGTGCTATCACATGTGGCTCTGAAGTGTTATAGCATATTGGGGCATCCGACTCCAAAATACTTAAAGAAATGAGCATTCGGGGGACTCGATTATGGATCACTTAAAGAAAGGTTTAATCCCCCTTACTTTTATAGATATTTAAATTACATGTGGGTGTACTTTGGTAATTACAGGAAATTACTGTGAATAGTAATTTTCGAATTTATGAGTATAATTTGATAAATTGAGAGTATAAAGTGAGTAGTACATATTAGTTTGCAAGTGTCGGATTAATAATTTCATGGGTTATATTTTCTTACGGGACTAACTATATGAGTTGGATTATTTTAATTACATGTTGCAGTTGGGTAAAGCGACGAAGGATAATATTTTATTTGGAAAACACGCGTATTGAGATGTGTTGGGTTAATTAGTGAATTTTAGTTAGGTGACTCGGATAGATATTTCGAGTGCACGGTTGGTTTCAGAATGGCTGAGAAAGTTAAAATAGAGTATCCGAGGGTAGTGTTTCGGTTACGAGGATTTTTGAACTAGTAGGGACTCGCAATTGAGTAAACGAGTCATTTTTGGGTTTATAATTGGCAAGCCCTTATTTCTCTCTTATAAGTCACGAGAGAGAGGAAGAGAAAGAAAAAAAAAAGATAAAAGAAGAAGGAAATAAAGGAAGAGGATAAAGGAAGAGAGAAAAGGGGATTCGGGGCCAAACTCCACTGGATTTGACTCGAGGTCGTCGGATTTTATCCACGAGGCAACTGTTTACTTTCTTTATTCACTTGTGTGTATCAAATATCATATTTGGTAATGAAAATTATGATTTTGGGTTGGGGTTCTTGAATGAAAATTGGGTTTTTGTGAAATAAACTCAAAGAAATTGATGTGATAATTGCCCCATAAGAAATCTAAGCTTGAATGGATAAAAATGTTGTAGTTTTTCTAAGAAATGAATTTAATGGAGTTAGGGTTATATTTTTGAGTGGTTTGATGAATCCCATGAAATTAATGTTGTGTTGGTTAAAAATAGATGTGTATATGATTATATTGTTGGTTGGTAAAGTGAAAACCCACAAATCTTGGATTGCTTAGGTGTTGGTTTGATTTGGAGTTAGAGTAGATGATGAACAGTAACTCAACGTCATTTCCGAATCAATTTGGCCAGGAAGCGAATCGATTCGGCTCTTGGTAAAAAAAATCTAGATCTTTTCGATACGAACGCGTGGGCACCGACCGCATGTTTTTCTTATTTTTTTTAATTAGTTATGATTTTTCTACGGAAGGGTGTTCGAGGTCGAAATCGTTAATAAAAAATCAAACATGACATGACGAGAAAACAATTGATGTATCATTAACTCTTGATGACTTCTAGTGATAAAACCATGTTAATGATGTGTAGAAATGGTGAGAAATGGAAAGAAATGATAAACTAGGGTTTTAATAGGTTTAAGGTTTAAATGTAAGAGAAATGGTTTAATACCACAAATTAATTGAAGTGTTAGTTATAAATTAGTTTTATGATGATTATAGTGTTGTCGGTTGAGATTAGAAACCAAAAAAGGAGAATGGTTTGATATATGGGTATGTTGGAGAAGATGAAATCGCCCAAACAGTGAGCTCTGAACAGGGCTAATCGATTCGGGTATCGATTCACATAAGGGGACCTGTAAGGCTGTCTCAGGCCAAATCCATTCAAATTGAGACCGAATCGATTCACTTTTGAGAACCTGCTTGCAGAACACTTTCCGAATCGATTCGGATTGAGACGAATCTATTCGCGTTAGAGGCCAATCGATTCGCCTTTACTGAATTTGTTAGTTTTCTTCCCTCAAGTGCATGGGGAGTTGAATTATAACTTAGAGATTATTTTAGGGGATTCTAGATGCAATATTAGGACTCCTAGATGATGATATCGAGAAAGGATATATATTATATATACGATAGTTGTTACTGTATATATATGATATGATATTAATATAAATATATCTGTATGTGACTGGTGTATTTATACTTTAGAGGCTGGTTTCACAGGCTTCCCCGGGCATAGGGATGGACAACCATATTATATATTTTCTCTAGTGCTATCCAGGGAGGTTGTGCGATGTGGGTGAATCCCCTAGCTTGAGGATCAGGGATAGTATATCTGCAGGTCATATCGTCCTGCATACGAGTGCAATATTTTTATTCCACTTTCATGAGGGAATATGACCACCTCCACCGTTTAGTTTTCTACCATGACCATGAGTGAGTCTGGCTTGGTACCGTGGTTTATTGAGTAACCCTGAAAGTGCGAAAGCCCCCAATTTTTAAATTCAAATATAATGAAATGGTTCAAATTTTAATTTTCCAAAAGTTATTTAAAATTTTCTTTTCTTAAAGAGAACAAACCAACTTATGAAAAAAAATAAAACTAAACTAAAAGTGAAATTAAAACTCCACACACAATTTTCATTTCGACTTAAACACACATTAATCCAATTCAAGTTAAACTGGCATGTTATCTAGATAAAGTAATTTTGCACTTGAATTAAATTGAACATACCCAAACATTAAATTTACACAAAATTAAATAGATTGTGATTTTGAACTAATTTTATCTTTTAGTCCTAAGCATGCATCTAGGTCATATAGCAAGATAAAATTAAACAATATCACACGACGCGCTGATGTACGAGGAAAACCCAAATGGGAAAAACCTCGGATGGCCCCAGCCACGAATTCACTAAGTATGGTAGTTTTTACAAAGACTCGACACAAGAGGACTTACCCAAACTGACTTGAGTCCATCCAAGCCTTGACGCGCTCCTTCGGTCTTCAACCTCCGCCTAGTGAATAACTGTGGACTCCTCCACAGTCTCAGACTCCATCGATGGGTCTATGGTCACCGTCAATCCACACGCGAAGCCTTTCTTCGAGTGAGAACACCGCAACAAACTTTTCTCCTTTTTGGGGTAGAGAAGAACCCAAACTCTCTTCTTGTTGGTGTAAAGAAAACCAGGTGCCAAAACTCTCCAAACAATGATATATCAATAGGTACTTGGAATAAACTAAACAAATGGGTGTGTATGTGTTTTTTTGGTGAATTTAATCCATAAAAATCAAACACAAAACATGGAACTTTTTCTTAAAAGTTTTGCTCTCAAAAGACTCTTAGAATGTGAAAAAGTTGTCTTCAAAAAGTTAGTTCCCGCACTTAAGAAGTATGTCAAAAAGTAAGTGGGTCAAAGTAGTGGAAAAGTGGAAAAAACTGGCTTTAAACTGTTCCCGCTGTTTTTTCGTTAAAATCTCGTTCGAACGAGACTTCTAACGAAGAGACAGAAAGAAAAAAAAATTCTCATTTGAAAACTCGTTAGAATGAGAAGTCATTCGAACGAGGTCGTTCGAATGACCTATCTAACGAGATCTTAACCCATGGTTCTAGATAATTTCTATACAAATACGTGGCCACCAGTTTCGTATCTTTCTGATTTTTTTTGGATTTGATATGATTTTTCTACTGAAAGGTGTCCGAGAACAAAATATTTAGAACTATGAATTCAAAAAATGTTTAACAAAAAATTCTAACACCCAAAATAAATTTCTAACATACACCCAATAAATAATGTTCCAAGCTCCTATATATATAGATATTAAAATGCATTCATACCTTAGGAGCAATGGAACCATGTTGATGACGTAGAAACGAGGCACAACACACATGGCATTTGATGAAGCTTTAGTATCTTGGCCGCTACGTCTTCAACAAACACGTCATAGGCTTGAATGGATAAACTTGAACACTATCCTATGACTCAAATGTTTTTGTCCGTAATTTAGCCAAAACTACAAAGGATTCAATTGGAAATTTGTGTCCTTACAAACCCGTATGTGGATACGCACTTGAGTCTGCATCCTCGAGTTATAGATAGGTGGGATGGTTAGTATACTTATGATTGTAATAGGTATAGTTATACTTGTTGCGTAGAGTATATTGCTTGTATATGAAGACGAGATATCATATAGCTTTGACTTGTGTAAAGAGTAAAATGAATAAAGGTTTATTTTTCTTTCGGGATACTTATATCCGGATTAATACAATGTAAATATTATATTAAAATGATAATTATATATATAAGATGTGGCTATCCCCGATCCTCGCGGCGGGAGGGATGAAGAAGAGGGGGTGTCTTCATCTCGAGAGGATTTTGGTCCCGCGCATCCCTCTCGGGAGCTCTTCAGCCGTCGTCGATGATGAGGTGAAAAATGTAGAGACATCTCCAGTCTATTTTACTCAAAATGGACAAAAGAAGAGGTAGACATCCCGAAGGAGAGCATCCAAAGACATATTGATACATATAAAAGCAAAATGATTCAAAAAGGGTCCGGAGGCTATGTTACGAAATGGGAAGGTGTTAGTCACCCATTCCGCCCTTACGGTCTCTCATGGACTATTGCTATATTCCTTTATTTCCCCGTGACATGTGTGCATGTGTATATGTGGTGGAGATAGGAATCATTGACTTGTATCATGGAAGAGATAAAGCGAGTCATCCGTAGGAATGCTCCTAAAAGATAAAATTAGAAAATAGGATTTATGCCATTATCCTAGCGTTGATCGTTATAATCGAACGATAACGCATATGGAATAATACGCTACTAAGAACAAATATATGTATATGTAAATATATAGATTTTAGGAGAGTTAAGTTTAAATAATATTTAAAGAAGAGAAAATGAGAGAAAAGTAGGAATAGGACTCGAGTCTCGGGTTTTACCCTGAGACGCCTACGTAGCCTATAGAGGCATCAAAGTCCATATAGTTCGTATGCAAAATGAGGGGCGGTATTTATCCCATAAATCCAACCGGGGGACTTATCTTATATATGAGAAGAGTATGCGCTTGCGTTCAAATGAGAAAATTATATATTAAACACCTTTTAACCCAAACAAACCCTAAACATGCAACAATATGTGATTGAATAAGATAATGGACTAAGCAAGAACATTCAAACACATGCTTGTGAGGAAAAATCCCCCAGAGGGGAAAAACCATTTATTTTCATTATAATATTGTAATTGTACAATTTCGGATTACAATGAAAATACAAGTGACTAAGAATTACCCTCAGGTGTCGGATTCTGTAGTCGGCGGCTGGAAATATCCCTTTCCAGGAGGGCTGCAATGAAGAAGAAGAACGATCTTCTCCACAAGGGTTGAACATCAACTGGTTGTGTTCTAGGGTTACAAACAGATTCACAAATGTATGAGAGGTTGTGTGAATCAACAAAAACTGGAGTCTCGGGACTCAACAGGTGAAGACTTAGAGTTTTTGTACTCTGAAAATCGTGTGGAAGTCTCGCTAAACTAAAATCCCCGTAGTGGGATTAAATAAGAAGTCCTGGGCCTTGAAAATATGAACACGATCTATTTTGTGTTTATCCCAGGCAGACCGGTCCGGGTAGGCGGACTGGTTCTTTTTATTTTAGGCATCTTCGGTTCGCTAGAAGTCCAGGGTATTCTGTCTTTTCAGTAGGCGGACCGGTTCGCAGGCGGATCAGTTCTTTTATTCTGGGCGGACCGGTCCGGCTCTACAGAAAACTGATTCCTTCTTCTTTTTGATATTCGGATCCGTTGATGTAGATTCGGTCTTGAATATTCTTCAATGGTGTTATGGCGTATGACATAACTAATAAATGATGGACAAATTGTCCTTACAAATCTCCCCCTATGTCTATGCCGGTACAAACATAAAAAGATCTGAATTATCAAGTATGAAATTGCCTATACAAATCTACCCTTCCGTGAACCCAAAACTGAAAAGGTACAATTGAATAAGACTTCATTGTTTGTTCTTCAACTCTTCAGGAATCTTCAACGCTTTTCTCATCAGGGTGTGTATTTCACTGATCATCAATGTAGTACCTACACACATGAGACAAAGCAAATACCAAGTGACGTATCGAGTTTGAAATGAGATAAAAATATATAGCAATTTATGAGAAAACTCAAAAATTCAAAAACTCCCCCATAATAAGATAATTCATTCTCCCCCATTTTATGATGTCCCCAAATAGACAAATGAGAGAAATAATTCAAACAAGCAATGACGGGGTGTCACAAGGAAATACACAACTATTTTTTGAATTTTTCAAAAAAAAAAAAATATATATATATATATATAAAAACAAAATCACACCATGAATAAACACAGGACAAACAAGTCGATGATGACGGAAATGAATGGGTGTGGACAAATTTGATCGGAAAATCAATGCATACAAACATGACATATGTGCATGATGAATATCAGATACTCCTAACGAATGAACTCAAAGTCTTCCTTTGGTGTAAAAAAATGGAAATATAAGACATTGACTCAATCAAATCAACAAATCAAAGCTAAAAATGATTTCTACACCAATAACGTCCAAAACTTTTTATGCTTTTTCAGGACTTTCAAGGAAGTGCAAACCCGTTTATATTCCCCAACCAAATTCCCTCAGATATAATTTTGAATATAGGCATTCTAAATTCTCAAACTTTGTAGAATTAATGGTGAAACCTAAGTGGCCCATATTTGGCATGAAGTGATTTTTATTGCCTTTAAATTTTTTGGGTTCTTTTAAACTCTTTGGACCCCGGATAATAAAATTCCTCCATTTTTTAGGTCCTTTTGAACGGTGGCTTTTGCGCGAAGATGAGATAATTACCTTTCTCAGCCCCTCCCCGTTCTTAAACAAACACTCAGTCTCACCAAAACGGTTTTTACATGCATCCCAATCTTGTCAAGTTTTATCGCATATTGTAAGTTGTATAGACAGAATTGAGATGGAAACACTCAAGCCAATATGTGATAGACAAGTGCAATAATCAAATATAGTCGTGCATGTGTGCAATAAAGGAGATAGGAGTCAAATATGTAGGAAAATATCACTAATTACATCTCAAAGACTCCATACTATGTAAAGCACATGGATGAAATGATCTAGCGTCTCAAATCTCTATCAAACAGTCACATGGATAAATGGAATGAAGGTGTGACTTGGCTATCTTAAATGTTCATCCATAAAAGGTGCATAAAAAAATACAAAAATCTTTTTGGATTTTTCAAACAAAATAAATACATGTACAACAAAAGAATGATACATATAAAAATACTAGCAATAGGAAGCATATGATATGAACATGAAAAAAAAATATCCTATTCTAGACATAGACCAACCCCTCAGTCAACTGTTCAAATCCCCAAAGACTTCCTAAGACTCTCAAATCTAAGGGCATCTAAAGGTTTCATGAAAATGTTGGCTAACTGACGATCGGTGGGAACGAAACTCAGGGATACGACTTTCTCCTCAACTAGCTGTCGTATAAAGTGCTCACGTATCCTGATGTACTTGGTGCACGAATGCTGGACTGGATTGCGGGATATGTGTATCGCGCTCGTGTTGTCACAGGAAATGGTCATGGTGTCCTGTGAAATCCCATAATCCTCCAGCATTTGCTTCATCCATAAGAGTTGCGTGCAACAACTCCCGGTGGCTATGTACTCAACCTCCGCAGTGGACAAAGATATGGAATTTTGCTTCTTGCTCAGCCAGGAGACAAGAGCAGAAGCAAAATAGAAACACCCACCAGAAGTGCTCCTACAACCATCTAGATATCCGGCCCAATCGGCATCTGAATAGGCGGACAAACAGTCATCAGTATCAAAGGAATACCAAATACCGTATGAGAGAGTCCCACTTACGTATTTAATAATACGTTTTAGAGCAAGTAAGTGTGACTCTTTCGGGGATGCCTGATATCGCGCACAGACTCTAACGCTAAAGGCTATATCGGGACGATTGGCAATCAATTAGAGAAGGCTACCTATCATACTCTGATATAAGGTTTGCTCTACGTCCTTTCCCGAAGTGTCCTTACTAAGCTTGGTAGTGGTACTCATAGGTGTACGTGCATGCTTAGTGAAGTCTAAACAAAATTTCTTCACTAGGTCTCAAGCATACTTGGATTGGGAGATGAACATCCCATCCTCTAGCTAACGAACCTGGAGACCAAGGAAGAATGTAAGCTCACCAACCATGCTCATCTCAAGCTCACTTTTCATCTCCTCCTCAAAGTGGTGAGCATGCTGGGAGCATGTGGATCCAAAGACTATGTCGTCCACATAAACCTGGGCAACCAAAATAGCACCGTCATCTCTCCTGATGAATAATGTCATATCTACTCCCCCTCTCTTGAAGCCACGAGCTAAGAGATAGGAAGTAATCCTCTAGTGCCAAGCACGGGGTGCTTGCTTCAAACCATACAAGGCTTTCCTCAGATAATAAACGTGCTCAGGGTGCTTAGGGTCTTCAAACTCTTTTGGTTGTTCCACATAAACCTCCTCCTGTAGAATGCCATTCAAAAATGCACTCTTGACATCCATCTGATATAACTTGAAGCACAAATGACATGCGATGGCGAGTAGTAAACGGACGGACTCAAGCCTCGCAACAGGAGCAAATGTCTCCCCAAAGTCTACACCCTCTATCTGTGTGTAGCCTTGAGCGACCAACCTAGCCTTGTTTCAAATTATGGTACCATTTTCATCCATTTTATTCTTAAAAATCCACCGAGTACCTATCACATTATTCTCACTAGGTCGGGGGACAAGTTCCCAGACATTATTCTTTTTAAACTGAAGCAACTCTTCCTGCATAGCAGATATCCATTGTTCATCCTTGAGTGCTTCTTTATGATTCTTGGGCTCGAAATTGGACGTGTAGCAAAAGTGGCTAACGGCATTCTCTAGCTGAGCACAAGTCTTGACCCTAAGAGTGGGATCACCAACAATGGCAGAAGGGTCATGACTCTTGCGAACCCAAGCAGGTGTGTCCCCTAGCACAGGAGTAGGGTCCACAGAGTGTGAGAGAGGGACAAGTAAATCACTATCAAAAAAGTCCTCATCCTCACACTGAAGGTTAGGATCAATAACCTTCGGAGGTTCGTCATCTTGCACGGTGACGTTTATTGATTCCATAATCTTAGAGCTCTTCAGGTTAAAAACTCAGTATGCTCTACTAGTCGATGAATATCCTAGCAATATTCCCTCGTCGCTCTGTGAGTCAAACTTTCCTAATTGTTCTCTATCCCGTAGGATGTAGCATTTACTCCCAAAGACACGAAAATATGCAAGGTTGGGCTTCTTGCCAGTCCATAACTCATAAGGTGTCTGAAGTGTGTGTGGACACAAATAAGCCCTATTCATCGTGTGGCATGCAGTAGACACTGCCTCTGCCCAAAATCTCCTAGAAACTTTACGACCTAGAAGCATAGATCTAGCCATTTCCTGGATCGTTATAGTCTTTTTCTCAATAATCCCATTTTGCTGAGGAGTCTTCACAGTAGAAAACTCATGTTTGATCCCAAGGCTATCACAATACAAATCTACCTTTGCTTCCTTAAATTTAGTGCCGTTGTCACTACGTATTCTATTAATATTGACTCCGTGTTGATTTTGTAGGACACGGCACTTGGTCGTTAAAAACTCTACAGCATTGGATTTCTCTCTCAGAAAACCTACAATGGAGTACTTGGAGAAATCGTCTACCATCACTAGGATATACCTTTTACCACCCAGACTCTCAGTACGAGTGGGACCCATAAGGTCCATGTGTGTAAGCTCAAGAACACGATAGGTGGTAATGGAATGTAACTTCCTATGGGGACTACGAATTTGTTTTTCCATCTGACAGGGTCCACAAACCGTCGAAGTTGGCATTCCAAGAGATGGTAAGCCACGTACTAGGTCCTTTCTAGCTAAGCGAGTGAGATCTCTAATATTTATGTGACCCAGACGTTGGCGCCACAGATCCATAGGAGTGATCGTGGCGCTGTTGCAGACAAGTGAGGATGTGGGCTCAGTCCCATAGCAATTATCCTTTGTCCTCACCCCTTGCACCAATAGTTTATCGGCTTGATTATAGACCTTACACGTGTCCCAGTCAAACTTTACTACAAAGTCAGTGTCGCACAGTTGGCTAATGCTGAGAAGGTTTGCTTTCAAACCTTTGACGTACAAAACATTTTCTACCTTAGGAAAACTAGGTAACTCGATAGTACCTCATCCTATAATGCTAGACTTGCTCCCATCTCCAAAGGTGACTCTGTCGTCCTGATAATCCTCAAGAGATGTAAAAAATGAGGCATCACCTGTCATATGTCTGGAGCATCCACTATCAAAATACCACTGTGAGGTATTATGTGCTTTGAGAGCAACGTGAATAACAAAGGACTTTTTATCTTTCTTAGGTACCCAAGAAGTGGAGACCTTTTGTTTGCCTTTATTGTTGTTGGTTTTAGCTGGAATGTGAGAAGCATTCACTGACGGCAAAGGCATCCGTCGGAATTCCTCCATCAAACTTTGAGAAGTGGCAGCTAAAAGCTCAACTCGCTCTCTCAGACTGGTAGAATCATCAGTATGTTGACGTGGAGCTGTAGTACGTCGTGTTCGACCAATGCTATAGCAAAACTCCCTGAGGTGGCCTTTTCTTTTGCAATAGGTACAAAAGAACACAGTCAAAGGTGGACCTTGGTTAGCATTTCTTGGTCGAACTCTCTTTCGAGGTTTTTAACGATGACCATAAGGAGTAGTAGTAAACTCAGGAACTGGTCCAGGTACAATTTGAGAGGTGGAGCCACCATCATAACCAATTCCCTGCCTATCACAAAAACCTAAAGCGGGGTCGAGGAGCATCTTTCCCATTTTCCCTGATCTGTCCTCGATTTGTACCTTGACTTCTCGTGCTTTCTCAAGATCATGAGTCAGCTGGGCAACAAAGGCTTCAAGTTTCTTTCGAGTCTCCACGGAGGAATGAAGCTCACTCGTAAGACTAGCCACTTGTTTAGTCAAGTCCCCTCTCTCTTTCTCAAAAACACACTCTCTCTCTCTAAACAAACCCTCTTTCTCGACACAGGTAGATTCTCTGGTGAAGGTGGAGGACTCTCTCTCTCGCCTTTCTTAAATCTTCCTCTAATCCGGTGATCTTAAGAACTAGTGCTTTGTTACATTTTTTAGTTTTAAAAGACTCAGAATATAACTCAACGTAGGCGCGTTGAATATCACTCTTGCTCTCACTTGAGTCATCCTCCCCCTCACTCACATCGATCTCACTGTCGAGGTGTCCCTGTGAAGAATCATCCTCATCGTCGTGAAGAGAACTAGGAGTGCTGACTTGACTGGCCATGAATGCGGTGAAGTTACACTCATGTGGTGACTCATCTCCTGAATCCACCGTCTCGACCTCACTGTCGTCGCTAGGAGTAGCATTAAGGACAGCTTTCCCTTTTTCTCTATTCAGACGAGTGGCACACTCAAAGGTTCTAGGACCCCTACCATTGCACTCAAAGCATCTCTCACTTTATTTCTTAGGAGGATTTTTGGAATCTTTTTCATTTTTCTTTTCAAACTTATTTTTCTCAAATTTCTTTTTATCTTTCAAATTGCCATTTTTCTTAAATTTGAGAATGCTCTTGAAATTTTTTGCAAAAAGAGCCAAATCATCTAAGTCAAAATCACACTCAAAATCTGACGTGTCAGTCTCTCTCTTTCTAGATGACTCTTCCCTCTTTCTAGTCGACCCCTCACTCTTTTTCTCTTTGGCATTAAGTGCAATTCCCTTATCTTTAGACCTAGCAGTTTTAGGGAACATATCAACTTCATAAGTTTGCAAATCTCCTACAAGTTCTTTCAATTTTAGCGTATATAAATTGCCCATAGAATTTAGCACAGTGACTTTAGGGATAAAACGCCTAGGTAAAGAACGAAGAATCTTTTTAACAACTCTAGCATTAGGAATATGTTCACCAAGATTAAAGCTAGTATTAACAATGTCAGAAATTCTAGCATAGAAATCATCAAAACATTCAGTCTCATGCATGGTGATGGTTTCAAATTGAGTTGTCAAATTTTGCAATTTAGACTCTTTCACAGCATTGGTTCCTTAATGGGTGAGTTGTAAAACATCCCATGCCTCCTTTGACGTGGTGCACGTCGTGATACGTCGGAACTCATCGGGAGTGATGGAACCAAAAATAGCACTCAAACCTTTAGAGTTAAAAGAAGACCATCTAAATTCATCTTCAGTCCAAGAGGTGAAAGGTTTTAAATTAGTCACATTTTCCACAGTGACGGAGGGAGGTGTCCACCCTCTTTCAACTAAAATCCAAACCCTTTCATCTATGGCTTTTAAAGCCGACCTCATTCGGGCTTTCCAATATGCATAATTTGTCCCGTCAAAAAATAGGCAATTTATTATATGATTTCTCCATTTGAACACGCACTTTTTCAAAAATCAATTTTTCAGAAAATTCATATCTAAGAGAAATTTTGCTGAAAAATTAGGAATACGCGATAGAATAGCGTAACCTGCTCTGATACCAATTTGAGATGAGTATGCGCTTGCGTTCAAATGAGAAAATTATATATTAAACACCTTTTAATCCAAACAAACCCTAAACATGCAACAATATGTGATTGAATAAGATAATGAACTAAGCAAGAACATTCAAACACATGTTTGTGAGGAAAAATCCCCCAAAGGGGCAAAACCATTTATTTTCATTATAATATTGTAACTGTACAATTTCGGATTACAATGAAAATATAAGTGACTAAGAATTACCCTCAGGTGTCGGATTTTGTAGTCGGCGGCTGGAAATATCCCTTTCCAGGAGAGCTCCAATGAAGAAAAAGAACGGTCTTCTCCACATGGGTTGAACAGCAACTGGTTGTGTTCTAGGGTTACAAACAGATTCATAAATGTATGAGAGGTTGTGTGAATCAACAAAAACTGGAGTCTTGGGACTCAACAGGTGAAGACTTAGAGTTTTTGTACTCGGAAAATCGTGTGGAAGTCTCGCTAAACTAACTCCCCGTAGTGGGATTAAATAAGAAGTCCTGGGCCTTGAAAATCTGAACACGATCTGTTTTGTGTTTATCCCAGGCGGACCGGTCCGGGTCTGAGGCGGATCGGTCTGGGTAGGCGAACCGGTTCTTTTTATTTTAGGCGTCTTCGGTTCGCTAGCAGTTTGAGGTATTCAGGCTTTTCAGTAGGCGGTCCGATCCGGGTATGAGGCGAACCGGTTCGCAGACGAATCGGTTCTTTTATTGTGGGCGGGCCGGTCTGGCTCTGTAGAAAACTGATTCCTTCTTCTTTTTGATATTCGGATTCGTTGACGTAGATTCGGTCTTGAATATTCTTCAACGGTGTGACGGCATATGACATAACTAATAAATGATGAACAAATTATCCTTACAATATATATATGTGTGTGTGTGTGTGTGTGTAAAAAGGGGTTTTAGTTGAGAGAAAAGTGTGAGAAAAGAATGAGAATTCCCGTTTGGCATTTATGAGCAAACCCACTTTTTCTTATTTTTTTTAGGTTTTATTTATATGAAAATAAGAGATGTGCAATAATACTGGATAAAAAGTACATTAGGATATATGAGATGAGAGAATAAAACTGCTAAGTAATAAAACAAATTAATGTGAATTTAAGAGAATTTAAAGAGAGTTGAGAAAGTTGGACCTTTTTGAAGATCTTGAACTTGATCTTGAATGCTGGAGAGCAACCCTTGCACTTGGGTGATGATGGAGGGTAATTAATTCACCAAGTTGGATGAAAAAGATGATAAAAGGTGAAGGTTGGAAAGGGATTTGGATGTGGAAATCACGTTGACTTGGAGAGAGGTTTTCTGAACTTGATGAGAGTGATGGATTTCAAATCTTGTGTCCCTTTGCAATGAGGTCAGGCCCTCCTTTTTATGGGATCAGTTAATTACTGATCACCATAGTCCTGGTCCTGCAAATCGGTAGGTGTGTTTAGGCACACCACCGATAGGAAGGGTTTGGACCCTGGCGTTTGGCAGTCTCTTTTAAGTTCCTTTAAAAAATCAGAAGTAAAGTGAAAACTGTTGATCCGAATCATGCACAGGGTGAACCATTAGAAAGTTACTTCAGAGACCTTCTAAAGTATTTGGACTGCTCCCGGGTCCGAGAGTTGACTTTGGGTCAAATGTGGCTCGAAATCATTCGTTGGTCCTTTGGACGGGGGATCGTCGGACACAAATGGATCGTTCGTCCGCATGGTAAATCAGAATCGCGCACGGGTCAGATTATTGGAAATTTTAAGAGATGTACTTCGACGTTCCAAAGAGCTTGACTCGGTTTGGGAAGTTAACTTTGGTCAACCGAGGCTCGAAAGCGTTCGGTGACCTTTTATAGTAAAATGGATCATTCGTCCATACCGTAGGTCAGAATCGCACACGGGGTGGACTGCTGGAAAGGGGTTTCAGTTCTCTTTGAAGATTCATTCACTCTCGGCCGATCTAAAGAGTTGAATTTGGTCAAATAGAGTGTGAGAGCATCTGGTGGTCTCCTGATCAAGTTTTGGGGGAAAACGGGTCGTTTGTCCGCACCGTAGGTCAGAATCGCTTACGAGACGGACCATTAGAAAGGGGTTTCAGTGAACTTTGGAAATTCATTTAGTCTCGGTCAATATGAAGAGTTTGACTTTTGGTTAAATGGATCTTGGGACTAATCGATGGCCTCTAGGTCAGTACTCGGGGTATGACTTAGGTTTATAGTGATGAAGGGAGGTGCTAGAGACCTAAGGAGATGTTAGGGGGTGCTATAATGGGGTGTTTATAGAGCCCCTTGATGGGTGAGTTTGGAACAAATGATAGCCATCGAATAGACATCGCATGATGCCATTGAAGGAGGATGACCAATTCAGAGGGTCGAGACCGATTCTGAGGACCTGGGGATGAGGATGACCAATTCAGAGGGTCGAGGCCAATTCCGAGGACCTAAGGAGGCATACTAGGGATGGTCTAAAGGAATGATGATCAATGATTTAGGTCCATTTCGAGAACCTAAGGCAATGTCGAGGGTGACCTATTCTGTGAATCGAAGCCAATTCTGAGAGCTTAAGTTGAGATGACCAATTCTGTGGGTCGAAGCCAATTCTTAGGGCTTAGGTTGTGATGACCAATTCTTTCGGTCGAACCCAATTATGAGGGATTAAGTTGAAATGACCAATTCTGTGGGTCGAAGACAATTCTAAGGGCTTAAGTTGAGATCACCAATTCTGCGAGTCGAAGCCAATTCTGAGGGCTTAAGTTGAGATGACCAATTCTGCGGGTCGAAGCCAGTTATGAGGGCTTAGGTTGTGATGACCAATTCTGTGGGTCGAAGCCAAGTCTGAGGGATTAAGTTGAGATGACCAATTTTGCGGGTCTAAGACAATTCTGAGGGCTTAAGTTGAGATGACCAATTTTGCGGGTCGAAGCCAATTCTGAGAGATTAGGTTGTGATGACCAATTCTACGGGTCGAAGCCAATTCTGAGGGCTTAAGTTGAGATGACCAATTCTGCAGGTCGAAGCCAATTCTGAGGTTTTAAGTTAAGATGATCAATTCTATGGGTCGAAGCCAATTTTGAGGGCTTAGGTTATGATGACCAATTCTGCGAGTCGAAGCCAATTCTGAGGGCTTAAGTTGAGATCACCAATTCTGTAGGTCGAAGCCAATTTCGAGGGCTTAAGTTAAGATGACCAATTCTGCGGGTGGAAGCCAATTCTGAGGGCTTAGGTTGAGATGTTCTCAGGGAACTCTGCCGAGGAAATTAACTCGTGATTTTAATTTGAGCTAGGGAGCCAATTGCTGGGGAAATCCTCATATCTTTTGGAGACGTTTACGGAGGAATAGCCAGTCTGATGCTAGAAAATCCACTGGGAAAGTGATTAGGTGTTCTAGGGTTTAGACGTATTGCTCGGGGAAATTTGAGACCTTAGGAGATGATCCTGAAGTTTGGGGATGCTTTAGGGGTCCTCCAGGGACGTTGCCAGGAGGAAATTCACTTGGCGTCTGAGAGTTATGCTAGGTAAGTAGGGGTTCTGCTTGAGGGAGTGTGAAATTTTCTTGGTGAAAGTGATTTAAATCCTCCCTGGGATTTTTAGGAATTTTCTAAGGATTTTCAGGATTTTCTAGTATTTTTTGGGAGTTTTTGTTCGAAAATTTAAGGGGGGTGTCGGTCGGCATGGAGTGGAGGGTGCCATTCGACAGTGGAATGGAATTTTAGACGACCTCGAGAAGGTAAAAGGTCAGTATCGATCGGTAGGTTTGGGGTCAGTGCCGATCGGTATTTGGATTCCTATAAAAAGGGTCGGGTTCCCCTCATTTTTTATAGCTTCTTGCCTTCTCTCTTTCTACGATTTTCTTCGGTGAATCGTTCTAACATTCCGTAATCTAAAAAATGGCCGCTTTTATGAGCACTGTCGTACATAGGGATTGATTAGTAGTTAACGACTGGGCAAATGTGGAGTCGAGGGCCAGGGCGCCTCTTACTTTGGGGAGTGAGAACTCTTTTGATGCATTCGAGCCAGTTGCGGATGAGTGGACTTTACTGCAGGAGCCGTCGCATCATATCTCTTCTAGGGTGGTGAACCTTAGTGGTTCTGTAAGTACAAAATGACTTTTGACATTCTCTTTTGGTGATTTCCTTTTTTCTTAGATTTTGACAAGGTCTTTCTTTGACAGTCTGATGTTTCTTTGTCGACTATGCGTGCCCACGGGACGACGGGGCTTAAGTATTTCTGGGAGAACCTTCCACCTGTGGTGCGTTAGGTAGTATCATCAGCAGACTTTGGGAGGCTGGTGTCTGTGCTGGATGAGATGCCTCGTTCGATGACAGTCTTATGTGCTTTGGGGGAGAGGTGGTGGGACACTACCCACACCTTCCATTTTGTCTTTGGGGATATGACTGTGACTCCCATAGATGTGCAGCAGCTACTGGGGATGGATTGTGATGGAGAGCAGATAGAGGAGGATCACTCTTTACGGGTGAGGCTGGAGGTGGTGCGGGCGACGCTAGTTGATGTGGGGCGGATAGTGTCTGGGGATTCTATTCGTCTGTCACTGCTGAGGGATGTTTTACTGAGTGGGGTGATTGATGTGCAGGACAGGCTGCGGGTGAGGTAGATGGCCCAGTTGTTTATTTTGCTAGTGCTGGGGGGATTTCTGGTGGTGTCGAGCGGCGACGTCGTTCACTTATGGTTTTTTCCATATTTGAGGATGTTTTTGAACATCCCTCTCTATTATTGGGGGAGCCTGACTTTGGCAACCCTTTATTTTTCTCCGGATGCATTTAGTTGGTGCTTCCGACAGACTTTTAGTGGAGACACGTATCTTCTTGAGGTATTCTTTAATTTGCACATTTTCCTTTCATGCATTCACATTTTCCTTATGCGTCACTTTTTGATTGTGGATTCCTGTCTTTGGTAGACGTGATTCTATGAGTTGATTTGGTGTAATACCTAGCTAATTTCTCTGAAGGATGAGACTGTTGGGGACTTTTTCCGGTTGTATCGGTGGTGGAAGGTCAATCGCCAGTCGACGAAGTCTCTCTCTCTGGATGCGGTGCATCAGGTCTTAAATGGTCTGACCAGTGATAGGGGAAGAATTTTTCTTTCTTCAGTCTAAGGCCTTTATCTGATTCCATATCTTCCTATATCTTGCTGGGGATTTTTCAAGTGAATTTTTACCCTTGGGGGACGGTTGTTCAGGACACGGGGTCGAATGGGGTGAATGCGTAGATGAGGCATTTGTTGGCGCATGAGTTTGGCCACTCTTGGTATCTCGGGGAGAGGGTGGTTTGGCAGATTGCTAAGCAGTAGGTGGTGGTACCACCTGCGAGGCCCCCTATGTCTATGAGGCGGGAGCGGCTATTTCCAGAGGATGCGAGGATCGTGGCGATGATTGGCGAGTCCTATCTGTTGTACATCGATACGACTGCACTGTATGATTATATGGACTTCGTGATGAGTTGGCTGATGGTGCCCAACATATATGATGCACTGTCCTTCCCTCCTGCGGGTTTGAGTCGGTCAATGGGGTCCTCCCATAGCGGTGGCGGTCCATCAACATCTGCGGTTGCGGTGACTTCGGAGGTCCCCTTTGTGAGGTTGCATACCCCTTCATATAACATCCAGCGGGCTGATGGAGGGATGGTGCCTGTGTTGCATCATCCACATGCAATGGACCCGAAGGAGTTGGGTTTGATAGAGGAGGTTCTTCGTCCTTTTGTATATCTTTATATTCTTCTTTTCTCCTTCTTTTTGGTTTCTTTTGACCTTTTCTACTTGATGCTAATTTTGCCTTTTTTTGCAGCAAGTCCGGGTGTCCACCACTTGGCTGAGGGATATTAGGGACTGGATATCTTTAGCGACTGCCCATATTCGATATGCGGCTCATGTTCCTTCTTGCTTGGTGCTTTCTTCCTCATCCGGGTAGGAGTCTGGTTCGGGTAGTGGTGGTGCATCGTCTCGTCGTAGGGGAAAGAGAGCGCGTCGCAGGGATGGGAGTTCTTAGAGAGAGGGGGAAGGTTAGGTGAGAGAGAGAGAGAGGTTCAGGCTGAGTCCTACTATTTTTTCTATTTTTCTTTATTTTCCTGTAAAAAAGATGTAACACAGAAAAGAATATCTATGCAATGAAATAGAGTTTATTATTATCTTTTGTTATTAATGAATGAATGAATGCATATGCGCTTTTTACTTTGCTGCTGAGACTGTAAAAAGAATCATTTTTGGGATTTTGAAGGAAAGTTTTATTTAAAATAAGAATTTATATAAAGATGGAATGAGATTTGGAAATTTTGTTGAAAAATATCAATTTATTTTTATTGTATTTTCTGATTTTGACAAAATAGGAAAAAGGTAAGTTTCTAAAATAGGGGGTTGCCGATCGGCAAGCACCTTGTCCTGCCTATCGGGAGGTCAGTCCAGTCCCATCAATTCAAAGTTTTGATTGGTACACTCTTTAGCCTTTGGTACCGTGTGGGGCAGGATTCCCTCCTATTTCTGCAGGGGTTATGTCCTTTATGAGGGTTTTCAAGTATACAAAGGGGTAAGGGTGGAGTGTTTTCATCACACCTTCACATCCTAGCTTTCTTATTCTATGAGATGGATCTCCTTGGTAGTGTTGAGTTTGCTAACTACCTCGAGACTTTTGAGGCATTGTGATCCTATAACGTCGACTACGATGCTTTCAACATGCGTCGAGTCTCTTTATGGCGTAATCGGGCCATATAATGGAACATGCTGATGGCGGCGGTAAAATTTTAGTACCCAGAAGACCATGTATTCCGCTTTGGCTTGGAAGAAGTCTGTTCGACTTATGAGGAATTTTCTGCTATGTTGGGAGTAAATCCTATTGCGGGGGCTGTTATGCCTGAGTTTTCTCAATCTCCCCGGGACTTATGGGCTGGACTTCTCCACGTCTCACCCTCGGTGGGTAGATCCTTGGTTACTGGAGGAATGATTTCTCTTCCAGAGGTGCCGCGGTCTATGCATTTGCAGGAGGTTGGTGATACTGGATATGCGGGGGCCGTTATTCTGAGTTGGTTTCAAAATTGCTGCTAGTGACTGGGGAACTGCTAGTGGACCCACAACTTGAAGTTATTACTTCATGGATGTCCTACCGTCACAATCCTACAGCGGTGATACTATCTTAGACTTTGAATTACCTGGATGCTTGGCGAGAAGGTTGTTCTGACCTTCTGAGGGGTAGCCCCATGAAGTTGTTCATGTGGTTGTCTGAAAGACTTAGCCTAGTGACTCCTCTGGAATACCCTTTTTCGGCTGTACCCAACTTCTTTTCATGCCATTTCATCAGTGTTGGCCTAGATATTAAGAGCTGGGGGAATTGATTTGTGGAGCATAGGGATCTAAATATGTGTTGGTCAATGCCTTGGTGGGGAAAGTTATTGCCTATTCTGTAGCAGGGGGAATACCCGTATGTCTAGCTGGTTGGTCTCAAACAAACCTCTTTCTATTTCCCTTGGAGGCATCTGCATCAATTTGGCTAGGAATAGGTCGTACCACCTCGAATTCTAGATTTCTTTCCCGTAGAAGATTTGATAGAGCGTCTGCGCATGAAACTTGGCTCTTTGTGGGAGATTCGGCGTCCATCGACTTGTCCTTCTCAGTCTGTTAGGAGAGTTTGGCACATCCCCGGGGATTATATGATGTGGTTATGGAGAAGACTGGTCAGCAAAGATGTTGGTAGTGGAGACTGGACAAATGTGGCTTGTCTTATATGATACCATGGAGGGAGGTGTTGTAGTTTTTTCGAGACTGGTTCGAGCTTATCGGTCTATGGAGTGTCTGCGGCACTCCATTTAGGCAGGGGAAGCTTGGGGACCCCAAGATGTAGATGATGATGATGATGGAACAGGATCCTCTAGTAGCTGTGGGTAGGGATCTTTGAGAGTTTGTTTTGTAATGGGGAATAAACTTGGGGATTTTATTTGGCTTTCTAGGAAGGTAGGGGAAGGGAGTTATCCGTTCCTTTTCTTATGCAATTGTACTGTAATTTCTTATTGGTGAAATAAATAAGTTTTTGATCATCCAATTGTGCCTTTTGATGAGTTTTGTATTTTCAATTATCTATACTGATCGCTAAGGCATGCATAATCATTTTGTTCAAGTATATGTTAGAATGAACAGTCGTTCTCGGAGATAAGAAAATAATAGTTTCTTGTGAAGAAGAAAGGGTCATGCTTATGTAAAATGTATGAGCTGACTACGTACCTCTGGGGGTTTTTGAAAGGTTTTAAAAATTTTCTAAAAAATAGTTTTTTCAGAAGATCAAGCTCACGTAGTTCTGGGTCGAGGGAAATGAAGATTTTTTTAAGAATGGAATGGAGATGAGAAGAGTCGTAGCGCGCTCAGATTTCGAACTAGGGGTAAAATTTCTTGAGACAGTCCACTTTGACTAGACGAGTCATTTCCTCTCCATCTAGGTCGGTGAGCATGGCAGCACCACCGGATAAGATTTTTTTTACAATGTATGGGCCGCTCCAATTAGGATTGAATTTCCCTCTGGGGTCACAGATGGGCTCTTCTATTTCTTTGAGGGCTAAATTTCCTTCTCGAACACTGCAGTCCTTGTCTCTCTTATTAAATGACCGCGCTATTCGGCCATGGTACCCTTGTATGTGGTATAGAGCTTTCAATATCCTTTCAACTAGGAGGGTAAGCTCGTCGAGATGGTTTTGGTACCAGTCATCTTCGCTAACCTTTCTTTCAAGCATGACACGTAACGAGGGTATTTCTAGTTCCACGGGTAGGACTGCTTCCATGTCGTATACTAGAGAATAAGGGGTAGCCCCAGTAGAGATTCGAATTGAGGTTTGGTAGCCCCAGAGGGCGTATGGGATTCGATCGGCCCAATCTCGACAACTTTCGGTCATCTTACTAATGACGGCTTTGATGTTCTTATTGGTTTCTTTGACTGTACCATTGGTTTGAGGTCGGTAGGGAGAAGATTTTTATCTCTGAATCCCATACTCGTTGAACACTTCTGTGACTTATGCCTTGAAATGTAACCCGTTATCTGACACTAGCTCGTACGGGACCCCATATCGGCAGATGATGTTTTTCTTGATGAATTTGGCCACTTTCTTGACATTTAGGACTGCGTATGACTCAGCTTCGACCCATTTGGTAAAGTAATCAGTGGCAACTAGGATGAACTCAAGCCCGTTGGAATCCTTGTGTGTAACCTTCCCTATGATGTCGATGCCCCAGGTGGAGAACGGCCAGGGAGAAGTCATGTTATACAATTCTCACGGAGGCAGGTGTTGAAGGTTAGAAACCTGTTGGCATTTTAGGCATCTTCGGATATAGGCGGTGCAATCCTGGATCATGGTGGTCCAGTAGTAGCCTTATCTGATGATCTTTTTGGTAAGCATGTGATCGTTCATATAGGGCTCGCATTCCTTATTGTGGACTTTTTGTATTATCTCTTAAATGCCAGCCCATATGATGCAATGTAGATGGGTTCCATCGAAGTTTATCTTGAATAATTCTTTATGACAGATGATGTATTGGGAGGCCAGTCTTCTGAGGGTTGCTCGGTCTTTCTTGTTGGAACCCTTGGGATACCTACCATGCTTGAGGAGGTGCCAGATATTATAGTACCAGCAATTGACTAGCTCGGGATCTTCTTTGGTGATAAGCTCAATGTGGTAGCAATGGTTTGTTTTATCTTGCTTTTGAACTAGGAAGGGGGCCATTGTTATTCCTTCGGGCATGTTGACCATGGAGGCTAGGGTAGCAAGGGCATCGTCTAGGTTATTTTTTTCTTGAGGTAGGTAACGGAAGGTGATGTCTTAGAATTGGGAGGCTAGTTCTTCTAAGTGGGAATGGAAGGGTTGGAGTTTCTTGTCCTTGACTTTCCATTTTCTGAGCACTTGACCGATAATGAGGGTGGAATCCCAGTAGACATCTAGGCATTAAAATACTTTCTTGAGAGAAACTTTGAGGCCTATCATAAACGCCTCGTATTCAGTCATGTTGTTGGTGCATGGGCAATCCAACTCGATGGCGATGGGAGTGTGGGAGTCATCTGGGGCGATCAGAAGTATCCCAATGCAATATCCATTTTTATTAGCAGTGCCATCAAAGAAGATTTTCCATCGAAGGTTGTCTTGAGCAGTGCAGAGGATGTTTTCATCTAGGAATTAGGAGATCCAGTTATCAATTTCTTCCATGGGGTAGTCAGTGAGGTAGTCAGAGATGGCTCTTCCTTTCATGGCTTTCTGCGTGATGTACAGGATTTAAACTCAGCGAGGAGCATTAACCATCGATCTATTCGACTGGATAAGGCGAGTTTCTCAAGAAGGTAATTAATGGGGTCCATTCGGGATACAAGTTTAATGGGGAAGGCGATCATGTAATGTCATAACTTTTGGGTGACCCAGACAAGCGCGACGTGCTTTTTTCAAAGCAGTGTAGTTGACTACATACCAGACCAATTTGCAACTGGCGTAATAGATGTCTCTTTCTTTACGGGAATCTTCAAGGTATTGGGCTAGCAAAGCCCCATCTTCAGTGTCGATTATGGTTAGGTATAAAAGCAAAAGGAGACCAGGCTGTGGTGGCATGAGTACCGAAGGTTGGGTCAGATATTGCTTGATTCGGTCAAAGGCTTATTGGCAGGCCTCGTTCCAAACCTTGGTTGAATCCTTTCAGAGGAGTTTGAAAATAGGTTCGTAGATGGAGGTTAGCTGGCTGATGAACCGGCTGATGGATTGTAATTTCCCAAGGAATCCATGGATTTCTTTTTCCATTCGGGGAGGTGGCATCTCAAGTACGGATTTCATCTTGGCATAATCTTCTTATATCCCCTTTTTAATGACCATGAATCCTAAGAGTTTTCCTTTTGTAACACCAAAGACATAATTCTGTGGATTGAGTCTCATCTGATATCATCGCAATCGTTCAAAGAACTTTCGGAGGGAAGGAACATGACCTCTAGTTTTGGATTTTATAATCATATCATCCACATAAACCTCGACCTCTTTGTGAATCAGATAGTGTATGATGGTTGTGGCAGCCCTCTGATAGGTAGCCCAAGCATTCTTGAGATCAAATGGCATAAAAATGTAGCAAAAGGTTCCCTATTGGGTGATGAACGCAGCTTTTTCTTGGTGATCCAAGTTCATTTTAATTTAGTTATACTCATCAAACCCGTCGATGAACGACTTGAGAGAATGACTGGTTGTATTGTCCACAATCATGTCGATATTGGGTAGCGGGTAATCATCATTCAGAGATGCTTTGTTCAAGTCCCGATAGTCTACACACATCCGAACTTTTCCTCCTGATTTTGGCATATACACCATGTTAGCTAGCCATGTGGGATATTCGATCACACGAATGAAGCCCATGTTCAGCTGTTTGACCACTTCTTCTTTGATTTTGAGCGACCATTCGGTGCAGAGCTTTCTCATCTTTTGTTTAACTGTCTTGTAATCTGGGAGAGTGGGGATCTCATATTGAGCTATTTCAATATCAATGTCGGGCATATCGTCATAGGACCATGCGAAGACATCCACGAATTCCTTTAATAATTTTTGAGTTATGTGTGCTCATGCTCATCGAGGGTAGCCCCTATCCTAATCTCGGGCAGTTGGCTACTAGAACCGAGGTTAATAATAATATTTTCTTCTTCATTAACTTCAACATAGTTATGTTGTTTGTTATTAACCTTATTTAGACCAGTTAAGAATTGTCCATTTGCAAAATCATCATCATCAAAAGTTTGATTAGAACCCAAACAGTTAATGTAAGGCATAGGAAGATAGTTAAAATATTTATTTATTTCATTGATAGGAAAAACATCATTGAGAACCTTATCAAAGGAGGTCTCGATTACATTTGAGCAAGGATAGACAACAGAAGAAGAAATGGGTTAATCATTGGGGTTAGGTGGGATTTTAACAGGTAGAACCAGCGTAGCATGCTAGTTGAGGAGAGGTGTATCAATAGCTTTAATCAGGTGGGATGGATCCAGTGATGTAGTGCTTAAATGAACCATACATAGTGTCAGCCCCAGTGTCTATAACTTGAATGAGTCCTCAGAGTCACTTTCCTCAGTCTCTTCGATATCTTTATCGAGCAGTTGTACATGGTGTTGGGAACTTTCAGCCCATGGGTAGATGTCTTAGAAAAATATCTCCATTCCAGGCTTCATCTTCTTGTCTGTATGGTCATACCAGGGTTCTGGAAAGCTACAAAAGGGGAAGTCCTCGCCCTTTTTAATGAATCGTCCATTCAAGGAGTCACCTGGGATAGTCTGGATGCAGTTTAATCTTCTCTTTGGTCGAGACTGGCGGATCATTCTGAGCTCTTGTTCTGATGGTTGATACCCCAAACCACAAGGAGAGAAAGCTTTTTTTAGCATAATGGGCTCAAGTATCCCTTGTTGTCTTTGTCATAGCCCCAGTTCGGGCATGAAGTGCATGTTTTGGAAGATCTTAATCACATTGACTTTGTCATGAGGGGCGTATTTTGGACAATCCCTTTTTTTGAAATCATCCCCAGCCGGGAGTAGAAGTGGTTCAACTCGAAATCCTGATAGGAGCATATCATTTGACCCATGTTGTATCTCAAGGATTAGATTGTTGGTTCTTACACCCTCAGTATTGTCGTCGTCGCCCAAAATGGTGATGACTCGTCCATCGGCGAAGAACTTCAATTTGTGACGGAGTGAGGAAGACACACCCTTGTTATTATGGAGCTAAGGTCGTCTGAGAAACAGGTTGAAACAAGTCGGGATGTCCATAACTTGGAATTCAACGACAGGGGTTATAGGGCCAGCCCCTATTATAAGTTTTATATACCCCATCACTTCTTGACGAGTATTATCGTAGGCACGTATAGCAGTGGAGGTTGGAGTGAGGTCACTTTCCTTCAGTCCTAAGCATTTGAAGGTTCTTAATGGGCAAACATTCAAGGCGAATCCGTTATCGACAAGAGAGAGTTGTACGATCTTCCTCATAACTTCGACGGAGATGTTAAGTGTATGATTGTGGTTTGGCCCAGTTTTGGGGCTTTATTCTTCGAAAAAGGATAGCATTCGGGTAGAGGTCAAGGATTCGACTAAATTAACCGCCTCTTCTGGTGTGGTAGAAGGAGGAACTGTGGGTCCAGTGATCAATTTGATTAAATCATTTCTATGCAACTGGGAAGACATGAAAATCCCCCATAAAGTGATATTATCTTGAGTTTTATTCAGTTGATTAAGGATCTTCCTTTCCTCGAGGGTCATTTCTGGCATAGGAAGGATTTCAATCCCTTCCCTTTTTCATTGGCTGGTAATGAGCTTGGGATCTAGTAATGCCTCCCTGATCTTGTCATGTGATTTATTGAAGAAGGGAAGAATATGAACCCCATTTTTTCATCGATATCGGGTTGTTCTGCCAATTTATTTATTTCTCTGAGGAGTTTTTCAAATGATATCATCCCACACATGTCGACTACCGGAACAGTTTTATCGAAAGCTTGCTCTCCATTTGAATCTTTGAATTCTTCCCCCCATCCGGTGGAAAAAATTATGTATTTCCATGTAAAGTCAATGCATTCCACAACTTCAATGGCCTCTTCATACAGGTCCTCCCATTCTACGAGTAGATGTAAGGGTGAAGAGACCAGATGCCTTTGTAGCTTCAGAGTATCAAGTAACTCGATCATACTGAAAATATTATTGGTTTGCTTGAATAATTCTGCCATGATCTGGACAACATCATCTAGGTTGGCTTCATCAGTCGGTACTACTCAACTGTCTGACTCTCGGGCCCATTTTTGTGTTATTAAGAACAGTGTACTGAACCTCTGGCAATCAATGATCATCTATGGGGGAAATTTTTGCCCGAACTCTAGGAGTTGGTTTAATACTTCTGATAATTCCATACTTCCATTTTCAGAACGGGTATAGACAGCGATGCATGCTCTGGTGAGGAGTGGCAATGCCTGATCAGTAAGGCTAACAGGGTGTAGGAGGAAATATGGGAAAGCTTGGAAAGGTTTGGGAGAGTGTGTGGGTGTGATTTGAGTTGAAGGATCAAATTCAAGGTTCTCTTCTAGGAAGATGGCATTGGCATGATTTGGGAGTGGGTTGTGAGTAATGTTTGGCTTAGGATTGCCTGGTGGGAAATTGGTACCCCGATCAATTAGACCTTGGATTATGTTTCGAAGGTGGAATCATTGGTCGGTGGTATGGCTAGAAGTTTGGTGAAAGGATCAATAGGCATCTGCCTTGAAGTTTCTTGGTAGTGGATTTGGTAGTGGACATGGATCCAAGGGTTTGATAAGGTTTCAGCTTAACGGGGCTGATAAACTTTGGAGAGGGGAGCATGGAGCTCGGTGTAATCCTTTCGGACTGGGATGGGGCGATTTTCTGGTGCCCATGAGGTGGTTGGTTGAGAAATGTTATTAACGGTTGAAACTGCAGCACTGGTGGGTTTATAGTATTTTCTGGGGGTGAATTGTCTGGACACTTTCTTTGGTTTGTTTTCGCAAGACCTTCCTTGATTTCTACTCCTTCTTCTCTGAGAGCTCGAAAGTGGGGATAGTATCGTCCTCCTATTGTTTCTCGGACATGGGTTAAGAGGTTCTTCTTCACTATGTTGACTTGTTCTTCCTTGGATGGACGATTGGTCATGGTGGTTGCTTTTTCTCTCCATCGGGCTATAAAGTTACTGATTGATTCCCCAGAGTTCTATTTAAGTAGCTCTAAATCACGATGGGTGACCTCAAGATCTTCTTTTTATTTGTACTGCGATATGAATTCACGGGCTACAACCTCCCAGCTACGGATTCTGAACTCCTCGAGAGATAAAAACCATCAGAGGGCGCTATCCTATAAAGTTTGCTGAAATAATTGGGCCATAACTTCTTAAAAATATCCTATGAGAGTCATGGAACGGTGATAACTGCGAAGATGAACAATCGGGGTCCACTTCCTTCAAATTTCTTGATATTTGGCATCTTGAACATCCCGGGTAACCTTCCCTTAGGATAAGGAGACATGTGAGTGTAATACATGTAATTTCGAGAGATTGTGACTTGGTCGAACTTCTTAGTTATAATCTTGAGATCTTCTTTGACCTTGTTCAACCCTTCCACTTTTAGATCCATGATCATAGGCAAGTTATCCCCAGGCTCGGCGATGTTTGGCATAGAAAGTTGGGCATGCGACGGCGGCCCATTAGCAGGAGGGGCACGTGGAGCGTGATGATACTCTTAGGGAACCCATATAGGATCGGGTGGACCCATATCACGAGGGAATAGGGCCTCGGGCTCTTGAGGAATAGGAACTTGGCTTCATTGCATCTTTTAGACCTCAGTCTGGAGGTTGTCAATCTTGGACACGAGTTGACCTAAGACTGCCGTCAGATCTGGCTGCCCAACTAGTACTTCATTTGTGTTCTCCATGGAAAGCGAATAGATTCCGAAATCAGAAAAAGTAGCAGGGGTACAGATGGAACTCGAGGGTGATTTGACTAAAGACCGAAGATAATAAGGAGCTAGGCCAAGGGCGTGCGATCGACCTGAGAAGGCGTAAAATGGGATTTAAAATATTTTTTGACATTTTTTTTTCTTTTTGAGATTGAAGGACAAAATAATTTTGGCTTTTTGATAAAGAATGGAGAAATGTTTTTGAATTTTTGATAAAGAACGGAGAAATGTTTTTGGATTTTTAATAAAGAAGGGAGAAATGTTTTGGGGGTCGGGTCTCAGCATTATTATTATTATTATTATTATTATTATTATTATTATTATTATTATTATTATTATGTTCTCATTTGTATTAAATTTCCTAAATGCAAAATGAAATGCCAGACGGGACCCGAGCCTGGAAAAGTTGGGTTTGTAACATATACAAAGCTATGGTTGGACTTGTAACCAGGCTTACGAGCAGAGTCCCATTTTAAAAATGCATGAAATTTTTGGGCGGCAGGACCACCCAGAATTTCAGCAGAGTTTCGGGTCAAAACCGACAATCTAACATGTGTGTCCTAGACTTGAGACCTATATGTGTCTTCCACGATATATGTCTTTACTTTTGAGGGCAATCGGTACGTGTGGACAAGATATTTCATATACATAAGTGTACGTGAATTTCCTAACTATATACCTCGTGGGGATGGTATGCGTGAGAGAGAATTCGATATACTCGGCGTACGTGAATGAGTTCCATGCGATATACCTCCCATCATGACTTCGGTTAAGAGATACGATGCAGGGGAACCGTTCGATATACGTCGAAGTACTTGGCCAATGGAAGGTGAGATTCGTATCGCTTAGGCTAAGTGCGCCCTGCCGGATCCCAGGCCCATCACGAAGTGACCCTCTAGTTACTGGACCAAATTTGGTCAATCACAATGCTCTTTTGTGATGTCGTGTGAATCATGCATGATTATATTATTAGTATCTTATGATGAGAGTATCTTTCTTGATCATGCCAAACAGGGGGCAAAGTACAAATACCAATGGTATACCAAGTATGGATGGGTGATGCATGTTACATGTGGATATATGTGATCCTAGGTGCACGTGGTGCGAAGTGTACATGGAGAATCTTCTACAAGTGTGTGAATAGAATCATAAGCATGAGGTACATATGAATAGAAAAGGGGGCATGAAAAATACAGGAAACTATAAGCAAATATAACACCCATGTAAATAGAGTCTAACCCTCATAATGAAAATCCCTAGTAGAGTAGACACTGTGGCCATCCCCGATCCTCGCGGCGGGAGGGATGAAGAAGAGGGGGTGTCTTCATCTCGAGAGGATCTTGGTCCCGCGCATCCCTCTCAGGAGTGCTTCGATCGGCGTCGGTGATGAGGTGAAAAGTGTAGAGAGATGGAGTAGCCAGTCTATTTTAGTCAAAACAGAAAAAAGAAATGGGATCCATCCCGAAGGACAGCATCCAAAGACATACTGATACATACGAAACCAAAATTATTCGAAAAGGGTCCGTAGGCTAAGTTACGAAATGGGAAGGTGTTAGGCACCTATTCCGCCCTTATGGTATCTCATGGAGTGTTGCTATATTCCTTTATTTCCCCGTGACATGTGTGCATGTGTACATGTAGTGGAGATATGAATCATCGACTTATATCATGGAAGAGATAAAGCGAGTCATCCGTAGGAATGTTCCTAAAAGATAATTTTAGAAAATAGCTTGACTTAGTTTGGGAAGTTGACTTTGGTCAACCGGGACCTAGAAGAATTTGGTGACCTTTCAAAGTAAAACGGATTGTTCATCCGTACCATAGGTCAGAATCGCGCCCGAGGCGGACCGTTGGAAAGGGGTTTCAGTGCCCTTTGAAGATTCATTCAGTCTCGATCGAGTTGAAGAGTAAACTTTGGTCAAACCGAGCCTGGGATCGTTCGATGGTCTCCTGATCAAGTTTCGGGGGAAAATGGGTCATTCGTCTACACCGTAAGTCATAATCGTGCACGGGACGGACCGTTGGAAAGGGGTTTTAGTTCCCTTTCGAAATTCATTCAGTCTCGGTCAAGCTAAAGAGTTTGAATTTTGGTCAAATGGAGTCTGGGAGTTCCCGATGGCCTCTAGGTCAGTACCCGGGTTATGACTTAGGTTTGTAGTGATGAAGGGAGGTGCTAGGAACCTAAGGAGAGCTTAGGGGGTGCTAGAACGGGGTGTCTACATACGACACTTTATATACTAAAGTGAATAGGGTATTTTAAACTAGTGAAAGTTACGGGTTATGAACAGTATAGTTATATATATATATATATATATATATATATATAAACGAGTACTATATGTGTAGAAGATTGATGATTATATCAACTAAAAGCTTATGTAATAGCTTACGATATAACCTATATTATATCACACAAGGTAGGTGATAGTTAGGAGGATTTAGAAGATTAGTGTAAGAGATTAGTTTGGCAGGGTAGCTTAACTAGGTTGTTTAAAACGTATGCGATAGGTGTGCACTATTAGAAGAAGGGTGAGGTGTATCTCATGAGAGTGTGATACCAGTTTAAATATGAGAGATTTTATATTTTAAAATATGTCATTTAAGCACTTGCTAAAATATTTTCAAAACTCGGGTTCTGACTCGTTTCTCTATTTTCCCCCTCTTGTTATATATATATATATATATATTAGGTGTCCAGACACAGGGATGCCTAGATAATGATTCTTTCGAGTCAGGCGTTGTTGCAGCAGTTGTGGATGAAAGAAGGTTTTTCTTAGACGTTTATATCCTTGTGATCTAGATAGGAAGCATTGTAGTAACATTCGGGACGATAGCCCAACTATATTCATTTATTCTTTTACCACCTTTTTAGTGCGGCATTCGATTTGCTTGTATTATGTTATACCGAGTGTTCGGTTATTTTATTTCATTTCAGTTTTTGTGTATATAAACTATTGTGGTTGGTTTGGTTAAAAATATTAGTTAAATAAAACTTTGATGCCAGCCTAATGAGTTATTAGTAATTAAACTGGTTTTTGACAGTGATACCGAGAATGAACCATATGAGACTCTTGTTTTAATTTGGTATAGGATTGATCACTCGATATTTTATTAGGCGGGGTGTCACAAAAGGTTAGTTTAATTTATGTTGGACACTAACAACTATATTTTCCAATTTTACATTTAGTTATTATTTTTTCATTTTATTTCCAATTTGTACGTTCAATGAACTCTTTGCCTATGTCACATCCCTTATATAAAGCTAGTACATGTCGAATAACAGCTAGCCTATTTCGGGCAACATATTTGCACTTAACAAACTGAATTGAATTAATGTTGAATTGAATTAATTGGATGCAACTCTTTATGCTGAATTGAATTAATTGGATGCAACTCTATATAGAACTAAGACATACAATATATTTACCACAGTAAGTAGTCATTTCCCAATGGACGTTGCTCATCAAACACTTAAGTTTCTCTTGTTCCTAAGATTCAAAAATAGCAATAGGCTTCCAAATATCCCAGTAATAGTTTTGCAGTGGAAACAATCAGACTATTAACACTAATGCGTAAGGAGCGACTTAACAACATGCCTGGGCCCTAGATTCATTCACGAAGCACTAGCTCTCTTCAACTATTAACACTTTACACACTCAGGGTTTGGTCCCCATGATTATGAAAATAGCAGTTGCCTAACAGCAGTAGCTACCTAACAGCAACAAGGGTCCTTTGATTATGGGTCACAGATTGCTTACTTCATTTCCTTCTTCATTTATTTCTCACTGGTAGTTAAGCGATAACTTTGCTGTACAACAAGCTTTTGAAATTCTCAGTAGGTGGACATTAATTTCATTATTGAACTGTGTTATTAGCGAGGAGATTCATTCCCTCCCTAAAGTACAAAGTTTTAATTTTCTTCCTACTAAGACTTAAACAAAAACAAGTATCCTCTAAATCGATGAGTTCTTGGGGGTTCCCACATTTGAAACTTGAATGACAATTCATGATGATTTCTATGAATTCTTTAGAAAATAAAAATTCATCACATTTAGCACAAATATAAGTCATCATACTCTCACATACAAAGAATTTTGCATTGTGTTAACTTAGAAAGCATTATACATATTCATGCTTGGCTGTTAGCCAAACAAGTTATAAAGTGTTTTGAAGAGATCAGGGTCAATTTTGGGGGGGTATTTTGCCAATTCACATCAGGCTTGTATATTTCAATCAGTGCATAGGGTTGTACCCATCAACAAACTTGAACTCAAGTGGGGACTAATAACATCTCCAAATGTTATTTGTGGCTCACGTCGATTTTGTATCCATTTTCTACTTTGTCCCCAGCCATTGTCTTTCGTAACAATGTTAACGTGTTATTGCTTGAGATGGAATTAGAGAAAAGCATGTCTAGAGCATGTTTTCTATCCAGGTTCTACGTCAAGATGTGGTGAAATTGGAGCATTTGATGATACCAATTTTTTCACTTGTTGGCGAGACAAGATGGAGAATCTACTCATTCAAGTTGTTAGAACCTTGATTTGTGTAAATAATAAAGGGTAAAATAGTAAATTCTTCATTTTATAGTGTAATGTACGTTCTTAAGTTTCATGAGGGTAGATTGGTCATTGATGACTTATTCTGATTTGGTATGATGTTGATTGATTGAGGTTAGTAGGGTAAATAATAGTATTCTCGACTTAAGGAAAATAGTGGTTTGCATAGGTCAATTTATTGCATTGAGTTTTAATTTTGGACTTTGGGTGCAATATTTTAGAGGCTGGATGCTAGAAGAGGATTTAGTATGGTCTTCAAAACATTAGGAGAGGGTGTTCATGATCCCTTGTTCAAATGATAATAAACTAGGAGTTTCTTACAATGGATGGTTAAATATTACTTGAAATTACACTTCAAGATCATATCCAGCTAAATTAACTTTAAAAAGGTTCTGAATATTGATAAATTACAACTCACCAATGTCGTTATTATTCTAAGTACTCGACTTGTTCATATCATTTACATATGCAAACCATATTATACTACAATATGCATCTAGGATTATATTCCTTCACCTAGTATTCCTTTAGCCCATTCATTCGATATATTCTGAAATAGCAAGGTTGAAAACAGTCAAGTTTTTAGAGAATGTTGTATTGGAGGAGAATAAGAGAGTAAAGAAAACAATTATTCGTGTATATTATTTGGATATTAGTTGATGTTATATTATTCGTCCTATTAGTAAATCGGTCGAATTTTAATTGATATTAATCACATATGTTAAACTCTAATCTGATCTGGTATATAAATTATATAAAATATTATATATGTTTAATACTTTTAATATTACACCTTTATTTATATCATTATCCTAGTAAATATCAATATGAAAGGAGCCTAGTACCTATTTTGAATGCTTGCTGAGTAACATATTGCAATTACTAATGGCAAGAAAAAGCAGTGACCATAATGTTTCCTATCGGATTCAAGTATCCCATAAAAAGTCTTCCGATGACATATTTCCCTCAGGTATTGGAAGTATAATGTCATACTTTAGTAACATACTAATTCTATTTAATTAGATAAATTTCTTGCTTTTTTTCTTCCACCCCACAACCCCCATCCCAATAAAATTAATATATAATAACATGTCATTGGAGGTTGAAAACCCAAAACAACCCCCCAAATGATCCCGAAAGAGGCAATAACACTTCGCACGGGACCACTGTAACTCATAGGAACGGACCATGTAGTCACGGGACTTCTGGTTTATGAATATGACAATAATTTGAAAATATCTATACTTTGGCTTAAAAAGATGCCATTAGAGGTTGAAAACCGAAACCAGTCCCCAAACAGACCCGTAAGAGGCACGAACACCTCGTACAGGACCAGTGTAACTCGTAGGAAGTAACCGCGTAGTCACGTGACTCCCGATTTGAAAATATGACAATAATTTGAAAATTTATGGATTAGTCTTAAAAACATGACGTTAGAGGGTGAAAACCCAAACCATCCCCCAAACGGCCTCGTTAGAGGCACTAATGCCTCGCACGGGACCAATGTAACTCGTAGGAACTGACCGCATAGTCACGGGACTCCCGATTTGAGAATATGGCGATAATTTGAAAATATCTAGATTAGGCTTAAAAACAAGTCGTTAAAGGGTGAAAACCTAAACCAACAGCCAAATGACCCCGTAAGAGGCAATGTAACTTGTAGGAACTGACCGCGTAGTCACGGGTCTCCCACTTTGAGAATATGACGATAATTTGAAAACATTTAGATTATTCTTAAAAACATGACGTTTGAGGGTAGAAACTCAAACTTGCCCTCAAACGGCCCCGTATGAGGCACTAGCACATCGCATGGGACTTATATAACTCGTAAGAGTTGACCACGTAGTCACAATAATTTCGGCTTGATAATATAATAATAATTGTAACTCGTATATGCAATTTTTCAGTTTGAATAATATATTTTTTTAAAATTATTTGGTTAATAATAACATCTCTTTTTTGTATCCTATTTTTTTGCACGATAACATTTTGTTATTAAGTTTTATCCACGTGAAACATCTAAAGAAGTCATTGGTTTACAACAAGGGGATTATTTATTTAATGTCGTTAATATTTAGGATTCTATTTTTTTGTGTTATGGCCACATGGGCCTTTGTATTTTATAGGTAACTTTTATGGCCATGAGGGCTTTTGTAATTGTATTGTTATATTTTATGGCCGTGAGGGATTTACATTACACAGATTTTATATTAGCATGTTTTAGAATGTCTAGAAAATAAAGGAAATTCTACCCAAATTTTTTTGGTCTCCGAACTATTAAGACTTATAATATTTTGAAGTTTGAATGTACATTAGTTTATCAACAATGTGCGAGATTCACAATTTGTGAATTTTCTTATTTTCAAATAATTAATTTTTTTCTTTGATCGAAAAATTTAGCATAGTTCAAAACCGTGCCAAAAGTGTATCAAATCTTGGCACGATTTTGAACTGTTCCAAAAGTGTACCAAAATATACTCAATCTGGCACAGTTATGAAGTGTGCCAAAAGTGTGTCAGAAATATGAAATTCTGACCAAAAGTGTTTTTGTTTGGTAAAATCTGGCACACTTTTAAACCATGCAAAAAATGGCCATTTTGGAACACCTGATTCTGGCACAGTTCAAAACCATGCCAAATTTCATCCGGCATGGGTTTAAACCATGCTAGATTGCTATTTTTGGTGTAGTGTCATCAGCCTTAGGAATAGGTGCCGGCTTAGATAAGCTTCCTTAGTCATTCTAGTTAAATATTTGGGCATCATTGGGGGAGGAATTTTATATCTACTCTCGTCATTAAAGATATCATAAATAGGGGGTTAGGATCCCCATGTTGATTACAAGAAGTGCTGGATGACCTCCGTTACTAGATTTAGTGAATCAGTAGTCTTGACCAAGTCGACGAGTAATAATTTCTCTCGTGGCTTCATTAAAAAGGTCATGTTTCACCGCATCATCTGGATACTAAAATGGGATATAACCGTCAGACATTGAGTTAGTGTTAGTCCTAGTATAACCCCTTAACTTAGACATGTTGTAATGACTAATTCCAATAACACTTGGGGAAGAAACTTCAAGTATAGTGACGTAGTGGGGAAGGTTCATCACACACAAGACATGGGTATGACCATTGAGGGTGTTGGAGTCAGAGGTATCGAGGGAACACTCTCTCTACGAGACCTATATCGGTAAGATTAAGCCATAGCCTCTTCCCTCTCTAGGTGGACACGGTCATAAATGTGACAAAGTTTAACCTAAGTCTCATATAAAAATCGATACATTCACAAACATTTGCTTAGAAGGCTTTCAATGGTTAAGATGATCAAACAGAACAATGAATCATTTTAGGGAAGAACAATCAAGAAAACTCGAATGGACTTAAAACCCTACACCTGACACCGAAAAACCCAAATGTTACCAATTTCTTCCTAAAATCAATTTCCATTAAAAGCTAGCACAAAACCTAAAACCCCTAGATTCAATACCCTAGAACTACCACATAGGGAGGAATAAATTCTAAAAAATACCGAAAAACTAAATAGAGAAAATGGAAGATTACAACAATGAAAAGATGGGAAGGAGTGATTTAGAGTTACTTAAAACAAAAAGGAAACTGAAAAATGACGAGACGCGGTGGACATGATGATTGGAGGAAAAAGAAGACATAATCCAAGAGAGGGAGAGAGAGAGAGAGATCTGTTTTAATCTGGTTTGATGATGATGGAAGAAGTGAAAGAGAAGCCCGCCCATAATAATTTTGATCTCTCATAGTGGATAATAATGAGGTGCGATTTCCAAGATCTGGGATAACTTAGGGGCTACACGGATGGGTTAGATGCATCTTAAATAATGTGACCATCCTTTTTTAAATCATGACACCTCTGACATAGCTAAGGAGTGACTAACAACTTGAAGATATCTCACATTGAGAGTGACCTTAAGTCACATGGGGGTGATATGACCATTATGTTTGATGATATAACCATTTTATCCCCAAGGTACAACTGATAACTAATAAACAGGTAAGACACCAAAGTCATGATATACAATCCATTTAAAAGATGGTGTGAGATACTAGGAAAATTCATCTTGAAGCCAATTGGATCAAGGTTTAATACTCACCCTCTTACTAACATAAAAGGATAATGTCTAGGGGTAATTGATATATATAAGTGTAGTCTCAGCAAAATGGCACGCACTTAGGTTACTACACCATAGTCTCATCTCATAGACAAGAATAGTCTTCTTAACCATACCTGATATGTACAAGTATAGTCTCATCAAGATGATACTTTAGTATCCAACCAAGGATCATAGTCTCATTTTTCAAATGATACTAACCTTATCCTTACTAGTGGAAGAGTGTCAGCCTCTGATGATACTCATATTACAAGCCATCAAGTTCGAGAGATGGGGATAGATATGTCAGGTGTAGATGGCCATCCGATCTCATATCAACTTTCAACATGGAACTAGGAATTTCAAGGACTCTCGGCTGGGCCGATACCTATAGTATCACCTCAAATGATACCTCATACATGTTTCATCTAGGCATGGAAAGAATGACCAGGGAATTTCAGTCATATTTTCAAAAAATCATTATTCGAGATCAACAACCCACGTGAGGGAATATTCACCATGATATTCTTGCTTTATAAATAAATAATTGTCATTCTCTCGTAGGCCATGACCTCAACTGGGTGTGGGACATGTGCTAGGAGTGACACTGCGCACTCAGCCTATAAAAGGCACACAATGCATTCTTCATTTGGATCGACTCTTAGATCCCTACTGTTACTCTTCAAAACTAGTTCTAAAGAGGGATCTTGTATTGTTTTCAATGACAACTTATGCCCATATCATAGACAAATATACTCACACCTTACAAAATGGGCGTAGTCCAATAACTGAACCACTTTAATATTTGTTTTCATCTCTATTTCTCTTATCATTTTCACTAAATTGCTTCTTAATTACTGTTTTATTACATCTCTATAATACATATCATCACAAAGAGAACAATGATTTTTCAAAAGAAATATGAATTTTTCTCAAGACCCTTTTCAACCTACAAATGCTCATATTTCTTCATGAGAGGACGTTTGAGGCATTATTATTATAAACTATAAAAAGATGAGAAAAACGCATACACTATGTTCTCAAGGATAAATAAGTTTCATGTAAGCAACATGAGACTTGAGAGTGAATTGAAGAATCTTAAAAAATAGGTTAGTGAATTGAGAAAGGGTGATCAAGTAAAGCCTAATTGGACTAGGAAAGAAAATCACAATTATTGCCTGGTCATCACAACTCTTAAAGCCTCACACTCTATAAATTGGTATTTGTAGTGGTTGCTCATGACCCATAATGGAATAAAAGTCATTTACACTTTACTAGAGGATTATAAAGGTAGTTTATTCACATTATGAATTAAACGAAATCTATTGTGAGTGGTAAGGGTACGATGAAAGTTTTGGAAAATATCTCACTTCATAATGTACTCCACATTGAAGGGCTTACCGCTAATCTCATTAGCATAAGTCAACTTTTTTATGATGGTCACCTTCTGAGTTTTTCAAAGGGTGAATGTTTGATGATAACGAAAGAAAAATGTGACCCGATATGAGGTATTAGTTCATGTGAGAATTTTTACATTCTTATTATTGAACCAAAGTTTGTGTGTCAAATTGCTAAAGTTGAGTCCATTAACATGTGGCATTATAGTTTATAAGATATCACCTTTTGTGATTTGGACAATTTGTCAAAGAAGTAAAGATTTAGAGGTCCTCCTAGGTTAGGGAAAATGGTAATCAAGGTGTGTGGTACTTGCTAAAAGGGAAAGCAAAAAATATCCCATAAGAAGTTAAGTGAAATTACTATGTCTAGGTCGCTAGAGTTAGTTCATGTAGATTTGATTGTTCCCTAAAAAATGAAGAGTATTGGAGGATATCAATATTTTTATGTAGTTATTAATTATGTTTCTAAGTTCAGGTGTGTTGGGTTCACTAGAGAAAAAAGTTACTCGTATGAGATCATCGTCTCTGTTTGTATTAAGATTCAAAATGAACAATCTTTATCCATTGTGGGACTTAGGGGTGATCATTGTTCCGATTTCATCGATTCAAAAGTTGAGAAATATGATGATGAAGTTAGAATTCAACATGAGTTTTCAATCGTTTCAACTCTACAAAAAATTGGGTTATTAAGAAGAAAAATAAAACATTGCTAGAAATGTCTAGGTGTATGCCTGAAATCGAAGAAATTCCTAAGAAATTTTGGACTGAGGCTATGAAAATGACATTTCATACTTCAAATTGTGTTTTTCTTAGAACCTTCACAAAAAAGACTCGATATGTGTACTACCCTTACCTAGAAAATAGATGAAGGATACTAAATTTGGTATTTAATTGGAATACAATTAGATAAATAAATGAATGATAAACATATGAACACAGCTAGGTCCAACTAGTTATATAAATTTTAATGAGACAAATTCTAATGAGAATTATGGAAAATAAGAGAGTAAAAAGGATGAGATAGGGTTGTTCGAATATACGAAAGTCATTAGAACGATATGCTAGTGTTGCGATAAGCCATATTCAAACGAGTTTTGAATGAGATGCTACTATAATACAATACCAAGTCATGTGATTCATACTTCGAATAAGAAGAGATGTCGTTCGAGCGACATCTTACATCGTTCTAATGAAGTCCTGCCAGAAATCTTGTTTGACTTGGATCGATGAGTTGGCACATTTTAGACCATTGATCTTTTGAACTAATGGGCAGATCGAAGATTGGAGGTTGGAAGGGGCTTATTTAGGGTTTGGTTAGGTTTATTTGTGGGGAGAAATGGGAATAAGAGTTAGAGAGAGTGGTGGAGTGGCATCTTCCACCATTTTGTCCTTCCTATACCCTCCCACCACCATAGACCACCACCAAATGCCACCATTTCCACCATGAAACCACCATTATAAAGCCTCAAAATACCTTAGATGTCGATATGAAACACTAGGTAGAATATTGGGTTGAAGAAGATGTGATTCTTATATTTGGATGAGGGTTTTGAAGAGGGTTATCTTGGAGGTAGAAGAAGAATTTCTTGGAGTACCGTTGGAGCTTTCATTGTAGCTTGGAAGGAGGGAATTTGTGACTCCCCTTAAGGCCACCTTTTGAGGTGAGGGAGTCATCCATCTTTTCCACTACCACCACTATTTTTGGAGTTTTAGAGGTGGGATTTACTAAACTTGGTTCAGGTTTATTGATGAGTATAATTTCAGTTTGTTATTTGCATATATTAGGCTTAATATATGTAGAATTTATGATTAGTTTGCATCCATGTGTTAAATTAGTGTATTTTCATGATTTCATCGGTAAATGTGTTTCAAGAGGTATTTTAAAAAGAGTTTTTAAATGGGTTAAAATTCAGATTATTATTTTGTAGATTTTGGGGTAAAAGTGTGTAATAAAATGGTTATAATATATTTATGGGTATATCAATTGCACCCTTAGTGCTTTGAATAAAAAAAATGGAATTTCAAGGAAGGTTTAAATGGGTTTTAAAGGTGTGTAAATTTTCAGAATATTATTCATGGGAAATTTATGAAACAAAATGTGCTAATGTGATGTTTTGAAGACAAACAATGTGATTTTATGCAAGGAAGTGCACTAGGCATATTTGAGCCATTTTATGAGATTCAAATGTGACTTCCTACTTGAATAATTAAGATATATTTAAAGGGAAACTTTCACTTTACTAGCCTAATTGAATTGGGTAAACTCATATGGGAAATAAAGTGGGTTTAATGTGTGAATATTGACTAAAATGGATTTTTAGTGTTAAAACTCATAAATAAACTATGTCTATCAAGTGTGTGGAAGATGAGGTTTTAATATATAATATGCATGAAGTTATACATTAAAGAGGTGTAAAGTAGAAAATGTGAAAGTTGGGTAACATGTTCTAGTAAGTAAGTGTTTATAATGGACATATGTGTTTAAGTGTTGCATCGGAAAGTTAAACTACTTTGGAAAATGACACAATGACTAAATAACAAGTTTGGAAATAAAAAGAGTAAAATCGTAATTTACATAAAGTGGAATATTTTTATTAATTAAGAATGTTGGCGAATGTCTTTACACTAGTATGGGTGAAATTGAATTGAGTCCTAAAACGTGAATTATTTTTGGTATAAAAATCTACATGTGTGTGAATAAAGGACTTAAAGGAGAAAATAATAATTTTTTAAGTATAAAGGAAAAATGGATGGTTAAATCCAAGGTTTTGGCTTCATCCCACGAAAAATGAAAATTAATGTGACATTATGAAAATGTTGAACACATTGGCAAGATAGTGATAATGGATGATGTCGGGTTAAATAATTAAGCAGGGTTATGATGTCCCTAGGGTGAAAACCCCAAAAGAAATTGTAGTTTACTTGGCCCTCGGTGTCGGACGGTAGAATTCTGTGAAACCTTGAGTGTGCATGTTTTGTGATGGGTGTGTGTGTCGGTGGAATACCTATAGAAAATGCTAAGTGATGAATTGAATATAATTGAAAAAGGCATAAATGAATGGTATTGATTCATTGATTTACTAATGCAAGAATAGCTCATTAAAGGATTAATATTCATGTGGTAACATAGGTTGGTTAAATAAGATGACTTAGTTATGTGTAGGATACCTAATGAGGCTTGAATCATAATGAGCATGTGTGTTTTATATGAGGCTTTCAAACAAAAATGAGTCTTTTTCTAAACACGGTGTGTGGGTGCATTGAAACAAAGTCTTAAAGTAATGACTAATAACTCGGCATGAGTTAATGAACATTGAGTAATAAACGTTTGAAAGTGAATGAAAGGTTTTTTTCCAATAATTATAAATTGTTAATTAGGTGAGTTGACCGGAAGAATACGCTAATTTTAAGCATAAGATACGAAATGATTATTTTGTAAAGACAAGGATGACAAACGGTATCAAATAACATTTTTGAAATAAAACGATTTAGTAGATTGGGTCATGTATTTCCTAAAGTATATATGTAGATATATACGTACTTTCACATGCATGTGATTGTAGCGTGTGAGTGTTCTTTTTGTCGTTCGTTTCTATATTGCATTTGTATATGTTCCCATTGAGCATTCGACTCACATCCCTCCATTTATTATGATAGGTTGTATGTTGTTCTGTACATTGAGAGCGTTATACATGTAAGTAATTATTTGCATATACGTTTATGAGCTTTGTTTACTTGGACTTGGGGGCAATTCCCTTAGGTCCTATCATGTAGTTAATGAAAATTGGAATCACGTGCTAACATGAGTAACGTTAAATAATAATAAAACAGGACTAGAAACATTATTTAGGATATTTCATTGCACTTCACCATTAACGTATGAATCGAATCGAGCCGATCCTTTACTAACCTTTAAATCCAGGTCAGGGCACTGTAATATGAATTTAGGCAAGGAAATAATCCAACTATTAAATACTTTAAATTATTTGGTAGTAAGTGCTAGATTCTTCAAAATAGGGAGAATTTGACCATGTTTGACACAAGAAGTGAAAAAAGGATATTTATAGAATATTCTCAAATAAGCAAGGATATCGATTGTTTAACTTGGACAGTAAAAAAGTGATGGACATATATAATATGGTTTTTGTTGATGACGTCTCACATGCAATAAATTTTGATTATTTAGTTAAGGGACATGATTTAGATCCTAAGATAGTTGAAGGTAGGAATGTTGATGTACGAAAGTCTAGTTCTTCTTTGATAAATATTGAGGGAAATTCTTCCCAAAATGAGACACAAGGTGAGAGTGATAGAGGGGTTACTACTTGGTTTCAAAGGGAGCACACTCCATCTAAAATCATAGGAAATATTGAGAGGAATAAGAAAACAACTTTAAAATGAACTCAATTTTCAACGCTCAAATTGAACCTAAAAATATATTTTAAAAAAGATTTAAAATATGATAATTGGATTGAAATAATGCAAGAGGAACTAAATTTATCTGAGAGATTATAAGTTTAGGAATTAATACCTACACCTCAAGATTAAAACATAATCGGTAAAAAATTGGTTTACAAGAGTAAAATTGGTTAACATGGGGAAATTGTGAGAAATAAAGCAAGACTTGTAGCTCAAGGCTACTCATAAATTAAAGGTGTTGATTTTGATAAAAAAAAAATCCCTGGTTTCAAGGTTAGAAAGTGTATGATTTTTGTTTACCATTGTGTGTTTTTTGAAAGTCAAACCTTTTGAAATAGATGTTACAAGTGCATTTTTTTATGATGCGTTCAACGAAGAGGTGTTTATAGAACAACCCAAGGGGTTTGAGGGCCCCGAGTTTCCCAAGCATGTTATAAGACTTAATAAATCTTTATATGGTCTTCAAAATCTCCAATAGATTGGTATGAGAGGTTGATCGCATATATTTTGAAGAGCGTCTTTAAGATAATATGTGTATATAGAACACTCTTTGTGCAAAAAGATAGGGATTACATCCTTGTAGCTCAAATATATGTGGATTACATCATTTTTGGGTCAACAATTAGGAAGTACCCTCATAGTTTCTCTGAGGAGATGCAAATTATTTTGGGATGAGCATGGTAGGTGAATTGACTTTTTTATTAAAATAAAGAAAATGCAAAAGGGTACTTTTATTTCCCAATCCAAGTACACCTAGGTGTTGGTTAATAAATTTGGAATGGAATTGGTGGAACATGATAAAATTCCAATGAGGATTGCTTCTAAATTGATAAAAGAGGAAAGAGGGGAAGATTTTAATAATAAGATCTATAGGAGAATAATAGGTAGTTTTCTTTACTTAATCTCTAGTTACACCCATTGTCTCATATAGGGTAGGTATGTGTATTAAGTATCAAGACAATCCCAAAGAGTCAGACTTGGAAGCTATTAAGAGAGTGATTCGATATGTTAGCAGTACTAAAAAGGATAGGATTGTAGTGTCCTTATCATACTATCGATTCTCTTTATGCATATTCAGATTCCTATTGGGAGAGCGATGCTATATATCAAAAAAGAACTTTGGTAGGATTTTTTTTTGTTAGCATATCTATGGTTTCATGGCTCCCAAAGAAGAAATATTCTATACCCTTGTCCATGGTGGAGGTCGAATATATGGTTGTGAGTAGTTGTTTCAATCGACTTTGGATGCGAAAAGTGGTTCAAGATTATAGGCTAGAGCAAGGAACGATGGAAGTCTATTGTGATAATATGATCATGATTTCAAAGTATCCGGTGAAACAGTCTAGAACGAAGAACATAGAGTTGAGACATCATTTTATTAGGGATTTAGTTCAGTAAAATGTCATTAACATGATCTATGTCCCTACAAAAAAAAATTAGCGGAGATCTTACTAAGCCATTAGACATTTCTAGGTTTTTGTCTCTTAGAGGGTGTTTGGTCTTGGTCTTGGTTCAGATTGATTGATTTTTTCTTTTTGCAGCATGAGGTGCATCTTGATGTAGATATATTTTCACATATTAGTTATGTTTGTTTTTGTACATAGTTTGTTGATATTTTGGAAAATACAAAAATATTTTTTGTGTTTTTTGTGTTTTTGATCAAATGTCATACTAAATATGTTGAAAATTCAACGAGTCTGTATTAAAGGAAGTTTTATTGCTTATATGGTTTGTTGTTAATTCAATTGTTTAATATGTTTTGTCATTAAACTTTTCAAAAATATCGTAATGAAGATTGACTTTGATGATTTGAAAGCTTGTATGTTCACTACAATGTATGAATTCACAAATGATCTTGATAATTTTTCTAGAAGATTTGCAAATTTACGTTGAAAATCAATCTTGCATGAGTTTCAATAAGTGCTCCATGGTCTATTTGTGTGAATTTGAGAGTTTATAATTGAAGAAGTTTAATATTGATCATTTTATGCATTGATTAGGGATACCATTGGATCGATAAAGCCTAATTTGAATTTGAGTATCATTAGGAACGTGTCATCTAGGCGTGTAAACCCGATCAACTTCAAAAGTCTATATGTTTGAAGCCAAGTGTTTAATAAACATTCAAAATAAGATAATTCTATAGCTGCAATTCAAAATGAATGCACTGTTTTAGTTTGGCATTTCAAAATTCAAAACAACATTTTGCTGAGGGAGTTATTGGAGATGGAGTAGATCATAAAGTTAAACTCATGATCATATTTTATTTTTCCTATAAAATTTTGCTAAATGTCTTAAGAAATGTAATTGTGTACGGATAAATGTTCACATCAAGTCAATTTGTATTGTATTTTGGCTTTATTTAATTTTGACAAAACTTGTTTGAGTCATTGGTTAGGATTTGAGTTCAGTTTTTCCTTGAAGACTATGATGCATTTTGAAGACATTAGCATCCAAGTAAAGTGACAGTCATGTGATTTTGAGTTTTGTACCGAATTTCGTCTTCAACATCCATGGGATCTTAAGAGGTATGAATATATGTTTCATACCTCGATACATTTTCAGTTGCTAGTGTCTAAAATGCTTTGGAGGGATTTTTCTCAAAAAGGTTTTTAAGAAGAAAAATATTTTCCATTCATTTTAACGCGTTACTTTAGTCTTTCAAATGAGTTTCACTTTGTTGTTCAAATGAGTTTTGATTTCATTCGAATGAGAATGTAGTTTTTGTTTAAATGATCTTTGAACAAACATCGAACAAGATGTTTCTGTTTTATAGAAAGTTTCTATGAGAAGTTCGTTTGATCCTTATTCAAACGACTTTCACATTACAGTTCGAACGAGTTTTTTTGGATCGAATGAAATGACATATCTCATTCGAATGACCTTTAAGCTTTCGTTCGAATGAGTTTTTCTCAAAAAATGAGCTATCAAAGTTTTCAGTTTTTCTATATATATATAGGGATGTTAAAGTGTTTTCATTGAGAGGTTGAGCAAAAATGATTTTTAGAGTCAAATATTGAGCCTCCAAAACACTAGTTTGCACCTAAAGTTTGATGTACATGCATCAACATCCTATGTCATTTTGAGATCTCGTGTTTTTGGCACCAAGAACATTTTCTTATCTTTGAGTTCTATTTCAAGCGGTGGATACCGTGTTTGTTATTGGATGATGGATGGAACCAGTCATGAAACAAGTAAGAGTGGTGGGATACCGAGATGCGAGAGGCGCTCGCATTGTTATTGTTGTTAGAAGGTATCTAATAGTGGTTGCAAAGAAGCCAGCAAGGAGGAAAGAAGCACATCAAGGCTTAAAGCCCTCGATTCATTCAGTAAGTTTAATTTGTCCTAGTAACGAGACCTATAACGTAGTATACTTGTGTGGATGGTTCATAGACATCCCAGTCTAGTATCCCTCGTATACCCCTACAAGTTCCATTTATACCTTAGACCCTTGATCATCATTCAAACCCTAAATAAAAGGTCATCGGATGCTGCTTGAGCTGCAATTGACACTCTTATAACCGATAGTGTCTGAACTTACTTTAATATGGTTCTGAATCCCTTGCCAATGGTCCATACCATGCGTGAATTAGACTTACAGTTGGTATTTAACACCCATTTGACCCAAAAGATCACCAAACACTTGATGAGGTCCATTTAAATTTGTTCAAATCTTGGAACTAAGAGTATCTCAACGTACTTTCATAGGTATCTAAATATCCTTTCCAATGGTCCATACCATGCATGAATCGGACTTGTGGTTCGCATTTAGTTGCCTTTTACCCCAAAACCCTAAACCGAAGGTCACCGGATTCTCCCGTGACCGTTTGAATTTGCTCAACTCTCATACCTAATAGTACCTTAACACATTTTCATATAGATATGAATCCTCTTTCCAACAGTCCATACCATGTGCAAAATGTACTTACGATATGTATTTTATGATCACTGTCCAAAATATGCATTTTTAGATTGCCTATAGGCACCTTTCCACACCTCTTTATAGATAGTGGATATTTTACATGGATGCCAAGTCTGGTAGGCCTAATTATCGGCAGGCTAATGTCTATGCTAACCGACAGATCCCCCAAGGTCAGCTTAGAGTTTTATCCCCTTTAGGGTTTCCTATTTCAGTAAACCTCAACCTCATTGTTAAAGGGCTTTTTCCTTGAAAACAGTGCGCAACCTTTCAAAATATAACTTTCCATACATCCTTTGAACATTACATTACATCACCAACATCTGACCTTTTCCACCCATTTCACCACCATTACAACCAACCTACATTACCTCAAAAAGTAGAATCCATATTTCACAAAAGGTCGAAATCTCTTCTATTCAAGTTCATTAAACAAGTGTAATTTCATATATTTTGTTATTTTAAACACATCTTTCTTTTTAGTTTCTACTTTTGCACCCATAATCACTCTTTTTATTATCTAAATACTTATAAAAATTATTTTCATAACCTCAAAAAATTCAAAAAGAAATTAGAGTTTTCTCTACATTTTCACCACATATGCACATTTTTACACTAATCAAATATAAAACTCTAGTTTCAAATTTATGCATTAAATCCCACCCCCGTTTAATTTAAAACTACGTGGATTTTAATGTCGATTTTTGGCTACGTAGGCTTCCGAGATTTATCTCGGGATTTGAGTTCTCATTTTCTAGATTTTACTTTTCTCACTACTTCCCCATTAGTATTTTCATACATATATTGACCTACTTATTTTTAATTTTATATGTCCCATCTTACATGCATACTCACTTGTTTATAATGAGTCACGATCCGACTTACTACTCATATATATATATATATATATATATAATAAAGTAGGAAACTTATGTATGTCATAAGCTTCAACTATTATGTCATCATATGAGTTTTTTAATGCAATACCCACTTTGCCCCTCAAGTCTTTGGTTTCCCCCACTTTTTTTACTTACAAAATTTAGACTTCAATTCAAAATTGGGGGCACTTTAGTCAAAATCACTTCATGAATTTGTTCGCACCCTCTCATTTCTCACACAAACGTCTCATTCTCTACTTCTCACCCGTTCTCTCTCCCAAGTCACGATAACCCCCCTTCACATTCACCCCTTCACCTCTTCATCCCTTCTCCCTACCTCTGCCATTATCCCCCAGTTGCGGACCTCATCTTCTCGCTATTCTTAGGTGTTGTATCCTTCAATTAGTTTTCTTTCATTATTTGTTGCTTTTTTTCGATTCTTTCATTCATTTAGGTTTCAAATGCTTCAATTCTATTAGGGATTTTTTTCCCTCCCTAATTTAGGTTTCAAATGCGATTTTTTTCTTTTACTTCCAATTTTGATTTGTTTCCTTTGTTTAGTTTTGCAGATCTAAAGTGAAGTTCAAATGGATATTATACACCACTTCCTAATCAGGTATACTATTTGGGATTCAGATTTTGTATCTAGATTTTTGCTATGTTCAGTCTCTTATTTAATTATTATTTGTTCATTGTTGTTTGTGCACATGAAAATCATTATCATTAACCTAGAAGATTCGTTGTATCTAATTTATACGGCTCTATGATAAAATGATGTAAAACATTCTATATAGTTGTTTTTCATGTCAACTTTATGTGCTTGAAGATATATATCTGATGAAACACTAAAGATTTTGTTTATTTCTGCAGGTCATGGAAAAAATAGCATGTTGGATTTAATTTCAGTCTCTAATAAAGCTCTACTTGAGTCTACTTTCCATTTTAGGTATAAATCATCTCTTAAATTATCTTTGTTCTATGTCCTCTTGAATCTTTGATCAATATATGTTTTTCAATCTTTAATTTATATTTCTTTTCAAATGTAAACTACTCAAAGATTGATCAATATGTTTATTTGGTTATTTACTTGATTTGAAATTCCCTTTGTTGTCCCCCAAGTGTTTGACAATAGGTTAAGATGAGCCTTCTTATTTATTGGAGCCTCTAATTTGTTTTTTTTGTGTCAAATTGAATGTCATAGTTTTTACTGATGAGCTTGAATTGATTTTAGCCACTAATGATGATTTATGAGGTATAAACTTTTTCCATTTGGGATGTGGTATCAAATTGAATGTCCAATTTGTACTGATGTGATTGAATTGATTTTAGCCAGCAATGATGATTACTGAAAATTTCCCATGATAAGTTGTTATTGAAGGCCATCAAAGATAATCTCTATTTATGTTGTCTCTTTACTTTTAAACTCGGTGAATCTCTATTTTGTTGATTTGTGATTTACGAATTTGATTTTGTTCCTTTTGTGTCTCCCACTTAAATGACTCTCATGTGTTTGAGCATATGCCCCACTTGATGAAGTCATCTCCCTGACACTTTTTGATTTTGGTTTCTCCTATTTTATGAAAGGAGGTCCATTCCATACCATTACCGAACCACTTATACATTATGGCACCTTGAAGAAAGTATTTTGTTAAATTCCTCCTTCAAGATTGGATTATGTGTTTTATATTTCTTTTTAATTCTATGTTTCTTCGTAATTGTAACTTGCAGAAAAGCCAGATGTAGCCGAAAGAGAAGTTGAATCAGGACGTGTGGTAGAGGTAAGAATGGTCATTTCACTGCATGAAATGTCTTGATCATCATTCGCTTGAACCTTGGCCAAACAACATGAAATAATTGCTCTCATTAATACTGACATAACACAAAATTTTGGACAACATGATAGTTAAATTGTTGGTTTCTGAGATCGTGTACCTCTAAAATGTGGATCACAATGGTTATGGAAGTGTAGGTAGTGCTAGGAAGAAATAAAACCCATATTGTACTTCGAAATTATGAATACAGAGTTGGTGGTTACCTAGCTGAAACCGGAAAAATGTGGGTGACTATAACTTAAAATCATTAAATGTGGAACTTGCTACCATTTTATCTATATGCATTGAGTTTGTATTTTAATCTACATATTCCTCCTTTTTTGCAGGACAAAATATGTTGCACCAGACTTTATTTTTTTCATTTTTGCAGGCATGCGTTCTATTATCTCTCCCTATCTCTGTTCTCCATCTTCACCATTTTTACAGGTATACAAAATCTGTTGCACCGGGCTCATTTTTATTTTAAATCCACTTTGCTAAATTATGGTGTATCCTTAAAAACTGATGTTTTCAAACAGGACCAAATTACGAGACATGCCACTATACTGTTTGTTTGGCTGCCAAACACAAAGAACACCCTCCATGGATCTCGCCATAATGATCCGGTTGGTTTGGCCACTGGTATGCTAATGTTATTTAGGTAGGTTAGTGTTGTACTTTGCATAAAGGGTTGTAATATAATTGTTACTTCTCATCTATACTGCCAAACAAGGCTGATTCATCAAGTGTATATTTGTGGATTCTGCAATAATAATGATCTGTTGGAATGGCATATGTAGCTTGCCATCTAAATGGAGAAAGATGACTCCCAGCGTTCTTCAAACAATACACGATGGCAGCGTTCTTCAAAAAAGACTGATTTTTTTTGCCAATGCAACCATCAGGCCATTTGCATAGATTTGAAAGATCTAAAATCCAAATCCATGCCTATTAGACCTCCAAAGAACTACTAGATATGACTTCCAATAGGACCCTGAATAAATAAATGATTCAATTCTTCTAAGTCCATGTTATAACATTTATAATTTGAGGTAATTTTGATTCCCACTTTCTTGATATTTTCCTCCAAAGGCAATATATCCTTTAGGCATCTCCACATTTGAATGGACATTTTAAGGGAAACATTAGAATTCTTAGATGATTTAAGCACCACTGATTGAGGCCTGATTTGATTAATAATATTTAGTTATCGATCTAAACTTCCCCCTTCAACCTCTATTATATACTTCTCCACTCGGTATCGACATTTTTGAATAATTTTCATAGCCACAGAACCTCTTCCAGTAGATAAATTTTCATAGCAGTGGTATATTTTTATCTGATTCAGTACACGGTTAGGAATAAGTGTACGCATACACTGTTGGGTTTCAGTGTACAAATATACAGTGTTGGTATTAAGTATTCACAGGTATGTGTACAATCATTTTTTCCCATTTTTCATATTCCCATTCTAAGGCAACAATGGTACAATAAAAACTAATATCTCCTCTCCTCATCTCCCTTCTTAGCTGAATTGAAACGCGTCGAAAATCCTTTGTGACACCCCACCTAATTAAACATCGGGTGATCAGGCCTTTATCAAATTAAAACAGGTTTCTCAAATGGTTCATTCTTAGCATCACTGTCGAAAACTTTTTAATTACTAATCACCTAAGTGAAAATTAGACCGGTGCCAAATTTTATCTTTCTTATTATAGATAAATCAACCATGAGGAAAATAGTAAGACAATCACCATGTACTAAAACCCAATCTAACAAAGTAAAAGTACAACAGAACAAGAGTATTACGAATAAACCATCGGCTAAAAATCCCAAACAACAATAAAATAACCACTAGTCTGAAACTAACATCTAAAACTAAAACCGTACCACAAGTCCATACATAGAATAGTGTGAGATCTTGTACTAGATTTGAATGAGAGATATCATCTAGTCAAAATCCTGTAAGCATCCACTGTGCTACAGCTTCGAGTCCCTGGAATGAAATCATCATACATGGCGTCCCTGTGGCTGGACACCTAAAAGGTTTTGAAAATATTTTTATAGCAAGAGTTAGTACTCAAAACATTTTGAAAATATTTAACAAGCGTTTATAAAATGCGGTTATTTATTACACATGTTAGGTTCTCGTACACTCTCTTGATTTTACTCACCCCTCATCTTTTGTGCACACCTAACGTTCTACACTTAGCCTACCTAGCCATATCTTCCAAGCTATCTAGGACTAAGTAATCATCGGAACTTATCCATACTTAAGTTCTCATATTTCCCACACCGTACATCCATTATTTTAACATTTCACGAAGGTTAATTAATACACAAGTAACATTTCCTCTATGTTATGTTTCAAAACTTCTCATTTATTTTCACTACTAAATTTTGACAATCATCACAATTTTTATCTTCCCACTTTTGAAATTAAGTTTCACTACTTAACTTTACCAGTTCAGTATGTATCTTTAAATACATAATATATATCAATCTACTAATACACAGAAGTAGAATATCATCAAGTATATATTTCACACGCAATATGTACTAAATATCAGTCATTACTATTTTGCCCTTTTTATACACGTAAAGGACTCTTGGTTCGGAATGATTCATCAACCCCAAGTAAGAATTGGTTCGGAATGATACATTGGCCCCAATTATTTATATACACACGTAAAGGACTCTTGGTTCGGAATGATTCATCGACCCCAAGTAAGAATTGGTTCGGAATGATACATCGACCTAATTATTTATATACACACGTAAAGGACTCTTAGTTCGGAATGATTCATCGACCCCAAGTAAGAATTGGTTCGTAATGATACATCGACCCCAATTATTTATATACACAAATTCTGGATCGGACTCTTTCATCATGCCACCAGTTCAAAGGTTTGGTTCGGCATTTTACATCGACCCCAAACATATAATAACCCTATGTTAGTTCGAAATATCACATCGACCCTAACATAGTTACTTTAGGTATAAATTTCTCGACCTAAAAGATCATATAATTCAGTAGGTACACGCCCGACCTATTAATTATATACGTACGTAATATTTTAATCTCTTATATTTACAGTACAATATTCGCTTTATGATTTATCTCATTAATCGCATTTATTTGAGTATTTACACAACTCTAAGGGTCCTAGTTACCCCTCACATATAATTTCAATAGTTATTACTTACCCTACTGGTTTATTACTTAAATTGAGTTTACCTCACCTCGTAACTCAATTCCGAATTCCGCGATACTCTACTAAATCGGATTATTTTCACCGGTCCATAGTCCAAGCCCTACACCCAATGGCCTTATCGGGCCTCAATAATATACCTACTGGTCTTATTCTCACTCCCATATAAGTATAATATAAATCCTAGGATACTCTTTCATTCTCAAAAATCAACGAAGACTTAAACACAGAAAATTCGAGAAAAACAGCTTGCGTCGATCAATCGACAGCTGGGTTCGATCGATCGATAATTCGAGATCGATCGATCGATCGTACAGGGACATACGCAGTTCGTCTTCTTCGTTAACCTTTTTCCTCCATTAACAAATCTCCAAACTTCATTATAGTCCACCAAACTTCGACCCAATTATCCTAACATGTTTCCACATATACTAGGACAATTTCTAACGTGTCCAATACATCAAAACTCCAATTCCTTTAAAGAAATAGTGAATTAAACCTAGAATTTCTTGAAACCCTAGTTATGGTGTTCTTCCCATATTTTCATTCAAAACCCAGATTTTATTCCGAAATAATCATCAAGTCTAATCTGAATATTAATCCTCTACATATGTTAAATCATTCTACATGCGATTCCTATCCCAACATGTATAAATACCATTATTCTCCTATCAAGATATTGATTTAAACAAGATTATTCAAAAACCCTACACATCGGTATTATAACTTTATAATTTTCTTAATAAAAAACTTACCTTGACCGAGGGGATCTGATTTCGTGGAGTTGATGATGGATTGATGCTTATCTTCTTCAATCCTTCATCCTTTGGCTCTTAGGGTGCAAGATCTAAACCCACCCTCCTCAAAAGCATCTTCTAAGCCTTGAGAATGGTTTTCTCCTTTTCTCTAATGGTATAGGTGTTTACATGGGTTTTCTAACCCTAATACCTCTTTCATACGTCAGATAGAAAGCTCTCAAATTCGTAGGTCTCCATACCCTCTGATGTTAAAAGACCAAAACGCCCCCGAACGGTCTCGGTTTAGTCCAAAATTACCCCGAGACTCAACTAGTACCCCTTGGTATACTATTTTGACTAATTTGACCCTTCCGGACTCATCTGTGACCTCTAAATTATCATTTGAGTCATTTAAAAAATATTACTCGTTCTCATCCCAACAAGGTCTACACGCGTCAAGTAGTTATTTACCACTCGCACTAAGTAAATATAATGAGGCAATATAAGTCGGTATCTACCTCTCGTAAATAAAACTCATTAAATTACTACTCTTACGTAATTTAAATAAAGTCGTATTTATTTTCTCATTTAATTCTCCAATTTAATTAAATAGAAAATTTGGAATATTCAGAATAACGGGGTATTACATACTTCCCCCCTTGCAAAGGAATTTCGTCCTCGAAATTAGGATAAGGTTGGTATTAAGACTAAGGACCTTAAACATCATTGCATCCTCTAATACCCAAAATCAAATCATATCATCCTAACGGTCACCCCAAGTACATGCCTTGCTTCATTAAAATATAATATCGCATGTTACCCATGCCGCATATATCCTAATTAAGTCTCACTACTTAATTTCTCCATAGATTTTTCCCAATCTAACGTTAACTCTTGAAATTAAGTTTCTCCTTACTTAGTTTACCCTTTTGATGTATATCTCTATATATAACATCTATGTGTCTACTATCACTCATAAGTAGAATATTATAAGATATATATTTCACACACAATATATACTATAAGAGAAATTATCCGGCAAAATCATCGCCCCCAATAATCCTATCATTTACATTGGTCCGGAAATCCCTCGACCCCAAGGTAAATGTAATGCATATGTTGGTTCAGACCTTCCGTCGATACCAAATTTATCATCGATTTGGTTCGAAAAATCATCGACCCCAAATCGATCCTTCATGTATTGGTCCGGAACATCATCGACCCCAACACAGAATTTAAGCATACTTATTATCGTACATAAGCAGGAAATCATAAGGTATATATATTACACATAGCATATACTATCAACACTTATTTTATAATCACCCCCCTTTTATAACACTTTTGGGGTTATTGGCTCGGAATCCCACCTTGATCACCAGTTCAAAGGTTTGGTTCGGCATTTTACATCGACCCCAAACATATAATAACCCTATGTTAGTTCGGAATATCACATCGACCCTAACATATAGTTACTTTAGGTATAAATTTCTCGACCTAAAAGATCATATATTTCAGTAGGTACACGCCCGACCTATTAATTATATACGTACGTAATATTTTAATCTCTTATATTTACAGTACAATATTCGCTTTACGATTTATCTCATTAATCGCATTTATTTGAGTATTTACACAACTCTAAGGGTCCTAGTTACCCCTCACATATAATTTCAGTAGTTATTACTTACCCTACTGGTTTATTACTTAAACTGAATTTACCTCACCTTGTAACTCAATTCCGAATTCCACGATACTCTACTAAATCGAATTATTTTCGTCGGTCCATAATCCAAGCCCTACACCCAATGGCCTTATCGGGCCTCAATAATATACCTACTGGTCTTATTCTCACTCCCATATAAGTATAATATAAATCCTAGGATACTCTTTCGTTCTCGAAAATCAACGAAGACTTAAACACGAAAAATTCGAGAAAAACAGCTTGCGTCAATCGATCGACAGCTGGGTTCGATCGATCAACCTAGTCGATCGATCGATAATTCGAGATCGATCGATCGATCGAACAGGGACATACGAAGTTCGTCTTCTTCGTTAACCTTTTTCCTCCATTAACAAATCTCCAAACTTCATTATAGTCCACCAAACTTCGACCCAATTATCCTAACATGTTTCCACATATACTAGGACAATTTCTAACGTGTCCAATACATCAAAACTCCAATTCCTTTAAAGAAATAGTGAATTAAACCTAGAATTTTTTGAAACCCTAGTTATGGTATTCTTCCTATATTTTCATTCAAAACCCAGATTTTATTCCGAAATAATCATCAAGTCTAATCTAAATATTAATCCTCTACATATGTTAAATCATTCTACATGCGATTCCTATCCCAACATGTATAAATATAATTATTCTCCTATCAAGATATTGATTTAAACAAGATTATTCAAAAACCCTACACATGGGTATTATAACTTTATAATTTTTTTAATAAAAAACTTACCTTGACCGAGGGGATCTGATTTCGTGGAGTTGATGATGGATTGATGCTTATCTTCTTCAATCCTTCATCCTTTGGCTCTTAGGGTGCAAGATCTAAACCACCCTCCTCAAAAGCATCTTCTAAGCCTTGAGAATGGTTTTCCCCTTCCCTCTAATGGTATAGGGTGTTTACATGGGTTTTTAACCCTAATACTTCTTTCATACGGCTGATAAAAAGCTCTCAAATTCGTAGGTCTCCAAACTCTCATGTTAAAAGACCAAAACGCCCCCGAACGGTCTCGGTTTAGTCCAAAATTACCCCGAGACTCAACTAGTACCCCTGGGTATACTATTTTGACTAATTTGACCCTTCCGGACTCATCTGTGACTTCTAAATTATCATTTGAGTCACTTAGAAAATATTACTCGTTCTTACTTCAACACGGTCTGCACGCGTCAAGTAGCTATTTACCACTCGCACTAAGTAAATATAATGAGGCAATATAAGTCGGTATCTACCTCTCGTAAATAAAACTCATTAAATTATTACTCTTACGTAATTTAAATTAAGCCGTATTTATTTTCTCATTTAATTCTCCACTTTAATTAAATAGAAAATTTGGAATATTCAGAAATACGGAGTATTACATCCTTCCCTTTCGATCTTTGCTCAGCTGAACAGAAATTCTCATGTCAGACTGGTATGGATCGCAAGCCTCCAGACTGGTATGGATCTGATATTTACCTTTTTCGGGTAATTTACACACACGCAACACCAATACATATACATATCGACACACACACACACACACACACACATAGATGCATATTGATAAAATCCAGTGAGATTTGTATGTATGGATTTGAGTTTTTTTTTTTTTTTTGAGAACCTGCTTAAATAGGCTTATACTAACAGGAATCAGAGGTAATTTCATAATTTGATTCCACAATTGATGACTTAGCTTCTTAGAGATAATTTCATAATTTGATTCCTCTTAAGTAGAATGGACTAATTGAGAATATATATATATTTTATGTTCTAGGGATTAATTTCCAATAAGATTGATTGCTCAAACACAAAGTCCGAATTATATTAAAGCATTTTGACCTTATTAATTGAGATTGAATATTTTTATTAAAGCATTCGATATACACATGTCATGTCATGCTCATTTTGTTGGTTTAAAGTATTATACGAGCGGAAGTATTGATTTAATACGAGCAGAAGAAGATACACCTGCTTAGGTATACTATACTTGGCTGCTATACCTGATTTAATACATAACTAATTCATAACTGGTTGACATACCTGGCTGCTATAACTAATTCAGACTGGGTTGTTATACCTGCTTAGATGTATAAATGGTTTTATACCTGATATACCATTTTATAATTGTTTATATATGCTATACCTGGTAGATAAACACATCCTATCAAGGGGGAAACTTATTTAGGACTATTTACATAGTTAGTGACACATTTATGAACTGTACAAAGTTATTTAGGTTGCTAAAACTACTCAATTTTGGGGATTTGTTTAGTTTTTTATATCACCATATATCTGTTATGATTATTTTTCTGTCATGTTATGCCATAGGTATTTAGATCTGTTTGTTATTTAATATTTTTAGTAATACATATATCAGTTAGAATAGTTATATGAGTAGATTTGGGATACCTTTATTCAATGTTATTTTTGGTAATACATCTGTCATATTTAACTGTATACTTCTACTTAAATTTAATAGAGTACAATCTTTCTTCCTCTTTTATCTTCTACCAGGTCTTTTTGTTTGTATTGTTCTATTTTGTTGGTTTTCTTATGATGATGGGTTTGACTATTGACTATATGGTGCTCATATTTTGTACGTTACAATTGAGATCTAGTTACTTGGTCGACAAATGTTCACACATGTTCATTGTTCTATCTACCTGTGTTTTGTGCCAGAGGAGCTGAAGTAGAAAACATCTATTAACTTAAATAATAATTAAGGATTTTAGACTTAAGGACTTAGTAAGCATCTCCTTCTGTTTTCTATGTCTAATTAGTATTGTTGCATTTGTGGGAGAGGGATTTAGAGTGGTTACTATTGGACTTGCCATATTTGGTCGTGGTGATATATATATATATATATATATATATATATATATATATATATATATATATATATATATTTTTTTTTCTTTTTTTTTCTTTTTCTCTTTTTCTCTCAAGCCACATTTGGTTACATGTCTCTAATATCATGAATTTTTACAAAACATTTCAACAGATATAGGATGCGTAGAAATGCAATCGAACCAATCCCTTCCTTTGCTGCCCTCGAGACCCTGTACAACTACTGATTGAGTTTGATGTAGACGGCTTGCCCGGTTCAATTACAGGTACACTCCTCACCCTATATTTCGACAGCGGTAATAGGACACTCAGCATAGAACTATCTGATGCAACTATAATGCAAGGTACCGAATGGACACTCAACATACATTTTTTATGAGGATTTTCATTCTTCATTCTTAGGCTTTGGTCAGTTCTCTTCGTTCTCTTCATTTTTGAGGATATTCATTCTTTGTTTATGAGTAGATCATGGGCATGGGTATATATTTGTGCACGCTACATATAATTGACTGGATGATTATTCAAGTTCGTGGAATGTTTAAATTACAGGTACAATTTTATACGAGTGAGTGACACATATTATGATGTTATTATTTTACCAGGGATGGCGGCAAGAATACACTGCTTGGTACCAGGGGTGGCGACAAGAATACTAATCGAGGTGAGAAAACTATGATATTATTTTACCTAAAATTGAGGTGGGGAAATTGTTAAAATCCTCAAAATTCTCCTTTTCTTTTAAAATTTCATAGGTTATAGTACTAATTGTGAAAGACTTCAAAAGTCAAGGTGGGAATTGCTACTTTTAATTCAGTTTTTGGATCTTCTTACTATGGCTAGAGGTGCTTTCAATGCGGGACAATATTAAGCCATATTTGTAACTTTGCCATCCCAAGACCAAACTTAATTATGTTGATTTGAGTATATAGTAAATAACGAGTACAACACATATTCATTGGTGCTTGAGTGTCCACGTATTTGAATCACTTATTTTGAACATCGTTTATTTTTCCTTTTAATACTTTCTGGGATGATGTATATTTTCAGGGTTTCAATAGAGCTGAAATACGGCTATTACAGGCTTGATTCAGTAGCGCACAACATCTACGAACTAATATTATCAGTAGATTGGGTTCAAGACAAGAAGAGATTGAAACTCAAGACTTCTAACTATTCGTATGTGACTCGGCTCAAGAAATTTCTCCATTATGATTCTCAACTAATTATATTTTGTATAAAAGTTTGTATTAGAGAAGATGAGTGTATAAACCATTAAGTGTTAAACATCGATGAATGTTTGGGCCATCTAAAGTTTAGGAAAAGATGTAATAGAACCATAATCCACTAAATTTTGAGTATAAAAGGAGATTGGGTTTTTCTAAGTGTTATTTCTATATTTCAAACTCCATTCAAGTGGATAGTTACTTTTTGTACACTTCGGCTTTATTAAGTGAAAAGGTAATTATGTTCATTAACCGGTTATTAGCACGTGTAGGTTTAATACACCTCTTCAGTATTCAACTTGGTTTGTTTCTTATAAGCCTTTAGTTGGATGTGGTTTAGTTTAGTGTTTGGACTTTGTTTTTGGTATTTTGTGTCCCAGTTTAGTTAGGATTGTTTTTATTCGTGGTTTATTCCGATGTAGTTGATGGGATCTTGCAAGTCATTCATTTATATTGGGTAGGGTATATAATTCGTTTAGATTATTAAAGATGTATAATGCAGCATACAAACAAGAGTTTTATGAGTTTTATGGCTGCGTACAAAGTTGTATAACGGTAGTTATGAAAATTTTAATTTTAGCTTTCGTTATTAGACCTTTTAAGTTATTTTCTTATATATGTGTTCATTGCTCTTCCCTTTAATTGTTGTTGTCATTATGTTACCTTTTCCGAATATCACCATGCCTTTAGGCATGGATGAAACATGTTGGATAGTTATATAAACATATGAAGATTTTTTAGATTTTTTTAAATTGTTTACAGTCATGTGTTGTAAAAAAAGTTTTTGACATAAAAAGTTTGTACCATGGTATACATATGTATGTACATAAACACGGTGTCTATATGTATGTATGTAAATACGATGTTTTGCCAGCGTGCCTTCAGGCACGGGCATACCCAAGTGTGTGTGTGTGTGTATATATATATATATATATATATATACATGACTTAATTTACTACCTTTTAGTGGTCTCGCCAGTCACATGTCCTCATTTAGTCATAGTGAGACATGATTCGATCCACCGCTAATATTCTAGTCATCTACATATATATTTTTCTATTTATTTTACTTATACTCCTTCGAATGAATCATTCTTGTCTTCCCCACGATGCGAACACAATGAAATCTTCCCTTACTCACTTTTCATGTATATATGCACCTTTTACCCCACACATGTTGCACATGTTTTAGGAGAAATGGGAGAATATTTTATAGCCCATGAGATACCGAAAGGGAAAAATGGGTTCCTAACACCTTCCCATTCCATAACTTAGTCCTCAGACCCTTTATCTAATTAGCATGCATCAGTCATCCTTTTTAATGTCGTTTCTTCGGGGATGGCTATATCTTTTGCTTATTTTGAGTAAAATAGGTTGGCAACTCCATTCTTTATATTTTCAACCTTTGATGACAGTCGATTTATGTTCATGGGAGCTCACTAATATCGTGTGAATGGTGGAAATCGAGTTCTCATCCTTTCCCCCATTTTCATGCACGCCCTTTTTCGAGGGGCATCCGATCTGGATGGACACAGTGGACACTCTCTTAGGAACCTTATTTTTAGAGGATTAGACTCTATTTTACATGGGGTTTGTTTTCCCTTTTCTCCTATCACTATTTTTCTACATGTGTATATATATTTCCACTTGTATATTTCTATTTTTACTATCATACTCACGTGTTGTATATATGACAAGCTCATGTCACACTATCCATGTATATTCTTTTCTCCATCATAATATACATACATATATATATATTCACATGCTTCACATCAGTTGTATATATCCTATGCTCACACTTATATTTCCTATGTCACTCGGACACACTTCCACATTAATCTCACTTGTAAACTCTTGCAGGTTATTTACACTTGTATATATATACATGTTATTCTTGTTTTTCACATGAAATCATATCACTTGTGTATATCCACATATCTCACATCTTGTACATATCACCATACTCTGTATATTCTCCATGCTTCATATTACTTGTACATATTTACTCGCTTTACTCTCCATGCATACTTTGTTCTTTTTCACATGTCGATCATATATATTCCAATGCTCTACTTCATGATTATTAGTTATACATATCCTTCTTATCAAACATAAAATTTTGCATAAAAATATTAATTAAGAGTCATGCATTTTACACACTACATCACCTGAGCAGTATATTTTAACCGTAATTTTGTCCCGTACTAGAGACTCACTTCATGATGGGTTTCCTATTCTGCAGAGCGCAATTAACTTAAGAGATATGACTCCTATCTTTTGTTGGACCCTGCATCGTACCACTTGACCGTACTCACGACGGGAGGTATATAACCGGAAACTCGTTCATATATGTCGAGTATATCAAATTTTCTCTCATACATACCATCACCATGAGGTATATCATGAGGAAATTCATGTACGCTCGGGTATATCAAATGGCTTTTCCACATATAACAATGAATGATTACTCTTATAGGCAACATGTATGTCGTGGAAGTCATGCCAAATGGGTAACAATTACACTAATCTCCTATGCATAAACCACATATAGGCGTCTTCCCTAAGACACTCATACCTTTTTTTTTTATTTCAACATGAAACTCTGCCAAAATTTTGAGTCGCATTGCCACCCAAATTTTGTGCTATTTTATCTGTTTTAAAATAGGACCCGATCTGTGAGTTTGGAAACAAATCAAATCATATCTTTGCATCGCGTACTTCATTTTTACCCAGACTCGAGTCTTGTCTGACATTTAACTTGCAGCCTAGGCGAAACATAATACAAGTGAAACCTAGAAATAACAACTACACAAGGGGTCCTTCCGACCTCCTTTCTTAAAATATGCAAAAATAAATTTCTCTTTTTTTTTCCAAAAACAACAAAATATTCTTTTTTCGTAATTTTTTTTATTTCCCTCTCAGGTTCGATCGCACTTCATGGCCTATCTCCCTATTAGCTCAGATCTACCAACAAACCAATCCGAAGTTCTACACCCTCATCATTCACTTCAATAATAATCGAACGGTCTTGCCAAAGATTCCTCATGGATAACTCGGATTGGATGCCAATGTCAAGTCGGACCTAGTGATAGTACTTACACTGCTCAGTAAGAAGATAGATCATCTCCTAGTCGATGTAAAAAAATAGAAAAATAGGGGATAGATCCCTGAGGTTATCGGACTAGATATTGCATTACCTATGCTATGGGACCTCAAATGCCTAAGTTGATATGGGATCACGAAGAGTACCATTAAATTACCCACCCTCCGTGTGTCTCGCCTATCAATGGATCAACACCTCCTAATTTTTTAATGCCAAACCTTGCTCAGCTAGGGGATAACCTGCATGTGCTCGATCCTCCTGATCCCAAGGAGGAGGAATTGAAACGAGTCAAGGAAGATCTCAAATTATTTCCAAAAGGTTCAACCAAGTAAAGATCTTAAGTGTATGGATTACACCCACATGTCCCCTTACCTAAAGTCCGGGTTGCCAAAGAAGTATAAGATGTCGAATATTGAAAAATATATAGGTAGCAGATCTCCTATCATGCATCACCACCATTACATGAGCATACTTGGGGCTACTTAAGAGATAATGGCTCAGATGTTCTAACAGACTCTCAAAGAAAGCACCCTTTGCTCGTTCTTATCATTAGAAGAATCCCTGATCTTCAATTGGGAGGAAGAATAAAGGGAATTCATAGCTCAATACAAGTATAATAGAGAGTTGGAAGTAACTTATCAAGATCTTGAATTTCTCAAGAAAAACCTTAGGAAATTGATAAGAAGCTTTTTGGGTATATCGTTGTCTTCAAAAGCCACTCTCAAAATTCCCTTGAGTACCTACAAAACTTGTCTAAAAATAACTCGTATTGCGGTAAGTACGGGTATCAATCCTACTTTCAAGGTGAAACAATTAATGTGAAAACGTGCAATCTTAATTTTTTATGAAAATCTTTTTTTTATTTTTTTTAAAACAATTTCAACGGAAAAATTTACTAATTAAATGCTAAAATTATAAAATGACTAAATAATGAAAAAATAATGTGCAACCAAGTGTGAAATAATGTGAGAAAGTCAAGAGATGGGATTACACTGCATTTTCAATTATTTTAATTTCTCAATTTATTAATTTGAAATATTTCGAGATAATATTAAATTGATAATCTAACTCTCGTTAAAATTATAAATTTAATAATATCTTTTACAGAAAATTAATTTAAAAAATGTCAAACAATGAAAGATTAGGACTTATACTATTTTCAGAAAATTACCCGCTAGGATCAATTTAAATAAAACAATATCAATCCTCAAATTTTAATACCGAATTAATATTCAAATGTCGGAAAAACCTATCTCTAGTTCGATTCCTAAATTCAAACATTAATTTGTTCAATTAATTTACTAACTCTCGTTACATAAATTAATTGGTGACACTTAAAATTAATTTACCTAGAAATATAAAATTAATGAAACCAATTAATTAAAGTAACATTATACGCAGTGCATCCCACCCCTTGAACGAGGTGTTTAGCCAAATATTCTCATTTAGAATAAACAACAATAAATAATATGTCAAGAAGGAAATAAATTGAAAAGAGAATGTAGAAATAGAATATGCAATTTTTTCCACAAATTTGTCTTGAAATGCGCCTTAACATGCGTCCCACTTCTTTACAATTTTCAGCACTTGATTACAAAAAGAAAAGTAAAAACTAAACCTAAAAATGATTCTAAAGATAAACTAATTTTTATGTATTTTTCTGGAATTTTTTTATGACCCTAAATTGTACTTAATATACAATGTGTTTTTCTCTCTCTACCTCTCTTTTCTTCTGATACGAGAGTGTCTTCTCTTATATGAGATGCCATCCCCTTCTTTTCAAAGTCCACGAATTCATTTGGTTGTATGGGATTTTCTTGGCTTGGGTTTGACTCCGATTTTGCTGGGATTTGAGATGGGATTTTGGGTTGGAGAGTGCCGATTTGGGGCTGGTGCGAGTTGGGCTCGGGTTGGAATGGATCGAGAGTTCGGATCTGGTTTGGATCCGAGCCAGAGTCGCGAGGGGTCTGGGCACCGCTGGTGAGGTCGGTTTTGTGACAGTAGGGTCACCGGAAGGGTTGAGTTTACGGTTTGGCTGTGGTGACGCCGGGACAGATCGGCGGGTAGGTGGTCGGGTCCGGATGGGTCGCTGGCGATCGCAGCGGTGAGGTCGCCGTAAGGGTACGTAGGTGCCGGGTTTGGATAGCCATGGTCGGAGTCCTTGTTTGGGGTTTTGTGTTTGTTAATGGTGGGTGAGGATAGAGAGAAAGAGGTGTAGGGAAGAAGATGAAGGGGGAGGTTATCTAGTGCGGTAGGGTGTAGGATATTAGGATGTGGGTGAGTATGTATTTGGGAGTAAATGAGTATGTATGGTATTGGGGTGTGAGTGTTAATGTGTGTGTTTTTTTGTACCCCTAAAATAAAATGACACAACTAAAATTAATAAACTAAAAAGTAAAATCTAACTAAAAATAAAACAAACTAAAAACAATAACAATAAAATAAAAAATATTAAAACTAAGAAAAATTAAAATCCTAACCTTATATAAAAACTAAAATAAAACAAAAGAATTAAAATTTTAAAATCTAAATGAAAACTAAAGTCCTAAAAAATATAAAATATAATAAACTAAAAATAAACTTCTAAAAACTAATCCTAATAAAACTAAAAACTAATAAAAATAAAAATAAAATATAAAAATATGCAAATAAATTCTAAAAAATCCTAAATAATTCTAAAATAAATCTTAAAAACAAAACGACTCAAAATAAAAATCTATAAAAATAATAAAGGTACAAACTAAACACACACGGGCTCGGGGAATGGTCTGGGCTAGGTGTAGGCTTAAGTTTGGGTTACGGGACTGTTTCGGGGCATCGGAACACATCTCGGCACGCTCAAATAGGACTTCTCACTTCACGGTCTCTTTGAATTTCTTCGATGCATGATTTTGACCGCTTTTGCATTGCAATTGACTGGATTTAGTATTATTTAACACTGCGACTGTGTATTGACCTGTAAAATGATAAAATACAAACATAAGTCCAATTTTAATTAAAACGAGTGACTAAAATGCATCTATTCGGAGAATAAAATATACACTTTTGGGTGCTTATCACACCACCCCCAAACAGAACATTGCTAGTCCTCGAGCAAAATTAGAGAGAAAACAGAGATAAGTAGCCGAAAGTGTGCCACTTTCGCAGGCACTGGCGATTGCACTTAGCATGTTAAACAAGCCGTTAAACTTGTAGGTTGCCCTACAGGACGAGTGGTGTCTCGTGAGGGTTTGCAGTAAATGTACCCACAAAATTTGAAAACTTATTTAAATGCAGTATCTGAGTAGATGATGATGTGCTATACAACCCAACTTTAAAAGGACATTAAGGAACACCGTATTCAATTATCAAAATGTGATGAAATTACTTAATACCAAAAAGCGTAATCCTTTCTAAAATTCAGCGTGTGTTCTGTGAAACAATTTTTAAGTATCATTAGAGTAATTCTAAGATCGCCTTTTAGGAATCGACGCTTTGATTCAATTCTCACTGGATATCTCTTTCTGAATCGAACTCTCTGAGAATTGGGTAAGTGTATCTCTCTAGTGTGTGAGGAGGTGAGTAAATGTAAGCAAGTTCAAACGTCTCACACACTTTATAAAAAAGGATAGATACGTGAAAAAATCTGATCTCCTGAAGGAATGCTAACCACTATGTCGAGAATGTCGAGTTATTCACCATATAATCTTTTCATTTGCCCGAACACATTACCAAGAGTGAAAATGTGGTTTATGAATGGTATGTAGGGATAATGAATTGAATAAGATGACTGATAGGGTTTTTGAGAAGAGTGTGACACAATCTGACTGACTATTGTCTTCATCATTTGAACTTATGGTCGCATCTTCCTTTTTCTTCTTTTTTTTTTAATTATTTTTTTTTTATTTTTTTATCGCGATGCATTTTTTCTTTTCATAACAAAAATGAAGAAAATTTACAATGATAATCTCAAACACTCTTTTTCTCAAAAATTATGGTAGTGATGGGAAATGATATGTGGATGGTATATGCGACATATGGATAAGGGTAATATGGAAAATGATAATGGGTGAATGATAATGTGATAGGGAAAATGGTAAGTGTATGGAAAAATCGATTTAGTGCTCGGGACAAACTACAAGATACATGTTTCTTACAACTCGAAAATGATGTCATTCTCAGTGATTAATCCAAATTTGAAAAAATGATGAGACCATGCAATGACTAAATGTAGTACCCAGAGAAAGTTGAGTCATCTTGTGACTCGGAGATACGTAAAAACCCTCAAAAAGGTGAAAAGCTCAAATTTCACGGGTTTAAGTCGCCACTAGTGATACTTTAGGCTTTCTTAAGAATATAGTTACTCTTCAACTTTTGATTGTAAATGTGATAGTGTAAATTGCCGAGTTTAGGAATTCATGGTGCAAATACGCTTAATAGGTATTAATTAATTTATTTGTAAAAAGTGTAATTTTAGGGTCGAACACTGGTATTTCGAGATTTCTAAAAGAGGGATGATAGACAAATCATGACATAAAAATAAATTTAACTGCACAAAAAGTTTAAAATCACTTGTTTCTGAAAATTTTCAAAAGAGGTACGATTTTGATAAATTTCCCACCCCCAAACAAAAGAGAACATCGTCCTCGATGTTTAAAACCATTTATAAAAATGAAAAGAACAAGGGAGGAAAGATAGTACCATAATGAATCACTAGTGAAATGTACCGCATTATGGAGGATAGAAGAAACCTGAAGAATAGATGTGATACAAAAATACGTACAAGTCTATAAAGCATGTGAAAATCATTGGGTGGTGTGAAACACCACCCCCAAACAGGATAAGACTCATACTCAGAAACAATGAACAGCGGCCTGCCTCCCAGTAGCGCTAAGTTTAACGTCTTGAGCCAGACCGAACCAATCTCACCCTAAAGATAAGATCTATGAAAGCACGGGGTGGAAGAAAGATTGGGTGATGAGAATCACCCCCAAACAAGACTGTATGGTCAATGCACTTGTATAGGGAAGTGCATCACTCGATGCAAAGCGTCGGTGGACCAAGGGCGGGTGGGTAGGACGGTATATGGACGAAGGGTAAGGGTGAGGGTGTACAGGCACCGGTCACGGGCCTTATTGAGCGTAAATGTGAGGGCAACAAGGGCCCTATAAGAATGGTGCTCAAATTGGTGAGGGAGGCAAAATGGTTTGGAAATAATAATGGGGCGGGCCTCATAAAACGTGCACGACCATTCTATAAATGGACGATGATAATGGTCATGTCGTGACACGCCCGAGAGCTATCGATAGAAAGAATCAACACCACAAGGGAGTGGTGTGCATAAAGTAATAAGCTCGGTGTCACAGTAGTGGAGAGTATCGAGAATACTCACATGGATGGTGGGGTCAATGAAAAGTGCACAAATGGGATCGTGGAGCACTAGGGCGGTGGTTGGGTAGAGGTGAGGGACGAAATACGTAGATGGGAACAGGTGAGGTGCAATAACAAGGTCCAAATCAAGTGGTGGGGTAGAAGGGACAGTGGGTGGGTTGGGTGGGACAAAGGGTGGGGGAAGATGATCTAACTCAAGGGTAGGAGACGCACATTCCTCATGAGGCGCGGAGTGATCCTCAAGGTCACTTGCAGGAGGAAGTGTGGAAATAAATGAGGAAGTGATCAACTTATCCACGCGAAAGTCACCATCCAAAGTGGTGGAAAAATCGAACAAGGCATCCAAATCCGAGATAGATTAATCAACATTAATATCTGACTCAACGGGAGTCAAGCATGGTGGGATAGGATCCATATAGAGAGAGGTAGAACCATCTCAGATTCAATCTCAGGACAGTGGGTAGCACTCGCAGCCGGAGCTAACTTATAAATAATGGGTTCCTTGGGAACACACATAAAAGGATCAAAATGTGTAGACTTGGGCATAAGTATGGATTCGGTGGAAGGGGAAAGGAGAACCTCTATGGTAGGTTCGAGGGGGTTGGGAGGTCTGGGATCAATCTCATAATCAAGGGATACGTGAACACAATGGTCAACTTGGGTTCCGGACCACGGAGTGGTCTCAATGTCGAGATTCTCAGGAAGATAGGGTTGGTCACACTCAAAATCCGTGGCACAAGACGATACATCCTCATCGCACATAGGTGTAATAAAGGGTCGACTTGGGGTGGAATTCGTATCGTTCACACACTCAAATGCAGTAAACCTGTGTTCAAGCCGTTGAAGGGATTCATTTTGAGATTGAAGAGTGTGCACGAATTTCTGTAAGAGGCTCTCGAGAGTGGATGTGCAAGGTGGTGGGGAGATGGCGGTGGGTGGCGGTGGTGGGTGAGGTGGACACAACTCTCTAGAAACACTAGGATGTGGAGAATACTCATATGAAGTGTGTAGAGCAGGGTCAAGTGTAGCATTCACGGGGGAAGCAGCTCCGTGAGGGACAAAAGTGTGATCAGCATGAGGAGCATATTAAGGGGACTGGTAGGTATGAAGTGCACAAGGTGGCGATGACGACTGTTGGAAACCGTAAGGATCCACAACATGGCGTTGGAATTCATATTGCATGGAAGGATGATCAAGCCTCCATGAATATCTTGGGTACTCATACCCCTCAACATTAGATATGTCATGACAATACGTCGAGGGTAGGTCCAAAACAGTGTCATAGGGATACACATGTTCCAAGGTGGATTCAGATGGAGAGAATATAAATGGACACTCATGGGACAAGTGATCGCTAAGAAAGCAGTGTGTGCACGACGAAGCATGTGATAGGTTGACACTCGTCACCGGAGGCGGTGGAAGATGAGATGTGTGCATGGACGACACACGAGTATCAATAGGGTGCGTTTGAGACTTAAAGCCCTGAATTAATGAATCAAGGGTCGATTCGGGCTCATCATCAAACAAACTTCGAGAGAATGTGAAATGACCAAAGTATTCCCGTAAAGGACATTCTTCAGCCATGACAAGAGGAATATTTTTTTGGTTTTTAAATATTTTTCAAAAGAAAAGAAAATCTTTTTGTGATTTTTGAAAATATGAAAAGGAAAATCTTTTTGGTATTTTAAATATGGAAAAAAAAGAAAATCTTTTTGGGATTTTGGAAAATATTTTTAAAAAAAGGAAAATATTTTTGGTATTTTTCGGAAAATGGGAAAAATTGGACTCTTGATTTGGTCAAACGAACTAAAATCGACTACCTAAAGAATGGAATTGGACACACACGAGTCAAGAAAAAATCCTAACGATCACGTAGCCAATTATTATCTTCAAAGTTAGTGAGAGGGGCAGTCAAATTTTAATTAAGTCCGCGGGCGACAAAATTCACGGAATTTATCTTTGTGATCGCCTGTTGCAAAAATGTGCTCCTACGGGGCTAGCTAGTTGATTGATTTTAAATTTAATGACATCTAGGATAGCACACAATGGATAAGCGAGTGAGTCGGGTGATGAAATCCCTTCTCGTTTCAATGACCGGGTCTAGGTCTTAGGTAAATTAATTCATCAAACAATTCAATTTAAGTGTGATGCAGAAATTAAAAGCACATAGGAGCAATTAATCACACAAAAAATGAACTCGCTGGTAGGAGAGTCGCGAGGGATAAAAAAAATTGTACCTCCCACGATTTTTACACACGTGGGGTGAAGACCGAGTTGAGTCGACCGGGGGGAGATTTCGCCTATCTCAGTCGTCCCCTGGAGTTCTACCGACCCAAAGTAGAGAGGCTTCAAAATCCTCGCCTTGGACGCCCTCGCTACCTTGTCTGGTTTCCTTTTTCTCTTTTTTTTATGGAATAATTATTACAAAATAATATGGTGTCAAAATGTACCCCAAAGAAATACACAATCTTAAAAAAAATCCTATACAACCAGTCTAATGAGGAGGGAGCAAGAAGAACTACACTAAAAAAAATGATAAATAAAATTACAAGTCTTCCATCATGTCTCCACGTCAAGAAAGCGACAACGACGCCATTTGATAAGAAGCTTTTGGGGTATATAGTTGTCTTCAAAAGCCACTCTCAAAATTTTCTTGAGTACCTACAAAACTTGTCTAAAAATAACTCGTATTGCGGTAAGTACGGGTATCAATCCTACTTTCAAGGTGAAACAATTAATGTGAAAACGTGCAATCTCAATTTTTTATGAACATCTTTTTTTATTTTTTTTTAAAACAATTTCAAGGAAAAATTAACTAATTAAATGCTAAAATTATAAAATGACTAAATAATGAAAAAAGAATGTGCAACCGAGTGTGAAATAATGTGAGAAAGTCAAGAGATGGGATTACACTGCATTTTCAATTATTTTAATTTCTCAATTTATTAATTTGAAATATTTTGAGATAATATTAAATCGATAATCTAACTCTCGTTAAAATTATAAATTTAATAATATCTTTTTCAGAAAATTAATTTAAAAAATGTCACACAATGAAAGATTAGGACTTATACTATTTTCAGAAAATTACCCGCTAGGATCAATTTAAAGAAAACAATATCAATCCTCAAATTTCAATACCGAATTAATATTCAAATGTCGGAAAAACCTATCTCTAGTTCGATTCCTGAATTCAAATATTAATTTGTTCAATTAATTTACTAACTCTCGTTACATAAATTAATTGGTGACACTTAAAATTAATTTACCTAGAAATATAAAATTAATGAAACCAATTAATTAAAGTAACATCATACGCAGTGCATCGCACCCCTTGAACGGGGTGTTTAGCCAAACATTCTCATGTTAGAATAAACAACAATAAATAATTTGTCCAGTAGGAAATAAATTGAAAAGAGAATGAAGAAATACAATACGCAATTTTTTCCACAAATTTGTCTTGAAATGCACCTTGACATGCGTCCCACTTCTTCACAATTTTCAGCACTTGATTACAAAAAGAAGAGTAGAAACTAAACCTAAAAATGATTCTAAAGCTAAACTAATTTTTTTGTATTTTTCTGGAATTTTTTTATGACCGTAAACTGTACATAATATACACTTGTTTTTCTCTCTCTACCTCTCTTTTCTTCTGATATGAGAGTGTCTTCTCTTATATGAGATGCCATCCCCTTCTTTTCAAAGTCCACGAATTCATTTGGTTGGAGAGATTTTTATGGGATTTTCTTGGCTTGGGTTTGACTCCGATTTTGCTTGGATTTGAGATGGGATTTCGGGTTGGAGAGTGCTGATTTGGGGCTGGTGCGAGTTGGGCTCGGGTTGGAATGGATCGAGAGTTCGGATCTGGTTTGGATCCGGGCCAGTGTCGCGAGGGGTCTGGACACCGCTGGTGAGGTCGGCGTTGTGACAGTAGGGTTGCCGGAAGGGTTGAGTTCGCGGTTTGGTTGTGGTCACGCCGGGGCCGATCGACGGGTAGGTGGGCGGGTCCGGCTGTGTCGCTGGCGATTGCAGCGGCGAGGTCGCCGGAAGGGTGCGTAGGTGCCGGGTTTGGGTAGCCATGGTCGGGGTCTTTGTTTGGGGTTTTGTGTTTGTTAATGGTGGGTGAGGATAGAGAGAAAGAGGTGTAGGGAAGAAGATGAAGGGGGAGGTTATCTAGTGTGGTAGGGTGTAGGATATTAGGATGTGGGTGAGGATGTATTTGGGAGTAAATGAGTATGTATAGTATTGGGGTGTGAGTGTTAATGTGTGTGCTTTTTTTGTACCCCTAAAATAAAATGACACAATTAAAATTAATAAACTAAAAAATAAAATCTAACTAAAAATAAGACAAACTAAAAACAATAACAATAAAATAAAAAATATTAAAACTAAGAAAAATTAAAATCCTGACCTTATATAAAAACTAAAATAAAACAAAAGAATTAAAATTTTAAAATCTAAATGAAAACTAAAGTCCTAAAAAATATATAATATAATAAACTAAAAATAAACTTCTAAAAACTAATCCTAATAAAACGAAAAACTAATAAAAATAAAAATCAAATAAACTAATAAAAATCAAATATAAAAATATGCAAATAAATTCTAAAAAATCCTAAATAATTCTAAAATAAATCCTAAAAATAAAACGGCTCAAAATAAAAATCTATAAAAATAATAAAGGTACAAACTAAACACACACGGGCTCGAGGAATGGTCTGGGCTCGGTGTAGGCTTAGGTTTGGGTTACGGGACTGTTTCGGGGCATCGGAACACATCTTGGCACGCTCAAATAGGACTTCTCACTTCACGATCTCTTTGGATTTCTTCGATGCATGATTTTGATCGCTTTTTCGTCGCAATTGACTGGATTTAACATTATTTAACACTACGACTGCATATTGACCTGCAAAATGATAAAATACGAACATAAGGCTAATTTTAATTAAAATGAGCGATTAAAATGCATCTATTCAGGGTATAAAATATATACTTTTGGGTGCTTATCAGAAATCTGTCAATAATGTCACCAACAAGTGGAGAGAATAGTTCGCCACTTTGTCAATATTGTGTAGAAGAATATTCTATCATTTATTAGAACTTCTATGGGTAGCGAGCATTACCCCCATTTTTGAGACCTTCGGAAGGACAAAATTGAGATCGAAGAGAGTTCCCAGAGTCAAAAGGCTAAATCTAAATCAAAGAAACCAATCGGTCAATTGAATACTCAAAAGTATGTTAAGTTATTTACTACCACTTTTTCATTTGTTAATAATTTCTCTCAATCTGCCACTTTATGGGCACTAAAAGCCCGTCTTATTATATCCCAAAAGGAATACACTAAGATCTATGTTACCCTATCAAATGTTTACTCAACATTCTAATCATGAAACCTCATTAAGCCTTTGGACCCTCATCCTCTACCTAATCCACTTCCCAAGAATTTCAGACATGACGCCTATTGCGACTTCCAATAAATCATCGAGCACACCACCGATCAATGCCTTCACCTAAGGAATTTTACCCAAGGCCTTACAAACAAAGGCATTATTGATCCTCCACTAAATCCTAATCTAAACACCACCTAAAATCCTTTACCAATGCATCATGTTGGCAAGAATGCCATTCTCACCAATGAAGACTCAGATTTTGAAATCCATCGAAATCAAACCCATTAATAAACCTACCCCTTATAGAAGGTCACTCAAATTATCTAAATTGTTCCAAATTTGCGCATCTTTCCTCCTAACCCTCAAAATGATCCCAATCCACCTTTTTCCCTTATGAAAGGAGCCCTTATTATTTCTAGATTTTAACCAAAAATAAAGAGTATAGAACTATCGACTGTCCTAAAACAACTCCGAATCTTTGGTATGAAATTCCCGTCTGAAATGACCCTTGAAAAAGGTAATTTTGAAAAAAATCAATGATGTGTAGTCAAAGCCAGAAAATGAGCCCGTTAGTCGGACGATTGGTTTGTGACTCCAGAAGAATTCATCCTAGACTATATCGTCCAAACCCTATAAGCAAAATATACCAAAAAGAAGGAAATATGCAAGGTTTCTAATCTGCTTAAAATGCTAACTCAAAGGGTATTTGGTCACTTATTTTCTATGCTTCTCTGCTACATGGACTTGTATAATGAGGTCGTCAAGGTTGTATAATGCATCGACTTTTCTTGGAAATGCAACATAGTTTATGCTAGTTGGGGAGATGACTCTGTCCCTTTGGATGATTTAGACAGTGAAACTAATAATGATAGAGCCAATACAATTGCCTCCTTTTGTGTAATGATCTCCTTCAAATAGTTGTTGTACGAAATAAATGAGATATATCCTTCACTTGACATAAATGGAGACACTAGTTCTTTGTTCTTCCCAGCTGTTGATACCAAATTTAGTTTGCTGACATGGCTCAATTGGGTGAAGACACGTGACAATCTACATGGCAACGATAAACACTTACGAACAACACCTCGACTCTGAGGAACCATACTACAACGAGGAACTCTGCTTCCCCGATTAACTCAGACGCTCCTACCTACAAGAACTCTCCAAGGAACTTTTGAGTACCGAGGAACTTTGAGCACCGAGGAACTTTTGAGTACCGAGGAACTTAGGCAGTCCGAGCAGCTTAGGCGGTCCGAGCTGCACCTCGAACAAAGCATTAATAGCAGGATAACCCAACAGTTTGACTGAGCATTAAATGCTTATTACCATACAGATGTATACGCTTAAGGGGCATTTAATATATTACCCTTTCACATTACATCCTTAGGGCTATAAATACATTGTATTATCCTCATTGTAAGGGGACCGGAATTTCTTGAGAAAACTTGTAATCGAGAATTCCCAAACAGTCAGCAATAACAAAAACAGTGGACGTAGGCCATTCTTATAAGGCTGAACCACTTTAAAAATTCTTTGCCTCATTTTATTTATCTGTGATTAAATAATTAGATATCATCTAATTTTTTACATCAACAGATTGGCACCGTCTATGGGAAACGACTGGTAATATCATTTATTATCAAAAACAATTCATCACAAATAGCTGATATTCCAGAACCCAGCAATCGAAACGCTGGAAGCCCTCCAAATCCATCTGCTCCGCCAAATATTCCAGATCTGGCTGGAATAATGACAAATCTAGCCCAGGGCCAGACAGTCATGCAAGAAACGATGCGATAACTCATACGAACCCTTCATGGCGGTGCACCAACCCATTCAGAATCGCAAAGTATTCAAAGAAATACCCGTTTACGTTCTTCACGTACTAGGCGTACCGATTCCTATCGTACTGAGGAGTCTGAAGATTTTTCTTATCAACCTGGACGAACTTCGTCAGTACGAGCCACAGATACTGAACAACGTATCAGTCTCTCTCCATAAAGGACTAGTGCGCTAGAAAGATTAAGCAGATTATCTCCTTTTGATCGATTAGGTCTTAGGAGGATCAAAAGTCCTCCTAGAGCCGCATCAAGGAGTTTTCGGCGACTAACAGATTTAAGGGAAGGATCCGCCCAGTCGCGAACAGCTGCTCGTCAAGATAGATCTCAGGAAACCACATCAACGCGATCAGTTGCTCGAACCAACAGGCCCGAGGAAGGAAAGGATGCGTGAAAAGGCTCTATTCAGAGGCTGGAGGATAGATTAGGGGAAATGGCTAAGGCCAAGAACCCTCTACAACGAACTTTTGTTCAAGGAACACCTTTTGTCCAGGCCATTGTAGATTTTCCAACACCATCAAAGTTCAAAGCACCTATTGTGACCCCCAAATATGATGGAAAGACCGACCCTGTCCTTTATATAGAATAATACCAAGCTGCAGCCGACATCTATGCTGTTCCAGATGAGATGAGATGAGATGCAGAGCATTTTTTGGAACTCTTACCGAATCTGCTTAAATATGGTATAATAATCTTCCTCTGGGTAAGATCTCAACTTTCTTTCAACTGGACGAGTTATTCATTGGGAATTTCTATTTTGGGGCAAAGCCAGTTAAACGAGTAGCGCATTTGTTAAGTGTTAGACAAAAAGCTGGTGAAAGTACCAGAGATTATATAACTCGTTTTAATAATGAGAAGCTCGAAGTCATTTATTATGAGGAAAAGACAGCGATTACCGCCTTGATGAGTGGACTACTGCCCAACAAGTTGTACTACACTTTGGCCAAAGATCCACCTAGAACCATGTCAGATCTGATGGGAAAAGCGTCCAAGATCATGAATGCCGAGGAGGCTATGGCTGCGAAGAAGAATATGGATGCCAAAGAAACTAAGGTGGAAGGTGATAAAGCTAAGAAGAAAGAGCATAAAAATAATGGTAGTGACAAACATTCAAGAACAAGGTCGTCATGGGAAGTATTGAAGAAATTTGATAATTATACTCCTTTGAAGAAAGACATCAACCACGTTCTAGAAGAAATCAAGAACAACGAGGAATTAAATTGGCCAGAGGAAATGAAGGCAGTCCCCGAAAGGAGAAATAAGGCAAAATATTGCGAGTTTCACAAAGATCATGGCCATATGACTAAAAATTACATAGCTCTTCAGAATGAGATTGAAACACTCATCAGACGAGGAAAACTGGCAAAGTATCTGAATCGGAGGAATGATAAAAGAAACAACGATCGAGTAAGAGAGAGGTCTAGATCTCCTCGTCGAGCAGAGGAGAATAAGAAGAGAGACCATGAAGTTGATCCAGAAGACGACCCCGATCTTCCCAAGAGACCAAGGCAGCCAGAACGTGAGGTATTTTCAATACGCTTTGGGTCATTTGATTGTAATGTTATTATAGGTGGAGATGCAGGAGGAGGAGACCTTACTTCCGAGAGAAAAGCTTACCTCTGTGAGGCTCAAGCTTGCTCATACATTCAACGAATAAATCTAGCTGAGGAGGATCGCCCGAGATAGGTGAACAAAGAGAAATTGGTCATTGGTTTCTCAAAGAACGACCTCGCAGGTGTTCTATATCATCATGATGACCCATTGGTGATCAAAATGAGGACGAAGAAGGTAATGATTTCAAGAGTACTGGTAGACAATGGTAGCTCGGCAGACATTATGTTCTACTCGTGCTTCGTCAATTTAAATCTAAAGCTATCTCAACTGGAGCCTTATCATAGACCCCTCCTCGGTTTTGCTGGTGAGAAAGTATTTCCACTTGGGACGATCAAGTTGGATATATTCATTGGTACATGGCCTGCTTGTCGAACAGAAAGAATACGCTTCTTCGTGATGGATAAGAATGTTCAATCATCATACAATATCAAGATGGGAAGAGTAGGATTGAAGAAGTTCGAGGCTGTACCATCTACGGTACATCAATGCCTAAAATTTCCAACAAATTTGGAGTAGGAGTTGTTAAAGGTGATCAGAAAATATCTCGGGAATGTTATTATTCATCCGCCGAGCAAGAGGAAATGGAGGAGTCAAGGAAAAAGACCATCACCTATCAAGTGGATGAAGGTGCAAAAATTGAAACATTGGATCCTAGAGATGAGTCGCAACTCGTGAAGGGTCAAGTGGTGGAAGCTACGGAAAACATCATCTTGGACGACGAGCACCCTGAACGAACTACTCAAGTAGGTTCGTTGTTGGAAGCCTCACTAAAACAGGAATTGATAACTTTCCTAAGAAGTAGAAAGTAAACTTTAGCGTGGAGTCATGAGGATATGCCTGGGGTAGATCCAAATTTCTTATGTCACGAACTCAATGTGAATAAGGAGATCAAGCATGTGAAACAGTGAAGAAGAGTATTTAGTCCCGAGAAGAATCAAGCTATACAGGACGAAGTCGAGAAGCTCCAGAAAGCTTGTTTTATTGAAGATGTTAAATATCCAGACTGGTTAGCAAATGTGGTGATGGTGAAAAAGAAGAACAACAAATGGAGGATGTGTGTAGACTTCACCGACCTCAACAAAGCATGCCCAAGGGATCATTTTTCGCTGCCCCGAATTGATCAACTAGTGGATGCTACCTCGAGACACGAGTTGCTGAGCTTCATGGATGCTTATTCTGGTTACAATCAGATTAAAATGAAACCTGAAGATAGGGAGAGTACTTCTTTCATTACCCCTAGGGGAACTTATTGTTATAATGTTATGCCTTTTGGTTTAAAAAATGCAGGTGCAACATATCAGCGGCTGATGAACAAAGTGTTTGCAGAACAAATCAGTTGAAATATGGAAGTCTATGTTGACGATATGCTGACAAAGAGAAAGAAAGCTACTGATCATCTAGTTGACTTAAGCCAGACCTTTGATCAACTAGATAAATACCAAATGAAGTTGAACCCGATGAAGTGCATATTTGGAGTACGAGAAGGCATGTTTCTCGGGTACATTGTCAATCAGCGAGGCATTAAAGCTAACCCTAAAAAGATCAAAGCTCTGTTAGGGATGCGATCCCCAACGATGAAGAAAGAGGTGCAGAGTCTTACAGGACGAGTAACAGCACTCAACAGATTTGTATCGCGAGCAACTGATCGATGTCTTCCATTCTTCAAGACGCTCAGAAAAACTTTTGAGTGGAATGATGAATGTGAGAAGGCTTTCCAAGACTTGAAGAAATATTTGGGAATACCCCCACTATTATCCAGGCCAGTGATGGGAGAAAAATTATACTTGTATCTGGCAGTGTCCGAGAATGCAGTTAGTTCGGCATTGATAAGAATAGAGAATGGAGTACAAAAACCGATCTACTACACAAGTAAGGCCTTCCGAGGAGCAGAGATCAGATATCCAAGGCTGGAAAAATTATCACTAGCATTGATCGAGGCAAGTAGAAGAATGAAGCCATACTTCCAGGCTCATACCATAGTAGTATATACTGATATGCCATTGAGGCAAGCCCTTCATAAACCAGAAAAGTCAGGAAGATTGATGTGCTGGGCAATAGAACTCGGTGAATATGATATAGTTTATGAACCCAGATCATCGCTAAAAGGGTAAGCGGTAGCAAATTTTATAGCAGAGTTCACCTATCCTGATACCCCCGAGGAGCAAAAGTTGCTCACTGATCAACCTGTGGATGTTACAGGATCATCAAATTCAAGCCCAGACCAACTTATCTTGGTAAAAGGGCAAGTAGATGTTACAGGATCATCAAATTCAAGCCCAGACCAGCTTAAGTTGGTAAAAGGGCAAGAAAAGATGATCGACGAACAGCAAGAAATATCAGGAGCTGGTGAAAGAAAGCAGCAAATTTTCCACTGAGGAACTCTATCAGATCAGTAATTTGAAGACGAGTTGCTTATGGAGTCTGTATGTGGATGGTTCATCCTGCACTACAGGATGTGGCACAGGAATAGTTTTGAACAGTCCGGACGAGGTCGACATGGAATACACCCTACGCTTCCAATTCAAAGCTTCCAATAATGAGGCTGAATATAAAGCCATGATTGCAGGTCTTAGTTTGGCAAAAACCATGGGGGCGGAACAAGTTATTGTTTTTAGTGACTCACAATTGGTCATAAATCAAATGATGGGAGTATATGCATCCAAAGGAGAATTAATGATCAGATATCATGCAAAGGCAAAGGAACTGGTGTCAGAATTTGCTGCTATTCAGCTGGTCAGAATACCAAGAATGGAAAATGTGAGAGAAGATGCCTTAGCTCGATTAGCATCAGCTACTCGTACCGAGCTACGAAGAACAATCCCAATTGAAGTTTTAGCTGGTCGGAGTATAGATGAAGATCTGACGATAAACTTTAATACCCTCGATTTAGGGTCATCATGGATGGATCCCATCAGGGCATATATTGAGAAAGGGGAATTACCAATGATAAACTTGTAGCCAAGAAACTGAAGTTTAAGACTGCTCGTTATGTACTGACTAATGGTATTTTATACAGACGAGGAATTATATCAGGTTTGCAAAGATGTGTGCATCCCACCGAGGTGAAAGGAAGAGGTCCATGAAGGGTCCTATGGAGCCCATGTAGCAGGTCGAACTCTTTTGCAAAGAATGAGGACTCAAGGATACTACTGGCCAACGATGAGGGTTGATTGCAAAGCCTATGCTAAGAAATGTGATAAGTGTCAACGCTTCTCCTCCATCCGAAGAACTCTCTAAGCGTTATTGACACCCATTACTTCCCCTTGGCCATTTTCCATATGGGGAATAGATTTGGTTGGGCCACTGCCGACGACCAGGGGAAGATTTAAGTATCTCGTGGTCGCTATGGACTACTTTATTAAATGGGTTGAAGCTGAGCCTCTCATTGATATGACGTACGATAAGGTGTACCAATTTATTTGGAAGAACATCATTTGTCGATATGGTCTTCCTCATGCCTTCATCACAGACCATGGAACACAATTTGACAACGAGGAGTTCGCTGCCTATTGTCATCAGTCAAATATTTTGAAGATCCACTCAACACCAGGCCATCCTCAAAGCAATGGGTAAACTGAAGTGACAAACAGAACGCTGCTGAATGGCTTGAAGAAAAGACTGGATGATGCGAAAGCAAATTGGATCAACGAGCTACAATCAGTGTTATGGGCTTACTGAACTACTCTTCGAGCAGAAATAGGGGAATCTCCATATATGCTGGCATTTGGAAGTGAGGTTGTTATACCCGCCGAATTGGGTCTCCCAACACACAGAATACTGAATTTTAATTCCCCTGTCAGCGATTTAATGAGAAGGTTAGACTTGGACATGCTCGAGGAAGTTAGAGAAGAAGCAGCCATGAGAAATGCTGCTTACCAGCAGCGAACAGCTTTGTTTTACAACAAGAGAGTGAAGAAGTGTGACTTGAAAGAAGGAGACTATGTGCTAAAGAAGGTGATTCAAAAGCACAACAAACTGGAAGCAAACTGGCACAAACCCTACCGAGTTAAAGAAGTTGTTCGACCAGGGACATACAGAATAGAAACTTTAGAAGGGGAGGAGTTTAAGAATGCATGGAATGCAGAGCACCTACGCAAATATTATCAGTAATGTAAACTCTCATGTAATGCAGTTTCATCAGTATGAATAAAGTGACAATGTTTTGCCCAGTTCTTTCCCTTTATTGGAATTTTTTTGCGAAATACTAGTGCTACACACTACTCAGCAGATACTCAGCAGATCTCGGACTACTCAAAACTATTCCTAAAAATGCCAACTTGGTTGGTTAGGAAGTAATATATTCTCGAAAACGCCAGCCAAGGTTGGTCGGGAAGTAAAACTATTCCTAAAAATGCCAACTTGGTTGGTTAAGAAGTAAATATATTCTCGAAAACGCCAACCAAGGTTGGCCGAGAAATAAAACTATTCCTAAAAATGCCAACTTGGTTGGTTAGGAAGTAAATATATTCTCGAAAACGCCAACCAAGGTTGGTCGGGAAGTAAAACTATTCCTAAAAATGCCAACTTGGTTGGTTAGGAAGTAAATATATTCTCGAAAATGCCAACCAAGGTTGGTCGGGAAGTAAAACTATTCCTAAAAATGCCAACTTGGTTGGTTAGGAAGTAAATATATTCTCGAAAATGCCAACCAAGGTTGGTCGGGAAGTAAAACTATTCCTAAAAATGCCAACTTGGTTGGTTAGGAAGTAAATATATTCTCGAAAACGCCAACTAAGGTTGGTCGGGAAGTAAAACTATTCCAAAAAGTGCCAAAGATTGGTTGGTAAGAATAACCCACTAACTGTAGTTGGTCGAGAAGAAAAATTTACCGACCTTGGTTGGTCGGAAACATTTTATGAAGAAAAATTTACCGACCTTGGTTGGTCGAAAACATTTTATGAGTACGAGAAAGTGATCGAGCAAAATTTTTTTATACTCGTGACTTTTTAAATTACTACCAAATTGGTTGAGAAACAAAATATCATCAATTTTGGTTAGTCATCAAATGATTACCACAAATTCAATATAGTCGACAATAAGTTTTAACAAACTCCAGTTGATCGACAAATAACACAATGTTGTTATCTTTTTAACAGGTATACATGAACAAATGTAAAGTGTTTTATAATTACAAGTCCATGGCACTCAAGATTTGTAAATAAAATAATTTCATTAAATGTAAAAGAAAATACATCAAGAATGAAATACAAATTTATTACATTAAGACTCCTATTCTATTGGTTTCTTCCCCTCTGCTTTTGAAACAGGTTCCTCGCCAGCAGGTGGATCATTTAAAGCATGAGGAGAATTTATGAAGTTAAGATCTTCAAGCATCCTGATATTCATCACAGATGGTCGATCTAGGAGATGCTCGGGACAAGATATCTCAATATTGGAATGGAGATTGTAATCGTCGAGGTATTTGGAAATCAGACACCGAGGGATGGCCTGAGCAGGGATCCAACTCATATCAAGCTTGAATGGTGACACTGGTAGGTCGATCAGCCCAGGATTATGGTAATCCCACAGGTAATGACCATGTTCGAGTTGCAGCACACCTAAGTCATTCAACCATCCCTATTTGTAGCCCTCATTATTTGCATTTTGGATACGATCGTCCAAGTGGTAGAGAGCCTCATTGTAGCCAGCCATCCAGAACTCCCTAGGCTGCTTGTGGAATTGATATGTCAATCTTTCCAGCTGCTCGTGGAGATTTTTTATAAAGAGTTCTTTATTCTCCAAGACAGACTTCTACGCAGAAAGCTGCTCTTCCAGGTCCCTGATTTTCTTAGACATCTCAGCCAATGCCTGGTTCTTCGCCATCAGTTGGAAGGCCTGGTTCTCTATAGCAGATTGAGTCCTCTGTTCATCGATAGGGATCCGAGTAGCTCTTGCTCATCCCCGAGGAGCTCTTGATCATCCACGAGTAGAAGTAGAGGGTCCAGACCTCTTCAAAGTTTCCAACTTATCCCTCAGGTTGGCATTTTCGACCTCCAAGAGCGAGAATCCCTCGTCAGTCACTGGGATCAAAGCATTTGAGGTGGAAGCTACAGACTTCAACTGAGACACCTCTCTGTGCAGGTTATTATTTTCTTGCTCTAATAATTCAACTATCTGTCTATGCTTTTCGACCTCAGCCTTCAACGTTCTCTCCCGCACATCGTAAGCAGCAAACCGTTTGTCGTATCCCTTATCGGCACAGATTTGCTGATACTCTTCTCGTACCCCTCGTGCAAAAAGGCAGTGGATTCTTTATATTGTTGCTGAAGTTCTTCAAGAGTGCCTTGGAGATCCTCAATCATATCATAATATGCTACGTTGTTATCCACTGCACGATCGAGTAGGCACTTCAAATACTGATATGCTTCAACTGCCTTCTCTGAAGCACCTTGACCGAGGATGTCCGTGATTTGAGCTGCGCTCATGTCTGTGTGACCGGCTTTAAGATATTCATTACATTGTCGTAACAGCTTTGTATCATGAGAAGACAATAATTCCATCCTGGCCAGAAACTAGTAGAGGAAGAAAAATAAATAATCAATAAGAGTACAAATAGAGCATGAAGAAGAGAATTAACAGTATGCATAATCAAAAGTTCAAATTTTATTGCATCACAAAGTTCAGAAGTACAAGGTTCAGAGTTACATGTTCAGAAGTTACATTTGACAAAGAAAAATAAAAAAAATAGAGAGAAATCTGAACAACTCTACACCTTTTCCTTGTCTCCCAAAACTTTCTCGGGAGGCTGGGACGAGGAGGTAGGTTGCTCGGATGGAGCAGAGGGTTGCTCGGGAATTGCTGGAGGTTGCTCGGAGGAAGTAGCGAGTTGCTGAAGTTCCTCGTTAGTGGGCTGGATGGATGGGGGATGAGAAACTTGATCTCCTATCACCATAGAAGATTCCTCAGAGGCAGCTTCGTCCTCTTCTTCGTCTTCAGGAGTTGGAGGGGGACCAGGGATGTGTCGCTGAAAGAGTTCAGAATTTTCATCAACCTTCATCTCCTGCAGAGCAGCGACCCACCCATGTCTAAAGTATTTGAGGATGCCATATTCTACTTGTGACTTCATGGAAGCCAAACCTTTGTTCCACCCTTTATCCCAGCCAGCGCTGAAAGATTTCTTCACAGCCAATTTCCTTTTTGCCTTCTTCGAGGAAAGCTTCTCGAAAAGAAGGTCATTAGCAGCTTTCAATTTACTCTCAATTTCCTCCTTCTGACGACCTACTTCCCGAAGTCGACCTAACTCCTCCTCAGCAACCTTGAGTTTATCTTCAAACTCCTCAGCATTTTTGAGCTTCCCTTCGAGCTCTTTATTCTTCTTCTCCAAGTCATTCATTTTTTTCTCCAACCCCTTGGAGACCTCAATAACCTGAGCTTTCTCCTGCTCAGTCGAAGTAAGCTCTTTCTCCCAAACTGCCTTATTATCAGCATATTTCTGACGAGAATCTTTCAGAGACTGCGCCAGGCCCATCAAAGCTTCCTCTACACCAGACGAGGAGCTTGAAGCTTTAATAGCTTCATCTTTCTTCAGGATTGTATTAAAGAAGCTCACCAACTGTGAAAAGATAAACAAAGCAAATCAGTGCACAGATACAAAAAGGAAAGAATGAAAATTTAAGACTATAGGACTTACAGAAGCAATGTGACGAGCTGCTAGTGTAGTAACAGTGTCCCGAGAAAGGTTTTCCACAATACCTTGGACCTCGGGAATGATCCAAGTCTTCACCGAGCTCATAGCAGAACCCGGGGGAACAAAAGTGGGAACTCCACTAGTCGGGGGCTGAGAGACGGTTTCAGCCAAATTGATAGAGGATCTTTTCTTCAGCCTCCTTAGAGGAGCATCAACCTTCTCGACTAACGATGTAGTCTTAGTCAGAGAAATGATAATCACCTCGCCTGGAGCAGCAGCCTTGCTCGGGGCCACTGGGGGCTTCTCGACCACCTTCACAGGAGCAGCCGAGGAAGATGCATCAATTTTCTTTGTCCCTTCTCCTGGGACATCAAGCTTACTTCTTTTTGCCTCTCCAGCACCATAGGCAGGCTTCTCAAAAAGGGTAGGAGGCCTTCTTTTCTTCATCCTTTCACTCAAAGGAATGTGTGACTCAGGTGAAGAACTTATAGAGGCTGGTATGGGTTCTGCGTCGCTTATCACCGAACGAGCAGTAAAAGAGGATGTGTAACTCTTGTACTGAAGCAGATATGAAGATGACCTAATATGCTCGTCAGCAATAGTCTGATGCAAAATCCAGATAAGTTTCAAGTGCCTTATATTAACATCTGCCTCTTTTGGACACTTTCTTTTATTGTCAACTGCAAATAAATCAAAATTAAAATATCAGTGGCACCTTTTATCAAACACAAAGGAAGCATAATTTTGAAAATAAAATAAAAACAACCTATCCCATTGCCATAGGGAGGACATCTGGGACCCTGGTAAACATCATCTCCAGTCAATGGAGGGTGTTGCCAATTTTTCATAACAACCCCGTGCTCAAAGTAGTCCCTATTGGCATCTGGGAGATTGACCACTAAAGCTCTATTTAAAAACCTAGTTTTTAAATAAAAAGTATTATCGCCTACAGCCCATCTATAACAAAACATGATTTCAGGAATTCCTATACGGGTTCCATGAATTTGATTTAATCGATAAACACCATTAACTATTCTCCATGTGTTGGGGGCTATTCGTGCAGGAACCACGTCAAAGTATTGACAAAATTCCAGACATAGAGGGGTTGGGGGAAAAGAAAAGCCACACTTAGCAACAAAGAGACTGGGGAACCAATGTCCCTCAGCCAAACGAAAATAGTCTGAAGGCTCAGAAAGCTCTTCCAAAATAACCCATGAGGGAATGGAGAAATCAAAGCGAAACTTATCAATTGATTCTACAGGATAAACCATGATGAAAGAAGGAAATCAAAGAGAAAGAAGAAAATCTTACAGGAAAGGGATGAGTTTGCTGACAACAAACGATGGAAGAGATGAATGCACAGGAGAGAGAGAGACGATAGAAAACTCAAAGAGACAAATTTGAAAAAGTAGAAGACGATGGGATTTTCTGCAACGTTTAAATACTTTGCCTTGGGAAAGGGTAAAAGTAATGATTACAAAAAGAGACGGTTACGTTACCGACGGCTAAACAGACAAAAGGGGTGCGGGAATCGAAGCAATTAGAGAAATTCAAAAAAGGCCGATTCTACGAATTTGGAAGGAGAAATAAATTCAAAAGAAAATACTCCTAAATTTCAGAATGACCATTTAAAACTGCCATATATCGAGAAAGAATGTTCCACACTCCTCAAATTTAGAACTATGAAACATTGGGGGCTTCTGTTGATACCAAATTTAGTCTGCTGACATGGTTCAATTGGGTGAAGACACGTGGCAATCTACATGGCAACGATAAACACTTACGAACAATACCTCGACTCCGAGGAACCATACTACAACGAGGAACTCTTCTTCCCCGATCAATTCAGACGCTCCGACCTACAAGAACTCTCCGAGGAACTTTTGAGTACCAAGGAACTTTGATAACCGAGGAACTTTTGAGTACCGAGGAACTTAGGCGGTCCGAGCTGCACCTCGAACAAAGCATTAATAGCAGGATAACCCAACAGTTTGACTGTGCATTAAATGCTTATTATCATACAGATGTATACGCTTAAGGGGCATTTAATATATTACCTTTTCACATTATAGCCTTAGGGCTATAAATACATTGTATTATCCTCATTGTAAGGGGACCGTAATTTCTTGAGAAAACTTGTAATCGAGAATGCCCAAACAGTCAGCAATAACAAAAACAGTGGACGTAGGCCATTCTTATAAGGATGAACCACTTTAAAAGTTCTTTATCTCGTTTTATTTATCTGCGATTAAATAATTAGATATCATCTAATTTTTTACATCAGCACCAGCGTTTACGAATTATATGACCCGATCGGGGTGATACTACAAAGATCCAATCTTCTCATCATCCAGTGCATCTGCAAACAATGGAAAAGGAGTTAATGGATAAACTCCAATTCTAGAAATGTCAGTCAATGAAAGAAAAGTCCACGAGCTGCTCAAGAAGACCCAATCTAATATTACTATAAGGGGACTCTTTATGTCTTCCAAACATCACAAAAATGCCCTGATCAAGCTTCTGGCCAGACTTACAGTTCCTCCTTTTACCTCCCTCAAATAGTCAGTCCAAATAGTTATAACTCTAACTGCTACTAGGCTTATCTCCTTCATCGATAAGGAGATTCCTAAATTCTATCCAGTTCACAACTATGCTCTCAATATCTCAGTGGGATTAATGGGGAATAGAGTCCCATTAATGCTCATGAATATTGATTATACCTTAAATATTTAACCATTATGAACGCTCAAATGATTAGGATTACATGTTAGTGATCTCACTCCTTCAGCTGCCACCGTGCGTACTTGTGAGAATATCTGATAAAAATTTATGGGTTCCATATCTCTCACACTAGGGATTGGCCCAATATAGCCTTAGACAAAATTTCCAATCATTGATATCCCTACTTACTTCAACTTTCTCCTTGGGAAACCATGGATCCATAGTATCATATGAGTAGCCTCTTCCATCCATAAGAAGCTAAAGTTCTTCACAAATAATCAAGTCATCACCATTATCCAAGATTACAAGAACTCCAATGGTATAAGCACGAGCAACCCAATCTTAAAAATCTAGCACAATACAAATGATAAGTTCCTCTCTGGCTTCAAGATAGATTCACTCCCATTTCTAGTAGTAAAATACTTCAAATACAAAGTGTGCCCCTGAGAATAGTCTGCATGGTATCCAGATGTTTAAGAATATGAATTTTATTCTCGGAATGGGGTTGGGTTTCTATTAATAGGGATCGTTGAGCTTATAGTTTTGAAAGAATCTTTACCCCATGTGGATTAGGGTATCATGCATCTCTAAGTGAGCTTATGAATCTTTGTCAGTCATATAGAAAGAGGATTCTAAAAAGGAAAAAAAATAATATCTAAAGATTCTCTAAGTGGGCATTTTATCTAAGAGGGTTAAGACTTCCCCTTTTACGGTTTCCTTAATACATGGTTTGATGTTGCCGAGAAGAAGTTGAAATCGAGATTTGAGATATTTTTTAAAGATAAGATTACTTGGACTAAAGGCTCGAAGTATGAGGTGAAACCCTTAACTATCAATTGTGTCGACTCGAGATCCTCTAAAATTACCAAAAACACCGACAACAATGAACCTCTATACACTGGGAATGGATCTCTGCGTAATCCACACCGAGGCTGAGTCGCCCAACATGTTTGCAAAGATCATACCTACTAATAAACCTCTCTTTAACTGGATAAGCATCCCAATCGACCCAATGCTTCCCATTTAAAACCATATTGTCTAGCTTCTATATAATGAATTAAGCCTATTTTTTGCTTTTCTAATACTAAAATGAGTGTAAATGAGTCCTCCTTTGATGAGGTCCTCAATGTTGTTTTTTCAAAAAATATTACTAATGAAAAAATGACGATGTTGAGTATCTTGTTATGCCTTATGTTATTTATATTGATTCTAATCAAACAATTGATGATGTTGATCTAATGAATGAACAATTCTTACCTGGTCTCAATAAAGGAAAAGGAAAATAACATAATCGCATTCAAACTAATGATTATGGTACTGTTGTTATTAATCTTGTAACTAGTAACATTTCACCCGATATTAGGATAGGGTCAACCCTCAATGAGTGTAAGAGGTTGCGATTCAAAGAACTCTTAAAATAATTTATGGACTTCTTTGTGTGGTCCTATAGTGATATGTCTGGCATTGACCTGGAGATCACGTTACGAGAAATCCCCACTCATCCATAATGTAATCATGTCAAGAAAAAATAAAGAAATATACGCCCTCGAGTGATCCCTCAAAGTTAAGGATGAAGTGGTCAAATAGTTTCACATAAGTTTCATTTGTGCGGTCAAATATCTAACTTGGCTCGCAAACATTGTCCCGGTGCAAAAATCGGGAAGGAAAGATCACATGTGTGTTGACTACCGAGATATAAATTAATCTTCTCTAAAAGACGATTGCCCTTTGCCCAATATTGATGTCATCATTGACAACTCTTCCAATCATATCCTAAATTCTTTTATCGAAGGCTTTGCAGGATATAACCAAATCAATATGCATCCTGACCATCAAGAAAAGACTGCCTTTACTACCCTATGGGGTACCTGTTGCTACACTGTCATGACTTTCATTCATGAAAATATCGAAGACACATACTGAAGAGAATATACAACCATCTTACATTATCTTATCCACAAGGAGGTTGAGGTCTACGTCGACGATATGATCATCAAGTTAAAAAATTGAGAAAGTCACATTCCTTCCTTAAGGAAATTCTTTGAGAGACTACGGCAATACCAGATGTGTTCTAATCAATAAAAATGCACCTTTAGTATCAAAAAAGGTAAACTACTTAGATTCATGGTTAGTGAAAGAGGGATCGAAGTAGACCCTACTAAGATTAAAGAAATTCTTGAAATTACACCACTTCGAATTGAGAAAGAAGTTTGTAGTTTTTTAGTCAAGCTCTAGTACATTAGTAGGTTCATCAGTAAGATCGTTTCCATCCGTGATCCCATCTTCAAGATTTTTCAAAAGGATTTAACCAAAATCTATAATGAGGAATGTCAAGAATCCTTCGATAAAATAAAGCGATACCTTACCAAACCTCTAGTGCACATGCCACCATAGCTTGATTTACCTATCGCAAGTCTATCAGATTGACCATTGGGGATACCCTCTACTCCTTAATATATGGCATGGAAGTAGTACTACTTTTTGAACTCGAGATATCCTCCCTATGGGTCATACTTGAAGTCAAGTTAAGAGAAGTAAGTTGGCAAAAAATTCATTACGATAAGCGTGAACTCGTGGGATGAAAAGAGACTGAAATATTTATACACATACAAGGGTATCACCATCGTATTGGACGATCATTCAATCATAAAGTCAAAGACCACAGTGTGCCAGAAGGTGACCTCAGTGTCAAAAAATTCGTTGAACCCATATGAGACCCAAGAGGGAAGTTGAATGCTAATTAGAGTGGGCCATATCTAGTAAAGAAAATCCTATCACGTGGCACCACTATGCTCATAGATCCTGATGGAGAAAAAATAGCCCCTCCAATCAACTTGGACCATCTCAAGAAATTTTTTCCCCGATCCTAATTTCATCGCGCTGCGCATTTCTCACCTACATTCTAAAAAAATCTCTTTTCTCCTTCTTTTGTAAGAATTATGTAGTACCTGATCCTTTCAAACCACTTTTCAATAATTCAAAAATAATATTTTATTTCCACAGAGATACGTAGGCATCCCATAAAGCAACCTTGGGCACGGTCCTTTTTTTTCATGAAATGTTATTCTTTTCTTCTATCAAGAAATATTAGTCTACATCATCATTATTAATGAGCAACAGGATTATGTATGCCTTAGCAGTTAGTATAGATAGTTCAAATATAAAATTCTTCCAAAGGGCACAAAAAGATATGTTGAAATCATCATTTATTACTTCTTTTATTTTAAAACATGGTAGTTACATGAAGTATCAGTGATAAGAAAAGTCTCAAAAAACTTACATAAACCACTCACCTACCCACCACAATAACATATCCTATCCTAATCCATACCCAAGCATAAACACATACACACCTACTAACCAACCTACACCAATAAAGCTTCATAAACCCATCTTAAGAACCAGAAGTTTGAGCCTCATCATCATCATCGCCATCACCAAGATTCCTTGAAGGTCCCCCAAAATCCCAATCCTGATTAAACTTCCCTATGACCCCCGTGTGGTGGTATGCCTTGAAAAGGTTAGACAAAACCACCATGCTTACTTCCACGTCCTCAAACATCATGACCCATCTCTGCCATATTTCCTCAAAACAGATATTTAGGACCACATCATTTCATAAACAATTTAAGGAATCCTTGGATTCCACAACACCTTCCCTCTCCGATTGAGATGGACGGGTGGACGGCCTACGGTGCTCCTAAAAAATTCTCATGGCCATCGTCATTGATTCATTTACGTCCTCCATGGAAATGAAATTGGTTATGCGTGGAGGGATAGTTTGTTCACATCCCACTTAATGCAGAAGTCACAAAGTAAAGTATAAGGAAGTTTGGCAGAGACTTACCATCAAACATAACGGTATTCATCTAATTACAAGATGGGATACAACTCACCCCACCATGGAAAATACTAACGAATGTTTCTATCCCCATGATGCTTAAGCCAGTCAACCCAGTTCTCCATGTAAGGACCTAAGCTCTGAAAATTTTGTGCAAAAAAATTTTGGGATGTCAGTCAAAGGATATTGAAAAGGATCCTCCATAAAAAGCCTCTTTGATAACCATATGAATAGAATCATGGGGCTGCCTCGTAAGAAAGAGGATCGACCTTCTTTCCAGTCATAAAGACCGTTCAATGTCTCCTCTAGTATGTTCATATAAGGGTTCTAGTGGTAATCCATACACAAAACTATGGTAGTTACTTGGGTGTCTTCACTCAGACCGCTTGTCACTAAGAGAACCTTAACAGTCAAGCACAAGGCAACCATGTCGAAAAAGCCATTATCCATATAATCCCTCTGATGTATAGAGTTCATAACCACATGAAGATTTATGCCTCCTACGTGCACTAGTGGTCGAGTGACTGAAGAATAAATGTGCAACAATTTAATGAAAGACACACGAGGAGAACAGAAAAGGTCGCGCATGGTTGAAAAAACTTGAGGGTCAGCACCCAGTACGGTGGAAACTTCTTTACAGGTAGCGCATCTAAGACAAAGAGACACATACGGTATTCAAGGTACCAAAACTACAAAGCCGCCTCCAGAAGGTTCCAGCCAACTGAGCTATTATGCCTCAATGTGTCGAGGCGCAAGTTGAATGCCTTATAGTTAACATATTATAAGCACATGGCCTTCAACCCTTCAAGGTAGGTGACAAAGGCCTCACTCGTGGGAATGGCATTTTCGAACAATGAAGAAACTATGTGGAAGAAAAGAAAATAATAAATGAAGTGTGGTTTAAAACCTCAACCAAAGGCCCTTTTTATGGGACGAAATAATAAGACTGATGTTGCAATAAAACAACCTAAGTTCCAGATGTGCTGGAAGAGGACAATCATGGTTGAAAAAGTAATTATACTGTACTAGTATGCTGATAGGCAGACCAAGGGGTATGCCGATCGGTGTACCCCCCCCCCCCCCCCATTTTGAAAAAATTGTCCTTTTCTTTTTTTTGTTCCCATCATCTTCAAATAAGTCCCTTAAAAATTTGATGCTTTACAAAAGAGTCTCTTAGGCATTTTCTTTACTTAAATATTCAAAAAAAATTCAAAAACACATTTCCTTTTTTTTTCTTTTTTTCATCCAAATAAAGCCGCTAGTGAAAAATTAAAAAAAATACATATAGGCTAACTCAATAATTCAAGATAAGAAAAAGTGAAAAATGCATCACTGTATATATATCTCTCATTACTTTTACCTTTTACAAGAATAAAAAAAAAGAAAAAAAAAATTGTCACGACGCAGTCCAGCATATCCACCATCTTGAGGCTCTTGATGAACATGCTTCTCATAATGGTGAGCAATAGACCCCCTAATCATCAAGATTGCCTCTGATTCAGGTTCATGAGCAGTCTCTCAAGGTTCCATGGAAGATTGAGTCATTGTCTTCACATGCTCGGCCACCGAGGCCATCCAATCTTGAATATCTCTCAGCCCAGATGATAAAACGAGCACAACTTGAAAAGAGAACGAATCAACAGTAATGTTCAAAGTTAGTAATAGAGAAATAAGTCAAAAGAACTCGGAATTAAAGTGCATAAGTGAGAATAAAGGATTATGACTCCATCTAGAGAGCCTAATTAGGAAAAAGAAGGAAGCTATCAATTGTTGCTTAGGGGATAATAAGGCAGTGACACCATGGGTCCCCCACCTAGTTGAATATAATAAGAATGAGAGGAGTAATGTTGAAGAATAGAAGACTTCTCCACCACCACCATAGAGCCACTACCAGATGCTAGCATTGAAGAGCCCGATGTAATGCCGCCACCTTTTGTCCCTGCCGATGGTGGAGCCACAGCATCCATGTCATATAAAAATGGTTGAATAAACCAACTAAATGTAAAGTCTAGGTAGTCGTACCCCTACCACCACATCAATATGGAGTGCATAATATTCTCCTTCATCACCACCTCTCATGCCTCATCAGATATATTCCCCATGCTCTTCATGTGGACATAAGCACTCACCAATGGGACCTCCACATCGATCTCCATCACCTGTCTGATTACCCTCTCTCCTTGGTACTAGGCATACCCAAGCTCGTGAGCCAATAGCTGTTGTGATTGGGCATTAATGTCCGTGGCCCCCATTAGTACCAAGGGGTGACTCTAAGGGAAGAACATAGCCTTTACCCAAATAAAATCAATCATCAATATCCGAAACAAAATACAATAAATGCACAAAATCCAAAAATAAAATAAGACATAACTTGATCGCTCGTAAAGGCATTCAACCTCACCCTCACATCCTTAAGGAGAAGAAACTACTTCGATATCCTGTTTTGCCTCCTCTGCTAAGTCTTCTGTTACCACTTCCCCTCCTCATCCTCTTTCAATTGCATCAACCCCACGTTGTGCTCGATCACCTAAGAGAGAAACATGATTTGTCAATAAAAATCTCTATAAAAGAATAACAAAAAAAAAATAATGAAAATAAAAATAAAGTAATTTTTAAAGGTTACCTCCAGAAGATACGTGGTGCTAGTAAAAGTCTGCCGACAATGCCGATTGAAGACATCAAGAAAAGCATAGAGAGATGCTAGCATCAAACTCCCCCATTGATATGTATGAAACTTAGACATAATTGGAAGGAATGCAAGAACCAGGGATGGACATCATCACCACTCGTCACCACCATAAAACCTCCTAACAAAATCAAGACAAAGATGCGGGTCACCTACAAAACTTACTGCCCATGCATAACATCTATCTACTATGATAATAAAGTGTTCTTCAGCACTGACACCTTCATTGACTCTCCGGGACCAATCTATTTGAAGTCTCCTAAAAATGTATGGATTGTCATCTTAGTCAGATGGAGTGACCTATCCACATCCACCTACACCCCCTTACACTCTAAACCTGTCAGCTGATCCACATCAATCGGAGTTACCATCATCTCACCCAACGAGCGCCCAATGTGGACAATATAGCCAATGATTGTGGTGTGTCATCAAAAAATCTCGTAAGGTTACCATACCCACTGACCTCCACCATAAGCGTGACATCCCTGAGAATCTTCTCTCATGCTTTCTTTATCCCCATCATACCCTGAGAGTGGATGACCACTAAGCAATGTCAATCTAGAAAATTCCAAATTGAAAAAATTAATCCCCAACAGAAAAATAAAAACAAAATCAAAATTTCAAAAACAAAATAAAAAAATAAAAATAAATACTCACATAACCATCTAAGTTATTCACCCTCACAGATCGGTGGAGCTTGAATTGCTCCAGGGTAACTCCACTCAATGCCAACCAAGTCATTAGTCTCAACGAAGGAGCTTTTGGCCATTTCTTCCAAAAAATTCTAAAACTCACTTAAGGTTGCTTGTGAGAGAGAGAGTGAGAGAGAGAGAGAGAGAAAGAAGGATTTCGTTTAAGAATTATAAGAACAACAAGTTGCCTCGGCATTTTTCATAATGAGCCAATGGTTATGTCAATCAACACCCCCTGAATGTGCCAATCGGTAGTGCCCCTTAGGAATCACCAAATCCCTTAAGAATTCCATGTCCTGCTTGTCGGCACCCCTCAGCCTGTGCCAATCATCACTCCCTTCAATTTGATTGCAAAAATCATAAAAGGGTCCAAACATTGTTAAAAAATTGTAGAAAAATCTTAAGACCTCTCAAGAATCTAAAATATCAAATTTTACCATAATAACATTTTCTCCACGAAAAATCTCCCAATTTAAAAAAACTCCTCACAAAAATTCAAATAAATTTTGAAAATTCCAAAAAATCACAAAAGAAAAGACTTTCCAAAATGACATTTTCCAATGAAAATACTAAAATCTCAAAAATATCCAAGCATCTCAAAATAATTAAAAATTACAACATCTCTTAGTAAAATCCAAAGCTTTCTAGAGAATTTCCACTTCATTGTACATCTATTCCAAATTTACTTTTCACCACTTAGGTCTATAGAATTGACGGCTTCATCTTTTAGGTCCTCATCATTGACCTCTTTATACTTTTGGTTTATAAAATTGACCTCCTCATCTCTTAGGTCCATAGAATTGACCTTTTCATCCTTAGGTTCAGAGAAATGACCTATTCATCCCCTAGGTTAGCAAATTTTGCCTCTTCCCCATTCTTTACGTTTTTATAATTGACGTCTTTATCCTTTAGGTCCACAAAATAGACTTCCTCATCCCTTAAGAATGCTAAATTGACCTCTTCATCACTTAGGTATGAAGAATTGACATATTCACTCCTTAGGTTCTCAAAACCGATTTTACCCCTCAAATTTGGTTGCGATCCTCTAAATCAACCACTCACACTCTTTAGGTCCTTATAATTTAAACTGGCCTTAAAAATGTCTGTGGCCCTCTAAATCGATTGCTTAGGCTCATTAGGCCCTCAGAATTGACTTTCGCCCTATGAATTGGCCTTGACCCTCTGAATTTGTCACGTGCACCCTTTAGGTCCTCAGAATTGATCTTTTCCCCCAAAATTGGTTGTGATCCTCTGAATTGGTCGCATACACTCTTTAGGTCCTCAGAATCAACCAAGACCCTTAAAATTGTCTACAATCCTCTGGATCGGTTGCATATACTCTTTAAGTCCTCAATATTGAACAAGACCCTCAATATTTGCCTCGACCCGCTGAATTAGTCACATACACTTCTTAGGTCATTATAATTGACCTCGCCCTTTAGAATTGGCAATATCCCCCTTAATCAGTCACTCACCCACCATAGCCCCTCAAAATCAGACCTTTATCCTTAGTATGACCAGAATCTACTCATCCCCATCATAGTTCCCACTCATAGGAACCTAATAAACCTCATTAAAATGTATATCTTTCAATGACATTCGCTTATCCTAAGCTCTCCTATTGAAGGTCTATGTTGACAACTCATTCTAGTACTCTCATATACCCCCCACAAGTTCCCATTAACCCTTTAACCATCGATCCTCTTGTAAACCTTAAAACGGAGGTCACTGAATGCTTGTTGATCTCCATTTGACTTTGGTAAACTCTTTAACTCAAGAGTATATTAAGGAACTTTCATAGGTATATGAATACCTTTCCAATGGTTCATACCGTGCACCAATCAAACTTACAGTTCTCATTTAACACCCCTTTTACCCAAAATGTCATGTGACACTTATCGTTCTTTGTTTAACTTTGGTAAATTCCTGTAACTAAGAGTATATCAACACACTTTCATAGGGCTCTGAAACCCATTTCCAACATTCCATATCATACATGAATCGGATTTACATTTCTCATTTAGTTACCTTTTTACCCCGAAACCCTAAAGCAGAGGTCATTGGATGTCTTCGAGCTCCATTTGACTTTGTTCCACACTCTAACCTGATAGTAAATCAACATAATCTCATATATATCTAAACCCTTTTTCCAATCGTGCATGAAACGGACTTACGATTTCTATTTTATGGTCATTTTTCTAAAAATCTATTTATTGACACCCTTCCACCCCTGACCTTATTGTTTAATCGCATTTTTTTCAAAATCGGTGCACAACCTTTCAAAATCTCCCTTTACATACACCCTCAAAACATTATATTACTCACCCACAACTCACCTTTTCCACCCATTAGTCCACTTTTAAAACCAAAGTACTTTTCCTCAAAAATTAGAATCCAAGTTTCACAAAAGGTCTAAATTTCTAGTATTCAAGTATATTAAACTAGTGCCATTTCGTATTTTTTATTACTTTAAACTTATATTCCTTTTAGATTCTACTTTATCACCCATAATAACCCTTTTTATTATTTATATACTCATAAAACTTATTTTCAAAAAGTCAAAAAACCCAAAAAGAGGGTTTAATTAATAAACCCTAAATTAGAGTTTTATTCCATTTTCTCTATATTTTCACCAATTATGCATGCTTTTCCACTAATCAAAATAGAGAACTATAGTTTTGGTTAAATCCCACCCCTACGTTATTTTAAACTACGTGGACTATGATGCTAATTTCTGGCTACGTAAGTGTTTGATTAGTTATGAATATTGTATTTATTTACCCATTACCTTTATGCATTTCAACCCCCTTAGGTACCTCAATTCTTATATTTATGATCTTTAACTAGACAACCTCCATTATGTATGTACATATATTTTACGAGGTATAATTCAGCTTATGTAGGTGTTATTGGAACTTAGCATGAAGTTTGGTTGCATTATGAGAAAGTTCCGTCATTATGTGCATTTTTAGGGGAATTTTAGTCATTTAAGCAATTAGGTTTCTACTCCTAACACTTTATCTCAATATATTCCTCTAAGATAACTTCACATAGCCTCTGACAGTGCATCATTTAGATCTATAATGAAGAAGTTATGACATTTTTCTTATATTGATCAAAGAAAGAAAAAAAGACAACAACAAAGGATTTAGACCTATAGGTTTCGAATCGATTCGGACCTCGAGCAAATCGATTCACACCTTGTAAGTGTCTAATTTCCCCTGCACCAAATCGATTCAGCCTCTGCTTTGAATTGATTCATCCTCTGTATAGATGACTTCTTTATTTTACAAGCTTTCCATTCTTTGTTTTGGTATAAAAATGTTTTCCCCTCTTTTAATTCATTGTTATTAAATAGTTAGGGTTTGGTTGGTGTTAGGATCTCTTTCCTCCATTTTCTCTCCTAGGGTTGGTGTGTAAAGTTATTATTCATCACCTTCTCCATACATTTAAGTTGTATTTCTTTGTTTCAAGCTTTATTAACTAGTTTTCTTCGTTTGATAATTAGTTTTATCGCTTCCTTTCACTTCCATGTCATTTACAATACTTTGTAGCTAATTTAGTTTAGGTTGATATGGTTGGAATCACCTTGGATTAGTTAGTTGATTTGTTTTGGTGATGGGTTAGACTAGTTTTAATGGGTTAGGTTGTTCTTAGTTTTACGCCACAGACGTTGAAAGATGTATATCATGTATGCACCGTATTTACGATCTTGCGTGTGTAGTATTCAAGATATTTGATGATGCCAAAATCAAATAATCGTTTATGAGAATCTAGGGCATGACAACTCTAGGTTTGATTAATTGTGAAAATAATATTTAATCTTGTAAAGCTTTTCTTCCCATATTATTCTCAATCTATATTTTTTATTCTTTCATGTGTTTATCATAGTTTAAATACATGCCAACTTGTTAACATTTTTTTAAAACACTATCTTTTACACCTTGATTTTTAAAATTAATAAATCAATTAAAATCTAGCATTCATTCCACGTGGATTCAATACCCGAACTAGACGTTATACTCCCGTAAGAGTGTGTGTGTGTATATATAGGTGTGTGCATATCAGGTTGTGTGTGTATACATATATGTATGTCTATAAATGTGTGTTCATATGGTTGAGGAAGACAGAGATGGGTTTTCAGAATGCGTAAACAGAAGGTGTGTGGTATATATATATATATATATATATATATATATATGTTACAGGGCCAAAGGTAGGAGATGAAGTGGGTTAAGGGTAGAAAAAATTTCACGACACCGTATTTTTGGCCTGTTAACTCAACAAAAAAAGTTCTTCAGTACGTGGTCCAGGCGATTGGAAACAACATCCATATATCAAACTGCATACATGAGTAATGAGGGTGTAATTTTGGGGTCGTATGGATGGGTTTTGAGTCGTCCAAATTTAGGCATTCGCTATACGTAACGAAGTGAGTTTTATCAAGCCATGTCTCAACTAATTTTGGCATAGCTCGAGTAGTCAAAATTAGCATCCGAGCTAATTGACATGTTTTTTGGACCTTATAGAACATATACGGGTGTCGAGTTGCATGTTTGAAGTGTCAAAAGTTCAAAAAAAATAACTATGTTTATGAAAACCAAAATTTTGGGTTGTGTTTAGGTTCAATTTTAACACATTTTGGGCGCTCGAAAAATTAATCGGACATTATTGACTTTGAGTCTGAATATCCGAGAATCAATATGTATGGTCATCCGCCTATTCGGATTAGCCGAGACATGCGTTCTACTCGACTAAAGTTTTGTTGAGAAAGGGTTATTTTTTTATAAATTAAAATTACAATATATATATATATATATATATATATATATATATATATACTCTTTAAATCATATTAATTTTAAATAAAGTTAATGATTCATAACATTTAATTTAAAAACGTGAAAAATTATTTAAAAATACTATTAAGTTTACAATAACGCGTAAATTTTATTTTAACACCTAAAATTATATTTTGTCATAATAGGTTATTTTTGGTGATATGCTATTAATAAATCCATTTTATCAAGATTTCAAAAGTAAAACATATTAGTGTAATTCGACTTAAAGAATTACATATTCTTATTTTATTACTCGAAATAGCTATCATTATTTTGTTTGATTTATAAACTGGAGAGAAAACATGTGAGTGGAACTTATTAACTAGATATTGGAATACTAATTCCCAAATAACCAATAAAACCATCAAATCAGCACAGTTGAACATGGCAATCTTAACAACGAACCAATTAAGCTAAAGCTTGAAATTTTGGTAGGCTTTAGCTTTTTAATAGTAAATTTCAATATATTTGATATAATTGTTGTTGATATCACACTGTGATAGCCCTAAATTTCTCTTAGTATGTCTAGGTTATGATACTTACACACTACATATGTTGATAAATATCATTGATATTTGAATATAGATCATTTGGATTAGTTGAAACCCTTATCATCTAATAACTAATTTCATGAGGTTATTATAATGATCGAATCAGTTCACCCATGCACTTATGTTCCAATTATCTTTATTATAAGTATCAGTATTAACTAGAAAGTAGACTATCGTTTTATCCCACGAAATTTTCTTACTTGTCCTACAGTCTTAGATGTTTGAGAGCTTGGATATATTACTACATACGTATGAGTTACACTCTAGTTAGTGTGCCTAGTTGTTTATTTTTTCCCCAAAGGTTTTGGGTTTACATTATTATTTGGTTATACTGATCATGCTTAATTATTTCTATACCCTTCGTAAACTGGTAAGTATGGAATTATCAATTTAAAAATCCTTGATCGTCTTTACAATAACTATTTCTTATGCTTCATATTAGTAAACAATTAATTCCATACGCACTCAAACCTTTATATACATATATTCGTTATAGAATTGGTTAAAATTTGTTCAGTAACATTGTTGATTCCTTTCCTTCTAGTTATTTTTATAAAAAACCTATAGGAAATGATGAACGCTTTAGGTTTCACTTGATATATAGAGACAAGAAGAGGTCTTATTAGAGGAAATGAAACATAAAGAAGTCTGAGAAGAGATTATATAAGCCTTATATAGGGATGAGATTTTTAATATACAGTTGATAACATTTGAGCATCAATAAATCTCTCAGTTTTAAGCATTCATGACTTATTTATGGTTTAGCATTGTTTTAACATAAAACTCGCACCCAAGTAATTGGAGTGTAAAACTTTCCTCACCAAACCATGCCTTCCATTATTCAAATGGAAATCTTATTTTTTGGAAGACATGCACTTAACGGTACGCTAATTGTCCCTCATAGTCAAATAGTATTTTGGATAAACCCTTAAGAATTTCAACTTCTATTATATAGTTATTTAGAGATTCAAATTGTAGGTTGTACATATTAGGTTAATTTTTCTTTTTTACTTTCTAACATGTTTTGTTCAATCAAAGTACTCGTGTTATCCGGAGATCGCTCCTTTTGGATAATATCAATATCTTTGTCTCTTTAACTTGATTCTTGATTCATATCGAGGACAATTCAAGGCTAAGTTAGGGGCTGTGAAATATTCTTACCATTCATTGATAGTTTCTTTGATTTAATTATATGTTCTTCCCAAGTATGCTTTTTAGTTGTAAAAAATTGTAAATTTCAAAAATATTTTCTTTCATTTTTCTCCTTTGTTGGGAATTTTCCCCTTGTTTCTAATGATAAATTTCAATAAATGCTCGATCTAATATATAGTTCAATGATGGATGTTCTCGATTTTAGAAGTTATTATTCCTCAAATCATTTATATTATGAAAAACATCATGATTTAAACTTTAAACCCATGCGCACATGAGCTTTTCTTATTTAAGTGATTTGGTTAAAGATTTTTTTAAGTCAGTGATCTTTTGTTGCATGTGTATATACTTACACTAAGTGACTGTAGCGTCTTTCTTCATTTGTGAGTGTTTATAATTACTTTTGCCTCCTTGTAAATGTTAAAACCTCACCATTTTTTCTTTGATCGCTCTATAATTGAGTTCATTTTGAAATGTGTTCCTTGAGCTTGATTTTCAACATTGTTTCTACTCGAGAATTATATGAAATTTAGGAAAGGATCATAGGTCATCTTTTTTATCCATTCATATTGACCTTAACCTCACCTTTTATGCTTTTCTTACTCAACCCCTTTAATCCTAAATATATCCATTCGTTACATAATCCAAAATCCCATAGACAACTCCACACTGGAGCTTTAAACCATATACACACCTTCCATACATTTGTTTTGAATGATACTTGGGATTTTATGATGTTCCTATTATGTGATTGTAATTAAGCATGTGAGACTAAGAAGAAAAAAGAAAAGGTACGAAAGAAAGTAAAAAAAATTAAAAAACAAATTGAAAAAAGAGAAAAAGAAGAAAATAAAAGAAAGAAAAAGGTTTCCTTAATGTACATAACATTTAATAATATGTGTCACTCTCTTTAGTTATATCCATTGGTTTTTATGGATAATATTTTCTAATTTTGAAATTTTCCCCAATTTTATATTATCCCAAATGTTTAATCCCCAAACACCTTTGAATCCATACATACTCCCTTCCTTTCATAACCTTAAGCCAAAACCTACTTTACAACCTTATAAAGTCCTACGTGATTTAAGGATGATATAAGTCATAATAGTTGCAATAATTTGTGAAAATGCATTTCACCTCATTTGATGAATAATATACTTTCATTCAGAGTATAATTTTTCATTTTATATATAGTCTTTTTCATGGACGACATGTGCGTGAGCTAGTTTCTATTTACATTTACTCTTCATGACCGCATGTCCCGTGTGTATTACACCACGTTCTTAGTTATTTCATTTTTCAGTGTAATCATCGGAGAGGTCTGTATATCATATTTTTCCATTTAATAAAAGTTTTATCAAAATAATTGTTTTCTTGTGCTCACTTTTCCTCCCACTTTTTAAGGTTTCAATTGTGGTGTTGTTGTTCTAATGTTAATAATTACAAAATTTTTAGTAAATTCATTACTCTCCTAATAACATGTTGAAATCCTTTTCATTGTTGTTGAGATTGTATTGTTAATGGTTTGGGCATACCTTTTGAGTAAACTTGATGCTTGTTGATTTCATCGTTGAAAAACCTCATGGGACAAAACGCGTCAACTAGGGTAGCCAAGGGGTTTAACGACTTGTTGTTTATGCTAAAAGTAATAGTTCGCCCATGAAAGTGGAATTTATCTCCTTTGTACATATTTTATACTTATGTATTACTTTAGTCTTATTTCTTTGTATTTAATCGGTAAAGACTAGCAATGTCTAAGTTAGAGGGTGTGATTAGTCATGAATATTGTATTTACCCCTTATCTTTATGCATTTTATCCCCCCCGGCATACCTTAATTCCTATATTTATGCTCTTTAACCATACAACCTCTATTATTTATATATGTTTATATGTTTTGCGAGGTATAATTGAGTTATTTTAGGTGTTACTAGTGCTTAGCGTGAAGTTTGGTTGCATTTCAGAAAAGTTCTATCATTATGCATATCTTCATGGTCATTTAATCATTTAATCATTTGTTTTTTTGTCCCAAACACTTTAGGGAACTGTAAACCTTTGATCTAGCTTCGTATATCCTCCAACCGAGAATCGTTCTGATTTATAATGAAGAAGTTACATCATTCTTATTGGTTGATCTAAGAAAGAAACAAGACAACAACTAAAGAATTCATATATGAAGGTTTCGAATCGATTCAGCCCTTGACCGAATCGATTCACACCCTAGCAATGACGAATTTCCCTTGTACCAAATTGATTCGGCCCCAGTATAATTGAATTCTTTGTTTTACAAGTTTTCCATTCTTAATTTTGGTACAAATATGTCTACACTCTTTTAATTCAGTATTATTATATAGTTAGGGTTTGATTGGTGTTGGGAGATCTTTCATCCATTCCCTCTCCTAAAGATGGTGTGTAAGGTTACTATTCATCATCTTGTCCATATATAAATTGTAGTTGTTTATTCCATGCTTTATTAACTAGCTTTCTTGCTGTAGGAGGGTAGTGAGACTGGGGTCTATGAATAACTGGAAAGGGTGAGGCGTGACCCACTCCAATGGACGCTGTCTGCAAGTCTTCAAGGTCTCCTGGTGCAACTTTTGAAGAAAACTTCTCCTTCTGGTAACAATGGAACTCAAGCTTCAACTCACTCCCTGCAAGAAGATGAACTTTCACAGCAAAAATAGCAATTTTCTCAAGGGAAACACCTGAGAGTGATGGCTGTCAGTGGGGAGTGAAGGAACAAAGCACTCAGCACTAAGAGAATGAGCAGGGAGAGAATACTAGGTAGGTCTGGTGATATTTTAGCAGAGTAACAGTGCAATTTTCTATCTCTCTATCCGTCCCTATGACCTTTCCCAGGGGTCCTATTTATACTTGGGCACTAAGGCTGGGTTGGCACTTTTGGCCCCAAAACTTAGAGGGTTGGTGAGGGACAAAGTCTGCAGTGTACTATTTGTCCCTACCTGCAGGCAGGTCTGCCTGTCCCTTCTGGCAGATGCCCCCCCTGGCGCCGACCAAAGTTCAAAAGCAAATATGTCTTCTAATGGAGACAAAATATCTGATTTGCTAAATATCTTTTGAAACGGTAACTTTGATAAAAACTTTGTAAACTTGAGGGGGGGTCTCGAGGACCACCTCCTCTAAAATATTTGCAAGCTTGAGGGGGGTCTCGAGGAACCCCTTCTAAAATCAATTTTCTTGAGAGGGGTTTAGAGGACCCTCTCCTCTAAAATCATTTTATAAATAGTTCTTTTCTTGTGAGCAGCCAGACCTTTGGCTGCTCACTTCACTTGTGACTAAGTGTGAGGTGTGCGAGGATTGGGTGACTCTAGGGTCTCCTACTAGTATTCTCTCAATCCTATAGTGCTAAGTGGTTGAGCTTGCTCAACATACCTTGTCCCTCAGCCGCCAAGCCAAAACTCCCAGGAGGTCCCAATGCGCCTGTTTGAGCCCTGCTTGGTCGACTAGGCAACCTGTACAAGAAAGTAAAGTGTTAGTGATGTTGTTCATTTAGAGACTGCCGTTTCATGATGGAAACCCCTGTAGCAGCACTTCTCGAATAACATTTCTGCAGTGACCCTTGCAGTGGCGCTGACTCTTGCGGTGACGCCGACTCTCTCAACTGTCATTATTATAGTGGCCCTTGAAGCGGCGCTGGCACTTGAAATGGCGTCGACCTTTGTCCTGGCGCCGACGCTCGAAGTGGCGCTGATGTTTGAATCTGCGCTGACATGTGAGGCGGCGCCGACCCTCGTCGTGGTGCCGACGCTCGACGTGGCGCCGACGCTCGAAGTAGTGCCGATACTTGCGTCGGTGCTGGCATGTGAGGCGGCGCTGACCTTTGTCGTGGCGCCGACGCTCGAAGTGGCGCTGAACTTTGAATTGGCACTGACATGGGAGGTGGCGCCGACCTTTGTCGTGGCGCCGACGCTCGAAGTGGCGCCGACGCTCGATGTGGCGCCGATGCTCAAAGTAGCGCTGATACTTGTGTCGGTGCTGGCATGTGAGGCGGCGCCGACCTTTGTCGTGGCGCAGACGCTCGAGGTGGCGCCGACGCTCGAAGTGGCGCTGAACTTTGAATTGGCGCTGACATGTGAGGCTGCGCCGACCTTTGTCGTGGCGCCGACGCTCGAAGTGGAGCTGGAGCTTGAATCGGCGCTGACATGTGAGACGGCGCCGACCCTTGTCGCGGCGCCGACGCTCGAAGTGGCGCTGGTGCTTGAATCGACGCTGACATGTGAGGCGGCGCCGACCTTTGTCGTGGCGCCGACGCTCGACGTGGCGTCGACGCTCGAAGTGGTGCTGAACCTTGAATTGGCACTGACACGTGGGGCGGCACCGACCTTTGTCGTGGCACCGGCGCTCGAAGTGGCGCCGACGCTCGAAGTGGCGCCGACGCTCGAAGTGGCGTTGATGCTTGAATCGGCGCTGACATGTGAGATGGCGCCGACCCTTGTCGCGGCGCCGACGCTCGAAGTGGCGCTGATACTTGAGGTAGGGCTGACGCTTGAAGTGGCGCTGACACTTGAAGCGGTCGCTGATACCTGAGACGGCGCCGACCCTTGTCGCGGAGCCGATACTTGAAGCGGCGCTGACCCTTGTGTCGACGCTGGTATTTGAAGCGGCGCCGACACTTGCAGCGGCGCTGGACCTTGCAACGGCGTTGGCACTTGCAGTGGCGCTGACACTTGCAGCGTCGTTGACACTTGCAGCGGCGCTGATACTTGCAGTGGCGCTGGGGGTTCCTGCTGAATATGAGTTTCTGCCGGGACCCTGGGGTGGTTCCTTCTTAAAACAAGTTTCTGCCGGGACCCTGGGGGGTTCCCGCCCAATATGAGTTTCTGCCGGGACCCCGGGGGGTTCCTGCTCAATATGAGTTTCTACCGGGACCCCGGGGGGGTTCCTGCTCAATATGAGTTTCTGTCGGGACCCCGGGGGGTTCCTGCTCAATATGAGTTTCTACCGGGACCCCGGGGGGGGGGGGGGGTTCCTGCTCAATATGAGTTTCTGTCGGGACCCTGGGTTTCTTCTCAGTATTTTTTAATAAAATAATATTTTTACTTTTTTTTATAGGTAGACACCCTTCTACATTAGCCCCTCGTGCAAAGTCTTTTGTGTTGGGTAGACCAAAAGGCTTTATACACCATAAATTCATTTATTTTCTGGGACCCTAGGATTTCTTCATCATTGCCTTTAGGGTCATTAAATGTTATGTCACTTCATCCCAAGTTTTGTAAATGAGGACACTTATAGTGGACCTCCTTATCTCAGTATAAACTTGGGCGGAGGGGTTAACTGAGGTGATCCCCTCACCCTTGGCCTTCTTCTGTTGGCCTTTCCTCTTAGGCGGAGGGGTTACTCGCGATGGGGCCCCCGCCCTTGGTCTTCCTCTGTGGCCTTCTGTCTTGGGCTGAGGGTTACTCGCGGTGCGCCCCTCGCCCTTGACCTTTATCTGTGGCCCTTCATCTTGGGCGGAGGGGTTACTCGCAGTGAGCTCCTCTCCCTTGGCCTTCTTCTGTGGACTTTCATCTTGGGCGGAGGGGTTACTCGCGGTGTGCCCCTCGCCCTTTGCCTTCTTCTGTGGCCTTCTATCTGAGGCGGAGGGGTTACTCTCGATGAGCCCCTCGCTCTTGGCCTTCTTCTTTGGCCTTCTATCTTGGGCGGAGGGGTTACTCACGGTGATCCCCTCGCCATTGGCCTTCTATCTTGGGCGGAGGGGTTACTCGCGGTGAGCCCCTCGCCCTTGGCCTTCTTCTGGGGCCTTTCATCTTGGGCGGAGGGGTTGCTCGCGACGGGCCCCTCGCCCTTGGCCTTCTTCTGCGGCCTTCCATCTTGGGCGGAAGGGTTGCTCGCGGTGAGTCCCTCTCCCTTGGCCTTCTTCTGTGGCCTTATATCTTGGGCGGAGGGGTTGCTCGCGGTGATCCCCTCGCCCTTGGCCTTTTTCTGTGGCCTTCTATCTTGGGCGGAGGGTATGCTCGCAGTGAGCCCCTCGCCCTTGGCCTTCTTCTGGGGCCTTTCATCTTGGGCGGAGGGGTTGCTCGCGGTGTGCCCCTCACCCTTGGCCTTATTCTGCGGCCTTCCATCTTGGGAGGAGGGGTTTCTCGCAGTGAGCCCCTCGCCCCTGGCCTTCTTCTGTGGCCTTCCATCTTGGGCGGAGGGGTTGTTCACGGTGAGCCCCTCGCCCTTGGCCTTATTCTGTGGCCTTCCTTCTTGGGCAGAGGGGTAACTCGTAGTGAGCCCCTCGCCCTTGGCCTTCTTCTGGGGCCTTTCATCTTGGGCGGAGGGGTTACTCGCGGTGAGCCCCTCGCCCTTGGCCTTATTCTGTGGCCTTCCATCTTGGGCGGAAGGGTTGCTCGCGGTGAGTCCCTCGTCCTTGGCCTTCTTCTGTGGCCTTCTATCTTGGGCGGAGGGGTTACTCGCGGTAAGCCCCTCACCCTGAGTTCTTTTCTGTAGCATTAAGTTTGGGAAGAGAGGGCACTCAAGGTGGATCCCCTAGACCTAGGCTATTTTCTGTCAAACTTGCAATCTTGGGCAGGTGGAGCCACTATAAGTGGATCCCCACACTCCAAGCTATTTTACTATTTGTTCACTTGGTTGAGGACTTCTCAATATTAGCCCCCTTGTGCAGAAGTGTCTTGTAATGTCGAGGGACTTGTGCACGAAACTGTCGTACCTTTTATTTATACTTGGCAGTTGCTCAAGACTATGAGCACTCCGGTGCCCTTGGAGCCTTAGGTGCTAAACTATCGCACTTTATATTTATACTTGACGCTTGCTCAAGACTGTGAGTGCTCCGGTGCCCTTGGATCCTTAGGTACTAAACAGTTGTACCTTATGTTTATACTTGGCACTTGCTCAAGACTATGAGCGCTCCGGTGCCCTAGGAGCCTTAGGTGCTCATCTGGAGAACCTTACGTTTATACTTAGCACTTGATCAAGACTGTGAGTACTTCGATGCCCTTGGAGCCACAGGTGCTCAACTGGCGCACCTTATATTTATATTTGGCACTTGCTCAAGACTGTGAGCGCTCTGATGCCCTTGGAGCCTTAGGTGCTCAACTGGCGCACCTTATATTTATACTTGGCACTTGCTCATGACTGTGAGCGCTCCGGTGCCCTTGGAGCCTTAGGTACTAAACTGTTGTACCTTATGTTTATACTTAGCACTTGCTCAAGACTGTGAGCGCTCCGGTGCCCTAGGAGCCTTAGGTGCTCATCTGGAGAACCTTACGTTTATACTTGGCACTTGCTCAAGACTGTGAGCACTTCGATGCCCTTGGAGCCACAGGTGCTCAACTGGCGCACCTTATATTTATATTTGGCACTTGATCAAGACTGTGAGCGCTCCGATGCCCTTGGAGCCTTAGGCGCTCAACTGGCGCACCTTATATTTATACTTGGCACTTGCTCATGACTGTGAGCGCTCCGGTGCCCTTGGAGCCTTAGGTACTAAACTATTGTACCTTATGTTTATACTTAGCACTTGCTCAAGACTGTGAGCGCTCCGGTGCCCTAGGAGCCTTAGGTACTAAACTGTTGTACCTTATGTTTATACTTGGCAGTTTCTCAAGACTGTGAGCGCTCCGATGCCCTTGGAGCCTTAGGTACTAAACTGTCGTACCTTATATTTATATTTGGCAGTTGCTCAAGACTGTGAGCGCTCCAGTGCCCTTGGAGCCTTAGGTGCTCAACTGGCGCACCTTATATTTATACTTTTATAAATATTTTTTGTGTTCCCACACCTATTGCCTTATTTTATTAGGTGGAGATATACTATTGAGTAAAAAAAAATGCATAAGGAGGCACCTTGACCCATATAGAATAACTTGTCATTTCATAAGCATTAAACTTTGTTAAGAAGGTATAATTGATAACTCATACTCTTTTTTTTACTAGATATTTCCTTCCACATTAAGTGAGATTGCTCATGAAGCATGTTGGAGTCAAGTATACTTCCCTAGGGTCAATTTTAGACTTGAACCTTTTATCAAGGCTTCATACATTTGCTTGCTAGCCCCACTGCTTGAATCCAAGCGTGTGAGAGAATAAAATGTTCACTAAAGCAACTATGATCTTTTAGCTGCACAACATAACTTTTTGGACTGTATATCAATAGTGGACATCTTCAAACAATTAATATGACTAAAATAATGATGCCCGTGGTATAGTAATAAATACTTTCAAAGTCATTTATACTTTGAACAAATGGGGCAAACGTGTTTGAGGGAAGTATTAGGATGTCTTATCCTTCCTCACATAATGAATTACTCTTATTCAAACTATTTAACATTAATTAAATGTGAAATTACTCACATGAACTATTCTGAATAATTAAATCTGAGGCTTTTAGGATTATCGATCGAAACTTGAATATTCCTAAAACAAACTTTGTTAAAACACGCAAATATGGGAGCTATGAGTTTGGGCAACACTATTCTTGTACCCTCAAGTGTACAAACTTGGTTTGTAAATTCAAGCAACCCCTGGCCACGTAAACGATCGGGTCATAAATTCGAGCAACCTCTATTTTTTTTTTTTATGAAATTAAAAGCATAAAAATATCGGTTGTAAATTCGAGCAATCCTTATCTGTGATACTTTCTTATGAATGAACACTTATATTTTTCTAGGAAGTTTATACCAAGAAAATCACAAGTGTATGTACTTGGGCTTCTTTCCATTTTACCCTGTATTTGAAATCAAATATTATGTGAAATTAATCACATACACTATTTCAAGGATACAACTTGAGAAATTCCAAAGTATCTTAATTATTAAATAATAATAATAATAATAATTTTATTATTATATCAATTATTTTGCTGGGCACAAGGCGCTTCATATTGTATGGGCGTCTCGCTTGTATTTCGAGCAATGTGTAAGAAACATACCAATCTGGTCTTAGTTTCGAGGAAAGCAACTGCCTTGATAAGAGATAAATAGTTCATCGTAAAAAAAATACTCTCTTAAAGAGATGGCACTTGTCAAAACACTTGTCTTATTATATCTTCCTTGTTATAAGACACAAATACGAGGGATATATTTGGACAATCCTTTACTTTGGTTGATGTTGGGAATCCCAGAACTAATGTGAGAGACCCTTTTTTTAATACATATTTTATAAAATGCCATAAAATAGACGAGAGGGTTATTTTTAAACCCAACTTCTAAAACTATTTGCCCTTACTCGAAACAGGGGGAATTATTTGTGTATTTCTTGGAACCCCCGTCTTTTTCCTTTCTTTTACATCCAATAAAGTAGACGAGTTCGTAAGGGAAACACGCTTCGAGAGACTGGTAGGAAATTAGAGTCAGTCTCGCTCTAATATTTGAACCTGACTATTCCTAGTAGTGGGTCCTCGCACACTTGACTTTTTAAACCCTTGATATTTCTTTTGTAGCTTTAGAAATAAATAGTGAGAAGACAGCTGTTGGGTTCCATGTCTTGGGTTCCTCGTCTTCTTAAAAAAAAAATTCAAAATACACACCTGTTGCTGTTGGGTTCCTCGCACACTTAAGAAACCCTCTCGCCCCTTCTTTTTGAACATCTCATTTTTTCTATCTAATAGTTAAACATACTCCTTCCAATATGAGAAACGAGAAAGACGCCAGACGAGATCTGCTCATCTCAAATCGAAGGCACGAGATCTGCTCATCTCATCCTTCGTTCAAGTGTACTGCAAACTCAAGATTAAAGCAAGTCGATGTAAGCTTAGATTCCCGGGAGTCACAAACTATCATTGTGAATTCTTCTAGCAAGCTTGAGACAATTCTTCAAGTTGGTTGAAAGAGTGAGAGATATATATATATATATATATATATATATATATATATATATATATATATATATATATATATATATATATATATATATATATTGTAACAGTTGCTCGATTTTGTTCCTCTTCCATAACTGTTTCGATTTTGAACAAAAAGCACTCACGAGGAGATGAGGGGGTTTCATCCACAAAACATGGAATTCATATTGGATGATGAATCAAAGCTATTTTATGTTCCTATTATCAAGACTGTTCTGATTCTCAAGATTTAGGCGGTTCAGGTTTGATTGGCCACTCGGGCATATCTTGTGGCAAACAAAACCTTTACTGTAAGAAGTCCAGAAGGCAGAGACGTCAAGTCCCTCGTCTTCGTCAAATTTTTTTTCATTTTTTTTTGTTTTGGGCTTTATAGCATCTGAGATATAATTTTTTTTTAATATGGTTTGCAGGTTCCTCGCCAAATAGCAGTACAATTTTTTTTATATGAGGGCGAGGAGCAGTTTTGAGACTTACGGGTCTTTATTTCGTATATCCCTTTGCTCGACAAAGTTCTTAGGAGAAAAGGGATGTTGGTAATAAATCACGAGGATGCTGATGTTGGATGACCATTGATTGTGGCTCTCCACTGTGACTGTGGTCGCTTCTCAATTTGAGGACGAGGTCTGGTCTAGCTATACGTTTGGATTTTTTTTTTTTTATACATATATTTTTCTTTTGATTTTGGTCATTTGTTGTTTGGTAAAATGACCACGAGGAAGCGATGAGCAAATTGTAGACAAATTTGGTTTGACTAAATCTAATAGTTTTGGTTTGTGCAAGTCAGTTATAAACAGTGGAGGGAGTTTGTGTGAACAAACTTTGTGGAGGGTTCCTCGCCTAATTTTGGACGAGCAGGTCCTTCAAAACTTTTTTATTGGGTCAAGCATTCATTTGAAAGAAAATGATCAACTTGACCGGAAATCTGTCTATTTTTTATTTTCTTTTTTACTTTTCTTTTTTACTTGGGGAATCATTCCTCGAGAGTAATCCTGACGCATTTTATGTAAAATTCTTGATTGTTTGTACATATGAGATAGACTAGTGGGTCTCTTATCTTACTGTTGAGCAACCCAAACTAACTGGTTCTGTATTTTGAAAATCTTATCTTAGCAAGTCTTGTCGAGGAACCCAATCTAGGCTTTCCTTATTTAATTGTCGAGTAACCCAACCTTTTGTGATAAAACATCTTCACAAAGGATAGCTATAAAGTTGATGCTAACATTTGTACTTTTTAGACTTCTCGATGGACGGTATTATGAGTATAATAAATGTGATTACACCAATTCTTGCCGTAATCAACTAATCAGTTTTATCTTTTGATTTTATATTATCTTATTTTATTCATCATAATAAAAATAAAATAATAAACTACATGCTCTGGTGGTCCCTTCTCTTTTCATAATATTTAACAAGAGGACATGTGGCTTTGAAAATTGCAAACAGTTAAGTGGATAAAATTCGTAAAATTAATTATGAAAAATCCCTTTTTTTTAAGTGAGCTATACCAATAAAGAACTATTATGCATGTTTTTGCATTTTATCACTGGACATTTAAAAAATTATAGCATGTGTGATTTTATTTTTTTTATCAAGTAAATCAGCCAGCATATGTATGAAATGCTCATAAAATATAAATCAAGACTTGTGAAATGAACATATTCAACAAGTTATAAAGCAAGGTAATTTACTTAGCTGATCGGGAGTAAGATATGTTTACACATGGTCCTTTGTGCATTGGTTCTCCGCCCATGGGTTCCTCGCGCGTCGGCTTCCCCTCCGTGGGTATCTCGACCTCATCCTTCGTCTAAACTGCTGTCACGACTTTTCCACAACTTCTCTGTTAGCGGCGAGGGACCCCCAGGGTTCCTCGACCATGAGTTCCTCACGCGTCGACTTCCGATCCGGTGTGTCTCGACCTCATGCTTCGTCGAGACTGCTGCCACAACTTCTCTATTGGCGGCGAGGGACACCCAGGGTTCTTCGACCATGAGTTCCTCACGCGTCAACTTCCCATCCGGGGTGTCTCGACCTCATGCTTCGTCGAAACTGCTGCCACGACTTTTCCACAACTTCTCTGTTGGCGGCGAGGGACCCCCAGGGTTCCTCGCCCATAATTTCCTCACGCGTCAACTTCTGATTCGGGGTGTCTTGACCTCATGCTTCGTCGAGACTGCTGCCACAACTTCTCTGTTGGCGGCGAGGGACACCCAGGGTTCCTCGACCATGAGTTCCTCACGCGTCAACTTCCCATCCGGGGTGTCTCTCCCATGCGTTTCTTATGAGTTGGTGTTTCTCTAGTCGAGGCCTTGGAACCTATGGGTTCCTCGTCGAAAAAAATATTTTTTCATGAGGGTTCTTTGCAATTGTGGGGGGGTACACCTTGGAAGTAGGGTTCTTTGCAATTGTGGGGAGGTACACCTTGGAAGTATGGGTTCTTTGCAATTTTGGGGGCCTCTACCTCTGAGAAGAGGAGAGTTTCTCGACTGTGGGTTTTGCACTGTAACCAATGGCTGATGGCACTTCTCTGACCACCTCATCTTCTCCTCAAGCTTGGAAAGACTATGTGCGCACTAATGGGTAGGGGTCCTGCTACTCATCATACCGAAGAGGGCCCTCCATCTAAGAAGAGGAGAGAAACTTCCTAGCCTCCTCCATATTAACAATTTTGTAGGGTGATTCCTCCAAACCCATACCCTTGGCTGCTGGTGAACTTAACGGGCACCATTACTTAATCTGTCGACAACACTTTCCGTGGCGGAGCTACTTCTGCCGGAATCATTGTAGAAGTGGTTGCTCCACTTTCTGTGGCAGTTGCTGGTATTACACAGCCTTGACCCAAATTTTCCATGTCTACATTATTTTGTTTCAAAATTAAAAAACATGCTCATAAGGTAGATACCCGTCGCCGGAGCCACTGCCAGTGAACTAGTCTGCCCTCCCTGAGGAGCAGGTACTCTAGCTCCGGTCACCACCACATCCACCTGAGTGGCCTGGTCTCTTTGATCTCCATTCCCAGATGGAATGTCTTCAAACACTAGCTTCTTAGAAACATGAAAACCTTCTATGTCCATTGAAGTGAGGATACCTCCCCAGCAGAGTCGCCAAATGTAGGAGGGTAGTGAGACTGGGGTTTATGAATAACTGGAAAGGGTGAGGAGTGACCCACTCCAATGGACGCTGTCTGCAAGTCTTCAAGGTCTCCTGGTGCAACTTCTGAAGAAAACTTCTCCTTCTGGTAACAATGGAACTCCAGCTTCAACTCCCTCCCTCCAAGAAGATGAACTTTCACAACAAAAATAGCAATTTTCTCAAGGGAAACACCTGAGAGTGATGGCTGTCAGTGGGGAGTGAAGGAACAAAGCACTCAACACTAAGAGAATGAGCAGGGAGAGAATACTAGGTAGGTCTGGTGATATTTTAGCAGAGTAACAGTGCAATTTTCTATCTCTCTATCCGTCCCTATGACCTTGCCCAGGGGTCCTATTTATACTTGGGCACTAAGGCCGGGTTGGCACTTTTGGCGCCAAAACTTAGAGGGTTGGTGAGGGACAAAGTCTGCAGTGTACTATTTGTCCCTACCTGCAGGCAGGTCTGCCTGTCCCTTCTGGCAGATGCCCCCCCGACGCCGACCAAAGTTCAAAAGCAAATATGTCTTCTAATGGAGACAAAATATCTAATTTGCTAAATATCTTTTGAAACGGTAACTTTGATAAAAACTTTGTAAACTTGAGGGGGGGTCTCGAGGACCACCTCCTCTAAAATATTTGCAAGCTTGAGGGGGGTCTCTAGGACCCCCTTCTAAAATCATTTTTCTTGAGAGGGGTTTAGAGGAACCTCTCCTCTAAAATCATTTTATAAATAGTTCTTTTCTTGTGAGCAGCCAGCCCTTTGGCTGCTCACTTCACTTGTGACTAAGTGTGAGGTGTGTGAGGATTGGGTGACTCTAGGGTCTCCTACTAGTATTCTCTCAATCCTATAGTGCTAAGTGGTTGAGCTTGCTCAACATACCTTGTCCCTCAGCCGCCAAGCCAAAACTCCCAGGAGGTCCCAACGCGCCTGTTCGAGCCCTGCTTGCTCGACTAGGCAACCTGTACAAGAAAGTAAAGTGTTAGTGCTGTTGTTCATTTAGAGACTGTCGTTTCATGATGGAAACCCCTGTAGCAGCACTTCTCGAATAACATTTCTGCAGTGACCCTTGCAGTGGCGCTGACTCTTGCGGTGACGCCGACTCTCTCAACTGTCATTATTATAGTGGCCCTTGAAGCGGCGCTGGCACATGAAACGGCGCCGACCTTTGTCCTGGCGCCGACGCTCGAAGTGGCGCTGATGTTTGAATCTACGCTGACATGTGAGGCGGCGCCGACCCTCGTCGTGATGCCGACGCTCGAAGTGGCGCCGACGCTCGAAGTAGTGCAGATACTTGCGTCGGTGCTGGCATGTGAGGCAGCGCTTACCTTTGTCGTGGCGCCGACGCTCAAAGTGGCGCCGACGCTTGAAGTGGCGCTGAACTTTGAATTGGCGCTGACATGGGAGGCGGCGCCGACCTTTGTCGTGGCGCCGACGCTCGAAGTAGCGCTGGTACTTGCGTCGGCGCTGGCATGTGAGGCGGCGCCGACCTTTGTCGTGGCGCCGACGCTCGAGGTGGCGCCGACGCTCGAAGTGGTGCTGAACTTTGAATTGGCGTTGACATGTGAGGCGGCGCCGACCTTTGTCGTGGCGCCGATGCTCGAAGTGGCACCGACGCTCGAAGTGGCGCTGGTGCTTGAATCGGCGCTGACATGTGAGACGGCGCCGACCCTTGTCGCGGTGCCGACGCTCAAAGTGGCGCTGGTGCTTGAATCGGCGCTGACATGTGAGGCGGCGCCGACCTTTGTCGTGGCGCCGACGCTCGAAGTGGAGTCGACGCTCGAAGTGGCGCTGAACCTTGAATTGGCGCTGACACGTGGGGCGGCGCCGACCTTTGTCGTGGCGCCGACGCTCGAAGTGGCGTTGATGCTTGAATCGGCGCTGACATGTGAGATGGCGCCGACCCTTGTCGCGGCGCCGACGCTCGAAGTGGCGTTGATACTTGAGGTAGCGCTGACGCTTGAAGTGGCGCTGACACTTGAAGCGGTCGCTGATACCTGAGACGGCGCCGACCCTTGTCGCGGCGCCGATACTTGAAGCGGCGCTGACCCTTGTGTCGGCGCTGGTATTTGAAGCGGCGCCGACACTTGCAGCGGCGCTGGACCTTGCAACGGCGTTGGCACTTGCAGCGGCGCTGACACTTGCAGCGTCGTTGACACTTGCAGCGGCGCTGATACTTGCAGTGGCGCTGGGGGTTCCTGCTGAATATGAGTTTCTGCCGGGACCCTGGGGTGGTTCCTTCTTGATACAAGTTTCTGCCGGGACCCTGGGGGGTTCCCGCCCAATATGAGTTTCTGCCGGGACCCCGGGGGGTTCCTGCTCAATATGAGTTTCTGCCGGGTCCCCGGGGGGTTCCTGCTCAATATGAGTTTCTACCGGGACCTCGCGAGGGGTTCCTGCTCAATATGAGTTTCTGTCGGGACCCTGGGTTTCTTCTCAGTATTTTTTAATAAAATAATATTTTTACTTTTTTTATATGTAGACACCCTTCTACAAGGTGAACTCTTCCTCATAGTCTGCCACTGATCGGTCACCCTGCACTAAATCACTGAATTTCTTCCTCATCTTAACCTCTACTGGTGGTGGAAAGTATTTGCGGTCGAATCGCACCCAGAACTCTGCTATCGACATCAAGTCTCGCTCCTCGGCAGTGGTAACTAACTCCCACCACTGTAAGGCTGCCCCCGACAGATGAAAGGTAGCAAGCATCTGTTTCTGTACCTCAGTAGACTCCAGCATGCGCAGATGGCGCTGAATGTTCTTCTTCCAGTCACAAGCCTCTACTACATCTGTGCTACCCCGAAACTCAGGTGGGTGACCCTTCTCAAAGGTCTCCCTAACTCTCTGCCAAGATGGTGGCCCCACTGGAGCCTGAACTGCTTGTGCCACTGGAGGCGGTGCCTGGGGCTGTGGAGAATGAGCTTTCATAGCTCGCATTGCTGTCTCGACCGCTTGTGCCACTATCACTGCCACCTGAGTAGTGGAAATCAACTCGGGTGGGGGTGGTGGTGGCGGTACCTATGGCTCCTGGTGAGCCTCCCTGACCTCATCCCTAGCCTCAGCCCTTTCTGCTCTCAGTCTCCTCGGTGGCATCTGAAATAAATTGAATCATATAAGTACACAATTTACACAAAAATATTCACAGCTGAAATACGATATCTCACAAGCGGAAAATGAATCAACAGTCCTAATAATAGGGCTCTATAACAACCGAGTGCTACGCTGAAACGTAGAAAGCTGCACAGATCCTAAGGACACTAGAACCTGATGCTTTCATACCATCCGTGACGCCCTGCCTAATTAATCCCAAGTGATCATTCGTACATCAAGTTAGAACAGGTTTCTCAATTGGATCATTCTTAGCATCACTGTCGTCTTTTTAATTACTAACTACCTAAGTGAGAAAAATAGACTAGTGCCAATTTTTATCTTTCAATTAATTAAATAAAACTCATGCGGAACATAAAATAATACACAATCACACTAAACTGAAATAACCATCCACAAATAAAATACCTAACCGAATAAACCATCGGTCAAAATATCCAATACAAGTAAAGACAAGAACACAATCTCAACAAGTCTAATACTAATAAATGAAATGTGAGCGACATGCTCAGATAACTACTAAAGGGTCTCTACACGAATGAAAGAATGAGTCGTCTATTAAAAACCCCGCAACATCCACATGTGCTGCAGCAATGGATACCTGGAATAGAGTCAAGCCTAGCGTCCCTGTGGCTGGACACCTAAAAGGTTTTTAAATTTTTTTATAGCAAGGGTTAGTACCCAAAAACATTTGAAATTATTTAACAGATGATTAACTTGCAGTATTAAATAAATATGCATGCTCTTCATATTTTAGTTAGTGCCGCACTCTCTTGAGGACTTCCTTACCCCTCCTCTAATGTGCACTACTAAAGCATTCATCTAATTTACCAAGGCCCTACTCTCCTGACCCAACACTTATGTTACCCCTTTCATTTAACCTACTCTAACCGAGTATACCTTAAATCATGATTTTTAAGTTATTATAAACATCAACTTAATTAAATCATTACCCTTCTTAATTTCATATAACACTCACACCTGTTATACACATAATACATTTTTCACTATGTATTAATTATCCCATATATAATTATTTACCTAATTATATATTTAAATCATATTGCAGTATTCACAAACATACTTGAAACAACATTTAATACTAATATCCAACTGAGTAAAAATACTGACAAAATATAATTTCTCTAAAGTGCTATCCCACTAGGTATATTCACATAACCTAGTTACCCAAATCAGAATCGCTCACTAACTTGGTTTGACATATGATTGGAGGCGGTCATATTCCTTCCCTGAAAGTGAGATGCCCCTCACCCCATATAACGGACGCTATGACCTGGGAATATACTCGCCCTACTCCTCAAGTTAGGTGATTCATCCACTACGCGCAACCTCCCCTATAGCACTAGAGTATATAATAATAATATTCAATCACTGATATTAATGCACACACTATATATATACTATCACACACCGTATATATATATATATATATATATATATATATATATATATATATATATATATATATACATATAAAATGTCCCGGCTACACCATGTACTAAATCCGTAACCCAAGCCTATTTAAATTATAAAGAGTTTATTGTCTAACCCTAATTATTAATTAATTCGCACATCAATTAATTAAGTCACCTTTGGTGTCACCCCCACCATAAAATTGAACTTACTCTCGTAGCCCGAAATAACCTCACCCGAGTTTAAATTCCCGACTCCCAGATTTTTAATCATGACGTGTCACCCAAAAACTCCCTCAAATCCTAATTAACTTTACTCACGTATTATTATATTTAAACTCATGTGTTAATTTCTCAATAATTAATTACATAAAGATTATTATATAAATTCCCTTTTATATACATAACTGGGCGAATCTGCCAAATTCTGCCGACCTTAGATCGATCGACCCCAGACCTTCGATCGATCGATCGAGCAGGTCTTTGTCTTCTTCGCGAAGACAGAATCAGCCATAGACGAAATTTCTCAAACCCTAGTTTCTTTTACCAGTAACCTCAAGCCTTCTTAGCATTAATACATGTTATAAACCTTATTAGGGATCCCCAGAATGTCCATTAACATTATTAATTTGTCCATTAACTACGATTTTTGAATTTGGAACAAAATTCATCTTTAACCCTTAACCCATTTACACTCCAAATTCCTTCATCAAATTCATTTCTAATTGTCCCGATATCATCTTACCAGATATGTATCAACTTATAAATATAAGGTTTTATATGAATACTTACTCAAATTCATAAATCAGATTAATGTATTCAAAATCCCATGTTTATGCCATGAACACCCAAAACGAATTTTTAATCAATCACATCACATAACTATGAATTGAAAAATAGATTAAATACTATTGCAAGTTATCCACTTGCCTTAGGTTTCGTAGTGTCTGATTTGGAGATGAATTCCAAGGTTGAAGATGACTCTTGTTGGCTCTCTAGCGATCCCAAATCTTCCTTTGACTGCTATTAGGATTCCTTAACTCACTTAGCCTTTTTTCTAAACTCACCTCAGCCGTTTACTTATTTCCTCTAATTTAACAATTAAACTAAATCCCGTTTTTTGCCTAATGGTCCAAGCCCAAGTGACCCAAATGCCCCCGTATGGGCCCGGCTATGTTTAAAAATGCCCTGTGACCCGTTTACTACCCCCGGGTACACTTTTCCGACTATCTCGGCCCATTCGAACTCAACTGTACACTCAGAATTGGTATCCAAATTAATTTATAAAAATACTTATTCCCCACCCCTTTTAGTCTATACCGACTCCCGATTGAGATAAGTGCATACCCCGTCATTAATACTCGAAATGATGTAAATAAATTATTACTATTCACTTAGTAATTAAATCCCCCTAAATATTAACCACTTACTCCCCGATTAATATTTAAATATATTTTGCCATAATTAATTCATTTAAAATTTCAACACACTAGTAATTTAGAATTCCCGAATTAATTAAATATTAAATGCACAAAAAATACGGGGTGTTACATGCACTTTATATGCAACAGTCATACAATGAATGAGAGTGTAGAATACTTCTTACAATCTGGGTATAACTCCCTCTCAACTTTTTTTTTATCAAATTAAAGAATATCTTAGTTTTTTCATCAGGACCCCCACCCATATATTGATGCTCCTTATCACCATCCATAAAGTTAAGCGGGTTTGAAGGAGGAATTCCAAAGGGATCATGTATCATCTCTCGCATTTCATCATAAACAACTGATTCAGAAGAGGGAACTGAATATGAGGAGGATTCCCCGTGAAAATTCCAACAAGTATAACTCGTTAGAAAACCCTTTAGTAATATATGTTCCACTACCTCATATTTCTTCACAAATATTATATTGCAACACTTCTTACATGGACACAATATTCTTTCATCATTTGGTCTATTATAAGAGGAAAATTTAAGGAATTCCTCCGCTCCTTTCTCATATAAAGGATGGCCCCTATGTTTTATGTTAATCCAAATCTTATCCATCAGTATATTCGACCTAGTGAAAACAAAAACAAAAAAAAGATTTAAAATTATTGTGAGAAATCATTATCGGTAACATAGATCTTACAATTATAGGTAAACAATTATGACTCAAATAAGTATTGAAAAACATACTTACATATTCATCCTTTAAAAATTATACAAAAACAAACACAAACACAAACGAAAGATGCTAGTTCTCCCATGTCAGTTTGCAAGGTATGTCTAAATTCAAAGAGAGAGGGGTAGGAAAATGTAACCCCTTATTATCGAGTCACGGGGTAGGTTGGGTAAGGAAAATGTCTTTAATTTGTGTGGTTCAAAGCATCGATCAAAAGATAGACAAATAGGCCGAGTTGACTAGGTATTGCCAGTCACCGAACCGAGCTACAAAACACATGACATTCATACACACAAAAAAACTTCATTAAACAAAACATCTCATTCACTATCCCTTATCACTTGTAGCCTTGCTTAGATATGAGATTTATTATTAATATTTGTGTTTGGTATTTTCTAATGACATAATTCGTTCTAATAAGTTTAATTGCTCAACGTTTTTTCTTTAGTCTTCAATAATGACAAATTTTGTCCCATATTTAACTTATGACATATAAATACAATATTTTAACGATTTATACACACGCATCTAAAATGCACCTAATGCTAAAAATATGGTCCAGACTATGAAATTTTTATTTTAGCTCTTAATATAAGCAACACTGGTTGTGTGTGAATATATATATATATACACATATACACATATACAAACACTTATACATACCTAAATAAGCAAACGAAAAGGAATAGAGAGGCTTGTTAACTTTATAATTAAATATTTAACATTATTGTCAAATGAGATTGGTGCAATCAAATATGTTTCATTTCTGAATAATTTCATAGCCTGAATAAAAAAGTAATTCAGATTGTAATAAAATATACAAGCATAAACATACCTGAGAGTAAAATGAAATATCCAATCACGAAACTATAAGAAATGAAACTGTGGATTTGATGAAACTGCAAGATACAAAATTGTGGAATTTACAAGATACAAAATTATGCATAAACATTAACAACTGCAAGAACTGTGTGATCTAATTGGAGATTTAAAAGAACCGGGGATTTACAAGAACTACAAGACACGAAAGTACGAAACTACAAGATACAAAATTGTGCAAAAAATACCTGCGATGGAAAGAATTGAGCTACAAGATACGAAAGTATGAAACTGTGGATTCTTGCTTCGGAATTTTGGGGATTTAACCGATTTTGTCGTAGGGGTGTGATAGAGGATACGAGCTGCGATAGCAGGATACGAAAGTATGAAATTGTTTCGAGGATTTAACCGATGTTGTTATAGGGAAAAATACCTGCGATGGATGAAATTGAGATTTGGATTAAAAAAAATTGGGTTTCGTATTGGAGGGAAAGTATTTTTCGTGTTCGAGGGAGGATTATGAGAATTTGACGTTTTATTGGTTGCGTGTTAACATGGGGAACAATACCTGATGTTTATTTAAAAAAACGTCGGTTATGTTGTGGCAGTTGTATATAAACGTCAGTAATTTATGGAATTTTATTAATAAACGTCAATAATTACTGGCGTTTATATTAAATGCTGATAATTTTAGTCACCTTTTGAAATAAATGTCGGTAAATTTACTAGGCCGACGTTTTACTAAAACGCCCCCTAAAAAAACGTTGGCAAAAATATTATTTGTTGTAGTGTCATATAAATGCATATTTTATTTTGGAGTCAGCAAATATCCTAGAGATTACACACACAAGGTCCAAAATACAACGCATACGTAATATACACCATTAAATCTCTTAGATGTAAAATCAAGAAGAAACTAACCCATTAAAACTAGTCCAATACATCACCAAATCCAAACAACCAACTAATCCAAGGTGAGTTCAATCATCTCAACCTAAATTAAATTGTCTACAAAGCATTATAAATATCATGTAAATGAAAGAAAGTAAAAAATTAAGCAAGAAGACTAATTATCAAAGCAAGTGTAGAAGGGTGTCTACCTATAAAAAAAGTAAAAATATTATTTTATTAAAAAATACTGAGAAGAAACCCAGGGTCCCGACAGAAACTCATATTGAGCAGGAACCCCCCCCCCCCCCCCCGGGGTCCCGGTAGAAACTCATATTGAGAAGGAACCCCCCGGGGTCCCGGCAGAAACTCATATTGAGCAGGAACCCCCCCGGGGTCCCGGTAGAAACTCATATTGAGCAGGAACCCCCCGGGGTCACGACAGGAACTCATATTGGGCGGGAACCCCCCAGGGTCCCGGCAGAAACATGTATTAAGAAGGAACCACCCCAGGGTCCCGACAGAAACTCATATTCAGCAGGAACCCCCAGCGCCACTGCAAGTATCAGCGCCGCTGCAAGTGTCAACGACGCTGCAAGTGTCAGCGCCGCTGCAAGTGCCAACGCCGTTGCAAGGTCCAGCGCCGCTGCAAGTGTCGGCGCCACTTCAAATACCAGCGCCGACACAAGGGTCAGCGCCGCTTCAAGTATCGGCGTCGCGACAAGGGTCGGCGCTGTCTCAGGTATCAGCGACCGCTTTAAGTGTCAGCGCCACTTCAAGCGTCAGCGCTACCTCAAGTATCAGCGCCACTTCGAGCGTCGGCGCCGCGACAAGGGTCGGCGCCATCTCACATGTCAGCGCCGATTCAAGCATCAACGCCACTTCGACCGTCGGCGCCACGACAAAGGTCGGCGCCGCCCCACGTGTCAGCGCCAATTCAAGGTTCAGCGCCACTTCGAGCGTCGGCGCCACTTCGAGCGTCGGTGCCACGACAAAGGTCGGCGCCGCCTCACATGTCAGCGCCGATTCAAGCACCAGCGCCACTTCGAGCGTCGGCGCCGCGACAAGGGTCGGCGCCGTCTCACATGTCAGCGCCGATTCAAGCACCAACGCCACTTCGAGCGTCGGCGCCACGACAATGGTCGGTGCCGCCTCACATGTCAGCGCCAATTCAAAGTTCAATGCCACTTCGAGCGTCGGTGCCACCTCGAGCGTCGGCGCCACGACAAAGGTCGGCGCCGCCTCACATGCCAGCACCGACGCAAGTATCAGCGCTACTTCGAGCGTCGGCGCCACATCGAGCGTCGGCGCCACTTCGAGCATCGACGCCACGACAAAGGTCAGTGCCGCCTCCCATGTTAGCGCCAATTCAAAGTTCAGCGCCACTTCGAGCGTCAGTGCCACTTAGAGCATCGGCGCCACGACGAAGGTCAGCGCCGCCTCACATGCCAGCACCGACGCAAGTATCAGCACTACTTCGAGCGTCGGCGCCCCGTCGAGCGTCGGCACCATGACGAGGGTCGGCGCCGCCTCACATGTCAGCGCAGATTCAAACATCAGCGCCACTTCGAGTGTCGGCGCCAGGACAAAGGTCGGTGCCATTTCAAGTGCCAGCACCGCTTCAAGGGCCACTGCAATAATGACAGTTGAGAGAGTCGGCGTCACCGCAAGAGTCAGCGCCACTGCAAGGGTCACTGCAGAAATGTTATTCAAGAAGTGCTGCTACAGGGGTTTCCATCATGAAACGACAGTCTCTAAATGAACAACATCACTAACACTTTACTTTCTTGTACAGGTTGCCTAGTCGAGCAAGCAGGGCTCGAACAGGCGCGTTGGGACCTCCTGGGAGTTTTGGCTTGGCGGCTGAGGGACAAGGTATGTTGAGCAAGCTCAACCACTTAGCACTATAGGATTGAGAGAATACTAGTAGGAGACCCTAGAGTCACCCAATCCTCACACACCTCACACTTAGTCACAAGTGAAGTGAGCAGCCAAAGGGCTGGCTGCTCACAAGAAAAGAACTATTTATAAAATGATTTTAGAGGAGAGGGTCCTATAAACCCCTCTCAAGAAAAATGATTTTAGAAGGGGGTCCTCGAGACCCCCCTCAAGCTTGCAAATATTTTAGAGGAGGTGGTCCTCGAGACCCCCCCTCAAGTTTACAAAGTTTTTATCAAAGTTACCGTTTCAAAAGATATTTAGCAAATCAGATATTTTGTCTCCATTAGAAGACATATTTGCTTTTGAACTTTGGTCGGCGCCAGGGGGGGCATCTGCCAGAAGGGACAGGCAGACCTGCCTGCAGGTAGGGACAAATAGTACACTGCAGACTTTGTCCCTCACCAACCCTCTAAGTTTTGGCGCCAAAAGTGCCAACCCAGCCTTAGTGCCCAAGTATAAATAGGACCCCTGGGCAAGGTCATAGAGACGGATAGAGAGATAGAAAATTGCACCGTTACTCTGCTAAAATATCACTAGACCTACCTAGTATTCTCTCCCTGCTCATTCTCTTAGTGTTGAGTGATTTGTTCCTTCACTCCCCACTGACAGCCATCACTCTCAGGTGTTTCCCTTGAGAAAATTGCTATTTTTGCTGTGAAAGTTCATCTTCTTGCAGGGAGTGAGTTGAAGCTTGAGTTCCATTGTTACCAGAAGGAGAAGTTTTCTTCAGAAGTTGCACCAGGAGACCTTGAAGACTTGCAGACAGCGTCCATTGGAGTGGGTCACGCCTCACCCTTTCCAGTTATTCATAGACCCCAGTCTCACTACCCTCCTACACACCCGTTTGGCAAACTTTGCGCCAAATGAGGTGAGCGATGAGGAGCGGAAGAAATTGAGGTTTATGGACGGTTTAGCCTGGCGGATCAGGCAACATTTGATAGGGAATCCCGCGTTAGTGACGTATACAGATGTCATTAATGCTGCACTTGTACACTGCGAGGATCATCGCTTCCATGCAAAGGGGAGCAAGAGTATAGGGGAGCCGAGCCAACAGGGCAAGGCAGTTACTAATGGTGACATAAGTGGTACTCAGTAGCAGACGGGCAGTCAGCAGGGGAATTAGGCTAAGAAGTTTAAGCCTGGTGGGTTCCGACCAGGAGGATAGGGGTTCAGGTAGGGGTAGCCGGGCCCAAATCAGCAGCAGCAGGTCCCTCAGGGCCTTCAGGGTCAAGGGAACAATGGGAGAGGCCAGCAGGGCCAGGGCTAGCCGCGTCAGGGCCAACAGGGCCAACGACAGGGGGATGGTCAGAGACGTTGTTTTGTTTGTGGCCAGCCAGGACATTTAAAAAGGGAGTGCCCACAGAGGGGCAGAGGTCAACAGTAGGAGGCCCAACAGGGGTAACGGGGAAAAATATCGCCAGCAGCACCATCCCCACCCGCCCCACCACAGCAGGGGCAGATGCACTACGGGCGTGTGTATAACGTCTGGGATGTTCCCAATCCCCCAGCGCAGAAAGCACCGCCAGCAGTTGAGAGTATGTTTCTCATTCATTGTTATGAGGGTAGTATTCTTTTTTATACGGGAGCATCACATTCATTCATTAAATTAAATTTTGCTAAACGGGACGGACTACTAGAGACTGCGGGTAGTCTTCGGATGTGTGTAGAGTCGCCAGTAGGCAGCGGGGCTATGATTCACTCGATTTGTCGGGGTGTGGACATTTTGATTGGGAGACTTAGTTTAGCAGCGGACCTCTTAGTGTTAGATATGGAGGGGTACGATGTCATATTATGTATGGATTGGTTGGCAGGTTATCGAGCGACGGTGGATTGCTACAAGAGGACCATCGTGTTCTCCATTCCAGGGCAGGAGATGTTCTTGATAGCAATGTCGCTACCTGAAGGAGGGTCACGCACACACTTGTATTACATTAAGAAGGAGACCTCACAGGAGGTGGCTATTCCATTGGACTCAATCCCAGTGGTGAGAGACTTTGAGGATGTGTTTCAGGAGATAATAGGGTTGCCACCTAGTAGGGAAATCGAATTTGTGATCGATTTAGCACCGGGGACGAGGCCGATTGCTCGAGACCCATACCGTATGACCCCTTCAGAGATGCGTGAGTTGAGCAGATTCAGCAACTTTTGGGTCAAGGTTTCATTCGATGGAGTACATCATCGTGGGGTGCACCGGTGTTGTTTATGAATAATCAAGATGGCTCACTACGGTTATGCGTGGACTATAGAGAGCTGAATAAGGCCATGATACGGAATAAGTATCTGTTGCCTAGGATTGATGATCTATTTGACCAGTTGAGAGGGGCGTCTTACTTCTCTAAGGTCGACTTGAGGTCAGGGTATCATCAACTACGTATCCGAGAGAAGGATGTTCCTAAAACCTCTTTCCTGTCACGGTATGGATCTTATGAGTTCAGGGTGATGCCATTCGGGCTCATCAATGCACCAGCAGTGTTCATGGACCTCATGAATAGGGTTTTCAGGGAGTTTCTTGATCAGTTTGTCATAGTGTTCATTGATGACATCCTGATGTACTCGCGTACCAAGGAGGAGCACGTAGAGCATTTGCGTATAGTTTTACAGACATTGTGGGGTCACCAGCACTATGCCAAATTCAGTAAGTGTGGATTTTGTCTATGGGAGGTTCAGTTTCTTTGCCACATGGTGTCAGACTGGGGTATTGCGGTGGATCCAAGTAAAGTATCGACGGTGAGGGAGTGGGGACAGCCCACGACACCAACTGAAGTGCGCAATTTTCTGGGATTGGTTGGTTATTACAGGCGGTTCATCAAAGGATTCTCAAAGATTGCGGGCCCTTTGACGAATCTGACCCGAAAAGGGGTACCTTTCACTTGGAATGATCATTGTCAATTATCTTTCGACGAGTTAAAGGACAAGTTGACATCTGCACCCGTGCTTGCATAGCTGAAAGGAGGATTAGAGTATCGGGTTTACACTGACGCATCCTTACAGGAACTTGGGGGTGTGCTTCTGCAGGAGGAAAGGGCTATAGCTTATGCGTCGAGGAAGATAAATCCCCACTCACGATCTGGAGTTAGCAGCGGTCGTTTTTACTTTGAGGATATGGAGACATTATCTTCTGGGGGAGCAGTTCACGTTATTCACGGATCACAAATCACTTCAGTATCTCTTCACTCAGAAGGATCTGAATATGAGGCAGAGGTAATGGCTAGAATTCGTGAAAGACTACCAGTTTGATATTCAGTATCATCCTGGTAAGGCTAATGTGGTAGCAGATGCATTAAGTCGGAGACCGACTGGGGAAATATCAGAAGTCTGGAAAGCAAAGTGGAAAGAACTTCAATATGAGGACGATGAAGCCAGGGCTTGTATGTCAGCATTGTCCATCACACCTAAGATTATTATGCGGGTTGTGAGGGCTCAGGCAGAGGATCAGATATTCCGGGATAGGGTGAGCCAGTTGCTAGCTGAAGGAGCAGAGGGTTACTCGATCAGCTCGGAGGGAGGCTTACGCCTTAATGGGAGGTTGATTGTGCCAAAGGATGAGGAGTTGAGGCACCCTGTTATGACGAAGTCTCATGGGTCGAGATTCGCGGTACATCCCGGTGGGGATAAGATGTACCAGGATATGAGGAGGCAGTAATGGTGGGCAGGAGTGAAACGGGACATAGCAGAGTTTGTTTCGAAATGTGCCACGTGTCAGCTCGTGAAAGTTGACCATCAGAGACCATCAGGGATGTTACATCCACTTGAAATTCTTGTGTGGAAGTGGGAGATCATCTCCATGGACTTTATTATAGGGTTATCGACATTGCAGAAGGGCCACGATTCCATATGGGTCATTGTAGATCTGTTGACCAAAGTGGCCCACTTTCTCTTGGTTCGCATAGACTTTGAGACGATGCGTTATGCTCAGCTGTTCATAGCAGAGATTGTTAAGTTGCACAGGGTACCGATAAATATTGTATCGGATAGGTACAAGATCTTTGTGGCCCACTTTTGGCAGAGTTTTCAGGAGGCCATGGGCACGGAGTTACGTTTGAGTACAGCCTATCACCCACAGACTGACGGACAGACTGGGAGAGTCAATCAGATGCTGGAAGATATGCTTAGAATGTGCATATTAGACTTTGGGAGAGGTTGGGAGAAATATCTTCCTCTGGTAGAGTTTGCATATAACAACTCTTACCAATTCACGATCGGCATGGCACCCTTCGAGGCACTATACGGGAGACCTTGTCATTCACCCGCTTGTTGGTTAGAGGTGGGGGATAACAAACTATTGGGGCCGGAGATTGTTCAGGAGACATCTGCCAAGATAGAGCTGATCAGAGGGACGATTCAGATAGCTCAGGATAGGCAAAAAAGTTACGTTGATGCTTCATGGAGACATGTGGAGTTAGAGGTTGGGGATCAGGTATTGGTCCGGGTGTCCCCTATGAAAGGGGTGATGAGGTTCGACAAGAAGGGTAAGTTAGCACCGAGGTACGTGGGACCTTTCCCTATTATCGAGAGGGTGGGGCCTGTAGCCTACAGGCTGGGATTGCCGGAGCACCTTCAGCGAATACACGACGTGTTCCATATAGCATCACTGAAGAAATATCGCAGGAGCGAGAGGGCTTTCTGGCACATTCCACTCGAGGAAATTGATTTACAGCCAGACATCTCATATGAGGAGAGACTGGTGGCTATTCTGGACCGTAGTGAGCGGAAATTACGATCCAAGGTTGTTCCACTAGTCAAAGTGTAGTGGGGCCATCACAATGTTGACGAGTCTACCTGGGAGCGGGAAGAGGATATGCGGGAACAATATCCAGAGCTTTTCATCATAGGTATGACCTCATTTCTGGGACGAAATTCCTTTGTAAGGGGGTGAGTATGTAACACCCCATATTTTTGGTGCATTTAATATTTAATTAATTCGGGAATTCTAAATTACTAGTGTGTTGTAATTTTAAATGAATTAATTATGGAAAAATATATTTAAATATTAATCGGGGAGTAAGTGGTTAATATTTAGGGGGATTTAATTACTAAGTGAATAGTAATAATTTATTTACGTCATTTTGAGTATTAATGACGGGGTATGCACTTATCTCAACCGGGAGTCGGTATAGGCTAAAAGGGGTGGGGAATAAATATTATTATAAATTAATTTGGATGCCAATTCTGAGTGTACAGTTGAGTTCGGATGGGCTGAGATAGTCGGAAAAATGTACACGAGGGTAGTAAACGGGTCACGGGGCATTTTTAGACATAGTCGGGCCCACACGGGGGCATTTGGGTCACTTGGGCTTGGCCCATTAGGCAAAAAAGGGGATTTAGGTTAATTGTTAAATTAGAGGAAATAAGTAAATGGCTGAGGTGAGTATAGAAAAAGGCTAAGTGAGTTAAGGAACCCTAAAACAGTTAAAGGCAGATTTGGGATCATTAGAGAGCCAACAAGAGTCATCTTCAACCTTGGAATTCATCTCCAAATCAGACACTACGAAACCTAAGGCAAGTGGATAATTTGCAATAGTATTGAATCTATTTTTCAATTCATATTTATGTGATGTGATTGATTAAAAATTCGTTTTGGGTGTTCATGGCATAAACATGGGATTTTGAATACATTAATCTGATTTACGAATTTGAGTAAGGATTCATATAAAACCTGATATTTATAAGTTGATACATATCTGGTAGGATGATATCTGGACAATTAGAAATGAATTTGATGAAGGAATTTGGAGTGTAAATGGGTTAAGGGTTAAAGATGAATTTTGTTCCAAATTCAGAAATCGTAGTTAATGGAAAAATTAATAATGTTAATGGACATTCTGGAGATCCCTAATAAGGTTTCTAACATGTATTAATGCTAAGAGGGCTTGAGGTTACTGGTAGAAAAAACTAGGGTTTGAGAAATTTCATCCATGGCTGATTCTGTCTTCGCGAAGAAGACGAAGATCTGCTCGATCGATCGATCGAAGGTCTGGGGTCGATCGATCGAAGGTCGGCAAAATTTGGCAGATTCGCCCAGTTATGTATATAAAAGGGAATTTATATAATAATCTTTATGTAATTAATTATTGAGAAATTAACACATGAGTTTAAATCTAATAAATCGTGAGTAAAGTTAATTAGGATTTGAGGGAGTTTTTGGGTGACACGTCATGATTAAAAATCTGGGAGTTGGGAATTTAGACTCGAGTGAGGTTATTTCGGGCTACGAGAGTAAGTCCAATTTTATGGTGGGGGCGACACCAAAGGTGACTTAATTAATTGATGTGAGAATTAATTAATAATTAGGGTTGGACCATAAACTCTTAATAATTTAAATAGGCTTGTGTTACGGATTTAGTACATGGTGTAGCCGGGACATTTTATATTTATATATATGTATATATACGGCGTGTGATAGTATATATATAGTGTGTGCATTAATATCAGTGATTGAATATTATTATTATATACTCTAGTGCTATAGGGGAGGTTGCGCGTAGTGGATGAATCCCCTAACTTGAGGAGTAGGGCGAGTATATTCCTAGGTCATAGCGTCCATTATATGGGGTGAGGGGCATCTCACTTTCAGGGAAGGAATATGACCGCCTCCAATCATATGTCAAACCAAGTTAGTGAGCGATTCTGATTTGGGTAACTAGGTTATGTGAATATATCCAGTGGGATAGCACTTTAGAGAAATTATATTTTGTGAGTATTTTTACTCGGTTGGATATTAGTATTAAATGTTGTTTCAAGTATGTTTGTGAATACTGCAATATGATTTAAATATATAATTAGGTAAATAATTATATATGGGATAATTAACACATAGTGAAAAATGTATTATGTGCATAACAGGTGTGAGTGTTATATGAAATTAATAAGGGTAATGATTTAATTAAGTTGATGTTTATAATAACTTAAAAATCATGATTTAAGGTATACTCGGTTAGAGTAGGTTAAATGCAAGGGGTAACATAAGTGCTGGGTCAGGAGAGTAGGGCCTAGGTAAATTAAATGAATGCTTTAGTAGTTCACATTAGAGGAGGGGTAAGGAAGTCCTCAAGAGAGTTCGGCACTAACTAAAATATGAAGAGCATGCATATTTATTTATTACTACAAGTTAATCATTTGTTAAATGTTTTCAAATGTTTTGGGGTACTAACCCTTGCTATAAAAAATTTTAAAAACCCTTTAGGTGTCCAGCCACAGGGACGGCAAACTTGACTCTATTCCAGGTATCCGTTGCTGCAGCATATGTGGATGTTGCGGGGTTTTTAATAGATGACTCATTCTTTCATTTGTGTAGAGACCCTTTAGTAGTTATCTGAGCATGTCGCTCACATTTCATTTATTAGTATTAGACTTGTTGAGATTGTGTTCTTGTCTTTACATGTATTGGATATTTGGACCGATGGTTTATTCGGTTAGGTATTTTATTTGTGGATGGTTATTTCAGTTTACTGTGATTGTGTATTATTTTATGTTCCGCATGAGTTTTATCTAAATGATTGAAAGATAAAAATTGGCACCAGTCTACTTTTCTCACTTAGGTGGTTATTAATTAAAAAGACGACAGAGATGCTAAGAATGATCCAACTCAGAAACCTGTTCTAACTTGATTTAGGACTGATCACCCGGATTAATTATGCGGGGTGTCACAGTGCCTTGGTGGATGGAGCAACAAGACCTTTATAATGTTTCTTGAATTATTAAAAGATGCATTTCCCAAGGGTGAAACATTGCCAATGTCTTTTTATTAATCCCGCAAGCTGATTGCAAACTTGGGGCAAGAGTATAAGAAGATACATGCATGCCCTAAAGATTTCATGTTGTATTGGAATGAGATAGAACTTGAGAGTGAATGTCAAAAGTGCCAGACCCCAAGATATTAACAATCAAAGGCTCAGGCAAATGATGATCTTACAATAGATCAAAAAAATTCCCACGAAGGTGGTAGGATACTTCCCTTTGATACCAAGACTCTAGAGGCTATATATGTCATCGAAGACAGCATCAGAAATGAGATGGCATGCCGAGGAACGTATTAATTATGGAAATGTACGACATCCCATTAATTCTTTTGCTTGGAAAAGAATCGATGATATTTATCCAAATTTTGATGCAGACCCATGAAATATCAGACTTGGATTATCCAGTGATGGATTTAACCCATTTAGGTGCTTGAGTATTGTTCACAGCACGTGGCCCGTAATTGTGATAATATATAACTTTCCCCCATCGTTGTGTATGAAGCAACCATATATGATATTACCAATACTAATTGATGGTCCTCGCGGGCCTTGTAATGACATTGATGTTTATTTGCATTTTTTAGTTGATGAGTTGAAGTAATTATGGGTTTGGGTGGATACTTATGATGCATCATGTAATCAGATGTTTAAAATACGTGCATCATTGCTATGGACAATAAGTGATTTTCCTGCATAGGCAAATTTGTCAGGATGGAGAACTAAAGTTAAATTAGCATGCCCTTGTTGTCACAAATATACTCGCTCTTATAGGTTGAAAAAGGGGCGCCAACAATGCTACATGGGCCATCATCGATGGTTGCCGAAAGGACATAAATTTTGAACAGATAAATTCTCATTTGATGGTAAAGTTGAGTGGGATACAAAGCCCATTTGACTATCTAGAGCTGAAGTGTTTGAGGAGGTAAGGGACATCAATAATATGTTTGAGAAGGATCCAGAGCCATAACTTAAGAGGAAAATGAATGATAATGAAGATGGGAACCTCATATATAATTGGAAGAAACGAAGTGTATTTTTTTAGTTAGAATATTGGAAGGACAATTTCATACGCCACAATCTTAATATAATGAATATTGAGAAGAATGTATGTGATAATGTGCTCTGGACATTATTAGATGTTGATGGAAAGGGAAAGGATAATCTAAATTCTCGTCTTGATTTACAACAAATGGGTATTCCTAAGCCACTGCATCCTCCAAAATGGGCAAACAACAACTATTATTTACCACCAGCGTGTTTCGCATTGGATAATAAAGGAAAAGACATAGTTTGTAAAATATTGAAGGAGGTGAAATTTCTAGATGGTTATGCTTCGAACATATGGCGTCGTTTCAACCTTAAACAACGTACTATATCGGAACTCAAGAGTCATGACAACCATATCTTAATGCAAGAGCTGCCTCTTGTTTCCCTAAGAAATGTTTTGCCTAAAAATGTGCTTGGGCCAATAATTTAGTTGAGTTGCTTTTTTAGGATTATGTACTCAAAAGTAATGAATGTAACCGATTTAAATCATGCTCAATTTTGTATTGAGCTCATGCTTTGCCATCTCGAGAGGATCTTTCTGCCTTCATTTTTTGATATCATGGAACATCTGGTTATTCATTTAGCACAAGAGGTGAAGATCAGAGGACCACCACAATACCGGTCGATGTACCCTATTCATAGGTGTGGTATTAGTTGCCATTTTTTGTGTTCTTCTTGTCTTCTCATTCTAAGCAATTTTTTTTCCTTCTAAAAATTAAAAATTTCCCCACGACGGATACTTGTTCGCATTGAAGAATTATGTGAAGACCCATAGTAATCTGAAAGGTTCAATTACACAAGGATATTGGGTAGAAGAATGCTTGATGTTTTGTTCAAGGTGCTTGCAGGATGTTGAGACGAAATGTAACCGACCAATAAGGAACGACGAAGGCAATACTATTGATAAAAAATGTGGTCATAAGTTAGGAAAATCAGTGGGATTTGTGCTTGATGACATTACATATGTACATGCACATCGCTATGTGCTTGTCAACATAGATGCAATTGCTCCATTTAGAGAGTAAGTATCCTAATTAATTAATTTATCCCATTTTTAATCATGTAAAAATAATGTAATGGTTCATTTTAATGCAGGACTCACTGTACATCAATTAGGAGTAATTCTCGTCTTAGACCAAATGATATGGATCGCATTCATAATGAAAATTTCATTCGTGGTTTAAAGATCATGTAAGTAATATGCATGCTTAAACTAAATTACACTTTTAATTCTATTTTTACAAATTTAACATAGTTTTTGTAAATGTCAAATAGGCGCGAAAGTTACTTGAGACAACGGGCATATAACTATCACAAGAAATTTGGATGTTAGCTTTGGGCCCCTTAAAAAAGCAAAAAGATTCACGGGGTATATTATCAATGGTGTTCAGCATCACACTAAGGCTCACGAGAGGAAAGAACGATGCAAAATAGTAGAGTCATGTTAAATGCACTTACTGAAAGTTATGCAAGTTCTAGATATAGGAATCCCGTACCAGGAGATGTTAATTTCTATGGAGTTTTGACGGATATCATTGAATTGTATTATTATAAAGACTATAAGTTTGTGTTGTTCAAGTGTGACTGGGTTGACAACAATAGAGGTCTCATTACGCAAGATGATTTTGGATTCACGCTTGTAAATTTCAAGCAGTTGTTGTATCGAAGGCAACAAATAAATGATGAGCCTTTAATACTAGCATCTCAGGGGAAACAAATATTTTACATACAAGACCCAATGGAGGAAGATTGGAATAATGTAATTAAGACAAAGCCTATAGAATTTTTCTACGTATTTGGACAACAATATACATCCCAATGCACTATAATTGATCAAATAGAGGTATCGAGCGACCAACATTTGGATGACACACCAGTCACACGTGGTGACGATGTTAGTTGGGTCAGGCAAGGCATTACTAGAATAATAGTAGATATGTAAACACAAGTGGAGACAAATAAAGATGATTAGACAATTTTGTTAGATAGGCATTTGAACTTGTAATGATAACTTGATTTTGAATTGTTTTTTCTACTCATTCATATTAATTGAACTTTCTTAATAGGTTTCATATAAAGACGTCTTGGTTTTGTTCATTTCTTTTACTCATTATTCTTATTAATGTTAGATTTTAGTACTTAATTGTGGTTTTATTTCTATTCATTATTGTTATATGTTCTCTACTTGCTCGAAAATCATGTATGTGCATTTGAAGCATTTGGATTTTGATAGTGCCCAATTATGCAAGTGCAAAAAAATGTGGGTAGCCATTGAATTGATGAAAGCACTTGAGTGAATCCCATAATTACATTTAAGTAGTCTCACACTTTAGAAGCCACTAGACCTGTTTTAAACTAATGAGTCAAAGATGAAGGCACTTGAGTTTTGATTTAATATGAGAGATATTGTGAGAATACATGGATGTTTCTATGTGGAAACTATGCATGCATTTGATGCAGAAACTATGCATGCATTTGACGAGCTTCATAATCTTTCCCTTATTCTTAATGAAAAGTAGAGAAAGGTTAGCAGGAGGATCCTAGCTTACAATATTAGTAAGCATCATTTGAATACTATATAGATCAATAACATTTATATATATATATATATATATATATATATATATATATATCCCGATTGATATTCTGCTCCTATTTTTTTCAGTCCTGCTCTTTCTTTTTTTTCAGTCTGTCCTAATTCTTTTTTAGCTTCAGTCTGGATCTTTGATTTTCCAATGCGCTTGGGGTTGACTATTTTGTGCATTTTCATAATTTACATATAGAGTAATTGATTTGGATAATGTAACAACAATGTATTGGTTGGTGTGTGGACTAAGAGATAAAAAGTCCTACTCAGATCCTACATTCTAACAAATGCATTGTTTCACATCAGTAAAGTCACTTCTTGGAGTCGTATACACGTATGAGTCTAGAATTATTTTTGGGGAAAAGCTAATGCGGAATGACAAACAAGTTACATGGAATGATTTTACACTACTTGTCCAAAAATAGTGACTTGCATTAACAAAGCAATCATGGAAATGGAGACGAAGTAAGGAGGCTCCCAAGAGAGGTGCTATAACGATTGTAGAATTGACTGCGGCTGTGATAGTTGAAAGGGAATGTGGACAACTTGTTGAGTAAAAATTGGCAGTTAATTGAGCTAAGGCAATTCCAATGAATAGCCACAAGCACAATGTGGATATTGTGATTTTCAAAGAAGGAGAACAAGATGAAGCCATGTCTACTAATATGACTCTGAAAAGGGAAGAAGTAGATGGAGAAGAAATATCTTCTTGTTTAGTGTACAATGCATAGGATTGATCCCGTATATATATAGTTGATGAGAAAGAGCTTGTCGTGTTAAGTAAACGAAGTTTTAGTCAAGGTTTTACTTAGCCATGTTTAACAAATCTATCAACGGTTTACATGGAATGATTTTGCACTACCTGTCCAAAAATGCTCTTAGACTATGGGGACTTAAGTGAGGTTATTATTATTGTTATGTTTTCTTTGGAATGATTGATTTGGTGATCGTATGACACATATAAAGTATTTGTTTTAAGATCAAAAGATCAGATCAAAGTGAAGATATGCGGTGGTTGGGTGTGGAGAGTTGTTGGTGTAGTTTATAACAGAAAGAACTTGGTAGCTTAGTTCCAATGTTATTTTTATCATGTATATATAAGGTGGTTAATTTTGTTTATTTTTTTCATTTTATTTTATTCTTATAATGGTATTTGTGTATAGCATGATTCAGGCGTCCATCAAGAACACAGTGTCTTATTGGGGTGGTTGAGTTTTTTTTCCTGTTGGTAGTTAATACCAGGTGTCTTGTGCAGTTGAAGTTCCAACTTCCAACTTGTGCATTCTTGATTTTTAAAATATTGAGAATTTAAAACTTAGCATTTGAATTTAAGTCTTGCACCTCATTACATAAAAAAAAGGATTCTCCACTCATAATAAATTAGCTCTAACATTACTATGGTATCAAAGCACATAGTTATATCCACTTGTCGCTTCCAATTTACCGCACATATTTCTCAATGTCTAAAATTTATAGGGCTTTGTGAAATTGCATATAATGGGTTATGTATTAACGTAAAAATAAGAGGACTACTTTAATGTAATAATAATGGGTTCTGTATTTAAGTCCGTATTATTATGTGTCGCAATGGACAACAATTGAACTGATAAGAACCTACCTGTGACAACTGTTTATTTTGACTCTATCTCTCTCGTGCGCACTCTCCATATAATTTGACAACATGTGTTAAATCTAAACTCTCCCATTTGTTACATTTTATACAAAATGTGTTAAATATATCTCTATCTTATGAAAGGACGCTATTTTTTCTACTTTATTTCTATTAGATATATTCATCTGTAGTATAACTAGCATTAATGTTTGTTTTTATTTTGTACAGCCCGATGACAACAAGTAGATCTCAGACCCAATACGTTAGAGGATCGATGCCATTACCTAGTGAGATACAACAGCACATAGATCAAAAACCATTTCTCATGCCTCAACCTCCATCGAATTGGCCACCTACTAATGCTGATACTACACCATTTAGCCATCTTTTGGCAGGAAACAGTGAACAACAAGAGCATTTCGAAAGTAAGGCAAAGTAATATTACACAACTAATTTTGTGGTTGGTTTTGGTTGGATGTACAAAAAAATGACTTACTTAATTCCCGTACCTAAATTAGATTACTGAAATTAGTGTACAATATCGGTAATTTTTATCTACATGTTTATATATAACAAGATTACTAATTTTTATCTTCTCTTATATGATACTTAGATCCTAGTTACGATCAGACACAGGAGGATCAAAGAAGATTTTGAGGCCCCACGTTAATGCCTGGCAGGTGGGGTGAAGATTGTGGAATTTTAAACATCGAGGTAAATGAGAATGGACAACCTATTGAGAAGACAACATCTAGACTTGCTACAAATTTGGGCGTTTTAGCACGCAAGGGATAGTTACCACCATTGACATTCCTTGATTGGAAACATGTTTCAAACGAAGCGAAAAATGGAATTTGGACTCATACCACGGTATCATATACTATTATATAAAGCTATGGGTTGTCATATTTTCAATTTCTCATAATACCCCCACTTATCACTAAACAGATAGCCGGCGTTTTTAAAACATCGGTATAAATATCGGGTTAAATTTTTCCGACTTTTTATAGCAAACGGTGTGAATTCCCGACTGGGGGAACGCCGACATTTAATAAAAATGTCAAAATTTATATTACCGAAGTTTTTTTATTTACTAACATTTTTAAAACGTCGTCTAATCCCAAAATTCTTGTAGTGTGAATTTATAGGGTGACAACTCTAGATTTTATTAATTTTGAAAATGAGATATAATCATGTAAAGATTTTCTTCCAATGTAACTATTTATAGTAATTAACACGAGGAGAGGGATATTATTCGCAATGTATACAATCCCAGTTGTTAATATTTCATTAAAACATTTTATTTTGCACTTGTATTAAGATGTAAGAAGTTAATTAACATCTATCACGCATTTCCGGTGGATTCGATACCCGAACTAGCCAATATACTCCCATAAGAATGTAGTTATAGTTTAAGTTTTTGTATTATGGTAGGAGCCGAGAACCACGACAACGTAGTTGACACGAACACTCAATTTGCACTATTATCAACGTCCTGGATTTATTTCAGGATTCGTTTACTCATTTTCCCCATTTACCACATTTTACTTTTCTCACTACTTTCCCGTTAGTAATGTTATACGTATATTCACCTACTTATTTTTACTTCCATCATTCCCATCAGACAGACATTACTCATTTGTTCATAATGAATCACGATCTCGCATATTGTTCATTGTGTGTATATATATATATATATATAATTCTTTCTTTTAGTTATTCTCCTTCGAATGATTAATTCCCATCTTTTCCATGATGCGGACATGATGATTTCTCTCCTTGTTCTCTTTTCACGCATATATTCACTTTTTAACCCATATAAGCTATGCACATTTTAGGACAAACAAGAAAATAATTTTTTAGCCCACGAGAGACCGAAAGAGCAGAATGAGGGCCTAACACCTTCCCATTCTATAACTTAGTCCCCAAACCCCTAGTATATTTATGTCTGTATGTTTTAGTTAGTTTTTTATGTCAATTCTTTGGGCACGGCTATATGTTTTTCCTGTTTTGAGTAAAAGAGGTTGGATACGCCATTCTTTACACTTTCACCCTTTAATGATGACCTCTTTATGTCCGTGGGAGCCCGCAAAAATCGAGCGAGTGCTAGAAAGGGAGTTCTCTTCCTTGCCCACATTTTCACCCAAGCTCTTTTTGAGGTGCACACAATCCTAAAGGCCACATGGGCTTTTCGAGGTTTTTCCAGTTGTGGGGTTTACATGTATATAGTCGTGTTGCGGTTTTTTTTATTTTGGATATTTTACTTAGATGCATGCTTAGGTTGAGACAAAATTGGTAAATTATTAATACAACACTTTGGTTTACTTGGTACTGTAATGCCCGCACTTTTTATTATATACTTGTATTTCGACCTATTTATATGTCAACATGACATTAATAAAAAAATCTACATTTACATGTCTCACATGGTAATTTATTTGTGTTTATACGGTTTATTTAAGCACCTTGGTGTATATATATATATATATATATAAATCATTTTTTCGTCAAAAAAATGAAAGTGCTTAGAAAAATCTGAAACTTTGCACACAAATGTAAAATTTAATTTTAAACAACTTTTCGTTCTCCGTCATCCTCAAAACAAATGGTTTAGACCCTGTTTTAGACGGATTTAAGTCGAAATTAAAGTTAAAAAAATTATTTTAGGTGGTGTGGTTGTCACATTTATTGGGTGGTTGGCTTTTGTATTTTCCAACTTCGGAAAAACGTGTTTCACATATATTTTCAAGCCTAGGAGCCTTAAATGAGTCAAAATATTAAAAAGGGAAGCTTAAAATTGATATAAATAAGGGTGGGGGATTCATGAACCTAGTAAAACAAAAAAATATAAACTCCTCCATCTTCTTCCTCTCTCTTATATCCTCAAGGCCAAAAATACTTCTAAAATTCGTAGCTCACCCTTATACCCATACTCTCTCTCCTCAAACTTCATTAAAGAATTGAAAGCTTGATTTTAGGAGCATAGGAGTGGGATTTAGGAGCATTCTAGGAGGACTTAAAGTTTTCTTCTCCAAAATTATCTCCTCTTCATAAATCAAGTAGGTTTTTTCTCTTCCTAAATTTATATTTTCAAAAGCTTAAAACACCCATGTTGATGAAAGATGATTTCTTGTAAAAAAAATTGCTAGTTCTTGTATTTTCTATTATGCAAACCAATGCTCTTATGTGTTAAAATAAACTAGCTTTGTTGATTAAATTTCATAATATCATGCTTGTATAAATGAATGATTAGAACATGAAAATTGTTAAAAAAATATTATAATCATATATTACTTGAAAATGAATGTGTGGGATGCATATGCATGGATTTCTTAGATAGAAATCCTCATTTCATGTGAATATACTTGAATAATTTTTTTGGCATGATAAATGATATGTTTTGAAATGAAATAGATAGATTTCATCATGATTTGAAAAAATGATAAATTTCAGCCCATATTTTGATGATGTTAAAAAGTGATGATAATGACTTAAAGTGGTGTAGAAAACTCATTTAAAACCTTATATTTGAACCCTACATTAAAATGTAATTTTAATATTTAAGTTTATGACTAAATGTGAAAAATATTATAGAAAAACAGTAAGGCCTTATAAAGATATGTTTGTTTTTTAAAACCCATTTAAAGGATGCATTTTTGGTGTAAAAATGTCATAATGGCATTTTTGGTACTTATGTGAAAAACTAGTGGAAGATAATGTTTATTTACTTTAAATGCTAGTAAAATCATGTTGAAGGTACTAAAAATGTGTTAATGCATTAATGAATAAATAGGGTAAATGATGATTGGATGTTAGTGTTCAAAGTACGATGTTATTATTAGTTGGCCTCCTCAGCTATTTTAAAAATAAGGCAAATAATGAAGCAAAGAAGTAACACCGAAAGATTAATGCGAGTACTTGGGATAATGAGAATAATTGTAAGAATGTGAATATTTGGAAGAATGTGAATATATGAAAAGATAATGATATTCGGATGTTGTCGGAAAGAATAATTAAGGAGGGCATGACGTCCTTAGTGGTGAAAGACCCCAAACAATATGGCCAGTGTAACATATGTGTGTTCGATACCAAAGGTGAAAGGCCGTGAAATCGTGGATGTTGGCAAATCCCAAAGTAATAAAAGTAATATTCATGAATGATTGGGAAAATGAATGGATTAATGAATTCTAATAAATGGATCTTATGAAATGACAACATAGTTGGATTAATAAGTTAAGACTCTGGCACGAGACATGAAAAATACTTAAGTATGAGTTGGGCATATAGCACGAGTGCATTGCATGTAGTTGTATTAACATTTAATGAATTGGAAATTATTTTACAAAATAGCGAAAGACATTGTATATGTATAGTATTTTGATTATCAAGTTATTGCTTATTATTTCCCACCCTTTTGGGCATTCGCTCACCCCTTTACTTTTACCCAACCCAGGTACTTCAGTCGGTGATACTGGAAAGGATCTTGGTAAGGATGCGGAGGGTGTGACTCGATGTTAGACGCTATGTTGATCGTTTCATAATATGTTTTAGATTTATATTTGTAGCACTTTAATTAATATTTTGGAACTTTATTAAGGGATTTGGACTATTGTGTTGTCTTACTCAGTGAACTTTATTTCGATAGATTAAGTGTGGTATTACATGATTTTTCATGGACAAATTCATAAGTTGAATTTATTAGGCATGTCAAATGTTTATTCTTTTTTTTAAATTAAAATTTGACAAATGAATAGGGTCCTTAAATAAATTAAATAAATATTTTTCTTAAATAATAAAGTAAACTTTTCCCCCTCCCCCCCCTTTAACACCCCAATTCGGATTTTAGTTTTCCCAACGGTAATCTAAATCTGGGTCAGGGCGTTACAACTTGGTATCACAACATTAGGATCCACGTGTGCGACGGAGTGATAACATGTCTTCCTTGTTTATGTTTTCGCGAATAAACTAGTATATTAAATTACATGTTCTTATAGGATGGCAGCTAGGGGTAACAATGCCGCTTATGAGAATAGCGAGCTTCAACGCATGGAAAGGGTCGTGCGTCAGTTAGCTGACACTCTTTCGCAGCGAGAGAGGGGTAATTGCAGCGGGACTTTGGAAAGTACTACTGTAGCTTCTATGCCGAAGGATTTTTTACGATTGAACCCTTCAACTTTTAGTGGTACCTAAGGCGCTGATGCTACAGGAGAGTGGCTTGATGGGGTCGAGCGGATTATGGATGTTCTTGACGTGCCGACTAGGAACAAAATCAAGCTTGCTACTTTCCAATTGACTGAGCAGGCCCAGCAGTGGTGGGCCACTCACATGGAAAGTTTAACGGAGCCCTTGGATTGGGATGGTTTCAAAGATGCTTTTCTTGATCGATACTTTCCTAAGGCCAACCAGGATGCTAAGAAAGATGAATTTGCCCAACTCATCCAAGGTAAATTATATGTCAATGAATATTTAGTACGCTTCGAGAGTTTGTCAAAGAATGTGAAGGCTGTGAAGACTAATGAGGATGAAAATACTAGATTGTTCATTAAGGGATTGAACCCCCACATTCGTAAATTGGTGGTGGGGTTGATCAGTTAAGCTTTGGTGAGGCGGTGAACAAATCTGTCAGGATTGAAATTGAGGCAGAAGATTCTCGTGCTATTCGGGACAAAAGGAAGGAGTATGGAGGTTCTCCAAGGAGGGAGACTAGTGGGTCCCAAGATGGTGGAAACAAGAGGTTCAAAGGTGGACCGAGGGGTATTATTGCCCAACTAAAGGCAGCATGTAGTGCCGATTCCTCAAGGAAGTGTAGCAGTGATCAGGGTTCCACACATCTCCCGAATACTTGTTATCTTTGTGGATCCCCCGGTCATTTCAAGCGGGATTTCCCCCGAAACAGTGGTCAACAGGTTAGCTTGCAGGGCAACAGTTTTGTATCTGGAAGGAACTCGAGCTTTTCGGGTCCCAATCAGCAGTGCCAACAGTTCTCCTCTGGAAAGTATCAACTGAACAAATAAGGCTAAAAAAATCCTCGTCACGGATACAGGAATCATGGGCAGACTCAGGTGTCGAGTTGTCAGACTAGCAAGTTTAGCCAGGGTCATGCATATGCCATTTCTCAGCAGTCAATCCCCACTAAGAACTCAATACCTATGGAAGGTATGATTTTACTATTTAGTACTTAGGTGAAAGACTTATTTGATTCAGGATCATCTCATTCATTTATATCTAGTTCGTTAGCTTTCTGTTTGGGATTAGAGGTAGTTGAGTATAGCCCACCCATATTTGTGGGATTGCCTATAGGTGGCGGTGTCGTCCTTAGCAAAGTTTGTCGTAATTGTGTAATCATAGCTGGAGACTATATTCTGGAGTATGATCTTATATTAATGGATATGGATGGATTTGAAGTTATCCTCGGTATGGATTGGCTGTCCAGTTTCGATGCCACTATCGAGTGCCATTGGCACAGTGTGTCAGTATCTCTCCCAGACGGGTCTCTCTATCGCTTTGGCAGTGAGCAGAGCATAAATTATCCTTGTAAATTCACTTCTACCCGAGATAAAAAAACATTTCTTTGGATGGTTAAGCAGTATTGTGGTGCAAGAAGAGCCTGTACGTGTGATTGCAAATTATCCTATTGTGCAGGATTTTCCCGAGGTATTTCCTGAGGAACTTCCCAGATTACCCCCGAGTCGAGAGATTGATTTTGCTATTGATATTCATCAGGGTATTTCACCTATTTCCATCCCTCCTCATCGGATGGCCCTGGAGGAGTTGCAAGAATTAAAATTTCAGTTGGATGATCTCACTAGCAAGTGTTTTATATGCCCTAGTCTGTCCCCTTGGGGAGTATCGTCCCTTTTTGTAAAAAAAATGACAACACTCTCAGACTCTGCATTGATTATCTACAATTGAATAGGGTGACGGTGAAAAACAAATATCCTATGCCTAGAATCGATGATTTATTTGATCAGTTACGGGAGCGGGAAGGTTCTCCAAGATTGATCTCTGGTCTGGGTATCACTAATTGTGAGTTAGGGAGGAAGATATCCCTAAGACATCTTTTCGAACGAGGTATGGACATTACATGTTTTTGGTCATGCCTTTCGGCTTGACAAATGCCCCTACTACATTCATGGAACTCATGAATCGTATTTACCGACCATACTTGGACCGATTTGTGGTGGTCTTCGTTGATAATATTCTTATATATTCGGCTTCTAATGTTGATCACGAGGATCATTTGCGTACTACACTTCAGGTACTTAGGGAGAATCGATTATATGCAAAGTTTAGTAAATGTGAATTCTGGGTAGATGAGGTCAAATTTCTTGGCCATGTAGTGTCCGGTGCAGGCATTTCTGTTGATTCATCCAAGGTTGAAGCCGTCCTCGGATGGGCAAGACCAAAGACAGTCACAGAGATTCGGAGTTTTCTTGGCTTGGATGGATACTACAAGAGATTCGTTCAGGATTTCTCTCGAGTTTCATCTCCCCTTACTTGATTGACGCAAAAAAAATGTTCATTTTGTGTGGTCATATGAGTTTGAAGCTTCCTTCCAAGAGTTAAAGTTTAGGCTTACCTCAGCACCTATTCTTATTCTTCTCGAGCGTGGAAAAGGGTGTATAGTGTACTGTGTTGTCTCCAGATCTGGTCTTGGTCCAGTTCTGATGCAGGCATGTCGAGTGGTCGCTTATGCATCTCGATAACTTAAGACACATGAGAGGAAATAGCCCACTCATTATCTTGAGTTAGCCGCAGTGGTGTTTTCATTGAAGAGTTTGCGGTATTACCTATATGGCGAGCGGTTTAAGGTATTCACGGATCATAAGAGTCTTCGATTCATCTTCACTCAGCGAGATCTTAACCTTCGGCAACGAAGGTGGATCGAGATTCTTGAAGACTATGACTTTATGTTGGAGTACCATCCGGGAAAGGCCAATGTTGTGGCTAATGCCCTTCGCAGGAAGTTAATTCCTTCCTTAGCAGAGATGAAATTCTATCGTGGAAAGATGTATGCTAAACTTCAGCGTTATGACTTGCATATTCACCGGAACAACGATATGGCCTATTTATGGGGGCTAATGGTTAGGCCATTCGTTCATCAAAAGGTCTTGGATGCTCAATTATGTGATGATGAGATCATGATTTTTCAAAACCGCATTCAGCACGACAAGGAATTTGATACTCTCACAGTTGATCAGGATGGTGGTGTTCGACATAAGGGTAGGTTGATTGTCCCAGCAATTGAGGAGCTTCAAGCTGAGATTCTGGCAAAAGTTCACCATTCTCAATTCAGTATACATCCGGGAGCTACTAAGATGTATAGGGACCTTTGTAGAGATTTTTGGTGATCAGGGTTGAAACGAGATGTGGCTTTGTTTGTGGCAAGGTGTTACACATGCCAGCAAGTGAAGGTTGAACACAAGAAGCTAGTTGGATTATTGCAACCAATTCCAATTGCTGAGTGGAAGTGGGAGCATATCACTGTGGATTTTGTTACGGATTTGCCTCGGTCTGAGAAAGGGCACGATGCGGTTTGGGTTGTAGTAGATCGTCTCACTAAGTTAGCACATTTTCTATCGATTAGAGTCACAGATAGAATAGCAAAATTGGCTAGACTTTATATTCGGGAGATTATTCGACTACATGGTGTTCCACTCACTATTGTTTCAGATAGGGATCCTCGGTTTGTCTCTCGATTCTGGAGGAAGGTTCTGGAGGAATTGGTACTAATGTAAATTTGAGTATAGCTTATCACCATGAGATTGATGGGCAGTCTGAGCATACAATTTAGATTTTGGAGAATTTATTGCGAGCGTGTGCTTTAGACTTTCGGGGTAGTTGGTATGAGAACTTTCCTCTTGTACAATTCTCTTACAATAATAGTTATCAGTCAAGCATGAAGATGGACCCCTTTGAGGCACTATATGGGATACCGTGTCGTTCCCCGGTATGTTAGGCAGAGGTTGGCGAGAAGCATCTCACGAGTTCTGATATGATCAGGGAGATGACTGAGAAGGTTGAGTTGATTAGACATAGACTTGTTACAGCCCAGATTATGCAAAAAAATTATGCTGATAATCGTCGTATACCTCTAGAGCTCTGAGTAGGTGACCATGTGTTACTGAAAGTTAGGGCCCGAACAAAGAGCAAGAGGTTTGGACAGAAGGGCAAGCTCGCCCCTCGATATATTGGCCCCTTTGAGATCTTGGAGCGGGTTGGGGAAGTCTCTTATCGTTTGGCATTGCCTCCTCAATTGACTCATGTTCACAATGTTTTTCTCGTTTCTATGTTGAAAAAGCATCTGCATGATCCTACTCATGTGATTAACTGGCAAAATATCGAGTTGTTGAAAGATACTATGTTTCTGACGCGACCTTTATTTATTTTGGACCGTGAGGATAGGGTACTGCGCAACAAGGTTATCCCTTTGGTTAAAGTCCTTTGGGAATCATAGGGTGTTGAAGGCGCAACTTGGGAGCGAGAAGCCGAGATGTGGGAGAAATATCCACAGATGTTTGAGTGACTTAGGATTTATTTTGGGGACGAAATTTTCTAAGGAGGGGAGAATGTAATACCCGCACATTTTATTACGTACTTATATTACGACCTATTTATATGTCAACGTGCCATTAACAAAAAAATCTACATTTGCATGTCTCACATGGGAATTTATTTGTGTTTATATGGTTTATTTAAGCACCTTGGTAGAGTTTTACATAACTTGGACAAATATATATATATATATATATATATATATATATATATATATATATATATATATATATATATACATACATATATAAAAAATATTTTTTCATCAAAAAAATGAAAATGCTTCAAATAATCTGAAACTTTGCAGACAAATGTAAAATTTAATTTTGAACAACGTTTCTTTCTTCGACATCTGAAAAAAACGTGTACTTTCCAACTTGGGAAAAACGTGTTTCACTTATATTTTCAAGCCTAGAGACTTAAATGAGTCAAAATCTTGAAAAGGGAAACTTAAAATTGATATAAATAAGTGTGGGGTGATTCATGAACCTAGTAAAACGAAAAAAATATAAACTCCTCCATCTTCTTCCTCTCTCTTATATCCTCAAGGGCAAAAATACTTCTAAATTTCTGAGCTCTCCCTTGTACCCATATTCTCTCTCCTCAAACTCCATTAAAGAAGCTCAAAACTCCATTAAAACATCACACAAGGGGTGGGGCAACTTGGTGTGGCTTGAAAGATTGATTTTGGGACCATAGGAGTGGGATTTAGGAGCATTCTAGGAGGACTCAAAGTTTTCTTCTCCAATATTATCTCCTCTTCATAATTCAAGTAGGGTTTTCCTCTTCCTAAATTTATATTTTCAAAAGCTTAAAAGACCCATGTTGATGAAAGATGATTTCTTGTAAAAAAATTGCTAGTTCTTGTATTTTCTATTATGCAAACCCATGCTTTTATGTGTTAAAATGAACTAGCGTTGTTGATTAAATTTCATAATATCATGCTTGTATAAATGAATGGTTAGAACAAAAAAATGTTATAATCATATACTACTTGAAAATGAATGTGTAGGATGCATATGCATGGATTTCTTAGGTAGAAATCCTCATTTCATGTGAATATACTTGAATAATTTTTTTTGCCATGATAAATGATATGTTTTGAAATGAAATAGATAGATTTCATCATGTTTTGAAATAATGATAAATTTCAGCCCCTATTTTGATGATGTTAGAAAGTGATGATAATGACTTAATATGGTGTAGAAAACTCATTTAAAACCTTATATTTGAACCCTACATTAAAATGGTAATTTTAATAATTAAGTCTATGATTAAATGAGTAAAATATTGTAGAAAAACAGTAAGGTCTTATAAAGATGTGTTTTTTTTCTTGAAACCCCATTTAAAGGATGCATTTTCGGTGTAAAAATGGTATAATGGCAATTTTGGTAATTATGGGAAAAACTAGTGGAAGATAATATTTCTTTACTTTAAATGTTAGTAAAATCATTTTGAAGGTACTAAAAATGTGTTAATAAATTAATTAATAAATAGGTTAAACGATGATTGGATGTTAGTGTTCAAAGTACGATGTTATTATTAGTTGGCCTCCTCGGCTATTTTAAAAGTAAGGCAAATAATGAAGTAAAGAAGTAACACCGAAAGATTAATGCGAGTACTTAGGATAATGAGAATAATTGTAAGAATGTGAATATTTGGAAGAATGTGAATATATGAAAATATAATGATATTCGGATGTTACCAGAAAGAATAATTAAGGAGGGCATGACGTCCCTAGTGGTGAAAGACCCCAAACAACCTGTCCAGTGTAACATATGTGTGCTCGATACCGAAGGTGAAAGACCGTGAAATCTTGAATGTTGGCAAATTCCAAAGTAATAAAAGTAATATTCATGAATGATTGGGAAAATAAATGGATTAATGAATTTGAATAAATGTGGATCTTATTAAATGACAACATATTTTGATTAATAAGTTAAGACCCTGGCACGAGACATGAAAAAATACTTAAATATGAGTTGGGCATATAGCCGGAGTGCATTGCATGTAGTTGTATTAACATTTGATGAAATGGAAATTATTTTACAAAATATCAAAAGACATTGTATATGTATAGTATTTTGATTATAAAATTATTGCTTAGTATTTCCCACCCTACTGGGCATTCTCTCATCCCCTTACTTTTCCCCACCCTAGGTACTTTTGTTGGTGACACTGGAAAGGATCTTGGTAAGGATACGGAGGGTGTGACTCGACGTTAGACGCTATGTTGATCGTTTCATAATATGTTTAAGATTTATATTTGTAGCACTCTAATTAATATTTTGGAACTTTATTAAGGGATTTGGACTATTGTGTTGTCTTACTCAGTGAACTTTATTTCGATAGATTAAGTGTGGTATTACATGGTTTTTCATGGACAAATTCATAAGTTGAATTTTTTAGGCATGTCAAATGTTTATTCTTTTTTTTTGAAATTAAAATTTGACAAATGAATAGGGTCCTTAAATAAATTATATAAATATTTCTCTTAAATAATAAAGTAAACTTTTCTCCCTCCCCCCCTTTAACACCCCAATTCGGATTTTGGGTTATCGCATCGGTAATCTAAATCTGGGTCGGGGCGTTGTAGGTACAAAAATTAAAACTAGTTTAATTTTTTAATTCATTTTGAAAAATGAAAAATGGATGTTTCTTTGGTTATTTAAAGAACCCTTAGGAACACTAGCGCTTTCTCAAATTGATATCTGAGCGAGTTACACTAGCTAATTGTGTTAGATCCTTGTTTTTTCCATTTATGGTTATTTAAATGTGTTTTAATTGAGAGCGAGATTCCATTACCCGGCCTCCCTTATTTGATGATTCAAACTATAAGTATTTGAAGCCGTATATGTGGTTTTTCTTGAAAACAATCGATAAGAACATTTACAACTCGTTTAAGCAAGGGTGATCACCTCCTACCGAGGGTGGTGCACCTAAATCATACTCATCTTGGACAATGACTGAAAATAATGCCACGACGTTTAATTCCAAGGGAGTGAATGCTATTTTTTATGTTGTCGTGAATGAAGAGTTTAGACGGATCATGACCTGCAAGAGAGCGAAGGATGCAGGGAGATTTTGAAACCCACATACACGGATAGACAATCTTAGGATGTCCAACTTACAAAATTTTATGACTAAGTTTAACATGATTAAAATGTTAGATCATGAGCCTATTAATGATTTTTTTGCTAAATTATCTGATATTGTCAACTCCTCATTTAACTTAAGTGAACATATCCCTAAGTAAATAGATAAATATCTTAAGGTCATTTCCTGAAAGATTTAATGCCATGGTCACGGTCCTAGATTCTCTAGGTTGTATCAATACTATGCGGATACAAAAACTTATTGGTGATATACAAACCTATGAGATGAACATGTGCCCTTCGAAGAAAAAGGATGGACTAAAATTTGTAAGTGATATCCAAATTTGTGAGATGAACATGTGTCCTTTGAAGAAAATGAATGAAAATAAAGAGAAGGGTGTTAATTTATAATCCCGAAAAGAGGATGTGTCAGATTTTTATAGTGATGGCGATTTATTCTTGGAAGATCGAGATGTTTCTTAATCTTAGAGAAGATAATAAGTCTAATAAGAAATCTAAGAATTTTATGAATGACCGTGATAAGAAGAAGTGCGATAACCCTAGGAATGTGGATGATCGGAATAAGTTCTTCGAATGCCAAGGGTTTGGGCATGATGCGGATGCATGTCCTATCGTACTAAGGAAAGAGGGAAAAAATCCTATGACATACAATGCTACCCTTAGTGATAGTAATTCAAAAGAGGAATGTGATTCCTCTGTGGAGCGTAACTTCTCCACTTTCATATCTAGTCATGTGGCCATAGATGTAAAATCATCCTTCTTTAAGATCATCATTTACATAATAGTCTCAAGTTTCAGTCTTATGATTCCCAAGAGAGTGAAGAAGAAGAAGAAGAAGAAGAAGAAGAAGAAGAAGAAGAAGAAGAAGAAGAAGAAGAAGAAGAAGAAGAAGAAGAAGAAGAAGAAGAAGAAGAAGAAGAAGAAGAAGGAGGAGGAGAAGGAGAAGGAGGAGGAGAAGGAGAAGGAGAAGAAGAAGAAGAAGGAGAAGGAGAAGAAGAAGGAGAAGGAGAAGGAGAAGAAGAAGAAGAAGGAGAAGAAGAAGAAGAAGGAGAAGGAGAAGGAGAAGAAGAAGAAGGAGAAGAAGAATAAGAAGAAGAAGGAGAAGAATAAGAAGAAGAAGAAGAAGAAGAAGAAGAAGAAGAAGAAGAAGAAGAAGAAGAAGAAGAAGAAGAATGAGGAGGACGAGGAGGGGGAGAGTGAGTTTAAGAAGAAGAAGAAGAAGAAGAAGAAGAAGAAGAAGAAGAAGAAGAAGAAGAAGAAGAAGAAGAAGAATGAGGAGGACGAGGAGGGGGAGAATGAGTTTCAAGTTGCCATTCGGGTGTTGTATACTGAGTATTTGGAGTTAAAAAAGGAAAACTTGAAGTTAAAAGGTATGTTAAAAGAACTTATGACAGGTAATGATGATGCCAAATTGAATGAGAATTTGAGGTCAAGTGAGAAGACACTTATGGAGAAGCTCGAGTAAATTGAGGTAGAAAGAGATAACCTTCATGAATTATTTGAAATTTAAAAGGAGTCCCTAAAATTTTATAAGTCTCGTTTTTTGCTTGAGTCTAGGAGTTTCAATATGGAGGGGAAATTAAGAGAATCAAGTTGTGTAAAATTTGATTTTCAATCTAGGTCGGAGAAGTTGGATAATATTTTAGGCACCGTCCAAATAAAAAATTAAAAGGTTGGAATTGGCTTCGATGATAACAATGCTTCCGATGCTAAAGCCAAGACTAACATTTTGAGAGAGTCGGTCATATCCATGGAAGTTAGAAAAGTTTAACCGAAAGGTAACATTCCTCATGTCTACACTTTCTCACATTGTGGTAGAAAAGGTCACCTTAGGTATTTTTGTTATTATATTAGAAAAAGTGCAAGGAAGTCTAATTTTGGTGTCACCAAGGTTTCCAAATCTTAATATCATCACGTTACACCTATGTGGGTTAGGATATCCTATTTTGAGGCACTTAATGTTAGGCTTGTTGACTCTTGCATGTTGTCACATGATACTTCCCATGTTATACCTTATGAGCGATTGTGTTTCCATGTTTTCATACAGTAACTTTTGTACTTCATGTTATATGTTGATGCTAGTTTCAAGATGTTTGTATCTTTTGTATTTTGATTCTTCATTTTTGGAGTGTTATTGAAAAATACAATAATATTTTGTTTGTCTTTTGAGTCATTTTTAACGTTTTTTCTAAATACTCGAAAAGATTTTGGTTTTGATCGGATATTTGGTTTTAAACATTTGGTCTGGCATATTGTTGTGTTTTAGTCCCATTTATTCCATTCTTTCCATGTGGCTAGAACATTTAATTATAATTTACAATGCTTTGAAATGTTCTTAATCATTATTTCATGGAGTTGTTTGAACTTGATTTTTTAATGGATTCATCTTTGCATATGCCTCAGTACACCCTTACACGAGCTCTTTTGAAATTAACTTCCTATGTTGCACTAGATAAGTAAGGTTTTATCCTATCAATCTTTCCATATACATATCTATTTGTTTGGGGGATTTGGTCATGTAAGAACCATTTCCCATGAGTATATTTCAGATTGAAAACATTTACGAGTAAATAATGAAAAGGGGCTACAAATGGAATAAATCTACTTTGCGAGAACGGACATCATTGGCAAGAGCCTAAAAAAAGAGAGGCAAAAGAAAATTGTTTACAAGGTCAAGTTTATTACAGATCATCAAAGTGTGATATCTTACAAAATAAAAGAGCAAAAAACATGAAATATGTTTATTTTGAGGGTGTTATAAGTTGAATAATAATGGGTTTTCATAATGAGTCCAAGTTAATTTTAATGTTTAACGTTATTGATCTAAGAATCGTCAATATTTTCTAGGCTATTGTGCATTGTATATGCTTGTCCATTGTGAGTTCACCATTTTTTTAACTTTAGGCTAAATCTACGTTTTATAAGTTAATGCGATCAAATATAACTCCTGGACTATCGTAAGGGATTGGGACATATTTTTTTTTTCTAGTTCACACCTGATCATCGCGTGAAAGGTGTGATCGTGTAAGGTCACAGTCGTTGTTTTCGTTTCACCGCGATAATACAAAAACATAAATTACGACTACACGTGCGAGGCAACCACAGCGGTAAGTCGGGTATCGAAAGATCCACAAAGACGAGTTGCTAGAATTTATAAGATTTAATATTCCTAAATAAAAGGGAAAAAGATGATTACAAACTAAAAAGGAAAAGATGCGAAAAAAGAGAAATATTAATCTAGGCGAGTGTATTGAAACTAGATTAACAAAGCGGTAAAAACTATAGGTTGCATCGACTATCCCTCACCCCAGTTAATTAGTATAAAATGGTCACATGGGTCGACGAGTTATTAAGAATGCGTCTCATTTTGACAGTTAATTGAATCAATGGTTGTCACGCCCCTAAATTCTCATAAAAGCCTAATAAGATTTTGGCGTCAACAAATACCCCGAAAATTACGCACACAAGGTCGTAAGCACGGGACATACATGATATGCCCCGTCAAATCTCCTATGCACAATAACTAGGACAACGCACCCGAAATAGACCCATAAATACCATCACCAAAGCAAAGCAATGCATCAACCCGAGTGAGTTCCATTCAAACACAGCCTAATTTAAATTAGCTAGAAAGCATATTAAAAATGCGGTAAATGAAAAGCGGTAAATAAACGCGATAAAACTACACTAGAAAACTATTAAATCAAAGCATGTAAATATAAATTAGAAAGCATGTAAATTAAACTACAACAATGGAAACAAAGGAAAATACAACTTGAATTAAATGGAAGGAAGATGAACAGTTCAAATTACAAACCCAAATGTTGTCACACCAAATGAGGAAGAAAAATGAGCTTTCACTCTCCAAACCCTAACCTAAACTATCTACCTTATAATAATACCTAACTATATCTGAAAATGCAACAAAATTCCTATTTATAGTAAGTTACAAAAGAAAAAAGAAAAGAAAAGGAACGAATTGCAAAATATCTGGTATGATCGATCGATCGATCGATCAAAACCATCAATCGATCGATCGAATAGGTCCTAGCCCACTATCTCAATTTGTAGGCTTAATTTCAAACTGTGGTCGATTGAGGGCCCAATCCCGGTCGACCGACACTCTGTTTTTGGCAGTCCTTGGTCCATGAAAAGGGGGAAATGCGGTTGCAAGCGAAAACGACCATATCTTCTTCGTTCGAACTCCAAACGACGCGCTATTTATGGCCACGCGATACTAACTCGGTGAACTATGTATCCGTGGAGTTTCTAAGAGATGGAGAAGAAATGTGAATTTACTAAAATGTCCTTGAAGTAGCATCCAGCGACAGAACTTCTCCGAAATGCAACGGATCCTCACTTTTAGCATTCCATTACCTACAAAATCATAATTAACCCCTACAAAGCATGTATATATCCAAATCCAGGGTTGTCTGGTTAATGAGCATAAATATAGGCATTAAGGACCGTAAAAGCGCTAGAATGCGTAAAGATAAGGGGTGAAAATATGTAATATTCGATACGAATCAATGCCCATTCACTCCGTACCACATTTGGTTTAGACATATTTATATCATGCAAGTGTGGAAAGCTTATGTTTTCTTGTCTTTTGTGGTGCTTATACCCATATATGCTTTTAAATTATTGTGTTATACATATGTGTGTGTGTGTGTGTGTGTGTTTGTTTGGTATGTTGGTTTGTAGTCTTTGCATTGCATTTAATACATGGTTTTTATCCTTTTTGATAGTTGTATTAAATCGACACAATTCATGATCTTATTTATTTGTTTACATTGGTATCATTTGTTTCATAGTTTGGATTATCTGTTCTTGTGTTGCCAAGTTTATTTTTCATTATAGTTTCACTTAACATAATTGCATGATATTTCTTTTTTTACTTTATTTTCACATATGTTACATTTAGGGGGAAAATATTTTTTACGTTGTGGGCTTTAGGTTTGTATACGAGAAAAATATCATTTCGTAGCAATTTCATTAGTGTTTAATCATTTATTTCCACTAAAACGTATATTTTGTTGTAAAATTTATGTTTGCCACTAAAAGATAATGTATTAGTGGCAACAAATTAAAATCTCCACTAATTTTGCCACTAAATGTTAAGCGAAAAGAATTAGACATTTAGCGGGAACACAAAATTTTAATTAGTTGCAAGCTTAAAATATTTGCCATTAATGTATGTTCATTAGTATCAAATATTCTACTTTGCCACAAAAATATTTCAGATACACTTCATTTACCCTCCAAAATTAATGTCTATAAAAAAATATTTATGAGCATTCCCTCTAAACTACACCAAAAACGTAACTTCTCCCATTCATCCCCCTAAATCCTCTTCATCTTCCATTCATGCCCAAAATCGATTAACTAAGTGCGCTTTACCTCTTGCTATGAGCTGTGACGCCCCACTCAAAATAATAATGGGTGGCCATCCATATACTAAATTAATCAGGAATCTCAAGTGGATCATTCTCAGCATCTACTCACGATTCTAAAATAAACACGGCTAACTACCCATTACTACAAAAAGAGGGTATCAAAAATTTATAAAACATTTTATTAACATCACTAAACAAAACCATGCAACAACTAACCAACAACATAACTCTAAATCTGATAAGAGATGGACACATGCTCAAATAATATAAAAGAGACTAATATAAGAGTACAACAAAATGTACCAAATAAATTACCCGAATATGCTGTCGGGTTATAGACAATACAATACTCTGAGAGGAGGAATATAAAAGTGCTACACTACAATGCTTGGTTATAAACCCGATACACCAACTGAATCTTAATCTAGATACACAACAGATAGGAATCGGCTATAACAAAATACCGCAATAGTCTGCTACTGCCACAGCTTCCCGAATACAATGGATGGATAACATCAATGGTGTCCTTGCGGAGGAACACCTAAAATAATACAATATATGTACATATCTAGAGAAACTATAAACGGGTCAGAGCCCGAGGTGTGAAAACATTTTATAGCAAGTGCATTAAAATGCATAATAATTATAAATGCATTATGACATGATTAAAATGGAGTCGCACTCTCTATAAAATTTAACTCACCTCTCGACTAAAGAGCGCAACTAAACGTATGCATATGATCTCCAAATAAGTGCCCAAATCTATTTAGGGGCAAAGTAATCTAACGTACTCCCAATTCTTATACTCAATTAAAATCCATCTAAATTATCTCTCACTTCAAATATTACCACTCTCATTTATTCGCACACTTTCTAAACATATAAAACATACATAAACATTCTCTTTTACTAGAAGTTCTCAAATTCTAGTTAAATACATACATATATATATATATATATATGAGTTATTAGCAGCTAAGTGCTAAGGACTAAACTTCTCCTAATTCTCAATACTCCACTGTGTTTCGTGCGTGGGACGTCTCGCAAGCGAAATCCAATCAAGGAACCCCCCGATACACTACTCCTTGGCAGTATTGATTATCAAGATTCATTATGCCCTCAATGCATGACGCGTATAACTCAAATTATCTTATACTATAAATTATTTATTATTCTCAATTATCAACAGTACACAGCGTTTCGTGTGTGGGACGTCTCGCAAGCGAAATTCAAATAAGGAGCCCCTCCGATACACTACTCCTTGGCACTGTCGATCGTCAAGATATACTAATATATAAATATGAGCACTAAGGACTAACTTCTCCTCACTCCCAACATTGCACTGAGTTTCGCGCGTGGGACGTCTCGTAAGCGAAATCCAAACAAGGATCCCCCCATTACACTACTCCTTGGCAATGTTGGTCGTTGAGGTCCATTATGCCCTCGATACCCAAAGTACTATATATACTCATATAATTATTTACTCTTAATTTTCACTTTACATATTCATCACACTATTAGTCTGGTTAAAATCTCCCGGAATGAGATTCAATTAATCTTCTTATATCTCTTTATCTAGAGATAAATGATATCACATAATCATATACAATGAATATACTATTCACACAAGTATAATAATAACCATCCCAGCGAGTTATAACTCGAGGATGCAGGTTCTCAATGCTATCATCTACCACGTAATCACTCACATATCATCCTGGGTACCAACGGTCGGAATCTCACACCGCCTTGGTAAAAACCATATCACAACGTACGGGAAGCGGTCATAGTTCCTCCTCGGAAATGAGACGAAACATACCCACCACGTCTCACCCCTAATAAAAATCACACAATAATAAATGGACGCTATGAACTGGGGACTATACGCGCCCTGCTCCTCAAGTCAGGGGCCTCACACACATCGCACAACTTCCCATGATAGCATAGAGGGGGTATGCTTAACACACACACACACACACACACACACACACACACACATATATATATATATATATATATATATATATATATATATATATATATATATATCATTGACATAAGATATACATACATCCTCACATCATATGAATGTATACCATCACACAAGGTATATATATCACACTATTTACATACTCTTATTACGCTCTTAGGCGTAGATGAAATAATATCATTATTTAGTATATTTTACTCTCGATATACTATTCGTCAATAACTCACATAACTTCCCAACTTAGTATACACTATACTATTTCTCACTTGAAGTTCACATCTCACTTCTATTTATGTGAATCGTCTCTCAATTCTATTTATGTTAAGGATATTCTCTATATCCGTATGCACATTGATTAACATTTAATATTCTCAATCCAAAATATGGTTCAGTCAATCATATGAACCTTTAAAGTTATCCCATTTGGGATTAAATCAAAATCCAATATCACTAAGAGAATTCTAACTCTCTCTTATAAATCCATAATTATCTCCCAAATCATATTCTCAATAATAGTGGGCTTCCCTACTAGTCGGTACGATAGTCTCCAAATCGGTATTCTCTCGAATTAAGTCAATATGACTCTTATAATTTTTCATAAGGAAAACTGCCTAAAAGTCTCCAAAACACACTTCTCATAACGCATATAGAGATTCCCAATCGATAACCTCAAACAAAACGGGATGGAACTCACCCTAGAAAAACATCCCCCAAATATGCCATGTTTTCGAATCGATTCGGCCCGTCCGAATCGATTCGGCCCCAACAGCGAATCGATTCGTCCCTTATGAATTGATTCGGTCCAAAGGGACCTCTAAGTATGCTACCTACCGAATCGATTCGCAAGGGGTGAATCGATTCCATCCTAAGGACCTATAAGTTCTACAACAAGCCGAATCAATTCGGATGGGGCGAATCGATTCGGTATGTTCAGCAAGCTGCGAAATGGTTTGATTTCTTCAAAACCCAGAATTCCCTAAAATCATTTTAATCATCTTCTAACCATTTCTCTTCAACCCAAATAAATATATAACATCGAAACTCATCAAATAACACACCTCAACTAATTTATAACCTCAAACCCATTTTATACACAACCAATCTAAGATTTTACCGAAAATCTAGGTTTTAGCATTTTATCCCAAAATTCATAATTTTATCCACAAATCATGAAATAAATGATAGACAACAATTATTTAGCAAGTTTAATCACTTGCCTCAAATTCGTAGAGTCTGGATCTTCCTCGAGATCGCGTAATGGCCAAAAATCCCACTTTTCACCTCTTTCTCTTCTTCTTTTCTTCTTCCCTTTCTCTCTCTCTTTCTTTCACTTTCACTCTAAGGAGATTTCTATCTCCTGTAGGATTTTTAAGCCTTATCTCCAGAATACAAAACTTTAAATGATAATACACACTTTAAATGTCTCGGTCACTTTAATCCAAGGCAAACAAACTTAAAATATTTAGAAACCCAAATAAGCCCCAAGTACAGTCATTTCGACTATCTCGACCCTTCTAGAAACAACCTCACCCTCGGAATCATCATTCGAATCACTTTCTAACATCTTCAAATTTTTGCCTCAAATGCCAGTTTAAGTATTCTCCAATTAAACTAACATTTATTTCTCCCAAAAATAATTAATTATTGTCCCAAAAATCTCGGGGTTTTACACGAGCTACTATAAAATCCCCCAAATCCGTTAGGCAGGTACGAGTCGGATTTTTCCAAATTCATTAACCAGTTTGAGTTGCAATTTTGCTCATGATTTGGTCCAGTTTGACTATCTCTGGTTCGGGTTTTAGCAGGTGTAATTTTTCTCCTTATTTGGTTCGATTTGATTGCTCTGATTTGGGTTTTAGCAGGTGCAATTTTTCTCCTTATTTGGTCGGTTTGATTTTCTGCAGTTTGATGTGTGATTTTTCTCCTGATTTGGTCTGGTTTGATTTGCTCTGGTTTGGGTTTTAGCAGGTGCGATTTTTCTCCTAATTTTATCTGGTTTGATTTTCTCCAGTTTGAGTTTGGTCCGATTTAACTTTACTCCAGTTTGATTTTTCTTCAATCTGGTTTGCTAAATGTGCCTTATCTTTTGACATAATTTTGTGTTTTAAAAAATCTTCTAGTGTTTAGTGATGATACCTTTAATTTTAGAAAATTTTCTATTGTTTAGTGATGATAGTTTTAATTTTAATTTTCCTACTATTACAAATTAAATTAGGTTCATTACAATAATTTTATCATTGAGTTAAAAAATTTAATTTTTGTTTATCACTGTTAAAAATTAGAATTACTCTTCATCTTTATTATTATAATTATTTTAGGAAGAATGCAAAATTAACCCAAAAGTTAGGGATCATTTTCAATTCAATCTAACCCACGGATAATTCATGCTAAGTGTGTGAATCACATAATGCCAATTCCTTTCCTAATTAGTGTGTGTGTATATGTCACACAGGCCTCACATGAGAATCATGTTTTGGGAATCATGGTTTGTAGGTATTTCTCTCGTCGTTATTTCGAAAAACTCTTGGAGAATCCATTCAGGAGGTGCGTGATGTGAATGAGGAGGTGCCTATTTGAATTATAAGTAAATATTATTTCAAAATGTAAAGCTATGAATCAATAATGACAATAATAAAGACATGAAACATTGACTCATGTAACCATTCATATCCCCATATTTCTAATAGAATGTTATTTATGTCAAGTTTTTTTTGGGTATAAATGAATATAGTTTTAGGTGAATGCTCTGATGTTCCATTTGGTCTATACTTGCATGCTTAAATTGGTGTTCCATTAAGTAACCATTAAACATGGATGGAATAAACTATTACAAATTAAATTAGGTTCATTATAATAATGTGATCATTGTAAACGAGGTGAGGAGAGAAAAAAATGAAGCTCGAAAGGAGAACGCTGCAATGAAAGAACGAATGGATGACCTTTTTGGAATATTTGAGGAGTTATCTAATCGTATAGCTCGTAATAGTACATGAGTAGCAGAAGAGATGCATGAAGTGTAAATGGTCAATTGTCTCATATCTACTTCTTTTCTACTTGTTTTTTTTGTGAACGATGAAACGATCTATGTAATTGATGTATTTGACTTAATTTTGATGTGGAATATTATAAATACATTGAGTATGCAATATTATAAATATATTTTGTTGGGCAATGAGAATAAAAGTTTTTACTAGGTTGTCTTAATTATCTCAAATATTAAATAAGAAAATTGAATTAACTTTGTATTATAGGTTAATTATTTTATGTACAAAATATGGATATTAAATGCAATAACTATTAGTGGAGGCAATAATTTGCTAGAGAAAAATATTTTTAATTGCAAATCCGAATTGCCACATAATTATCTTTACCTGAAGCAAAAACTTAGTTTTGGTAAAAAATTATATATTTGCTACAAAAAAAAACCTTTTAGTGGCAAATAACATGTTTTTAGTGAAATTATGATTGTTTTTTGTAGCAAAAAATTTTCCACTAAAAGTACATCATTTAGTAGCAAAATATGTTTGCCATTAAATTTGTAACATTTAGTAGCAAACGCCAAAAAATTGCCACGAAAGGTATTATCAACATGTCTTTAGTAGCAAATTTTTTTGCCGCTAAATGATTTAATGGCAAATTTTTAATGATTTGTCACAATTTATTTTGCAACTAAAAGTCATTTTTCATGTATTATTCCCGAACAAAAATGGGGAGAAATATTGCCTTAGGGGCATAAGTTTAACCTAAGGGGAATGCATACTCTACTGGAGATGTTTAATAAAGGGGGAGTTTTATTTTTCATATGAGGTTTATAATTGTTATATTATCTTTGAATTTTGAGGATACTAGTTATGTTACCACCAAGTAATATGATTAAAAGCTCAAACTAGTAAAACCTTGAAGGAGCAACAATGGTGAAAAGACAACAATATAAATGAAGAAGGGGGTGAGGCAATAGAGAAAGAGAATATAAAGTAAGTGGTTCAGCCATTTGGCATACTCCACTGAGCAAGGGTGAGTGAGTTTACTTATGAATGAAGGGTTTTAATGGCCTTGTGAAATGATTCACTCAGTTTTCTCTCTCTACTGTGATTTTAATAGAGTATTTTCTTGGGTTTACAATTATCAATCCTTTTCTAAGGTAGAAGCAGACAGGTATATATAGTGTTGGGGTTGTATAGTGTGCACCCCATGCATGTAGTAAACATGTGCAGTATGAATTAGAAAATATGTAACAGCCACCTGTTACTTATCCATGTATATCGTGATGATGAAATCTTCCCCCCCCCCACGTGCACATGTGATTCAGTTATAACTTCCTCTCCACGTGGATTCATTACGCTGGAGCCTTGCCTCGCGCGTGGTAGAAATATTGTCCAAAAGGGTCTCGAGTAGGCTGAGTATAGGACCCACAAAGCCTTTTTCGAGCATAGTCAGGAGAGTTATGAGTGTGTTCTCCACTGAGTAGACATCAAGCTGAGATGGGTCTCAATTGCTAAGCATAATAGGCAAGACGGGATAAGGAATACCTGACTGTTGGAGGGTCTCAGCCCAAAATATTGGATGAGATCGATATTGCTGACCGTGGGCTCCTTAAAGTTAGCGTTCTTTGTAAGGTCGGCTAGGCCGAACAAGATCTATGTGCAAACTAGGTTACTCTTGGGCATATCAACCACCCCTAGTCCTTAGTCTCTAATGTTAGGAGGAGGCTGAGGGATAAGAGTGCCTAAAGACAAAAATCTTGATGAGATGTTTCGGACTAATGGTTGAGAAAACATTCTAATGTCATATCTAAGTTAATAAATGTCATTAAAGTGACACTCGGTACTTAATTAGTGGCTTGTCAAGCTTTATAGGACACATGTCTCAGTCTCCATTTGGCATATGCCCCAAGCATAAGCGACGATTGAAGCGCTTAGGGTTTAGTGCCCAAATGATGACTCTTCTTGGGAATCATGCGTAATCATTATTTGGTTTAAAAACTAAAAATTTTACCCTTTTTCTCTTTCTTCTTTGCAAACACTCTTCTTTCCCTCCTATAATATATTTGTGCAAAAACTGCCATTAACATCCTTCGATGCTTGCTATTTTTTACATTTCTTGTGCCATTTCTTGCTTTTCAGGGTTCCTCTTCAACTAGGTAACCATTTCCATCAGCTTCTTTCCATTTCTCCTTACATTTGCCTGATTTCTTATTTATTTTCAAATTATGACCATTTCTGTGTTTTTTGGCAATAAGTTTGGTGATTCTGGGCCAAGCACTTAATTTTTTAGGAGGTCTTTAGGCAGCAGAAGATGTTCTTTGGCTTAAGGTTAGGTTTTTTAGGTTTATAGTATTTGAGTTTAGAGATTCTAATGAGTATCCGAACACTATCTATGGTGGAGTTCTCCCTGTTTCTTGTACTGTTCTTGAGGAACTTCTTTGAAAAATGATTAAGTTCTCTCTCCTGATCTTGCAGCCAACTTAGTAAATCCAAAAACCTATTTTGGATGTTAAGGCCCTTTTACAAATTATCTGAGGAGTTTTCAACCCTTATGGAGATGTTCTTTAGGGATATATGAAGGATAGAAGTCATGGATGCCGCTAACTATAAAGTCGAGGCCTTACCTCCTCATCCAATCTATCTTGTTACTTTAGCTGTCATATGCCCTCTAGTTATTGAACTTAGTGACTCCATGTCTGAGTCGTCCACTTCTGCAAATAGTAATCCTTTCGTCTCCCACATCATCGAGAGGGTGGATTTGTAGGAAGAGACAATGAGGCTTTATGTTGCCTCTTCTGGAGAGCCTGAAGAACTCGAGGCATCTTCTTGAGTCTCGTCTTCTTAGAATCCTAAATCTTCTAATCAATCAAACTCCTCTTTTTAAGTCATCTTATATTTTCCGTTATCAGTCATTTTGGGTCAACAATATCATCCAAAAGATCCAGGTAATGTCCTAGCTAAAAACCAAGACGATGATGATGATACAGTCGAGGGTACACTTGACACTGCTTATGCTGAATCCTTTGTCAGCATATTCACAGAGATAGATCTTTTAAACTGGAGGCCTCTCTATGGCATAGGGCCTTCTATTTATATGAGGATTCCTTTTCAGGATGAGAGAACATTTCACGGCCGAGAAGGAGAGATCTGCATCTACGAGCAGATGTTGAAGGTCAGATTAAGGCTACCTTTACACCTAACAGTACGAGCTATTCTAGCAAGATTAGGTCTCAACCCTGCTCAGTTTTTACCCAACACCTGGAGGATTATTCTCGGCTTTGTTTCTCTCTGGAAGTTGGTTCATCATACTTCCATTCAGCTTCTTCAGGGGATATTATACAGTCTCGTCTCCAAAAACTCAACATGGCTACTATCATCTAGTAGCTAGGAAACCCATAAAGAAAGTTATGCTCATGAACCAGACTGCCAACCATAACTGGAAGCCTTATTATTTTTCATATTAAGAGCCTAGGAGTTTGGACCTGACATTTCCTGTAGTGCCTCTGAGAGCAGGGTTCCTCAACGATGGGAAAAGGCCCCAATGTTAGTCAAGTTAGATCTGAGTTTTCGCATAGATTCCACCAAGGATGTGGAGAAGGTTGGGAGATAGGGTAAAGAGGGGTATCTCATAGAATTCGAGCATTTGATGATCCCCTACTACCTGGGGCTGACAGGTTTGGGGGTGGACCCCCTAGTTGAATTATGTAAGTATTTTTATTATAATTGTTATGTCGTACTTTCTTTGTCTTTATTACTTATCTTGTCCTTATTTTTATAAGTTGTCCTTTTAACACTCCTGAGCTGTGTGGAAGATGGCAGTTCCAAATCTCACTAATCTATTGAAGAAGGTTAGGAAGAAATTTGCACCTCAGCCTCAGACCAAGAAATCCACCCCTGTTAATCCCAGTCAAGTTGGAAATAAATTCCTGAGGATGTCCACAAGACCCAACAATAAAAAAAAAGCGCAAGGAGCATTCATCCAGGGCTCAACCGACACAATCAATATCGATCTCCTCTAAAGATGCCCTAAAGGCTCGTCTAGAGAATCGTAAGATAAGATTAGATTCCCTATTGGGGAATAAAAAGAAATCTTTTGAGGCTCGATATTCGTTTCTTGGAATCCACTAATGCCTCCCTCTTAAATGATTTATGTTTCTACAGAATTATTCATATGAACTCTTAATCCTTCATTTAACTACTACTTTAATCTATAGTGTCTTCTCGTACTGATGTTTTGATTTTTATGTAGTCTGCCATATGCCGATGGAAGATCCACCGATGGGTCGAAAAAAAGGTGCCCGAGCTTCAGCGCGCCCAAGAACTATAAAGTCTGAGAATTAAATGAAGAAGAAGCTCTTGGATTTGGAGGATAACCACAAGATAGCCCTGGAGAATCTAAAGACTCAATATATAAATGCCATTAGCCAGCTGATTAGCGATCATGGTATTGCAATCACATCCCTCCAAGAAAAACATGCAGCTGAGATTAATGATAAAGTCAAAGCTACTGTAGATGAATCCCTTGAAGAGGCTAAAAAAAGGTTGTGGAAGATTTTAAATCTTCAGAAGAGTTTTTGGGGTTAGCCTCTAGTATCTCGAGAGGGGTGATAAGCCCCCCAAAGTGTATATTTTAAACCCCAATTAGACAATTTTTAATTTCTAATTCTCGGTAAAATGAATCTCATGTGCTTAATTGTTTATTTTGTAGGTAAATTATAATTTGCGGGTTCAAACGCTTCAAATCAAGGCAAATATGACATTTATGCAGTTAAAAGGAGCAAAACCTAATTTTCATACCTATTTCCATGTTCCCTAGCCTTACCCTAAGCCCAGGGCATCCCTAAACCCATCCCGAACCCTCGTGTGTTTAGATTGCACCCTTTTGTTTTTATTTTTTTTATTAATTTTTTTATATTTTTATTTGAGTCGTTTTTAATTTTTAGAATTTATTTTATACTTTGTTTAGAACTTTTTTATATATTTTTAGAATTTATTTGTGTTGGCTATTTTTAATGTTTCTTTTTATTTAAGTATGAGTTTTATTTTTATTTATTTTTAGTTTCGTTTTATTAATATTTTATTAGGTTTAGTAGTATCATTTTATTTTAAATCATTTATTTTCTAGGATTAGAAGTTTATTTTTTTTCAGACTTTGTGTTGTATAGTTTTATTTTATAGTTTTGTAAATATTTATTCTTTATATAAGATTTTTATTTTATAGATTTTATTTGGAGTCTTAATTTATTTTTTAGGCGTCACAACTAACACACACACCCCACTATCCTACACTCACCTACTCCCAAACAACTCACATACCACACACCCTAATTCCATACACCTCACCACACACAAACAACCCCCACTTCATCTCCCCATCAAAACCCATTCTCTATCTCTCCTCCCTAACCAAATCAACAACGTATATCTCACCACCCAAAACACAAACATCCATCACCGTAACCCATCTCACCTTATACCCGTCAACTTACCTACCCGGCTACCAGCTGAAATCAAAACCCATCCACCGAAACCCATGAACCAGGATCTAACAAACACGATGACCAACCTAACCTTCGTCTACCATCATCTCCACCCAAGCTCAACCACAATACCCAACAACATTTGACCCAATGACCACCATGGACGACCTTCTGATACTGGAACATCATTCCTTTCCAAATCCTATGACCCATTTTGACCAAATAAAAACCCACCAATTCGGAGTTGATCCGGACGCCCACGCAACCTCCAACCCGAACCATCCATCCCAGCAACGAACCCACCTGCGAATACCGACCGAAACTCCATCAAACCCGGTGACCTGCCTTATCCTTATACCCACGAACCCGGACCTGTAACCCGCCGGAATCGTAACCCCTTAACCAACCAACCTGGTTCCATCCTTACAAAAACCGAGTTTCCCTTATGCCTATATCCTCCCAAATCCAAAACCCTAACTCTAATTCCAAATAACACATGAACCCCCTATCAAACTCAAACCAAACAAAAACCCATTCCCATAAAACCAGGAACTGATACATCTTATACCTACAGACCTCTGGCATCCTTTTGCAATCCCAGCTACACACGTGACCTAACCCGTACCACCCTTTTCCCAATACCTTAGCCACATGCCTTGAAAAAAAAGAAGACCCTCTCTTTATTATAAGGGGAGTAGAAAGAGAGAGAAAATTCAGACAGCGAGAAGCTTTGGTGCTCCATTTTTTGAAGCCCGTTTTTAGTTATAGATTGTATAAAATTTCTATTTTTTCTTTTATAATTTTTTTAGTGACTTGAGTGAGTTAGAATTTATCCCGAGACATAAATTTTGGAGATTTAGCATTTGTTTGAGTGATGTAATATTTCATAATTATGGGTGCACTTAATTGTTCATGTTTGGGAAATTATTATTGAGTTCAAGGAGACTTTGTTCAATTGTTTTTTCTTATTTCATTTTATTTTGTATGCCTCTTATTGTGTCATTATTACATTTTATATGTAATAATACCCAAATGAGAGGCTAAATACCCCATTCAAGGGGTGAGATGAAACCCTTAACTTAATTATTTTTATTTTTGATTTGTTTATTTATTATGCCCCTTGGAATATTAATATTAAAATTTTACAATTTATATTTACATCTCGAGAGAGGGTGAATTATTTTCGAGAGAAAATCATCAATTCAAATTCAAATTATAATTTTTATTCATTAAGTAAACTAGAGATATGCAATATTGAATTATATTGTAATTTGAATTTCTCAACTCTAAATTTTTTTTTTATTTTTTTTATGATTTAAATGGTTTTAGTAAATTTTTCCTAGCGGGTGATTTGTTAGAAGATCTTTAAATCAAATTTTTGTGAGTATGTGAAATTTAAATATTAATCATCTAAAAGGAATATATGTAACTTTACATTAGTAACGAGAGTTGATTTGTGAATTTATATATGTTTTGGGGTATTTCAAATAGACAAACTAATTAATAAAAATAAATAGGCTAAGTGGTGAAGTTTAATCCCTTGAATTATCTCATAATTATTTTCTCCTCATATTTAGCGCACTTTATCGTTTTCTTTATTTATTAGTGCAATTTTAATTTTAGTTCAGAATTAGTAGTACAAATATCCCTTTATAATTGTTTTAAAAATCATACATTGTCTTCATTTTGCTCTTGTCCTTATTAAGGAGCGAGGATTGAGCCCTTACTTGCCAATATACAATTTTTGTGTGTTTGTAGGTACCAAAAGGGATTTTTTATTGATCGTCTTTACTCTACAACGACATATGCGCAAAAGGCATAAGATTAAATGGTGTCGTTGCCAACTTTTTTAGCGTTAGACTTCGCTCAAACTGTGGCGATTGACTTTTCATGAGGTGCTGTTGCGGACTTTTCGAGTTGAGGAGCGTTTTGAAGACTTGTACATTGGTTCATTTGTATATATATTCTTTTTTATTTTTCTTAGATTGTTTGTATTAGGATATTGAGGTTGTGTACATTTATTCGTGGTGCTTTGGACACCAATTGATTGTAATAGTTAATCAAAAAGGAAAGAAAAAAAAGCAAAAAGGGAAACAGGACAAGGTAGAGAGAGAGTGCCCTTAGAGTGGAATTCTGAAACTTCTCTACGTTGGGTCTGTAGAACTCCCGGAGACAGCTGAAGTTAGGCAAACTTCCCCCTGGTCGACTCAACTCGATCTTCACCCTACTTGTGTAAAAACTGTAGGAGGTACAGTTTTTTATCACTCGTGCATCTCCTATTAGCGACTCCATTTTTTGTTTGACTATATACTCTTATGTGACTTTATTTTTTGCATAGTCTTACTTTTATTGGTTTGATATATTAATTGGACTTAAGACATAAACCATATCATTGAAATGAGAAGGGATTTCATAACCTATCTCAATCACTTGATTCCACTTGCTTGTTAGCCCGTGCCATCATATAATTGAAATTAACCAACTAGTAAGCCAAGTAGGAGCGCATTTTCCAAAGGTGACGTATAAGACTCCGTGATTTTCTCGCCCGTGGATTAATAAAAACTTGACTACCCAGTCACTTAATTGAAGATAAAAATTGGCTATGTGCTAGTTAGGATTTTCCTTTGCTTGTACGTTTCTAATTCAAATCCTTTGCTAATCATTTTTGTGTGCTTCGTCCTAGTGTGTTTCATACCGAGTCAACTTTTATCCATTTTCAAAAATTCAAAAAATATGTTTCATCCTTTTTCTTATTTTCAAAACAAAAGGCCAAAAATAATTTCTTTCTTTTTCCAAAAATTCAAAAACCTAAAAAGATTTTATTCTTTTTAAAAAAAATTAAAAAGCCAAAAATATATTTCGAGAAACCTTTTTCTCCCCTATCCATCCCGTCATGGATGAAGAACATCCCTTATGGGACGACTTTATCCATTTCCCATATTCATCATGCACCTATTGTTATCACACCAATCACTTGTCCCATGAGTGCACGTACCTTACTTATCCATTCGAACCCACTATGGAACATGTGTATCCATATGACACTGTTGCGGAACCCACTTCGTCTTATTATCCTGACATATTTAATACCGAGTGGTGTGAGCAACCAAATTATTCGTGGTAGATTGATCACCCTCCCACGCAATATGAACCCCAACCCCATGTTGAGGATTCTCTCACATTCCACAGTCGTCATGGCAGCCTAGTGCACCCCATACCGATTAGTCCCCTCACTACGCTACACTTAATTATCAACCTTTTGTCTCTCATGAAGTCCCTCCTCTCATGTATGATGAACTTTATCCCGCTCCACACACTTGAGTTATGTCCACCTCACTCATGCACCACTTCACCACCCCCACATCACTTCACCACAATCATCCACATCCGCTCTCGAAAACCTCTGTTAAAAGTTCATCCTCGAGCAAAAGCACGCCACTCAAATCCAAACTCAAGCCCTTCAACAGCTTGAACAATTCTTAAATAAATTTGATTGTGCAATAAAGTAAGACTTCACCCCAAGACAACATATTATTGCACATATGTGGAGTGATGATGAGTCCTCTTGTGACACCAATTTTGAGTGTGACCAAACCTATCACCCCGAGAATACCATAGTACGGACCACCCCATGGTTCGAGACCCAAGTTCATAATTGTGTTGACTTATCCCTAGAATGTGAGGTTAATCCATACCCTAATAATCCAAAAGAACCTAACGTCGAGATTCTCCCTTCCCTTCCATATCCAAAGGAACTCACCCTTGAGGTTCCCACTTTCGAAAAATCCAAAGAACTCACATTTGATGTTCCTCCACCCATTATATCCAAAAATACCCCCGAGTTTATACTTATTTAACCCATTGAGTGTCTCCTAGAGATGTTCATTACTTATAGGCTAGCTCTGGCTACGAGCACTCCCCAATGCACCGAATTGGAGATGGTTCCCACCTCCCTTGCTATGGATCCTCTCCAGCGATGTTTGGCTCACTTTGAGTCTAATATTAATGTTGATTCATATATCTAGGATCTTAATCCCTCGTTAGACCCTTTCACCATTACGGATGGTGGCACATTGATGGATAAGTTGATCTCTCCTTCACTTGATACCATACTCCCTCTTCAGAAGGACCTTACGGACTATTTCGATCCTCAAGATGAGTGTGTATCCCCTACTCTTGAGCTAGATCCTCTTTATCCACTCATTATCCCTCCCGACCCACCCATCGTCCCACCCGACACACCACCATGTTTGGACCTTGTTCCCTAACCATTCTCATTTACCCTTTTAGGTCCTTATTAAAAACCACCACCCACCCATGAACTCCAAGATCCATACCGTGAGTTCTTCATCCAGTCCACTATCTATGAGAGTATTTATGGTTCTACTCTCCACTTACGGGACACTGAGCGTGTTCCTTCATGCACACCCATCCCTTATGGTGCTTATTACTATCGTCAGCTCAATGATGTGTAACGACGTGACCATTATCATCATCCATTTATAGAATACTCACATGATTTCAATGATCCCCGTCATATCCAAATTGCTACACCTTTATGCCTTCCCCACTAACTTGAGCATCATGTTTATAGGGCCCTTGTTGCCCTCACCTTTAAGCTCAATAAGGCCTATGATCGGTTCCTCCTCACTATCCGCCTTTCCATACTTTCGTAACCCATCCTTCCTACCCACATGTGGTCCACCGATGCTTTGCATCGCGTGAAACACTTTTCCATACAAGTGCATTAACTCGGGTAGCCTATGTAAAAAAAAAACTGATTTTCCAGTCTTGTTTGGGGGTGACTTACGTCACCCACACCTTCTTCCACCCTGTGTTATCATTGTTCGTATCTTTAGGGGTGAGTACGCTTACATCTGGCTGAAGACGTTAAACTTAGTGCTACCGGGAGGCACCCCATTCTTTCTTGTTTCTGAATACGAGTCCTATCCTATTTGGGGTTCGTGCTTCTCACCACCCAATGCTTTACCATGTTTTTAGACTTGTACACATTTTTGTCTTATCACTTATTCAGGTTTCATCTTGTATGCGTGCAGTGCAACTTCATTATCGATCAATTTTAGTATATTCTTTCATTCCTTTTGTCTAAAAAGTTCAAGATATGTTTTCAAACATCGAGGACGATGTTCTTCTTTGTTTGGGGGTGGGGTATTTCTCAAAATTGTACCTATTTTGAAAATTTTTGTCAGAAATAAGTTACATTTTTCACGTTTTTCTTATCTTTAACGTGATTTAGCTATCATCCACCAATAAAAGTCTAGAATAATATATGCTGAGCCTGAAGCCGATTTTCAAATTTATAAGCATAAGTAATGCTTCATAAGGCATTTTGCACCATGAATTCCTAGACTCAACACTTCTTACGCATTTATCACGTCATTATAGTCTAAAGTTGAAGAGTCAAATAATTTCTCAAGAAAACCTTAAAAATTATTTATGGAGACTTAAAACCCATGAAATTTGAGCTTTTCATCATTGTTCAGAATTTTTATACAATCTCCGAGTCACAAGTTGACTCAACTTCCTTTAGATATCGTACTTTAAGTTGTTGAGCGATCTTATAATTCTTCAAATTTTGGCACAATCACTAAGGATGACATCACTTTCGAGTTATAAGAAATATGTGTCCTCTAGTTTGTCCTGAACACTAATCATTTACCCCATTTTCCACTTCCCACGATTCATTTCTCGTATACCACATCATTCAGACCATCCATATATCATTATCCCATCACCACCCTTGGTTCTTGAGAAGAAGAGTGTTTGAAATTATATATGTAAAATGTCTTCATTCGTGCTCTAAAAGACAAATTGTATCGCATAAAAAAGCATCGCAAAAAAAGAAAAAAAAGAAGAGAAAAGAAAAGAAAAAAATAGCGATATATAGAAAAAAGATAAGCATGTGATCAAAATTTTGTGAAATGTAGACATTAATTGTTCAAGTTGTCCACTCTTCTCAAAATCCTAAAAATCGTCATCTCACAATTATTACCCATATCATTCCCTCTCATCCCTTAACATCCATTTAACCTCGGTGAAGTATTTGGGCAAATGAAAATTTTATGTTGTGAATAACTTGACATTCTCGATATTGTGACTTGCATTCCTTCCTTGAGATCAAATTATTTCTTGTATCCATTCTTTCTTATATGTGTGTGAGATGTTTGAACTTGTTTAAATTTACTCACATCCTCACACACAGGATAGATACACTAACCCAAATCTCGAGAGATCATTTTAAAGAGATATATCAGATGAGATATGGAAGTCGAAGCATTGATTTTAAAAGGTGATCTTCAAATTACTCTTATGATACTCAAAACCATATTAAGTGATTCACACTACGCATGTTCAGTTCTAGAAAGGATTCTCCTTAGGTATTAAGGGAGTTTACTTTAATATACATCATAGTTCATTACTCCTATTCCTTAAATGATGGATTGTATGATATTTCTTAGTCTAAAGATGAGATTAATTTCCTTTTCCATACAAAGAATTTTGTGGGTATATTCACTGTAAACCCTCATGAGACAACACTCATCCTCTAGGGCAGCCTAGAGGTTTAAAGGATTGTTGCACATGCTAAGTGCAATGACTTGTACCCGTGAAAGTGGTACACTTTGGGTTTCTTATCTTTCTTTCTCTCTATTTTTGCTTGAGAACTAGAAGTGTTCTATTTTGGGGTGGAGAGATAAGCACTCAAAAGTGTATATTTTACACCCCAAATAGATAATTTTTAATTGCTAATTCTCGGTAAAATGAGTCTTATGCGCTTAATTGTTTATTTTGTAGGTAAATTATAATTTGTGGGTTCAAATGCTTGAAATCAAGGAATATGACATTTTTGCGGCTAAAAGGAGCTAAACCTAATTTTCGTACCTATTACCCTGTTCCCTAGCCTTACACTAAGCCCAGGCCATCCTGAACCCTCGTGTGTTTACTTTGCACTGTTTTATTTTTATTTTATTTTTTATTAATTTTTTTAGATTTTTATTTGAGTCGTTTTTAATTTTTAGGATTTATTTTATTTAGAATTTTGTACATATTTTTAGGATTTATTTGTTTTCGCTATATTTAATATTTCTTTTTATTTGGGTGTGAGTTTTATTTTTATTTGATTTTTAGTTTTTATTTTTAGTTGCGTTTTATTAATATTTTATTAGGTTTATCAGTATCATTTTATTTTAAATCTCTTATTTTTTAGGATTCGAAGTTTATTTTTTTAAGACGTTATATTGTTTAGTTTAATTTTATAGTTTCGTAAATATTTTTTTTAGTTTAGGATTTTAATTTTATAGATTTTATTTGGAGTCTTAGTTTATTTTTTTAGGGTCACAACTGACACACACACCACACTATCCTACACTCACCTACACCCAAACAACTCACATACCACACACCCTTATGCCATACACCTCACCACACACAAACTCGACCCACTTCATCTTCCCCATCAACACCCATTCTCTCTCTCCTCCATAACCAAACCAACTCCTTATATATCACCACCCAAAACACCAACATCCACCACCGTAACCCATCTCACCTCATACCCGTCACCTTATCTACCCGGCTACCAGCTGAAATCAAAACCCATCCACCGAAACCCATGAATGAGGATCTAATAAACCCAATGACCCACCTGACCTACTTCTACCATCATATCCACTCGAGTTCAACCCCAATACCCATCAACATTTGACCCGATGATCACCATGGCTGACCCTTTGATACCCAAACCTCATTCCTTTCCAAACCCCATGACCCATTTCGCCCAAATAAAAACCCACCAATCCGGACTTGATTCGGATGCCAACGCAACCTCCAACTCGTCCCATTCATCCCAACAATGAACCCACCCGCGAATACCAATCGGAACTCCATCAAACCCGGTGACCTTCCTTATCCTTATGCCCAAGAATCCGAACCTCTAACCTGCCGGAATCGTAACCCCTTAACCAACCAACCCATTTCCATCCTTGCAAAACTCTAGTTTCCCTTATGCCTATAAACTCCCAAATCCAAAACCCTAACTGCAATTCCAAATAACACGTTAACCCCCTGTCAAACTCAAACAAACAAAAACCTATTCCCATAAAACCAGAAACTGATACATCACATTCCTATACCTGCAGACCTCTGACATCCTTTTTCAATCCCAGCTACACACGCCACCTAACCCATACCACCCTTTTCCCAATACCTTAGCCACATGCCTTGATAAAATAGAAGACCGTCTCTTCATTTTAAGGGGGGAGAAAGAGAGAAAAAATTCGAACAACATGAAGCTTTGGTGCTCCATTTTTTAGAGACCATTTTTAGTTGTAGATTGTATAAAAAATTTATTTCTTTCTTTTATAATTATTTTTAGTGACTTGAGTGAGTCAAAATATATCGTTGAGACACAAATTTTGGAGATTTGGAATTTGTTTGAGTGTTGTAATATTTTAGAATTGTGGGTGCACTTAATTGTTCATGTTTGTGAAATTATTTGTGAGTTCAAGGAGACTTGGTTCAATTATTTTTTCTTATTGCATTTTATTTTGTGTGCCTCTTATTGTGTCATTATTACATTTTAGATGTAATAATACCCAAATGAGAGGGTAAATACCCCATTCAAGGGGTGAGATGAAACCCTTAACTTAACTTAATTTAATTTATTTTTGGTTTGTTTATTTATTATGCCCCTTTGAATATTAATATTAAAATTTTACAATTTATATTGACGCCTCGAGAGAGGGTGAATTATTTTTTTAGAGAAAATCGCCAATTCACATTATAATATTTATTCATTAATTAAACTAGAGATAGGCAAGTTTTGAATGATATTGTAGCTTGAATTTCTCTACTCTAAAACTTATTTTTTTTATGATTTAAATGCTTTTAGTAAATTTTTACTAGTGGGTGATTTGTTAGAAGATGTTTAAATCAAATTTTTGTGAGTATGTGAAATTTAAATATTAATCTTCTAAAAGGAATATATGTAACTTTACATTTGAAACGAGAGTGGAATTGTGAATTTATATATGTTTTGGGGTATTTCAAGTAGACAAAATAATTAATGAAAATAAATAGGTTAAGTGGTGAAGTTTAATCCCTTCAATTATCTCATAATTATTTTCTCCTCATAATTAGCTCATTTTATCATTTTCTTTATTTATTAGTCTAGTTTTAATATTAGTTCATACTTAGTAGTATAAATATCCCTTCATAATTGTTTTAAAAATCATACATTGTCTTCATTTTGCTCTTGTCCACATTATGGAGTGCGAATTGACCCCTTACTTTCCAATATACAATTTCAATATGTTACTAAAAAAGATTTTTTTTTAGTGACGGCCTTTACTCTACAACGATATATAAGCAAAAGGTGTAATATCAGCTCAAACAACCTGCCACTGGGCTACATTGAAGTTTCTAGATGCCACACACCTAACTGCCAAACTTGAGGCTTTTAGCTTCTCTGACCCTCTGGCTATGACAACCTTCACCAAAGTGGAGGGGTCGGCATAGACGCAGCCGATCGTTTAGACGGTTAAGATAGAGGATGGCACAGAGCCCGTTGGAAAATAGGTTGAGAACACTTTGGATAAAAAAGAAGGCAATGTTGAGGCGGAGCGCAATTCTGCTGTAGACGGGTCAGCTCCTATGGAGACAAACGACCCCCAGCATCTTAAATCAGTGAATATGTTATCAGGGCAGTTTCATTTGGCCTAGTGCCCTTTGATGATGTAACCATGAACAAACAATTTCCTTTTTATTGAATAAATAATTTCCTTACGCAGTAATTTCTTTTTTGGTTGAACAATCACAAATGTATTTTCGTCTTTTATTATTGAATGTGGTTGAATATAGGTATCTTCATTCTCAGTTTCTGCCAATTCTTCTTGGTGCTGTGCTTGCTTGCGACTTTAAGCAAATTTACAAACTTTATAATTATGATATGTTCTCATCCTTAGTCGAGAAGCAGCATAACCAACTTAATTTTTGTTTAAATTAGCAATCACCGCATAATGAAACAATTAAATTAACAATCACCGCATAATTAACCATACTTAATTATTTTTAGAATTTGAACTCACCAAATTAATGATGTTTGATCACAAGTCCCCTCTCGTCATTTTGAGAGTGTGTGGATGAGTATTGACTCGTCCTATAATGTCGTCTCCGGTGAGAGAGTTTTGACTCTAATTCAACCAAGTTAATGTTATTTGTCACCAATTTAATGATTTTTTGAATTTCAATGCACCAAATTAATGGCGTTTAATCATAAGTCCCCTCTTGTCATTTTGAGAGTGTATGGAAGAGTATCGTCTCGTCCTACACTGTCCTCTCAGCTGAGAGAGTTTTGACTCTAATTCCACCAAGTTAATGATGTTTGTCCCCAAGTTAATGATTTTTTTTAAATTTGAATGCACAAAATTAATGGTGTTCAATCATATGCCCCCTCTCATCGTTTTGAGAGTGTGTGGATGTGTATCATCTCGTCCTACACTATCGTCTCGATCGAGAGAGGTTTGACTCTAATTCCACTAGGTTAATGATTTTTAGATAAAATTTATGTTTTTCACCATCAAAGATGATGTTATCTCACTGCTCCCCCCTCTCGACGTTATTAAGAATGCAAGAACGAGGTGAGCCCCATATGGATTTTCGTATCACCGAGAGTGAGTTAATGCCATTGCACCGTATGAATGTCATTTTATTGCTTGAGACAACTTGAAATATAAAATTTGATAAATTCATATTTCTTACAATGGAAAGATAAAATCAATACACCATCTTATTGATAATACTTATTCAAATAATCAACATGCCATGGGTTGGAAAATAGCTCTCCCTATAAATTTTCAAGCCGATAAGTGCCAGGAATGGCTTTTTTTGTAACCCTGTAGGTGTTGTGCCAATTTGAATGGAGTTTATTCAGCTTCTGATAAGACTTTTTCAAAACTAAGTCTCCTATGGATATTAGCCTAACCTTCACTCTCTTGTTGTAAAATTTTGAAGTCCTCCGCTGATAAGCAGCCTACCTAATATCAACATCTTGTTTCCTTTCTTGAATGAGGTCCGTCTAGATCTAACCTTCCCTCATCAGCATTTTCATCCTGTTAATATGTCTGAACTATGTGACTTGGTAGGCTAATCTATGTAGGTATCACTGCCTATGAGCCATAGGTAAGCATGGATGGTGTTTCCCCCGTTGGCATTCTCTCTGTTGTCCTAGACCCTTGGCATCTTCTAGTTTCTCCTTGACCCCTTTTAAAATGGTTCTATTTGTCACCTCAGTTTGGCTGTTTGCTTGAGGTCAGCCTTCAACTGAGAAAAATTTCTTAATGCCAACCCATTTATAATAAGCTTCCAAAGATGAGTTCTTGAACTGTTTGCCATTATCCAAGATCAGGGTGTCAGGTAGACCATACCTACAAATAATGTTCCTCTAAATAAATATTAAGGTCTTCATCTCGGTGATGCTTACCATGGCCTCTGCCTCAACCCATTTGGAAAAATTATCGATCACCACAATCAGATACCTATAATTACATGTTGCCTTAGTCAAGGGTCTTACCAAGTTAATCCCCCATACTCCAAACAAACATACATAGTGATAGATGTTAGAGGTTTGTGAGGTTAATGAGGTATGCTGGAATTTCATTATTATTTGTCACATCGCTTCATGTAGCTAGTTACATATTTGGTCAAGGTCGGCCACCTGTACCCTTGAGTGAATATTCTCTTTGCCAATGATACCCCTCCCATATGACTAGAACAAGAGACCTCATATACATCTTTCAGAATTTATTCCACCTTTATCAGATGGATGAATAGGAGTAGAGGGAGTAGAAACTCTTTCTTGTATAAAACATACCCAATGGCGGAGAACTTAGTCGCCCTATACCTCAGCTTCTTTCCTTCTAACTTTGATTCTGGTAGTTCACCATCCTTGATGTATCAGATGAGAGGGTCCATCTAAGATGCACCTAGATTCAGGTTTAAACAGAATTCCATTATACCGCCTTCCTCCTCAATGGTTGGTCGATGTAAAATCTCACAGGCATTGACCTTCTAATTTCTGTTCTAGTTGCTAATGCCAACCTTTCCAAGGCATCAGCTCGGTCGTTGTCCAATTGAGGGATTCTTTTCAGCTTTACCTCATCAAAGTTCTTTAACATTTCTATTACCCTTGTTAGGTATTTGGTTATCCATTCATCCTTTGCCTCGTGTACCCCCATGATTTGTTTCACCATCAGCCTAGAATTGCTATTAACCAATAATTAGATGACATTTAATTACCTACCTTGGGAAAGTCCTGCTAAAGGAGACTCATACTCTGACTCATTTTTAAATGCCTTAAAGTTAAATTTCAGAGTATATTCGATCTCGGTCTCATTCGAGGCCCAAATTATCAGGTCGGCACCACTCCCAGCCTTGTAAGAAAAAACTCCACAAATAATCTCTAAACATTATCTTATTTGGAAAAGGTCCCTCGTCCAGTACTACAATTCTATATAGAAACTTCTCATCTTCATTTTTTACCATTATAGTTCTGGTCTCCATCGGCTCGACTTCATCCGGGCTAGTAATTGATTTTTTAGCTCATTTTCCAGATCTATAAATCCTTTGGTATTGGACTCATCCCATGTAAACTCGACTACAAAATCAGCCAAAGCCTAGACCTTAAAGGTTGTTCTTTCCTGATAGACGATGTTAAACTCCTTTAGTTCTATCGACCAGGCCATTAACCTACTCCATTTCTCATGTTTATGGATGACTTGTCTAAGGGGAGAGTTAGTAAGGACGGGTATGGTGTGGGCCTGGAAATAGGTCTTCATCTTTCTAAATGCATGTATCAGAGTATAAATAAGTTTTTCCATCTTTGAATATCTCTACTCGGACACTTGAAGGGACTTAATATTGATATAGACTTACTTTTGTACCCCGTTGTCATCTCGTACAATTGCTTCACTGATGGTCGACTCTGAGATAACCATGTACAAATATAGTTTTTCCCCCTGAATAAGCTGGGATAACAAAAGTGGGGAGCCGAGGTAAGCTTTCAAATCTTGAAAATCTCTTTCACACTCCTCATTACATTCAAATGCATTTCTCAACACCTTGAAGAAGGGTAAACACTTCTCAGTATCCCTTGACACAAATCGATTTAGATCAACAGATCATTCAATTAACCTCTGGACATCTTTTATGGACCTTGGAGTCTTCATTTCTACCAACGCTTTGATTGTTTCTGGGTTGGCCTATATCCTCCGTTGATTGAAAATGAAACCTAAGAACTTGCCAGCTCCGATACCGAATACACACTTGGAAGGATTAAGTTTCATTCGATACTGGTCTATGGTATTGAAAGTATGCTTAAGATCATCCATATGCATCTCGGCCTTGAGGCTCTTGGTTAGCATGTCATCAATGTATGCCTCTATGGTTTTGCCTATTTATTCCTCAAACATCTTATTCACTAGCCTTTGATAGGTTTCCCCAACGTTCTTTAGGCCGAAGGGCATGACCTTGTAGCAGTATATACCCTTATTAGTGACGAATGAGGTTTTCTCAGTGTCGGTTGGGTCCGTAAATATTTGATTATAGCCTGAGTAGGCATCCATAAAACTCATCAGCTCATGCCCAGCCATGGCATCAACCATTTTATCTATCCTCGGCAGGGGGAAGCTATCCTTTGGGCATATCTTATTTAAATCAGTGAAGTCAACACACATCTTCCATTTTCCATTAGGCTTAGGAAAAATGACCGCATTAGCCAACCATTCTCGATGGGCGACCTCCTTTATGAACTCTACCTTCTTAACCTCTTTTCTTATGACCTCCTATTTTTCCATGGAGTAGATCCTCTATCTCTGTCTTATCAGCTTGGCTCCTTTTTCCATATTTAATATATGGCATAGGATCTCCAAATCAATCCGCCGCATGTCTACATGATTCCATGAAAAAATACTTTGTCTCTTTTTTAGCAACTTGATCAACTCTCCCTTGATCTCTTTTTTCAGGGCTTTACTAATTCGGATGGTTTTTTTCGTCTCCTCCTCATTGAGTACGATGGATTCTATCTCTTTAGTAGCCTCGACTTTTTTCATCTTTGTCGCATCCCTAGTGTCTAGAGTATTAATGTTGTAGGTTATAGTGGCTCTTTTATGTGCCTCTCTTTTTTAAATCAAGTAGAAGTAGCATTCACATGGCTGAACTTGGTCTCCCTGAACTTCCCCTACCCCATAAGGAGTTGAGAATTTTATCATCTGGTGAATGGCTGAGGGCACTGCCTCAAATTCTTTGAGGGCTACTCATCCCATTATTATTTCGTAAGATGAATAGACATTCATATCCATCACGAAGAATTTATCTTCTTAGTGAGACATCTCGGCCAAGTTTCTCCCATACTGACATCGATCTCATAAATCCTAAGAGGATGGAATTTTTCTGCACTGAAGCCAATTAGGGGTTGATGGTATGGGACGAGCCTCTTCTTGCTTAATCCCAAGTCTTTAAAACACTCCCAGAACGTTACATCAGTCAAACTACCACCATCGACCAATATCTTGGATACATCATACCCATGCACCCTCGTAATGATTACCAACAAGTCATCATGTGGGGCTAAAATCCCCTTAAAGTCTAGCCTCGAGAAGTCGATGACCAAGGTGTTCTTATCAACTTCCTTTCTCATACTTGACTTTGAATCAACCACAGTCGATTTCACTACTTTTGGCTGGGGAAGAGATTTGGCTTCTGCCACATGAGCTTTGCGATCGACCACGCCTTTATCGCCACCTGCTAAACTACCGCATATCATTTTCAAATTATAGGAGATACAATGCAGCTGACCCTTGGGATCAGTTTTCTTTGGGGGGAGATCAGGGTCAGCCTCGTCCTCATCATCTAAGGCATCATCATCCTATTTCATTAGAGTTTCTTGCTTACACTTATCATCCCTTCTTCTTCAGCTATCATCCCAACCATCTCTTTCCCCACTCTTGTCCACATATTTCCTAAGTTTCCCTTGCTTTAACATCTTTTCTATCTCGTCTTTGAGTGCGATGCATTTTTTAGTGGTGTGGTTGTGGTCTTGGTGGAACTCGCACCTCTTACTTTTATCCCACTTATGAGGAAGGGATTTTAATTTTTTAGGCCATCTCAAAGACCAGTCGTTCTTAATTTCTTTTAGGATCATCTTTGGGGTGGCTGTCAATGGGGCATGTTAGCCAACTAGTCTTCCACTGACCTCTTATTGTCTCCCTTACCTTTAAACTTTTGGGATTTACTCCCACTTGCACCTTTTTCATCTTCTCCTTTGGACACCATAGCCTCCTCTGTATGCATGACTCTCCCGGGCACAGACAGGAGTTCTGCCATGGACTTTAGAGTATCCTCGACTAGCTTCCATAGGATCTTACCTTTTTGCAATCCTCCCATTACGATAGTCATCACAATACTCTCATCATAGTCTTCCATTTCTAATTTTTCTTTGTTGAAGAGAGCAATATAGTCTAGCAAAGATTCATTTTTGCCTTTCTTCACATATAACAAGTGAGTGGTCCTCTTTTGGGGATTTTACTCCAAAATAAAAGTTAAGGATGAACCTCTCGACTAATTATTTTAAATTTTTAATCGAGTTTCTAGGAAGGGAGGTGTACCATACGTGAGCAGCATCAGTGAGGGTACTTAAGAAGGCTCTACACCTCATCTCGTCTGAAACTAAGAAGATGTCTACATAAGATTGATTATTAATTTATTAACTTTACACACTTTGAGTTCTAGGAAGTAATTGCCTTGTGTATTAAGTAATCTTATCTTTCCATACTCTTCATATTTCACCGTTCATATTCCTTGAATTCTTTAATGGATTGCATTACTTTTCTATGTCTAAAATGAGATTAACTGCCACTTTTATAAATTGTTTTAAAATAAAATGTTTTGAATTTTATGGGTATATTCACCACAAACCCTTATGAGACAACACTCATCATCTAGGGCAACCTAGAGGTTTAACGTCTTGTTGAACATGCTAAGTGCAATTGCAAGTACTCGTAAAAGTGTCACACTTTTGGTTTCTTATCTTTCTCTCTATTTTTTCTCGAGGAATAGTAATATTCTATTTGGGAGTGATGTGATAAGCATCCAAAAGGTTTTAAATTTATACCTTAAATAGACATTTTTTAGTTGCTAGTTCTTGGTAAAATATGCGGTTACTTTTTATCTTATAGGTAAAAACATATTAGCGGATTGAGAAGTGATATTTCAAGGTAATTTGGGCAAGAAACAACCGCATGTGCACTTTCAGGAGAAATATAGTAATTTTAGATGAATAATTTTACACTTGGACAAATCACGAAAGTTGTACGCCTCGAATCTAAGAATGCCTGGGTTAAAATGTCTGCAAAGTTCGAAACTAAAGGAAAGTCAAAGTCAAAATCCCGAGACATACCCGAAGTCAAACCCTGAGACTCGAGCACTATTAAAATATTATCGACCTAGAAAAAGGGTCATGTCGATTCTTACAGTTCATCAATTGGAGGTCATATGTGAAATATGTGAAGATTGGGTTTTAATGCGTAAATAATGGAAAGTAGGAAATAACTTCGACTTAAAGATTTTATCATGCATATAAATTATTGAGCCACACGGTGGCTCATTGGTTATCTTGTTTTTGCACAAAAAAATTGTCTGGGTTTGAAACTTGAGAAGGGGGTGGATTTACCCCAATTATATTAAAAAAAAAACTCAAGACGACACATGTCACTATCCCGGTGGTACATGTGGTTGCGCCTGAGTCATTGGATCAACCTCGCCCAGGCGCGCCCTATGCGTCCCATATGCACATCCCTTTCTCTATGAGCCAAGATTCCTTTTTGCATTATTTCACTTTCTATCCCAAAATTTTATTTCTTTAATATTTCCTCCATTTCTCCTCCATTCTTCTTCATTCCTTTTTTAAAAAGAACCAAATTTTTAATTTTTCTCCCATTCTTTCTTATTAGAAACCCTCTCATTTTAAATAAAATATCATTTGCCCATACCCCTTTTGATTATTTAAATTAACAACACCCATCTTTTTGTAAAATACCAAATATGCTCTCAAACCCTTCTTTTGGCCTATAAAATGGACCTTTGATGTTCATATTTGGGGATCATATTCTTGTGGAAGAATACTATATAGTTATAATGCTATTTATTTAGGTTTAGAAGTGAAAACAAGAATTCTAGTTTCTTGAATTAAATTGAGAGTTCGAGATTGTGTAAAAACTGAAGTTTGTATTAATGCAAGAGATTGGTTTGATCACTTCTTCCCACTATTCAAACTAATTTAAATTGCATATGAACTTGAATATCTATTACATGCCTTGGACATTCAATATGGTAGGATAATTACCCGATTCAAGGGATGAAATGAAGCCCCCATGGATTCATTAACTTAATTTGATAACTTCTTTTTTGTTAACTTCCTTTGATTATTAATTTCTAAATCTTGCACGTGTTTATGCATTGAGAAATGGTAAACTATCTTTGAGAAAAGATTAAAAGTTAATTTATAATTTTATCCTTAGATTCAAACTAGAGATACGATTATCTTTTGACTAAAATTATAATCTAACTTTCTACTACTCTTGTTTTGTTTTTATTAAATTAAAAAGAGCTAAATGAATTTTCTGAGCCAGTTGTTCATTTGATTAAGTTTAATATATTTGAAGTAGAGTTTGTAGATTTGAAATTCCATTTCTAAAATAATATTTATCTAAATTTATTAGTGCGATGAGAATTAACTTTTAAATAAGATAAATATTTTGGAAGCCAATCAAATTAGAAAGATTCAAACTAGTGTTAACCCTATGAAATGGGGATGGATTTCATTCTTTGTCTCCTTGTCACACTAGTTAGATCTTATTCATTCTTATTGTTGATATTATTATCTTAGAGTTCATTTACTAATTCACCATTTTAGATCAATCAAAACGGTTGAAAAGAAAGTTTTTAAAGACTATCAAAATGATTTTATTCACTTGACTTCTCTTTAGTTTAAAAGCACACATCCACACCTTATTTTCCAATATGCTCATTTTTAATGTTTATGGCATAGGTACTTCAAGGGAAATTGATAGCGAAATATTCCTACCACAACGACGAAAAAAAATTAAGTAAATTTACATTTATATTTTTGTCCAAACATGGAATAAAGTCAAAATACATACAAATTGACTATATTGGAAATTTTTCCTTACATAGGCACGTAGGGCCTTACTTAGCCATTTAGTCAGACCACCATACGAAAGGAAGGTCTAAGACCATGTCGACCGATAGGTCCCTTGGGAAGAATTATCCTTTTATCCTTTTAGGTTTTTCCTATATAAGGAAATTCGGATGTCAATTGTATAGAACCTCGATTTCAGTGAGACATGCATTCTGAATTTAGCATATATCATTTTCATTACAATTTCTCTTACATTCTCTTACATCACTATGCCTCACCTTCTACCACCACTCCACCACCATAATCCAAACACCAAAAGTCAACCCACAAAGAGCAAAAAATATAATTCAAAAGTTTTAGAAGGTCCAAACCCCTTTCCATTTTATTATCCCAATAAATATGATTTTTCATATTTTACTGTTCTTATCAAATATCTAGTTTTTTTTGTAATACCCCGTATTTTAAGACTTAAATAATTACGTGATTTATCATTATTGTGGAATTAATTAAATTAAAATGTGAGAATTAACTATTAATCCGGATTAAATTTGAATATTTACTAGCGTGACGAGAAGTTAGTAACTATTAATATTGCTACGAGAATAAGTAATATGGAATGACGATTTTATATAACTTGTGATATAGAAATACGTCGGAACGCGCGTGTGAGTCGTGCCAGGACTAATTAAGTGGAATAAAAAGGAAAATTATTTTTAAGTAACTCGTATGATCATTTCGAGTGCGATGTTGAGTCCAGAGGGGTCGAGATAGTCAGAAAACTCTACCCGGGTATTTTATTTGGACTCTGCGACATTTTTAGGCCAAGTCGGCACCCGGTAGGGGCAGTTTTGTAATTTGGATTTTTGGAGGAATTAAATGGAAGAAAATTAGAGATAAATTATATCAGCTAATTGGGGACAATTAGGGTTAGGTTACACCAAAATGAACAGAGAGCCACAGTGGGTTAGGGAGAGCAAATTCCAAAGGAGGAGAAGCTATGTTCACCACCTAGCACAACCACCACCACCATCGTGTAGATCGGAATGCGAGGAATGCATCCATACCAACAACATCAACGGATCAGACCTTCAAAATCGAGGCAAGTGTTTATTGCTTGCTTTCATTATCGATAATTATGTTCATGTTAGTCTAGGTTAATAACCTTTGTTATGAAAGTTAATTTGGGTGAAATTGGAGAACTATATCATAAACTAGGGATGATTTGATAAGAATTTGAATACCATATGTAGATAGGATGATGCCTACGAAATTATGATGATTTCTATGAACAAATCTGGGTTTAATTTGAAGTTATGCATATTAATTTAAGAGTTAGGGTTCTTGACAAAAAAAATTGGGGATTTCGAATGATATGAATAATTGGTGATGATTTAATGATTCTAGGTTGTTAGAATTCATTTACAAATGTTAGGATTCAGTTGGGAATAATTTATTGGAGTTTGGGATGTTATTTTAGAGGTTTTAGGGATGAAAAATGGTGAAAAAAAATGAGGTTGTTAAAGGTTGAAGATGAAACAGCGCCCTTGTTGCGAGAAGTCGCGCGAAGTCATTCGCGCGAGATTGGTTGTCGTGCGAAGTCGTTTGAACGACACATGGAAGTCGTTCGAGCGAGATGCCCTTCTGGTTCGAACGAGATTTCCAATTTTAGGGAATTTCCAATTTTACCTTTATGTTAGTAAACGGTAGATTTGAGTGAGGAAAATCAGTGTTCGATGAACCCAAATAAGTGCAGAATTATTGGGAGTTATTTAGATGTAACGATTAAAATATTCATGACGGTGATATTACCTTGGAGATTACGAGAGAGGGAGAGATAAATCGTAATTGTAAATGCGTCGAGAGTATTAAGTGATAAATACTTACAAAATTAGTTTCGAAGAAATGGAACTTATAAGAATAAAAATTAGTGGTTAATTGTGGACTGATTACGATTTTGTATTAAGGATTTTCGAGTGACATAGTATCCTTATAATTATAATACGAGAAAGGGAATATCGTAACTTAAAATGCGTTGATAGTATTTAGTGATAATAATACTACGTATGGAAAATGACACTTGGTTGTGTATACCGTTTAATTGGATGGGTTGTTTGAATACCTATTACTTGCTAGTATTATGTGTATGACATACCTAGTTGCTTGCTATCACGGGAGGTGGTGTAGAGACTATCTTATCCTGAGGGGATTTTTGACTTGTATCTCAGAACATAAGACTGTGAAGACTTACTTGTGAGTTGGTAAGTCACTGACTATGGGAGCGTAGGTATGTGCGTGACCCATAGGTATGTGAACTATGTTCCCCTCCTTTATGTGTGTTTTGTATATAAGGTTCGTGGGAGACTTCCGAACCGATAGTCCTTATTTGAGTACGAGATGTACTGGGACATGATAGCAGAGTATGCAATGCACTACAGGTATAGCCTTGGGGAGCTGTGTTAGTATATATATGTATAGTGGTGATTATCTATATATATACTTCTGTTATACTTACAATGTGATGTTGGTAGGTTATTAAGATTTTGTAATACCCCGTATTTTTGTGATATTTATTTATGGGATTAATTTAATTAAATTAAATGCGTATTAATTGGAAATTAACCCGGATTAAAAATACTAGCGAGATGCGAGTTGGTATTTGATTATAATGTGCGTATATGATTATATATGAATATTGAATTATGAAATTTGTCGTGAGATTGAAATACGACAAGTTGGAAAATTTTATTGAGACTCGTGTGACAGTCGCGTCAGGGAAATATTTATTTTAATTAAAAAGTGAATTTTAGTTCTATTAACCGTATGGTCGTTTTGAGTGCGCCAACGTGTCCGGAAGGGTCGAAATAGTCAGAAAACACTAGCCGGGGGTTAAGTTTGGGTTCCGGGGCATTTTTGGGCCATACCTGTGACTTATAAGGGCATTTTGGTAATTTCAGAAATTATGTAATTAAACCCCACGAAAATTAGAGTTAAAATCTGACTTAGTATTAACCCACTAAGCCATTTCCAACCCCAATTTAGGAAGTGGGCTACGGGAGAAGTTATAACTTGGCAAAACCAACCTCACCTCCATTAACACCTTGAGAAGAAAGCTTGGAGAGAGAGAGAGAGGAGGAATTCTGCAGAGAGAGAGAGAGAGAAAACTTCAGAGATTCGTCATCAAATTCAGATTTTCAAATAAGGCAAGTGATTTGATTTCTTTTTTACAGAGAATGTTTCTTCCATGTGTAGGAATTGTAAAAATCTGATTGATCTTGGGAGTTAATGAAAACCCCATTAAATTGGAAATAGAATCTTACTTATTGATGAGGAATTGCATGTAGAATTATATGTAGGCGATTATTCTGATGTTAATAATATCTTGGATGAAACAAAAACGGATTATAGTAGGTTCAATGATGATGTATAAATGTTACGGTTCATGTTCATATAAATTGGGAATAAATAAAGAGATTTGAAGATTTGATGATGTTTAAGATGAGTTAGCCCTATATAAACGTTTGATTATGACCTATGAGTGTTTAGTACAAATTATGAACCTTAAAATGATGTTGGAACGATTTTTATGTGGGATTAGGAGTGAAGAAAATCGGGAAAAACGAGATAGGAATTTCTGGGCTCGAATCTGGTCACTCGTTAGAAGACCTGCCCAGGTCGTTCGAACGAGCTCGTTCGAACGAGCTTCTAACGAGTTGACAGTTTGGGTTCTAATGAGAGGGATGTTCGTTCGAAGACTTTCGTTCGAACGAGATCTCGTTAGAAGGCCCAGTTCGTTCGAACATCCTCGTTCGAACGAGACTTCGAACGAGTTGACAGTTTAGGCTTTTTAGCCTGTTTTGATCCCGAGTGTCCCGTAACCTTGTGTATACGTAGAGATAACCTTCCCGTGATGATTTATTGTTACATTTGGGATGTTTGGTATATGATGAGGAGTCAAACCTAGAAGTGTAGTTTGAACCTAAGGAAAAATATGAAGTAGGACGTGAGTGTCTATTACGTTGCGAGAACTATTGACGACCTAATTTATTTTATTAACCGGGAACATATAAATTGTGTAGTATTATATGTCGGTACGAGAATGAGAAGTGTACCACCAATAATATGGTGATTACTAAGATGTGTGAATACTTTGTATATGTATTGATTTTATGTGTATGCCATACCTACCATACTTGCTATCACGGGAGGTTTGCGTTCGCTTAGGGCCTTCTAGTCCTTGTGTTGCCCGGATTTAGATTGGTTACCTCGATGAACATAGGTCAGAGAAGGACTTATTGGGATGTTAATAAGTCTGCTGATCGTGGGAGCGCAGGTATGTGCGTGACCCATGTGATGTGACTGTGTTCGCCTCCATTATTTGTGATGTTGTTATCTGAACGATTCCTGAGAATTCAGAATGCGTAATCCTTATGTACGTGATGTACCGGAATGGATAGCAGAGTATGTGTGCACCGCAGCTAGTTCTCGGGGTGCTTGTATTCTATTGTATATTTATGACGGGAATAATATACATTTAATTAATGGGAACTTTCATGTTAATATTGTGAAAAATTATGGTATTATTTTGAGAAAACATAACGGGTTAACCGATAGTGAAATGTATTACATATTGAGAATCTGAGTTTAAGTAAAGCCCTCTATTTATTTGATAACGCTAGAATGTATTATGGGAATCGAGTAGTAAGGGGTAGAACTTATTACGGTTTGGTTAGATATGGATGTCTTATAGATGGGTAAGGTACATTAGGAGTGCACATGTAGTCGAGAGGTGAGAATTTCATGTGAGTGCACGTCCTAACATGTATTTTGCATTTAACGTTTTAATGTTATTAAAACACTTGCTGTTTTCAAAATGTTTTACACTTTCGGGCTCTGACCCATTTGCTTTCAAATCTATTTTTGTAAAAACCATTTTAGGTGCCCAGCCACAAGGACACCATGCATAGGATTCTCATTCAGGTGACGAGCTGTAGCTGTTTGTGGAAGTTACAGGACTTTGCTTGTAGACGCTTCATCTATCTTGACTCGATATTCATCAGTTATCAGTTGTAGGGCATGTCGCCCATTTCTTTTAGAGACATTTCATTTATTTCAGTTATTCAGACCTTTGGCATGTAATTATTCAGGATTCAGACTTGTAGTATTATTTTTCAGTTGTGGGATTGTTGTGAAGAGTTTTTCCTCCGGATTATATTTATGTTGTTGGTTATTCATTACTTGATTATAGTGAATGGTTATTATTCTTTCATTATTCTTTTACTGCATGTTAATCAGACTTAACTTAAAATTTGGCACTTACTTTTAAATACTAGGTGGTTAGTAATTATTAAAATGTTTTCGACAGTGATGCTATTAACTGAACCAACTTGGCATTTTGAATTAATTTAATAAATGAGTAGCTACCCGGTATTTAATTAGTCGGGGTGTCACAGATTTGGCTAATACATATAGTATAATGAGAGAGATATATGTATGCTTTTGGTATATCTAAAATGAGATAATATGAGATTATTAAGATAGTGAAATCTTCACTAACGCAAATTATAAATATTTGACTTTAGTGTGTTAACACTTATTTAAAATGATAATCGTTGAGATCATATACGGAACACTACTACGAGGGGAAATTATATGGATAAGCCTATCACCTAGTTAGAAGTGTCAGATGGCTAGGTTGGAGTAGATGTACGTTAGGCGTGCACACTAGTCGAGAGGTGAGAATCTCATGTGAGAGTTCGAACTAACATGCATATAATACTTGCTTTAATGAAGTTTTAAATACTTGCTAAAACAAATATATTTACACATCGGGCTCTGACCCGTTTCTTGCATCTTTTTTCTCTCTTTCTATATATATATGTATTAGTACAGGTGCCCATCCACAGGGACACTGGTTCTAGACACTTGGATGGTTTGCCGAGCTGCAGCTGTTGTGGAAGTTGTGGATTATTTGAGATAAACGCTTCTCTCATTTCTTTCAGTTCCTAGTTCAGATGTTTCAGTTCGGGCATGTGTCACCCATTCTCATTAGCAGAGTTGTACTCAGTTTACTTTGTAGTTCTTCTCAGTTGGTTTGAGTATTTATTATGGTTTGGTTTGTAATTGTAAACTGGAAGATTTTAGCCAGTCTTATCTATTCAGTATTTGATTCAGTCAGCATTTAATTCTTATGCATGGTTTATATTTACATGTTCAGAATTTATTAAATTAATTGGTTTAAAGTTAAATTGGAAAATGTTTTGACACTAGCTTAATTAAATGTTAAGTAATTAATTGGATTTAAGTTTTCGAATGTGATGCTAAGAATGGACCAACCGAACATTATGTTATAAATTTTATAAAAGACTAATCACCCGATATTTAATTGGACAGGGTGTCACAGGTGGTATCAGAGCATCAGGTTCTAGTGTCCTTTAGGATATGTATGGCTTATTACGTTTCAGCTTAGCGTTCTTTGATGTAGAGCCTTATTCTATGATTGTTGTATTCCACTACGTACGCAAATTGCGTTCTCCTGCGATTTAGTTTAAGTGAAGTCAGTTCATATGCGAGAGTGATTCGACTTCGTACTCCGAGCAATATGGGACGACCAACGAAGGCCGTTAGCGGGACTGCAGGAGGAAGAAAATAATTGGAAGTTATGAAGCAGTCGAGGAATGGTGATCGCGGTAGAAGTCACCAACAGTGATATCTAAGTATGATGGGACAATGGAGGAAGCTAATCCAAAGGCGATAATGTAAAGTAGTGTGCAGTGACACTCAGAATTTTAAATTCATAAGAAATATTTTTCTAGCTCTGAGAATAGCAAAGAGTAAAAATGGTCAAACAACCGGAGATATTGGGTACGGATTGACCATTTAAAATTTTCCATCTTCTGGGTAGACAGAGATATGGAAGAGATTTTGAACTTATCACCAGTAGGTCGGGTAAGGACCGACCTTAAAGGATGAGTTAATTTTGTAAGCGAACTTCGTGAACAAAGTAGAAGTCACGGAAGATAAAAAGGGTTCGTAAGTTAAAAATGGACACCTGGGTAGAATGCCCTAGCTTGAATGGGAGGTGTGAATAAGGTGACTAATGTCAACATCATCAAAGTATATGTTTACTAGAGTATGTCAACGCCCCAGAAGAAAGGGATCCAGACGAGTTATAATACCTAGCCGAAGGGCAAGGTTAAATTCAATAGTGTTAGTAGAACATAACCATAAAGTATACCTAGTGAGGGTAAACCTATTTAAATGATATGATTAAATCTTAACGTAATGGTGATGGATTCAGTCAAGACCAGCGGGTCGATCATGTGTTCCATATGCCCTGTAGAGCGCAAAGAACAACGAAAATAACAACTAGGAGTTAAAACTACCAGGTACAAGAGAAGGACATCCCAACAAGTCCAGGAGGACCGGTGAAACGTAAATTACCGTGTATGTAGAGATAAGGGTTACTAGCATGGAATGTGCTCACGTGAGTAATGAAATTGATAAGTATCAGGAATAAAATACCATGCATTTAAGGCATAACAATTGGAGAAGTGAATCTAGTGTAGAAATCGGGTCAGGAGAATTGGGCCCAGGAATTAATAACCCAAGAGTAGTGGGTCTAGGCAGGACCAGCGTAGTCCTCAATAATGGTAGCATATCGTATTTCGGGGCCGACGGGGCCAGGAAATAAAAGGAAGGCCAGTAAGGCCATATTTGAGGTCTAGGGATAGGGGGCCAATATTTCAATGTTGGGCGAGTAAGCCATAAAATGGAATAATAAGGGAAAACACTACTGAGTGGAATTTGAAAGGTATAATGATTGTAGATAATTATGGGTCACGAAAAGTGTGTGGGGAGACCCTACGATCAGACAAGACTGATGACGCTTTGTTTTATCCTTGTGAATAAATAATGAGTTCTAGTAACGGGGGTGTGTCAAAACATATGTTAATAGTTAACACTAAGAATTTGAGTGTGCATTCGGTTTAGTGGGTACATTGGTGACATTATCCTTATTATGTAAATGACTACCATTTGGTAGCAAGATTTTTCGTGCCACCTGTGTGGAGGAGCAAGTGTGGACACTAAGAGAAATTTGTATATGTTATTATGTAACGATTCATGCTCCTTTGAGCATTATGATAGTAGATCATATTATTATATTTTATGGTTACTGGTTACCCAGGGTTTAAACGGTAGTAAATTGTGCGATAAGACTATCGTACTAAAAATTTTAAATTTTAAATATATGGTTTTGAGAGACATCACTTGAAAGATGGTTGAGCATGTACATGTGTTGTATTGTATTGTAGACTTTAGTGAGTATGTTGTCTTACTATGTTGATCCCAAAGAGAAGGGATGTTCAATAGATGTGATTCAGGGTATATTGAATTCTTGTAGAGCAAAGAGATATAGCTCGTAAATTATATAGAGCTAATAACTCGTGATAGTGAGAGCCTTGTGTTTTATATTGTCCTTAGTAACACGAGAGTGGACGAGTGGAATTTTATGATCGTAGATGGAAATTTGGGGATATATGTTATGGATTAAGGACTTAACAGATCCCGACGACCAGCAGTTTTAGGTAGTAGTGTATCGGGGGGTTCCTTGTTTGGATTTCGCTTTGCGAGACATCCCACGCATAAAACATAGCGAACGTTGGAAGTTGGGAGAAGTTTGCCTTTAGTACATGGATTTAGTATCGTAATGATTAACCATATACATAATTATAACCGTGAGATAAGGGTTATATTACAAATTAAAGTCGATGAGGCCGTATAAGAATAATATGTGATAATTTTAGCAATCGTTGACACCATGAGCAGACCGGTGGGACAACCTAAGATATTATTAGGTGGAAAAGGTAGGGTGACTGAGTAAGACCTTACCATATAGTCATGCCAAGTATGTGGGGCATCTTTTGTTATTTATAGCACGTCTATTACAGTGGTGCTGCAATGCACAAAGCATAGGGTGTATGGACGCCCTAGATATTTGCATAACAAATTTTTCTTCCTTAAGTGAAAGATTGTGAGAAAACGCGTATTGCGAGAAGTAACTGAATGTAAAAGAGTGTGACTTCATGGTTTAACTATTTGATAGGTTAGGGCAGTTAGAACCATTAATTCCCAGGTTCCCCACGAGGATGGTACAGAACGAATTCGATAAAGCTTAACTCGGGGAAGTTGAGACTTACTAGTTAGGACATGGAGAGAATATGTTTCATGAGAATCTGAAGTTTAAAGAGAGAGGGAAGGACTGGAGACATGCAGTGATGACACTATCGCCTGAACCATAGATATGGATGTGGTTATAGGAAAGGTAAAATGCATATCGATATAAAGCCATAGTAGTGATGGCTTAAGCAAAGCAAGATATTTCTAAGCTCCAATTGAAAGTGGACCATCAGAAACTAATATAGTTCCTTTGGAATTACGAATTCCTTAGTAGTAATGGGAGAGTGAATCCCTAAACAATTACAGAGTTAATTACTTCACAATGGGATCACGACCCTATGTGGGTGAAAGTGGGTCGAGAAATTAAAGTAGCTCACGTTATGCCAAGTTAGGACAAATCATAAGGTGTAACAGTAAACCCCAACCATTATTCCTGGGATAGTAAGGTTATAGGGGGTATAAATAGAGTTTTTGTCCAAAAGAGTCAAGAGAGTTATGACTCGATTATTGGGAAGAGTTACGGGAGGCCCTAAATATCAAGATGTGAACATATTCGGTCTAAAACACTCGCAGGCGGATGGTAAGTCTGAGAGTTTTAGTTTCACATTGAGAGGTATGTTGTATCTCCAATTATGGGAAAGTTTAGTGTAATATCTTCCACTGGTGGAGTTAGCGTAAGACGACTCCCCTCAGTTAATTATCAATAGGATTCCATTCGACGCATTATATATATAAACCCTTGTTATCCTGGTGCTTATTCGGTAGAAAGGAGGACAATAATCTACTAGGTTCAGAGGAATTTTAGAGCCAGTCAACTAGGGTGGCATGGTTGGAAGTTGCATTATTACATGTTGGAATGAGGAAATTGGTACCGAGTGATGTGGGATATTTTCTTATTATTGTTAAGTTTGAGCCGGTAGCGTACATGCTTAGGTTTCATAGTCCTTTGCGGAGGCAGTATGGCGAAAATGTGTTAACATTTATAGTATATATTGTGTGTAAGACAAATATGTATATATCTAAATATAAATTAACCTACTAGTGCGAGTAGTAGGAGGCTAGAAAGTGACTATATATAAGTTAAGTGGTGAAACTTATATGGTAAGGTTTGGAGAGTAATTAATCAGTGAGGTGTTCATTATTAAGGGTATTCAGTAATGTACTGTATGGGAGGTATGGCGTAGATTACATACGATGTGAGGTTAATACCCGGAGTTTTCCTTACCAGAAATACCTTATTTTTTGAATTTCTGGACGAAATTCCGTTATTAGGGGGGGAGATGTAATACCCTGTATTTTCGAAGACTTAAATAATTACGTGATTTAATTATTGTGGGATTAATTAAATTAAAATGTGAGAATTAATTATTAGTCCAAATTAAATTTGGATATTTACTAGCGTGACGAGAAGTTAGTAACTATTAATATTGCTACGAGAATAAGTAATATGGAATGACGATTTTATATAACTTGTTGTGATAGAGAAATATGCCGGAACGCGCGTGTGAGTCATGTCAGGACTAATTAAGTGGAATAAAAAGGAAAATTATTTTTAAGTAACTCGTATGCTCATTTCGAGTGCGGCGTTGAGTCGGGAGGGGTCGATATAGTCAGAAAACTCTACCCGGGTATTTTATTTGGACTCCGGGACATTTTTAGGCCAAGCCGGCACCCGGTAGGGGTAGTTTTGGAATTTGGATTTTTGGAGGAATTAAATGGATGAAAATTAGAGATAAATTATATCAGCTAATTGGGGACAATTAGGGTTAGGTTACACCAAAATGAAGAGAGAGCCACAGTGGGTGAGGGAGAGCCAATTCCAAAGGAGGAGAAGCTATGATCACCACCTTGCACAACCACCACCACCATCGTGTAGATCGGAACGTGAGGAATGCATCCATACCAATAGCATCAACGGATCAGACCTTCAAAATCGAGGCAAGTGTTTATTTCTTGCTTTAATAATCGATAATTATGTTCATGTTAGTCTAGGTTAATAACCTTTGTTATGAAAGTTAATTTGGGTGAAATTGGAGAACTATATCATAAACTAGGGCTGATTTGATAAGAATTTTAATACCATATGTAGATAGGATGATGCCTACGAAATTGGGATGATTTCTATGAACAAATCTAGGTTTAATTTGAAGTTATGCATATTAATTTAAGAACTAGGGTTCTTGACAATAAAAATTGGGGATTTCGAATGATATGAATAATTGGTGATGATTTAATGATTCTAGGTTGTTAGAATTCATTTACAAATGTTAGGATTCGGTTGGGAATAATTGATTGGAGTTTGGGATGTTATTTTAGAGGTTTTGGGGATGAAAATGGTGAAAAAAAATGAGGTTGTCAATGATTGAAGATGAAACAGCGCCCAAGTCGCAAAGAATGAAGATGAAACAGTGCCCCGCCATAGAGACACTGGTTCTAGATACTTGGATGGTTTGCCGAGATGCATCTATTGTGGAAGTTGCGGGTTATTTGAGATAGACGCTTCTCTCATTTCTTTCAGTTCCTAGTTCAGATGTTTTAGTTCGGGCATGTGTCGCCCATTCTCATTCGTAGAGTTGTACTCAGTTTGCTTTGTAGTTCTTCTCAGTTGGTTTGAGTATTTATTATGGTTTTGTTTGTAATTATAAACTGGAAGATTTTAGCCAGTCTTATCTATTCTGTATTTGATTCAGTCAACATTTAATTCTTATGTATGGTTTATATTTACTTGTTCAGAATTTATTAAATTAATTGGTTTAAAGTTAAATTGGAAAATGTTTTGACACAAGCTTAATTAAATGTTAGGTAATTAATTGGATTTAAGTTTTCGACAGTGATGCTAAGAATGAACCAACCGAACATTCTATTATAAATTTTATAAAGGACTGATCAGCCGATATTTAATTGGGCGGGGTGTCACAGTTTTACACACACACACACACACACACACATGCACACACACACATATATATATATATATACTCAAGTCTATTTTTATAAACCAAAGAATCCAATAAAGTGGGTTTACATCATAATTCCCAATTTAGAATTCTCTCACATTTTTCTACATTTCACCATATCTTACGCACTTTTCGTAAATCAAAAGATATACTTTCGATTCAAATTATGGGTTAGACTCCAACTTTAGTATTATTATGAACTACATGGCCTTTGATCTCATTTTTGGATAAGTAGGCATCCCGAAGTCATTTTAGGATTCAAGTCCTTCCTTAATTCTTTCCATTTAGTTTACATTCATATACTAGCATTTTATTCACATAGTTACCCTATTTTACTCATCTAGATAGTTTTCTTACATTTATTATATCTTTAGTCGTTATATATTACCCTTATTCACTCTTCCATAGTGATATTACAATTTTGGAGTCTTGATAATAATTTAACCACTTTTATACTTTTTTTCAAGCATTTTTCTTATGTCTAGTTAGTTTATATCCTTTGGAGGATTCACTCATATCTTGTCCATGATGTTGTATATGATAACTCCACTCCTCACAACGTACTCACACTTGCACATTTATGCATATATTCACTTTGTTCACCTTACACACACCACACATGTTATATATAGACACATATTCAAGCAATCGGGATAAGAAGAATATTTTCTTTAGCCCATGAGAGACCTAAAAGGCAGAGTGGGTTCCTAACACATTCTCACTTTGTGATATAGTCTCTGAGATCACATATTATTTAGTTTCACATTTACTTGTTATCTTTTATGTTATCTCTTTGAAGGTGGCTACATCTTTTCCCTATTTTGACTAAAATAAGTTGGATACTTAGATCTCTATATGCTCACTCAACTCACATCATCGACGATGATCATTTGTATCATTTTATCCTATTATCCTATTGTGCGTGGAACCATCGTCGCCTCACCGTCGCTTTGGGTGGGGAATGCTCGCTAAATGAGCAGAGGGACTGAGATGGACACACTAATGCATGTTATTCTTAAAACAGGTGATTAATTATCAAAATTATCAAAGCATTCCTTTTTCTTATAGGCTTTAGCAATAATTTTTTCTTTATGTTTTTCAATCGATATTTTTTTCAATCGATCCATCTACCTTCAATTTTCTATTGAATGTCCACTTACGTCTAAGAGGTTTATTGCCTGGTGGGAGGTCCATTTATGTCCAAGTATGATTTTTCACGATGGATTAGATTTCACTATTGATAGCCTATTGCAAAATAACGAGATCTTCTGGAGCTCACATTGATTCATTAAAGCTTTGAGTCTCAACTTTTACCATATAAATTAAAAAATATAGACCAATAGACTTTGAAGTATTTTCCCTTTTACTTAGTCTACGTTTAATGTCATGTTTTTACCAATAAACTATGTATCTATATTCTCTTGATGAAAACTATAGGCAATGTCATAAGTTATTTTATAAGGACTTGAAACAAGTGCATTATTATGAGGGAATATATTTTCGAATAAATATATATACAATGATTGTCTTTACGTGTATATCAGGAATTTTAGATTTATAAACAAGTAAATGGGAGGCACTACTATTAATTACAGAGCTAATGAAAATGCATTCAATATTTTTGCTCTTATTTTAACCTTTTCAGGATTAGGAACCACTACCTTTTCAAGACATCCTCACACTTTAGATATTTGTAAGAAGGTCTTCGACCTTTCAAAAACTAATATGGCTTCTTATTAGTTTTGATATGTGGCATGTTATTAAGAATATAGTTAAAAGAAAGCAAAGTGTGCCCATTAGTTTTTAGGTAAACCCGATCTTATGAACATAGAATTCATCATCTCTTTTAGACTCTATTTTTGTGTTCATTAATACCGTTAGATTAAGGTGATTAAGGGGTGTTTTGATGAATAATATTATGTTTGGAATGAAATTGTTTAAAGGGGGAATCATATTCATCACCTTTATCACTTTTTACCACTTTTGTTTTGCTAAGTTGTCTTTCATATTCTGTTTTATAATGTTTTAAGACATTTACAGCCTCATCCCTACTTTTTAGAAAATAAACATAACAATATCTTGTGCAGACATTAATAAAACTAATAAAATACTTTTTGCCTCCACTTGTTTGTACGAATTTCAAGTCATGTATATCACGGTGAAATAATTCAAGAGGATTAAAGCTTCTTAAAATTCACTAAAAAGAGTTTTAGTTAATTTTTATTCAACACACGTTTCACACTTTTGATTTGATTCAATACTAAATTTAGGTATTCAGTCCAAGTTAATTAATCTACCATGCCACACTTTACAAGACTCAAGCAAATAAATATAAGATACAACCTTTTTATTATTAATCGGCATCATAATCATTACATTGATTTTAAAGAGCATTACTCAAATATCATTTTTCCACGTACATACCACTTTTAGTGAGTACAAACTTGTCAGATTCAAGCATTAAATTCAATCCCTTTTTGTTAAGCAAAGATTCAGAAATCAAGTTCTTTCGAATGTCGGGGACATAAAGCATATCATTTAGAGTAAGTTCCTTGCCCGAATTCATGTTAAGTACAACTTTTATATTCTCTTCAATCTTGGAACTAGATCAATTTCCCATAAAGAGTTATTTTTCGTTATCAGAGACTTGGTAGGAGGTAAACATATTCCTTTTAAAAAAATATGGCAAGTATCTCTCGTTTTCACCCACCATTCTCTAGTATCATCCAGCATATTGACTTTTAAAAACCACAGTCAAAAGGCTCAAGTCAGTGATATTGTTTAAAAATTTCTCCACCTCAGTGACATTTTCTTTTATTGGCTTCTATTTCTTGTTCCCTTAGTTTTTTCACTTATGACAATGTTTAGCACAATATCCTAGCTTGTCACACACAAAACATATACCATCAAATTTTTTGAAGTTCCTACCCTTTATTCCTTTAAAAGGACCATCTTGGTTCACATGATTACTCTTCTTCTTCGTTTTACCTTGCCCTTTTTTCAAAACATGTACCTTGGATTCCAAGGACTTCCAATTTTCTTTTCAAATGCATGAGTATCCGCTATTATCCTCAATCTCAAAATCGAGTTCTCTACCCCCATTTCTTTTTGTTTTTGTTTTATTTTTTTTAAATCTTTCCAAGAGGGTGTAATTTTTTTCAAACTTAACGGGAACTTGGAAGAATTCACTCAATTCCACTTTTTCAAAAAAACCATAACAAATTAATTTGTGCTCTTATACTTAATTTATGACACTCTTTCAATCAACCATTTTAAAAGCTAAGAATTTATCGACAACAAATTTCTTCATACTAGAATCTTCTGTTTGATATTTATTTGTTAAAGACTCCCATACCTCTTAATCTATCTAGCCTATACATATTATATAATGTGATTTCCAGATTATTGTGGATATATTTTTTGCATATAAAATCAACATGTTTCCATGCATCCGGAGCAACAATTATATGTCGGTCAGTCTCATCTTCTTTTAGAATTGGTTCCTCTTCATGAAGGACTTTAGCCATGTTCAATGTGGTGAGATAAAATAACATTTGATATTGCCAACGTTTAAAATTTGTCCCTTTGAACTTTTTAGGGTTTTCACCATGACTAACATTTTTAGACATAATAGAAACGTGTAAAGGAGAACGATAAGCCATTTTTGTTAAACATAAATAAATAATAATAATAATATAATAATAATTATAACAATAATAATAAATATGTAATTTTTCAGGATATATGAGGGGAAAGATTATAGAATAATAATTACGGTCTTTTTATTGAATATGAATAATAATAAAATTTGAGCACCTATATTGTGTGTAAAAGATTAATTATAAAAAGTTAGCAATATTTAATGAGTTTTGTAAAGATTCTACAATATTTTTTTGGAATAAGAAGATTATCATCATACAAATTCTATAATTATCTTTGAACATAAAATCATGTTGTAAATAATATAATATATTAATATAAATATTTTGTCTTAGGATTGTTATCCAAAAATTATTTCAATAATTATAGAAACTAGAAAAAAATATAAATATAATAAATTAGAAAATATTTATGCTTGCACTACCTAAATATAAATTTACATGATTGAGACAAGTGTCGAACACTTTGTCCTTAATACGAAATTTTTGCCATAATGGTACTCCACGGACTCAATGACAATTGTCTTCCAGGATACAACAATCCACTCCTTGCAATAGTAGCACTCCAAATTGCAAGAAAAATATGAATCGGCAATGTCCAAACTCTTTTTTTAAAGAGACTAACAAAAGAATGACGAGGAAATATGTATGAAATTTCTATGTCACATTCGAATGCAAAGAGGCAGTTAGGAGCGGTTAAAACTGCTCATAACTGTCACAATGTTTGGACATTTTAGAAAATTAAAAAATGGAATCAAATTGGGTCAACAAAAAATGAAAGATAGACTTAAAATTGAACTCAATAAACATGTAAAAAGCCTAATAGAATTTATCCTAAAAAGTTAATATTTAAGCCAAGCCAAGGCCCACTATCTTGAGCCCGTGTCGTGCTGACCTGAGCCAATTCGGACCAAACCGAGTTGGGTTAGGCAAGTAGTGATGGTGGTGTGGTCATATGGTATTGGAAGTCTATCTAATCCTATATAGTTCATTCCTCCTTAAAATAGTTGTGATACGTCAAGGTCACTAAATTTATCGACCAAATTGTGTCATAATATACTCCACCCATTTCTCATATTTTATCTATGTGAGACTCTAGATTTTCCATTATACTTCTACAAAATTCCATATTAGAAATGGTTATTTTAGACAATAATTTTGTTTTCATTAATTTATGATTTTGTATATATGAGTAAACCACGTTATATTCTTCACAGAGGAGAAAACGTTTTAAATTAGAAACGTCTCGAAAGACATGCTGGTTTCATATTAAATTGACCTCTAATTTGACCAGTAGAGGATTTTGTTTACAAATATAAACCATAAATTCCAATAATTTAACTTAATTAAAGATAATTTTATTTTTCCAAGAATATTAATTCCACCATTTAGTTTCTTTTATAAATCTTGTACCTATTTGTATGCTTATATTGATTTCATATGTTTTCAATGTAGGAATGATGTTGTTGTTTATTCAATTTGGTACATGAATGTTTGTGTCACTCCAGTCAGCAAGACTTTGACCATGAGTGTGTAAATTAAAATTTTGTGTAATAAATTTATATTCAACTCTTAATGCCTGACCAATATTTTTTGTCGTACCACCATCACCAATCTATGATCTAAGGATTACAAACTATAAGTTATTATTTTACCTACAAATTTGAAATTATCATCATATGACTAATTAAGAGAGAGGGAGAGAGGGAGAGAGAGAGAGAGAAGATGATGATGGTGATGATGATGATGATGATGATGATGATGATGATGATACGCAAGGTTTGATATATGAAGTTTCTTAATATAAATTACATAGATTTTTCAATTTTAACCACTTTTGAATTGGTACCTATAATACCCAGCAATTTTAAAAGAGTTTAATTAATTAAAATAATTAATTTGGATTTTTGCAAAGAATTTTAAACAATTATTTTAAGTGAAAAACTAGAATTTTATAATTATTTGAGGGAGAAATAAAGTTTCATAAAAAGTTTTAAGTTGATTTAGAATTGATTGGAATTTTAATTTTTATTTGAGAAAAAGATGAAATTCAAAATGTTTAAGTAAAATGTTTAATTACGATTTAATTTAAAAAAGGATTTTGAAATTATTATATGAAAACCTAGTAAAGTAATTAGTTGGATGGATGAGGTGAATAATGTAATTGGAGCATATTTAGACAAAAATTTAGGCTGAAGGAAAAAAGACAAAAGACAAAAGAAGGAGAGGATTGGTATAATAACCTAAATAAAACCCTAATACCTCCTAAACCCACAATTTAACCACCAACCTTAACCAAATTTTACAAAAAATACGTACTTCCAATTCTCAAATTATTCCCTTTTACCCTAATAAAAAATCTTACAATTCTAAACATAAATTTGGGAAAACATCTACCCAACTACAAAAACAAAAGACTTTTGGGGACATCTGAAGGACGATTCAACTATTTCTCAATGGGGTTCTTTTCTACATCATTTCGATTTTCTTTAAAACAATTGAAGTTGTGTTGAAGAACAATTTCAAGGGTTTTTAAAGAACTTTTTTTTGTTTTAGGCAATTGGATTTATCATTAAAGTCAAGATAATTATATTCTCTCCTCTCATAATGTAAATAATAATTTCGACGTAAAAAAGATTATATTAATTATAAAAATTATGTAGAGATAATTGGGGTTATTTTATGTATTGAAAAATTATAATTTTTGTATATAAATGAATGAACCCAACTCTTGAAATTTAAGTTTAGTTTAAATTAGTTTAATTAAATTAGGTTAAAGAATTAAATATTCCTTATAAAATTTTCTATATAAATGAAATCATATGGTAGACTACTCATTTACATGTATTTTCATATCTTCTTTCAAATCTTAATGTAGTAATTGAGCATGGAATTACATGTTGAAATATCACAACTACATATGGAAAAATGGTATGTTTAAGTAAGTTTACACTTTAATAATTATACTAGGCCATATTTGGAGGGAATTTGGAGAATATAACTTCGTTTACCAAAGAAAATGGTGATTCTAAGCTCTGAACTTATGATAGATGATGTAGGTTGAAGAAAGATTTGTTTGGGGGAAATTGTAATTTTGTGCACCATGTGCATAGACCCAGCGAAGTTTTTTAATTTAGTTAAATTTTAAAGACCCCTATAATAATTTTTTAAGTGCATTTTTACTCGTTGAACATTGCTTATATAGAAAATGGTGGGGTCTTAAAACATAGTAATTGAAAATAGTAATACTTTAAATGTTTTGTACGTAAATTAAATATTGAGCTAGACTTTGTGGATAGTATATGCATCCTTAACCCTATGTGTAAGGGCCAAGTGCAATGATGGATGGATTAAAGAAACCATTTGGACACTTTTAGGCTAAGCACCATGGGACTATTATGAATTGATAAATAATGTTTCATGGATTGACTCCAAGACATGTGTTTAGTATACTAGAAGTAGACAAGTATAAGGATGTACTGTTATATGTATAAAAACTAAACATATATGGACAATAATTAATTTAATAACTATATAGTTTGTTATTTACTTTCATGATTGATAGTTTTACTAATCAAGTGCGTAACTATTTTCTTGTCACGGTAGGCCTGACACATAGCGTTGTTGCATGTGCACTTGTGTCCCTAATGTATTTTCTTACTTGAGAACTTTCTTTTATATTCCATTCATCACCGAGCTTTGAAGATGTAAGGGTTGTATCCACTTTTAGATTTACTTCTTTAAATGCACGGGTTATACAGATAGTTCATATAGTAGGTCACGAGATCCTTTTTTTACCAATTTTGTTCTTGAACAAACTTTAGTGAGCATGCAACATAAATTAGGAAGCCAATATTAAAACTAAACCATCAAACCAAACATAAGAAGATTTGAGAAAAATTCCTTTCAGGCAAAATCTTTTTTTCATTATTGTTTAAGATATGATAGATACGTAATAACTTATAGACTACTTTGATATCCACTAAGTATACCACAATAATCATCTTCAAATAATTAAAATAATATGGCACACTCTAGAACCTCCCACAGCAAGAAGCTCTTGCCTCGATATCTACCAATCAGCATTAGGAATTGCAATTCCTTTCTTCTTTGAACTTAGATCATCGACTCCACATATTAGAAGTAGAGTAAAATCTCTGCAAGGGTTTAGAAATCAGATTGTGTTCTTCTCAGTTTGGCAAAGTGATCCTAAAATATCCAAGGGGTTTGGATGAAAATGTGAAGAGATATCAGTTTTTAGGAAAATATGTTACAAAGGAATAAAGATAAAAAATTTCATTTGATTTGAGATTAAAAAAAATCTCGCGTACCCGTTCGAATGAACTGCCATCTCGTTCAAACAAACTACCTGCTTTTTTTAGAATGGGATCTAATGACACTTAGAACAATATTCCAGAGTTAACCAATAAGGGAAATGCTTTTGAATTCATTGAAGGATATGGACTCGTTCCAATAACCTGCAGAAACTCGTTCAAATGACATATCAAGACGTTATAACGGACTAGTGAGATTATTTTTTAAATTAAAAAATCATTTTAAAAATATTTTGAACAACTTTGTAAAAATAAAATCTTTTAAAAAGACCCATGAATAATTTCGATTTACCAAAACCACCTCATAAAACTTCTCAGGAACCATAGTGGCGCTTGATCTTCTATCCTTGCGAATGGTCGCTAGCTCTTTTTCTCTTTAAAGACTTGAGAACGTTCATGAAGTTGTAGTGTGGTGTAAAAGGATAAGACAAATAAAAATAAAGAATGAGCAAACAAAAAATTTTCTCTTACAAATTGACCCCTTTGGCTATTCCGGTACACGACACAAATCGAAGACAAATCAACCCCTGTGACACATAAAACTAATGCCCTCCCAAACCAAGAAAGGAAAAAGTGTAAATGTATATGTCATTAGTTGATTGTCTTCATCTTGTGTGGTCCATAAACTTATCATCAAGGTGGAATGGCCTACACATATAAGATAAAAGAAATTTCGTAACGCATATGAGAGTTTAAAATAAATATAAAAAAACTCCCCCTTAATTTTATCTCCCCCTTTTTGTTTGTAATACATAAAGGGTTAGAAACTAATTGTGAAATATTAGAATCATCCGAATCCAAAATAAATATTATCACAAAGACAAACAATGTAGCACGTGTAATGAGATTCCAAAGAGGCAACTAACTATTTTTGCAAATTTTCAAAATTTTGAGTATATAAATATACAAATCTATCAATGTATATGCATAAAAAGTACATAGAGGTAAAAATACATCAGACCATGGAATATAAATAAAATATCTAAATTATAAAAGTAGAATGTAATTGTGTGAACATGTTCTACAAATAAATAAACATAGGCATATGTAACAAACTTGCATTAACTCATGAAATATTTCTAAAAAAAGAAGTCAATTTAAACCTTAGGTGTAGGAAAGTTGAACAAACTGAAATTGATTCAAATTATATAACATGTCATGAATTTAAATGCTTCTCAAATCAATAATTCCAAACTATTTAATGTTTTTAAGAGAGTCTATTATGCAAACCCATTGATCTTCAACTTTATAACACATTGAAAGTCTTACATATTTAATAACTCACTCTCAAAATTTTGTAGATATCATAATGCTCATGTGTAGCGAAACATGAATGAAATGAAATTTGCCTTGGCACTTTTGTTTTTATGTGTTTTTAATCTTTTAGGCTACTTGCAAATTGTGAATTTTAATGCAAAGAGAATTTTCTCTTTTGTAGCCCCTTTCCATTGCTTAACAAAAAATAATTTTTTTGGGAAAAAAAATTCGGGCAATGATTTTTACAAGCACGACTCATCTCTAGTTCATTTGTTTAGCTATTAAACACTATTGAGATGAGAACATTGTATTTGACATATGACAAGTAAGTACAATGCTAAAAAGGTCCGTTCATGTGTACAATAATGGTGATAAAAAATCTACCATGAAGGAAGTGACCATCAATGAACAATGAAATGTTAGCCATGCAATATTAAGAACATTAAAGAAATGAAGCCATGTATCAAAACATCATAAAAAAGTCGCATGAATGGATGGAATGTAGTTATGATTCAAACATTCTAAAATTCACATCCATTAATGGTGAAAAATGAAAACACAAAAATCTTTTTGAATTTTCAATATTTTTTATCAAAAATAAAATATTTTTGAATTTATAAATTTTTTATCAAATTTTTTTTTTTTTGAAATTTTTCAAACTTTTTCTAAAAGAAAATAATTTTTTTTTATATTTTTCAAATACTATAAACATATATAAACATAGGAATACAAAGGGTTAGCAAGTCATAACCTCAATCATTAGTCCGAGAGGGGTTCTCAAAACGAGTAGACATCCTTTGAAATTCCTTGATCAAACTTTAAGAAGTTTTGATTAAAAATTCTACTTGCTCTCAAAAACTAGCAAAATTACTATAATCGGGTGCGGGAGCATGTGGAGTAACACGTGTAGGGTCTCGTGTGGGAACGCGTGTGTGAGAATCAACATATCTAACATTTAGCGCCACCATAATCCATTTTCTACGCCATATAGATAAATATTTAACGTGACGGTTTTTGAGAACCATGGGTGCACTAGAATTTAACTTCCAATATTTTTTTCTAAGATCAAAGAAAAAACACTTAAGGTGAGCTTTCCTACCGCATTATGTGCACGTGTGGACGCGACATGGAACGGAACCTTCAGGTTGATTTTTTCTAACACCCTGGGATGTGGTTGACCTTATAAAATAAACAATGGTCTTGGATTTAGAAATGGAAGCATTAGAATTATGGAATCCAATACCATCATTACCAACATCACTTCAGTCTCTCAAAATCATTTTTTAACAAAATCCTAAACCTAAGCAAGGAATTAGACTCTTAATGTTTTAGGGACTCCTTTTTCAAATATTCAAACATTCCTAGAAAGTTATCTTTCTCCCACTCAATGCAAGATAAATTATCCCTAAGAATCTTCTCGTGTTCCCTCATATCATTAATCAATTTTTCAATATCCCCCATGGTGTAACAACCCGTGACTTTGGAGACTGAGAAATTAAATTTTTGGGAAAATAAAATTTAATTAAATTGGAGAATTTTAAAATTTGGGAATTGAGGTCCCAAAAATAGAGAACATTTCAAAGTATTTCGGATGATGATTTTGAGTGTACCATCGATCCCAGAAGGGTCGAGATAGTCAAAATGACTGTCATTGGGTTTTATTTCCGCTCCGGAATATTTTTAAGTCAGTTTGACTCGAATTGGAGTAAACGAGTCATTTAAAGTGTGTATTAACAACTAAAATTGGGACTTGTGTTTTAGGGATTTAAGAGGCTTACGGGACAAGCCTTCTCATTTAGAGAAAGAGAGAAACAGAAAGAAAAGAGAAAGAAGAGGAAAATAAGAGAGAAAGAAGAAGAAAGGAAGAGAGATAGGAGAAAAATCTTGGTATCTCTGGCCAAAACGCGACATCGAGGACAATCCAACCTCTACAAATCTGAGGCAAGTGTTTAATCTTGCTAAATAAGTCATTTGTGTATTTCATTTCATAATTTGTGGGTTAAAGAAATGGTTAAAGGGTATAAATATCAAAACCTAGATTTTAGGTACTAAAATGGGAATTTGATGTTTATACATGGGTTTAATGACATATAAATTGTTGGGATGAGATGTAGGATGAGTTTACAAGTTAATAATATTATTGGGTTAAAGATTTGGGAATTTGGTGATGATATTTGGGTATTTGAGGATTTAGGGTTTGTTGAAAATGGGAAAATCGGTTAAGATAACTGGTATGGCCGGTCGACCGCGCCCAGGGGACCGGTCGACCACACCTTAAGGGAAAAGCCTATTGCATTTCTTCGTAGTCAAAATGTGGACCCGCGGTCGATCGGGGGTCTGGGACCGATCGACCGGTCCCCTATTTTTAGCCCAAAATTTGGAGTTCTTTCTTCCCCTTTTTTTGGAGTTTTACTCTTAGGGGCTTTCTTAATGGGTTTATTATGAAGGGTTATGATATTAGATTAAGGGAATAGGGCCCTAGGTCGAATAGGGACTTGCGAGCCTATGTTAAACTGATTCAGGAGGATGGGATGCCTCTTTTAGTAATGAAAGAAATATGGAACAAAAGTGATTGTCGGGTTATGTTATCGTGATAGAGATGGGTTATCATGAAATGGTTATAAATGGTGGGGATCGTCCCTTTTTGCTTATGTGCGTGTTAATAATGGACATTATGAGGTAGTGAGGGATCTCAGGGAGGACAGGAGTTCTAGCTTAAGGTCATACGTGAGTTTAGATGATATTGAGGACCGATGAGAGAGAGTCGTCGCGTATCTCTAGTAATGTTTAACTTAAGAAATATATTTCAAGCGCAATAAGATTTAGGAGTTCATAGGAGTGATTGATCTATAGTCAGAATTGAGAGCGTTGGGATCATACTAGTAACAAGAATAGTGTGATTAATGAAGGGGATTTTAATAAATTGATGAGATCCTAAAATGGATTTAAGTTTAAGACTTGAGGTAGTAGGCTATTAGTTATGAGCATACCAATAGTCAAAATTAGTATTGGTCCTAAAATGGATTTAAGTTTAAGACTTGAGGTAGTAGGCTATTAGTTATGAGCATACCAATAGTCAAAATTAGTATTGGAGATCTTGACGTAATTTCGGAGATATATTAAATGGGTAGTGATTGATTACCTACACTAAACTTTGGGTGATAGCCTAAATGTTGAATATATATATATATATATATATATATATATATATATATACACATATATGTTGTTTGGGAGATTTTTCATAATAGGAAAGAAATGGATGAATATGCTTCAAGTGAGGGATTGTATTCACATATCGAGGAAAATTAAATGAGTTTGTTGGTAACGGCTTGTATATTGAGGATTATGTATACTTATAGCCGAGTGTATATATATATATCTTATACATATGAACGAGAATTAGTTTGTATATATAGATATAAGGATATGTGAATATAGGTATATATATCTACATAGATATGAATATATGGATATATTTATGTTGTGGATATACATGGTATGAATATCTAAACCGTATATGATGGTTTAATGTTTGATCATATGATGGAATCATATGGATGTATATATATTATGCATGTGAATGATATATATACTTATGTGGTTAAGCGTACCCCTCTCATGCTATCATTGGGAAGTTTCCGCACAGACGGTGAGCATCTTGGCTCAAGGAGCAGGGTGTGGATAGTCCCCAGGTCATAGTCATCCAGTGTGTTATTATGTGATTTGTATTTTCGAGGTGAGGCGTGGTGGGCATGTCTCGTCTCAATGACCGGTTAGGAGCTATGGCCGCTTCCCGGGATGTCGTGTGTGTGTTTATGGCTCCGATGTAGGTGATATTGAGACCGACCGGGGTCCCCAGGATGGTATGTGAGTAATGCCCTGGAAGATGATAGCATGATGCAGTTTTATCGACGATAGATATAGCCGGGTATATTACGTGTATGGCCATTGTACATCATATGTGGTATGTACACTTGGCTATGGGAATGGATGATTGTATATTTATATGGTTAGAATAAATGCCTATATATATATTTATATATCCTATCGATGAAAGGATATGGAATCTTTATGAAGTACATCTTGGATGATTATGATGTACTAGATTGATGGGGGTTGATGTATCACATTTAAGGAATATTTCGGTTACATCATCCCAAGTATATTACTGGAGATTTTAAGTTTCTTTCATATTGTAATTTAAATTTAGTAGTTGTAGTAGTATAATATTGTATGTACGGCATACTGGATCTCTAGGATCGACATTGTCAAGGAGTAGTGTAACGGGGTGGTTCCTTGTTTGGATTTCGCTTTGCGAGACACCCCACGCATGAAACGTAGTGCAATGTTGAGATTGGAGAGAAGTTTTGTCAATAATAATTTGTATGCATGTTATTTAGTAATTAAATCATATGACTAAATCCAATGTATATGGTTAACGTATTAAGAATTATAATTGAATAAATTATAAATCGGAATCCATTAAGCCCAATGTGGCATACATGTTTGTAAAAATAATTAAGTGCGTTTAGAAAGAGTGGATTCTTGGGTTATGATAGTAAGGCAGATCTCGTGGGTATAGGTTGGGCCTATGTTAAGTTAGGTTCTCCTTATAAATGGGGGTAATTTAACTAAAATTCAGGACGCGAATAGGTGCGCGCCGCTAGATGAGAGGTGAGTTGGGATTTCATGAGAGTGCGATTCCACTGTAATTATGAAATAAGTGCATCGATATTTATTATGCACGGCTAACACACTTGCTAAAAAATTTCACACTCGGGCTCTGACCCGTTTACTTTTCTTTCCTGCATATATATATATATATATATATATATATATATATATATATATATATATATATATATTACTACAGGTGTCCTACCGCATGGATGCCGGATGACCTTCTATTCAAAGTCCTGGGAGCCGTGACAGGTGCGGACTGTTGCGGGACTTAGATTGTATTCGCTTCCTACTTCTAAAAATCTAGTTAGGATTCATGTTGCATATCGAGTTTATACCCAAGGGATACTTATAGATTAGTATATTTATTTCATTTCAGTCATTGTATTGGCTGTGACCCGACAGCTTATTCGGGTTTATTTTTTTGTGGTATATTTAGTTGTAGTTATTTATTTCATTTTATTCTAGCATTTCATTTCTCATAGTTCTTGTATGTATATTTCTTTTCTTTATTAGTAGTTTTATAGTGTTGGTTTGTTGTCTGTTACATATTTTATTTAATTTTAACATCTCGTTTATATGATATTAGGTAGTTAGTCCTATATTATATAGTACCGATAGTTGGTGTTGAGACTGAGCCATCTGAAACTCCCGATTTAATGTAGTATAGGGCTGGCCACCCGTTATTATTTTAAGCGGGGTGTTACAGATGGTATCAGAGCATCAGGTTCTAGAGTCTTTAGGATCTGTGAAGTGTTTAGGGTTGGCCATCACGTTCTTGATATAAATCCCTACTATTAGGATTGTTGTATTCACTGCGTTTATCTTCTTCTGTGAAGTGTATTCACTTGATCGACGTTCTGATAACAGTTGCTCTCATTTCAGACGTCTCCTAGATTATGTCATCTAGGAAAGGACCAGATCAGAGATACAATACCCATAACTGATTTTGGGTGTGCTTTGATTGGGGGTATTTGTTTTCCTCCGTTCAGACGGGAATAAGGAAGAGAACTCTAGCAGTGATTCAGGGTGTTCTATCGGTGGTTGAGTAAGAAAAGGAAATTACTCGAATGGTGAATCTTGGACTTAGTAAGGTAAGTCTGAGGAGAGAGTAGTGTAGTCTTTGGGAGGTTTAGATTGAGAAACCCATCAACCTTTATTAGGAAACCTGGTGTTGGCGAATTTTATCGATGTGAGGTAGGTGGAGTTGTCCCAATATCAGGAGTATCGCCTTCTGGGATGAGGGAGAAAGAAATTGGAGACTCAGCTTCGTTGAGTAGGACTGAGGGAGTTTTTGGTAGTCCCAATCTCGCTTTGTCCTTCAAAATGGTTGGGAAGGATTTTGAGGAAGATGTTTCTCTTGTGGAGAAATAGGTTTCGAAGTAATTATTGTCCTGGAAGAAGTAGAGGATTAATAGAGGTTCAAGGACGGGGTGAAACCATTGGATTATGGAAGTATAAGGTAGAATACCTTCCTTTGGATTAAAATCACGCTTTGTGTGATATTAGCAACGTTGCGCGTTAGGTATATTGAGCAGTTAGCCGCTACGCCCCTAGGGTGTATAAAAATTCCCTTGGAAGGAGTGAGTAAGTACGTCCTTTGTATCGCATCTTTTGAGAAAATAAATCATCTCGTGAGGAGATAGTCGAGGGTTATAATATTAAATTTCGGGAGTGCAGAATGTTGAGGTTTGTTGAGTAGTGGCTATACGGTTATTCGTCTTATGGATGGGTTAGGGAGTGCAATTGTAGTGCTCCAATGAGGAAAGAACTTAGCTTATGGAAAGGTGTTGATGTGATGTAGAGAAATTTTTATAACTGAAAGGTTCAGAGTTTAGTAGATTTATGTTGAGCAGATAATTTAGCTCATAGTTGTGCTAGTTTGAGAATTAGGTAGTGGTTAGAGTATTGTATTGGTTAAGACCTTGTGTCCTAAACATAAGGTGTTTGCTTGGCATGTCGAAAGACATGGACTTGTTTTATATTATATTATATTATTATACAGGCCTTAGGGCAATATCTAAAATATGAAAATCTTTTATAAAACCTTAACCCTGGTTCCACTAATCTCAATCCTCGACCTAGCTACACAGTAGTGTATTGGGAGGGTTCCTTGTTTGGATTTCGCTTGCGAGACCTCCCCCGCACGAAGGTGGCTAGTGTCAGGAATTGAGGAGAATTCAACCATTGGGAATTTTTCAAACTTTTATATAGTCAATATGTTATTATAGATTATATTGGTGATAGTATATTGCGATTTGAGGCTAATGGCGCCTGATTTTAATTCTACGAGTGGAAGCTCGAGTACGGGGTGTATGGGCGCCCTGGGTAGTAGTTTGTTTTAAAAATTTATATGGTTCAACGTGAGAACTAGTAAGGATCGGTATAGTGATCATGTGGATTGATGTAAGGACTAGATGAGATTGAGGTCCTAAGCATATCTTAAATTTCGCGGGCAAAATTTTTGTAAGGGGGGAAGTATGTAATAACCCGTGACTTTGGAGACTAAGAAATTAAATTTTTGGGAAAATAAAATTTAATTAAATTGGAGAATTTTAAAATTTGGGAATTGAGGTCCCAAAAATAGAGAACATTTCAAAGTATTCCGGATGATGATATTGAGTGTACCATCGATCCCGGAAGGGTCGAGATAGTCAAAATGACTGTCTATGGGTTTTATTTCGGCTCCGAAATATTTTTAAGTCAATTTGACTCGAATTGGAGTAAACGAGTCATTTAAGGTGTGTATTAACAATTAAAAATGTGACTTGTGTTTTAGGGTTTTAAGAGGCTTACGGGACAAGCCTTCTCATTTAGAGAAAGAGAGAAATAGAAAGAAAAGAGAAAGAAGATGAAAAGAAGAGAGAAAGAAGAAGAAAGGAAGAGAGAAAGGAGAAAAAACTTGTGATCTCCGGCCAAAACGCGACATCGAGGATGATCCAACCTCTACAAATCTGAGGCAAGTGTTTAATCTTGCTAAATAAGTCATTTGTGTATTTCATTTCATAATTTGTGGGTTAAAGAAATGGTTTATGGGTATAAATATCAAAACCTTGATTTTAGGTACTAAAATGGGAATTTGATGTTTATACATGGGTTTAATGACATATAAATTGTTGGGATGAGATGTAGGATGAGTTTACAAGTTAATAATACTATTGGGTTAAAGATTTGGGTATTTGGTGATGATATTTGGGTGTTTGAGGATTTAGGGTTTGCTGAAAATGGGAAAATCGGCCAAGATAACTAGTGTGGCCGGTCGACCGCGCCCAGGGGACCGGTCAACTGCACCTTAAGGGAAAAGCCTACTGCATTTCTTCGTAGGCAAAATGTGGACCCGCGGTCGACCGGGGGTTTGGGACCGGTCGACCAGTCCCCAATTTTTAGCCCAAAAGTGGAGTTCTTCCTTCCCCTTTTTTTGGAGTTTTATTCTTAGGGGCTTTCTTAATGGGTTTATTATGAAGGATTATGATATTAAATTAAGGGAATATTGCCCTAGGACGAATAGGGACTTGCGGGCATATGTTAAACTTATTCAGGAGGATGGGATGCCTCTTTTAGTAAGGAAAGAAATATGGAACTGAAGTGATTATCGGGTTATGTTATCATGATAGAGATGGGTTATCATGAAATGGTTATAAATTGTGGAGATCGTCCCTTTTTGCTTGCGTGCGTGTTAACAATGGACATTCTGAGGTAGTGAGGGATCTCAGGGAGGACGGGAGTTCTACCTTGAGGTCATAAGTGAGTTTAGATGTTATTGAGGACCGATGAGAGAGAGTGGTCGCGTATCTCTAGTAATGTTTAACTTAAGAAATAGATTGCAAGTGCAATAAGATTTAGGAGTTCATAGGAGTGATTGATCTATAGTCAGAATTGAGAGCGTTGGGATCATACTAGTAACAAGAATAGTGTTATTAATTAAGGGGATTTTAATAAATTGATGAGATCCTAAAATGGATTTAAGTTTAAGATTTGAGGTACACTACACCAAAAACAGGATTCTGGCACAGTTCAAAACCGTGCCAGATCAAATCTGGCACGGTTTTGAACTGTGCCAGAATCAGGTGTTCCAAAATGGGAATTTTTTTCTGGCACGGTTTAAAAGTGTGCCAGAATCAGTCAAACAGGAACACTTCTGGCACACTTTTAAACTGTGCCAGAATTTGATATTTCTGGCACACTTTTGGCACAGTTTTTAACTGTGCCAGATTCAGCAAAATAGGAACACTTCTGGCACACTTTTAAACCGTGCCAGAATTTGATATTTCTGGCACACTTTTGGCACAGTTTTTAACTGTGCCAGATTCTTCAAAATAGGAACATTTCTGGCACACTTTTAAACCGTGCCAGAATTTGATATTTCTGGCACAGTTTTTAACTGTGCCAGATTCAGCATAATTTAAAAAAAATTACCACAGTTTAAAACCGTGCCAAAATATGATACACTTTTGCCACGGTTTTGAACTGTGCCAATTTTTTTTAATTTAAAAAAAAAATATTTGAAAGCACAAAATTCACAAATTAATAATATTGCGCGTTATTAATAAACTAATGTACATACAAACTTCAAAATATTACAAGTCTTTAACTGCTCGCATGACAAAAAAAAATTGGGTAGAGTTTCCTCTATTTTCTGGACATTCCAAAACCTGTTAATACAAAACCTGCCTAACATAAAGCCCACACGGCCACAAAATATAACAATTAACTTACAAAAGCCCTCATGGCCATAAAAGTCAATAATAAAACAACAAAAGACTGTACGGTCATGACACAAAAAAATGGATTCATTAATAAACCCCTTGTTGTAAACCATTGAGTTCTTTGTGTATTCCACGCGAATAAAAGCCAACGATAAACTGTTATCCTGCAAAAAAAATAGAATACAAAAAAGATACGATATTAGTAACCCAATAATTTATAAAAAAAATACTCAAAAAAAAATAATTACATATATGAATGGAAATTAACATCATACTCACAAACCGGGAGACCCGGGACTACGCGGTCAGTTCCTACAAGTTACATTGGTCCCGTGGGAGGTGTTCGTGCCTTCTACGGGGTCGTTTGGGGGATGGTTTGGGTTTTCAACCTTTAACGGCATGTTCTTAAGTTTAAGTGTTGATTTTTGCCAATTATCGTCCTATTCACAAACCGGGAGATCTGGGACTACGCGGTCAGTTCCTACAAGTTACATTGGTCCCGTGCGAGGTGTTTGTGCCCCCTACGGGATCGTTTGGGGGGTGTATTGGGTTTTCACCCTTTAACGGCTTGTTTTTAAGTTTAAGTGTTGATTTTTGCAAATTATCGTCATACTCTCAAATCGAGAGACCCGGGACTACGCGATCAGTTCCTACAAGTTACATTGGTCCCGTGCGAGGTGTTCGTGCCTCCTACGGGGTCGTTTGGGGGTTGGTTTGGGTATTCACCCTTTGACGGCATGTTTTTAACTAAGTGTGTTTTTTGCAAATTATCGTCATATTCACAAACCGGGAGACCCGGGACTACACGGTCAGTTCCTACAAGTTACATTGGTCCCGTGCGAGGTGTTCGTGCCCCCTACGAGGTCGTTTGGGGGGTGGTTTGAGTTTTCACCCTTTAACGGCTTGTTTTTAAGTTTAAGTGCTGATTTTTGCTAATTATCGTCATATTCACAAACCGGAAGACTCGGGACTACGCGGGCAGTTCCTACAAGTTACATTGGACCCGTACGAGGTGTTCGTGCCCCCTACGGGGTCGTTTGGGGGGTGGTTTGGGTATTCACCCTTTGACGGCATGTTTTTAACTAAGTGTGATTTTTGCAAATTATCGTCATATTCACAAACCGGGAGACCCGGGACTACGCGATCAGTTCCTACAAGTTACGTTGGTCCCGTGCGAGGTGTTCGTGCCCCCTACGGGGTCGTTTGGGGGGTCGTTTGGGTTTTCACCCATTGACGGCTTGTTTTTAAGTTTAAGTGCTGATTTTTGCAAATTATCATCATATTCACAAACCGGGAGACCCGGGACTACGCGGTCAGTTCCTACAAGTTACATTGGTCCCGTGCGAGGTGTTCGTGCCTCCTACGGGGTCGTTTGTGGGGTGGTTTGGGTTTTCATCCATTAACGGCTTGTTTTTAAGTTTAAGTGCTGATTTTTGCAAATTATCATCATATTCACAAACCGGGAGACCCGGGACTACGCGGTCAGTTCCTACAAGTTACATTGGACCCATGCGAGGTGTTCGTGCCCCCTACGGGGTCGTTTCGGGAGTGGTTTGGGTATTCACCCTTTGACGATATGTTTTTAACTAAGTGTGATTTTTGCAAATTATCATCATATTCACAAACCGGGAGACCCGGGACTACGCGGTCAGTTCCTACAAGTTACATTGGTCCCGTGCGAGGTGTTCGTGCCCCCTACGGGGTCGTTTGGGGAGTGGTTTGGGTTTTCTCCCTTTAACGGCTTGTTTTTAAGTTTAAGTGCTGATTTTTGCAAATTATCGTCATATTCACAAACCGGGAGACCCGGGACTACGCGGTCAGTTCCTACAAGCTACATTGGTCCCGTGCGAGGTGTTCGTGCCCCCTACGGGGTCGTTTGGGGGGTGGTTTGAGTTTTCACCCTTTAACGGCTTGTTTTTAAGTTTAAGTGCTGATTTTGCCAATTATCGTCATATTCACAAACCGGGAGACCCGGGACTACGCGGTCAGTTCCTACAAGTTACATTGGACCCGTGCGAGGTGTTCGTACCCCCTACGGGGTCATTTGGGGGGGTGGTTTGGGTATTCACCCTTTGACGGCATGTTTTTAACTAAGGGTGATTTTTGCAAATTATCGTGATATTCACAAACCGGGAGACCCGAGACTACGCGGTCAGTTCCTACAAGTTACATTGGTCCCGTGCGAGGTGTTCGTGCCCCCTACGGGGTCGTTTGGGGGGTGGTTTGGGTTTTCACCCATTAACGGCTTGTTTTTAAGTTTAAGTGCTGATTTTTGCAAATTATCGTCATATTCAGAAACCGGGAGACCCGGGACTACGCGGTCAGTTCCTACAAGTTACATTGGTCCCGTGCGAGGTGTTCGTGCCTCCTATGGGGTCGTTTGGGGGGTGGTTTGGGTTTTCACCCATTAACGGCTTGTTTTTAAGTTTAAGTGCTGATTTTTGCAAATTATCATCATATTCACAAACCGGGAGACCCGGGACTACACGGCCAGTTCCTACAAGTTACATTGGACCCGTACGAGGTGTCCGTGCCCACTACGGGGTCGTTTGGGGGTGTTTTGGGTATTCACCCTTTGACGGCATGTTTTTAACTAAGTGTGATTTTTGCAAATTATCGTCATATTCACAAACCGGGAGACCCGGGACTACGCGGTCAGTTCCTACAAGTTACATTTGTCCCATGCGAGGTGTTCGTGCCCCCTACGGGGTCGTTTAGGAGACGGTTTGGGTTTTCACCCTTTAACGACTTGTTTTTAAGTTGAAGTGCTGATTTTTGCAAATTATCGTCATATTCACAAACCGGGAGACCCGGGACTACACGGTCAGTTCCTACAAGTTACATTGGTCTCGTGCGAGGTGTTTGTGCCCCCTACGGGGTCGTTTGGGAGGTGGTTTGGGTTTTCACCCTTTAACGGCTTGTTTTTAAGTTTATGGGCTGATTTTTGCAAATTATCGTCATATTCACAAATCGGGAGACCCGGGACTACGCGATCAGTTCCTACAAGTTACATTGGTCCCGTGCGAGGTGTTCGTGCCCCCTACGGGGTCGTTTGGGGGGTGGTTTGGGTTTTCACCCATTAACGGCTTATTTTTAAGTTTAAGTGCTGATTTTTGCAAATTATCGTCATATTCACAAACCGGGAGACCCAGGACTACGCGATCAGTTCCTACAAGTTACATTGGTCCCTTGCGAGTTGTTCGTGCCTCCTACGGGGTCGTTTGGGGGGTGGTTTGGGTTTTCACCCATTAACGGCTTGTTTTTAAGTTTAAGTGCTGATTTTTACAAATTATCATCATATTCACAAACCGGGAGACCCGGGACTACGCGGTCAGTTCCTACAAGTTACATTGGTCCCGTGCGAGGTGTTCGGGCCTCCTACGGGGTCGTTTGGGGGGTGGTTTGGGTTTTCACCCATTGACGGCTTGTTTTTAAGTTTAAGTGCTGATTTTTGCAAATTATCGTCATATTCACAAACCGGGAGACCCAGGACTACGCAGTCAGTTCCTACAAGTTACATTGGTCCCGTGCGAGGTGTTCGTGCCCCCTACGGGATCGTTTGGGAGGTGTTTTGGGTTTTCACCCTTTAACGGCTTGTTTTTAAGTTTAAGTGTTGATTTTTGCAAATTATCGTCATACTCTCAAACCGAGAGACTCGGGACTACGCGATCAGTTCCTACAAGTTACATTGGTCCCGTGCGAGGTGTTCGTGCTTCCTACGGGATCGTTTGGGGGGTGTTTTAGGTTTTCACCCATTAACGGCTTGTTTTTAAGTTTAAGTGCTGATTTTTGCAAATTATCGTCATATTCACAAACCGGGAGACCCGGAACTACGCGGTCAGTTCCTACAAGTTACATTGGTCCCGTGCGAGGTGTTCGCGCTAAGGGTGAGGGACAATAAAATAAACATCTTATTCATATATAGAATTTCAATTTTACACTTGAGCGATTTCTTATGCATAATGTACGATTAACCGAGCATCAACATAAATTTGGACGGTCAATTGGAAAAAGAAAAAAATTCCTTTAAATTTGCAAACATTAAATGGGGATTCTTATTTGGGACAAAATAAGTAATTAAAGTTGTCACTAGAATAATTCAAGAGGTTAGATCACTATCTACTCTACTCTTCTCCTTACCCTGATTGACTTTGGTATCTCTAGTTCTTCAATCAATCTCATTCTCAACTATATTTGAAATATGTACTTTCTAACACATGACTCACCATAAGATAAGTAATTAAGCCATATGGGATTATACCCAATCTATCACTATGATATTTTTTTTAGAGGTTATGCTTGTCTCTACCACAACAGGTCACAAGGTTCAAATGTGGAGGATTTGTACTGGGAATGACAATTAACCATTGTATGGTTGATGGAATAACAGCAATGGAGTTTGTGAACTCGTGGGCTGAAACAGCAAGAGGCATATCCCTAACTGTCCCACCAGCTCTTGATAGATTCACTCTGAATTCCAGACAACCTCCTGTAATCAAATACCCTCACGACGAGTACTTGGAGATAGAGGACAAATCAAACATCGCCAGCCTCTACCAAGAGGAAAAATGACAAATAAAGCATTTTATTTTCACCCAGAAAAGGTCACAAGATTAAAGAAAATAGCAATGGAGGACGTGATCAAAAGTTGCACAAGCTTCACAACGCACACACAAACACACACATATATGTGCATATGCAACTGCATATATATGCATATGAAACTGCATATATATGTGCAACTGCATATATATGCATATGAAACATATGCATATATGTGTGTGTTTGTGTGTGCGTGTGTGAGTGGGGAAGGGGGGGGGGGGGGGGGGGCAGGGGCAGGGGAAGGGGGGGCAGGGACAGGGGTAGGGGCAGGGGCAGGGGACGGGGGACAGGGGACGGGGCAGGGGCAGGGGACGGGGACGGGGACGGGGGACAGGGGCAGGGGACGGGGAGTGTTAGAAACATCAAACTTATATCCAATTGCTAGTTTTCTGTGACTATGAATGGCAATCCATGTGATTTCTTGAAAGCTTATAGAGGTTTGAGGCAAGGTTATCCTGTATCACCTAGCCTATTCATTATAATGGCTGAAGGTTTCTCTAGAGATCTTAATTCTCTTCTTCTTAAGAAGTTTGGTTTTAAAATGCCAATTGGTTATCTCAAATTTAATCACCTAGCCTATGCAGATGATGTTGTCATTTTCTCTTCTGAGACTAACAAAGACTTAAATTTAATTATGGAGGTTATCACAGAATATGAGAGGGTTGTTGGTCAAAATCTTAACCTTGCCAGATCCCAAATGTTCCTATCCAAGAAAATATCTCCTGCTTCTACAAAAAAATCAAAATCTCCACTGGTTTTACTGACAAAAATCTTCTTATTTCATATTTGGGTTGTCCTTGATTTTCAGGTAGAAAGAAGGTATCTCACTTTGAATATCTTGTAAAGAAGATCAGACTATCTCTAAGTGGATGGAAATCAAGGATTTTAACTATGGGGGAGAGCTGGTCCTCATGAAAAGTGTCCTTACTTCTATTCCAGTACATACTCTAGCTGCCTTTAATCCTCTTAAGTAGGTAATTTCGAAGATTGAATATGTATTTGGAAGGTTTTTTTGGGGATATACTGAAGGATCTTTGAAGAACCATTGGTGTAAGTGGAATGAGATCTCTACTCCCATTAAAAAAGGGGGCTTAAGCATAAGGAAGCTACCTGACTTTAGCAAAGCAATATTCGTCAAGCTATGGTGGAAATTTAGATATAATGATTCTCTTTGGTCAAGACATATGAAGTAAAAATATTATAGAAGATCTCATACTCTTACTGTTAATAATAAATCTTTCTCCACTTCTTAGGACATGATGCGTATTTTCAGATATGCAGCTGAGGAACATATGAAATTGAGAATTAGCTCAGGAGATGTTGATTTATATTGGGATAATTGGTTGGAGTCAGGCTCTACTAGAGATGCTTATAATATTGCAAAGAATTTTAAAGTTAGAGATTTTTGGTTGGAAGATTGAAATTGGGATTTGAACCTGATGAGCTTATATCTCCATATGGATCTAATCAACTAAGTAACTCAATGCTAGATTTAGAATTTAGATAAATATGGTTTGGTCTGGACTTCATCTACTTTAGGTTCTTTCAACTTTTCATCTGCTTGGGATATAGCTGAGACCACAGTTCTCTAATAAGAAATTTATGAGCGAAAACAGCATATATGCTTTTTCAATCTCATCTGCTGTTTTCAATCTCATCTGCTGTTTCCCATGTTATATATAATAGCTTGCCCGTTATTCCCGCTCAATAATGATAAATAAATAACTGGTTTTCCTAGTTGATTGCATAACGATTATAGAAACAACATAACTCAATTCAGTAAATGGTGGAGCAGGATTATAGAAGCATGAATTAGGAATATAAGTAGAGATTTTACAGATTTGTACCTTAGAGGGAAGTACTTCGAAGCAAGGTGGCGTAGGTCATTCGTCGGTGTCACCAATGGGAGGACAAAGGTCGTCGAGCCAATACATAATTCCATTTTTACCAACATCTTCCAAGTTCTCGCAATGAGCTTGTTTTCCACCCCAAACTAGATACTCGGGCACTTTGATGTCATCGAGTAAAACTCGCACTTCATTCTTTCTCAACTTATGGAAGTGAACGGTCGATACGGCTCCTGATTGCGTTTTCCTCCCATAACCAACAAGTTCACGTGTGTGGGATAGTATTTTTCATTCAATTAGCGAGGTGAAATTTGGAACCTCGAATGCAGGGGAGGAACGAGAACACGAAGGAGTTCCAGTGCCTATAGTAGGTAACTCCTGAACGTTGTGTCCAACACATGAAAATTTTTCGATTTTGAAGTCGGTAATGAATTCATCTAATGAGGATTTTATCCCCTCTATGTCACTCCTAAGGTGATCAACATGATCCTTCCAATTTCTGGTGTTCTCTTTCACCTCCTCAAGCATTTCTCTAGCAAATGCCGACCCTAATATAGCGGTTCTCAAAAATGTGGACCCAACACAACGAACACGTCCTCGCGTATCTTTTCCGAAAACCTCAAAAATAGGCCCGGCATCCAAGGTCTCCTCCTGACCACTCGCTTTGTATACATCCAGAAGCATTTGAATTTGGTCCTGTATAAAAATATATTAACATTAGGTTTGATGATACGATACTTTGTTTAAACAAAACGAATATTAAAAAATTTAAATTACCGCAAATATTTTATCATGAGGGGCATAACCACCTCCTTTGATTATATGAGTTGTCAACCACAATTCAGCACGAGTGGGTGCACGCCCATGCTCCTTTCTCCAATTCTATGAAGCTCGGGCATAACCATGACGACCTGTATTATAAGTTGTCTTTCTCACACAATTTAGTTTAGTCTCTTTGTTCTTTCTTCGCAAAGCCTTTTGAACCACTAAAACTTCATTATTGCAAAACACCTCCCAGTCCTCAGATTTGACATTTCGTGGCACTTTCTCCTTTCACTTTCCAATATCACCATCCTTCAAATTAACCCTTAGCTTGGACTTGGACTTGAACTTTTTCCAAGCATCGTTCGCTTTTTTCATAAAAATTTGCTTCTGACTTTCGCGCACATCTGGGAACTCTTTCTACAATATATGAAGAAATAAAATCAAAACATCACATAATTGAATTTACATTCTTTAGAATAGAAAGGAATAGTATACCATTAATGATGACCAAACTGAGTTCTTATATCGCACATCCACTTGTTTCCAACTCGTATAAGATATGGGAACATGTGTCCTTGCTAAGTCTCCCAACCTGGTTGAGAGTGTATATGAGTCTTCACCAACTGGAAGTCCGTGCTCATTAAATTTTAACTTCTTAGTGGAAGAGTCACCACCTACTCTTGAAGCACCCGAAGCAACCTTAGAACGGGAGGTTGATATAGGTGTCTCCCCATTTATTGACGATTGCGAAGTATCGCCCATATGAGAGATTTATCTGGAAAAAAGTGACTATTGGACACCAAAATAATCAAAATAAACATTTACAAGCATATTACATGTTCAAATAGCAATATAAAGAAGATGGCATGTTCAAATAGAATTATAATTTCAAACAACCATACATGTATTAAATGTTCAAAAAGCAATAAACTATTAAATGCTTACAACAACAACAACAACAACAACAACAACAACAACAAACGAAATAAATAGAATATCGCATATTCAAAAACAAGTTCAGAACTAAATCATTGCACTAGAAACCTGTGTCCAAAAGCTCCAGCAATTTATCATTTTCCTCGAGAATGGAGTCATACATCGTACGGTCAATATCAATCGCATCTATTTCTTTCGTCAGTCTCTTGGGAGAGTGTAAAACAACTGACCACCCATTCAGCTTTACATCTTGATAATAAAATACTTGACTGGCTTGAGATGCAAGGATGAACGGATCATCGTGAATGGTATTTTTACTCACGAGCTTACTAAGATTCACCATCACCAATTTTGAGGTGGGTTCAACTTTGCAAGCATTCTTATCATCAACATCCACCCAATCACAATAAAAGACAGTATGTGCGAACTCAATGTAATTGAGGTCGATTATTTGTCTAATAACTCCATAAAAGGTTGTCATAATCCCCTTCTTATTAAAGGCCTTAGTGGATACACCACTACTCTGAAAGTTATGATTCTCTTCATGTCCAGAAGTACAAAAGGTGTACCCATTGCATTGAAATTTCTCATAACAGGTAACCCTATGGAAAGGACCATCAGCATATGGCAAAATTCCCGTATCATTAAATCTTGAGGCCTGTAAGGAATTGATAATTTTTTAAAGTTTCATTAAAAATAATTACGGTTGATAAAAAAGTACATGTATAAATAAAGACTTGCCTTGTTCCTTAGCCAAGGGATGAAATCATCAATTCTATGCGTCGATTGAGTCTCAGTTACCACAAATTTTCTACAAGAAATTAGTTTCAAAATTAAGAAATATCACATTACAATCAATTAATATGAATTAACATATAACTAAGTGTGTACCTTCTCCATTCATCAACACCATCGCATTGAGATAAAACCCATCTTCGCACTTGCTCATATTGTACATTATTTAAGATCAATTGTCGTTGGCATTCCGAGTCATCAAACTCATCATCAAGAAAATCCTCAAGATTCCTCTTATGAGTTCCTTCACCTCTTTTTGATATGTACTCCATGGCATACAAAGAAGCTTCATGTAACAAATATGCATTAGCCATGCTCCCTTCAATGTACCTCTTATTTCGTGACCACTTTTTATATCTTCCCATTTCTCTCTCAAATAACCACATCGCCCGATATCTTGGTGGCCCAGCTGTCAAAGCTTCATCGGCTAAATGGTGCATGAGGTGGATCATCACCACAAAAAAGGCAGGTGGAAAATAAATTTCAAAGACACAAAGTGCCTCTACTAATGCGTTTTTAGCCTTCAAAAGATGTTCTCTAAATATCACTTTGGCACACAACACATTAAAGAATATGCTGATCCGCTGTATAGCTTTAAACAAAGGCTTATCATCTGGAAATGAATGCATAAGCAATGCAGAAAGCAACCGTTACATAATGACGTGATAATCATGGGACTTGAGATTGGTAAATCCAGGTGGATCGAGGTTAACATTGTTGCTGAAATTTGATGAAAATCCAATCGGTACCTTAAATGTTTTTAGTGTACGAAAAAAGGCTTCTTTCTCTTCCTTTCCTAATGCGAAAGGTGCCTTTGGCATAAGCCTTTTTTTACTGCCTTCAACATCTTTCATCCATAATTTCCTTTTAAGCTTCAAATGAACTTTCAAGTCTTCACGGGCTTTGACCGTATCTTTATTTGATGAACCTTTCACCGAGAGTATTGTACCTAAAAGAGTCTCTGTGACATTCTTTTCAACATGCATAACATCTAAATTATGTCTAATATCATGATCCTTCCAATACTCTAAGTCAAAGAAAATTGACCTCCTTGAAAAACCCTCGGTACCTGCTAGATTCTCATCGTCACCCTCACTTGGATAATCGTCGTCTTCCATTACGACATCCTTCTTCTCCTTCTCCTTCCCATTCCCCTTCTTCTCCTTCCCCTTCCCCTTTCCCTTTCCCTTTCCCTTTTTGTCTCCCTCTCCCTCTCCCTCTCTTTGAGCACCTTCTCGAGCGATAAGTGACACTATCTGCTCAACTTCTGCACTTGTTAACTTTCTTGGAGCCATAGCATCCTTTATTTTACCATTAAATGTTTGCTTTGATGTGTCAAACCTATAAGGATGGTCTTTAGGAAGGAACATACGAGATCGTTGGTAACAACATTTCGTTGACTTAGAAAGATATTCAGAAGGTGTATTTGTAGAACAAACAGGCCACCCATTGTAACCTTGAGTTGAACAACCTGCTAACATCCCATAAGCTGGAAAATCATGTATACCCCACATCAACATGGCTTTTAACTAAAATTTCTCATTTTTGTACGCATCCCAAGCCTCAACTCCAGACCATAAGATCTTTAACTCATCGACCAACGGTTGGAGGAAGACATCAATATTACTTGATGGTGACTTTGATCCGGGAATCAATACAGACAACATTGAAAACTCACTTTTCATACACATTGATGGGGGAGGGTTGAGAGGTTGAATTATCACTGGCCAACAACTATACTTACGGCCAAACATGTTATTCGGGTTGAAACCATCAGTTGCTATTGCAAGTCGAATATTCCGCGGATCTTTTGCAAAATCTCTCCACATAATGTTTGAATTTACCCATTCTGCTGAATCTCGGGGATGACGCAAGAATTCCATACAAGAGCTTGCACGAGCGTGCCAAGTCATTTTCTCTGCTATCCATTTTATGGTATACAACCGTTTTAGCCTAAGGATTAGAGGGAAATGTCGCATTACCTTCTTAGGAACCCTAGAGTACTTTTTTTCCATTAGTATTATGAATTTCTACCCCGTCCTCGTCTAGACAAGTAAACTTGTAGCGTAAAGAACCACATTTTATACATCTACTAGATTTTTCATGCTCTTTCCAAAATATCATACAGTTGGTAATGCATACGCCATACTTAACATAATCCATACCGAGATCTCTAACGGTGTTTTTCATTTCTGTATAACTAGTTGTCAAGTTGTTCTCTTCAGGAAGTAGTTCATTTAACAATCTAAGAATTCCACCTGTAGCACCATCTGATAAATTGAATTGTGTTTTCAAATCATTCAACTTTATAAGAGCATACATTGTGGTATGACGCGAAGAACCGGTAGCTAGGTGCAATGGCTCCTGTGCGAGTTGATGTAAACGATCATACTTCTTGCCTTTGTATTTATGTGTGTGCGAATCATTGGGAACCTCAGAAGTTGGGGGGGCTTCATCACTGCCTACACAATTAGGTTCACTAGGTTCCGCTTCACCCATAAACATTTCACAAGCATCATTCACAAGATCATTCAAAATTGGAATATTGTGCACATCAGCGTGTTCTGTCGGTGTCACAGATTGCGGTGGTGGTTGGACTTGATCAACAACTAATGTCTCACCGTGAAAATGCCATAAGGTATAGTTCATGTACATACCATATGTCATTAAATGAATGAATATGTCATCTATAACAACATGTCCTTTCCCATTTCGACAACGTCTACAGGGACATGAATGTTTAACATTCGAACTATTACTACGCACATAATGAAGAAACTGTAACACCCCATCTCTATATGTATCGGTCTCAATATTTTTCTCATTTATCCATTCTTTGTTGATTCCCGACGACATCCTGATAAGTTTAAAGAGCACACATTATAATATAAACGCTTACTGTAAATATATTTAAGTTTATTCAAGTGTAAATATGTATATATTTGAGCTCCTATATTTCCTCCATCTCCTCTACAGGGTAAGGGTCCTATCCCATTCGAAAATGCATATTTTGTATTGTTCATAATGTCTCATGCCATGTCCTAATCTAGAAAATTTCGCCAGCATCTCCCTACAGTTCTTCAAGTACACAACTTAAATTGGGAGTGTTCATGTGTTACTTAAGTTTTTCAACTAAGAAAACACAAAACACTACATCAATCTAGTATGCACCCAAAGAACATAAAGAGATGCCACCGAATTTTTCAAAATAGGACATGCATAATCATTATGTACAATACAAACTTTTGCATTTCCAAACTGTCCAAAAATGGGACAATTCAAGAGTTCTCACCACAGTCATAGTGAGACCTCTTGAACGGGTCTAAGGTTTTTCTACATGTGTAACATCATTATTGAATGTTTAGTATTAATGTCTACTTACTATTTAAATAGTTTTTTTTTGTTTTTTCTTAAATTTTCAACACATAATCTCATTTATCCATTTAATTAGTGGGGTGTCTACTTTTCAATTTGTTATTTTTACATTATTATTGAATATTTAGCACTTAAATTTTCTTAAAACTACGTAACATCTACAAATCAGATCAAATATACATTTTTGTTAAAAGGGTAAGAACATAAAAACCCATGATTTATTTTTTTTTCATTATCAACATTCAATTTGCACCAAAAACTCACACATTAAAAAAAATAATAAATATTTAAATATGTATATATAAAACCCTAAAAATCAAATACGAATCAAATCAAGCATATCATAAACTCTAAGATCAAATCTGAAATCTAACTTAGGTTAAAAAAAATACAATGCTTTAAAGAAATTACCTGATTGGGATGAGTGCAGTGAGAGAACAGGGCAGTGACTAGAGAAAGAGAGAATGGGCCGGAGAGAGAGTGTCGGCAGTAGAGATGCTGACCTAGGGCAGTGTCAGCAGCAGCCGCCGAGAGAGAGAGGAGAGGCTAGAGAGAGCGCATAGGCTAGAGAGAATGGGACGGAGAGAGAGTGTCGGCAGTAGAGATGCTGACCTAGGGCAGTGTCAGCAGCAGCCGCCGAGAGAGAGAGAGCATAGGCTAGAGAGAGGCGGGAATCGTGAGCGGGAACAAGAGAAAGAGGGAAGTGTAATGTTTTTTTTTGGGTATTATATACTTTATTAAGTGTACTCAATTTTGGCACACTTTAAAACAGTGCCAAATTTTGGCACTGTTTTAAAGTGTGCCAAATCTCTATAAAACCGTGCCAAAATCTGGCACAGTTTTAAACTGTGCCAGAACCTTTTTTAATAAATTGATGAGATCCTAAAATGTATTTAAGTTTAAGACTTGAGGTAGTAGGCTATTAGTTATGAGCATACCAATAGTCAAAATTAGTATTGGTCCTAAAATGGATTTAAGTTTAAGACTTGAGGTAGTAGGCTATTAGTTATGAGCATACCAATAGTCAAAATTAGTATTGGAGATCTTGACGTAATTTTGGAGATATATGAAATCGGTAGTGATTGATTACCTACACTAAACTTTGGGTGATAACCTAAATGTTGAATATATATATATATATATATATATATATATATATATATATATATATACATATATGTTGTTTGGCAGATTATTCATCATAGGAAAGAAATGGATGAATATGCTTCAAGTGAGGGATTGTATATACATATCGAGGTAAATTAAATGAGTTTGTTGGTAACGGCTTGTATATTGAGGATTATGTATACTTATAGACGAGTGTATTGATATATCTTATACATATGAACGAGAATTAGTTTGTATGTATAGATATAAGGATATGTGAATGTATGTATATATATCTATATAGATATGAATATATGGATATATTTTTGTTGTGGATATATATGGTATGAATATCTAAACCGTATATGATGGTTTAATGTTTGATCATATGATGGGATCATATGGATGTATATATATTGTGCGTGTGAATGATATATATACTTATGTGGTTAAGCGTACCCCGCTCATGCTATCATTGGGAAGTTTTCGCGCGGAGGGTGAGCATCCTGACTCAAGGAGCAGGGTGTGGATAGTCCCGAGGTCATAGTCGTCCAGTGTGTTATTATGTTATTTGTATTTTTGGGGTGAGGCGTGGTGGGTATATCTCGTCTCAATGACCGGTTAGGAGCTATGGCCGCTTCCCGGGACATCGTGTGTGTGTATGGCTCCGATAAGGTGATATTGAGACCGACTGGGGTCCCCAGGATGGTATGTGAGTAATGCCCTGGAAGATGATAGCATGATGCAGTTTTATCGGCGATATATATAGCTGGGGGTATATTATGTGTAGGGCCATTGTACATCATATGTGGTATGTACACTTGGCTATGGGAATGGATGATTGTATATATATATGGTTAGAATAAATGCCTATATATATATATTTATATATCCTATAGATGAAAGGATATGGAATCTTTGTGAAGTACATCTTGGATGATTATGATGTACTAGATTGATGGGGGTTGATGTATCGCATTTAAGGAATATTTCGGTTACATCATCCCAAGGATATTATTGGAGATTTTTAGTTTCTTTCATATTGTAATCTAAATTTAGTAGTTGTAGTAGTATAATATTGTATGTATGGCATAATGGATCTCTAGGATCGACATTGTCAAGGAGTAGTGTAACGGGGTGGTTCCTTATTTGGATTTCGCTTTGCGAGACACCCCACGCACGAAACGTAATGTAGTGTTGAGATTGGAGAGAAGTTTTATCAATAATAATTTGTATGCATGTTATTTAGTAATTAAATCATATGATTAAACCCAATGTATATGGTTAACGTATTAAGAATTATAATTGAATAAATTATAAACCGGAATCCATTAAGCCTAATGTGGCATACATGTTTGTAAAAATAATTAAGTGTGTTTAGAAAGAGTTGATTCTTGGGTTATGATAGGAAGGCGGATCTCGTGGGTATAGGCTGGGCCTATGTTAAGTTACGTTGTCCTTATAAATGGGGGTAATTTAACTAAAATTCAGGACGCGAATAGGTTCGCGCCGCTAGATGAGAGGTGAGTTGGGGTTTCACGAGAGTGCAATTCCACTTTAATTATGAAATAAGTGCATCGATATTTATTATGCCCGGTTAACACACTTGATAAATATTTTCACACTCGGGATCTGACCCGATTACTTTTCTTTCCTGCATATATATATATATATTACTACAGGTGTCCTACCGCATGGATGCCGGATGACAGGTGCGGGACTGTTGCGGGACTTAGATTGTAGTCGCTTCCTACTTCTAAAAATCTAGGTAGAATCCATGTTGTATATCGGGTTTATACCCAAGGCATACTTATAGATGTGTATATTTATTTCATTTCAGTCATTGTATTGGCTGTGACCCGACAGCTTATTCGAGTTTATTTTTTTGTGGTATATTCAGTTGTAGTTATTTATTTCATTTTATTCTAGCATTTCATTTCTCATAGTTATTGTATGTATCTTTCTTTTCTTTATTAGTAGTTTTATAGTGTTGGTTTGTTGTATGTTGCATATTTTATTTAATTTTAACATCTCGTTTATATGATATCGGGTAGTTAGTCCTATATTATATAGTACCGACAGTTGGTGTTGAGACTGAGCCATTTGAAACTCCTGATTTAATGTAGTATAGGGCTAGCCACCCATTATTATTTTAAGCGGGGTGTTACAAATGGCACATACATCAACCATAGAAATTTTATAGTCTTATAATTCTCTCTCTAAAAATCGAACTATATCTTCACTCTCGTTCTTGGACACTTCTAAAATTTTAGAATCACGAATTATGTCAAGGAGCTTCTCTTGAATGATATCTCTTTAGTTTGAACATTTTATAAAAAAATGAATTACAGCTTTATAATGAGAATTTTCTTTTTTAAGATTTTTAATTCTTTTTGTAAACTTAAAATTCACGAAAGATAATGTTTTAATACGGTTATGAATCTTGTTATACTCATCTCGAATATCAAATTCATCGTCATCACTAAACGTATCGAAAAACTTATCACAATGATGGCTCGTCGAGAGAAAACAAAATAACAAAAAAAAACACAAGAGAGAAAAAAATAGAGCACCTAAAATAGCACGCAACGAGGATCTAGATGATAACTTAGTGTGCTCGCTATGATACTAATTTATAAACACTTGGTTTATATAGATAGTCCGTATAGTAGGTCGCACACACAAAAGACCTAGTGTTTACCAAATTTATCTTGATTAAACTTTAATAAGCATGAAAGATAAATTGCGAAGCCAATATCCGAATCAAACAGAAGATGATTTGAGAAAAAAATTCTTTATGGCAAAACCTTTTTTTATCACTATTTAGGATATGACAGACACGTAGCGATATACAGACTACTTTGAGATTCACTATGTATAACATAGTGATGCTCTTCGGATCTTCAAAAGAAAATGGTGCAGTCTAGCACCGCCCACAACAAGCATATCTTGCCTCGGTATCTACTAATCTACATCGGGAGAGAAAAATCTCTACAATGATTTAGAAATCATATTGTGTTCTTCTTGGTTTGGCAAAGAAGTCCTAAAGATCCAGCGGGATTGGATGAAGAATTGAATTATTTAATCACAAAAAGAACTCTTCAAAGGCTTGAAAACAAATGCATTCCCGCATCTCTATTTATATGGAAAGAGGTTATGAAGGGATAAAGATTAAAGATTGCATTTTATCTGAGATAAAATAAAATTTCGCTCACTCATTTAAATGGACTACTATTTCGTTCGAACAAACTACTTGCTTATGTTCGAACCGATTCCAATGACACTTCGAATGACATTCTAGAGATGAACAAAAAGGTGACGTTTTAGAATTCATTGGAATGACATGAACTCGTTCTAACGATCTGCAAAAACTTGTTCAAACGACATGTTAATTCATTATCACGAACTAGCGAGATTTTTAAAAAACTTTTAAAATTCTTTCTAAAGACAAACTCTTTTAAAAAGACCCATGAACAATTTAAGTTTACCAAATACACTTCATAAAACTTCTTGAGAATCATAGCATGCTCGATCTTTGATCCTTTCAAATGGTCACTAGCTCTTCTTCTCTTTAAAGACTTGAGAACGTTCATGAAGCTAGCATGCAGTGTAACGTGATAAGTCAAATAAAAATAAAGAATGAGAAATTATAAATTCTCTTACTTATTTATTTATTTTGAGAGTTGCGAGGTTTACTTTATTCTTCTTATTTGTACTCAGTTATAAAAGAAAAACTAAATGTGAGAGGATTGGTATGTATCAGGTGTTGTGAGATAGTATAGGTTTTTACTTGGCCATGTTATTAACTCTTATTCATTATATATCAGTATTTGTGGATTTATCATGTCGATCTTTACTTTGGTTTATCATTAATCTTTCTTTCTCATTACATGTTAAGGATGATATATGATTGTTTTAACAACCTATGTAATTTTAATAAATAGACTTAATCAACCTAATTATTAAAAATATACGGGGTGTCATAATACCACAATAATATAATATCATTGGCCCTAATATTTAAAAAGAAAATATTATGTAATAAACATTCATTAGTTTGTCTAATTTAAAAAAAAAACAAATATATCATTACCTCTAACCACCCACACATTTTCTATCCTCCACTTTCTCTATCTCTCATCCATAAAGCTTATGACATGGAAGAACGCTTCAAGCTTATGAGCACAAAAGAAATTAAAATAATAAAAAGATAAAAATAAAAATCCAAAAGGGCAGTCGCTCATTGATTTCATCACATGTCCAATTAAATTTTAAGATTGGTAAAAGAAAATCATCACAAAATTCATTGATTGTTATTTCATTTTCGTGAAATATCTAGAAAAAGGAAAATAAGATGTAGAAGAAAAAAAGTGAAGATGTTTAGAAAGAGGTAGAGAAAAGAAAAGGTCAAAATAGAAGAATCCTTGTTTTATTGGATTTTTGTTGTTTTTTGAATCTTTTGTTATTTTTTGGATTTTTATATTTTGTTAAATTTTTATTATTCTGTTAAACGGGTGTTTTTAATAGATATTGTTAATATATATACTCTTATATATCGATACACACAAACATTTATATACATACTTAAATTGCAAAACAGATTGCAGGTCAAGGGAGCTAGGTAGTTTGCGTAAGGGAGGTAGGACAGTGGTGGAAGGCAAGGTAAGTGAGGGCGGTTGGGTTAGGGAAGAAGGGGGTTAGATGATATATATATATAAACTATTATTTATGAGTTAAGTTACTAATTTCCCTTACTAAAAGTGGGTTTTTTTAACTATTTGTTTTAACAATTACTTTTTGTTTTAAATAAAATCTCTTTTAGTAAGGGCAATTAGTAACTTAACTGACAAATAATAGTTAAAATAATCCAATACACATAATCCATCTAAATTGGGGGTCAATGATATAATAATTTTTTTATGTTAATCAAAAAATGATCATAACTAACGGGTGTCAAAACATAAACAACATTCATATATATAATGGGTGGATCTAATAAATTGGTTAAATATGTTATTTATATACTAAAAGAATTTTGGCTAGGGCTTTAGGCTAATAACTACTATCTTATAAAACATACACAAAGTTGTATAGTCCCTTTGTTCCAATATTACCATAAACAAATGGTCTATTGAAGTAATATATTTATTGATATATTTCTCATCCTAACTTAATCTTTCCATTACGTTTAAATTATATATTATATTATTTTTTAATGAAGTAAAATATTACAAATAATTTGAATTATATAATTTTATAATTGTTTAAAAACTCATCTAATTTATAATCAAGCTCAGCATTTTATGAGGAGATGATTTTACACTCCTCTTGTTTTGATTATGAATTTATTCCAAGATTAAAGTCAAGTTAGTAATTGTGAGTCATCTTTTGGGTTGTAATTGAAGATCGTTGAAAATGAAGACAAAAAATTTATGACAAGGAGCTACCGGACCAGATAATTTTAGGTGCCCCTAGATCGTCAAATTCTCTCAGTCCTGTTTCAAAAATAGACTTTGAGTCATAGTCCTTGAGGTCTTTCCTGTAAAGCTTCAAATCAAGATGTATTCACCAAATTTCATCCCGACCGAAAAACCAAAACTAGTTGACTCCTTGTGTTATACCATAAATATGGGATGACTCACGGACCAATTAAAAGAGGACACCTAGACACACATCTCAGCAGGTATGAGGTTGGACGTGGGGGATTTGAGATTATCTTTACTGTTATGCTGCCAAACTATTGAGAGAACTTTAGAGCTTCATTCTTGTACTTGCCTATGTTTTTTGCCCATTAAATCAATACAATTAACACTACACCTATGGACGTAGGCACAATTTTGATCCGAACAACATAAATTTGATTCTTATTATCTTCCTACCATCTTTCTATAACTTATTCATGTGTTAGTATTTCAGTAAATTCATATCTGTAGGAAGGTAGTGGCACTGGGGTCTACAAATAATCTAAAAGGGTAAGGAATGACCAATTCCAATAGAAACAACCTTTAGGGTATTTAATATTTCAAAAGCATCAAGTAAATGAAAAGACAACTTTTGCAATATAATAACAACTTTCTAATTAAAATACGAGGAAGGCAATGATTAGATACAAAATTTTCAATAAGAATAAAAGTAATGGAGTCACTTAAGAGTGATGTTTCTTTAAGAGTGGAGAGACAAGTACTTCAAGTAACAAGGAGAGATCGAGGAGAGAATACTTTCAGTGTGAATTTGTGCAGAGTAATGGTGATCAAGTAATGGTATGATTTGACCTAGTCCAAGTTCTCTATTTATAGATAAACACTAGAGTTGACGTGGCGTGTGCACGCCAAAGGGATATTCCCTTGTGACAATATCAGAGTAGTAATTTTATCATATTCTACTATTTGTCGATGTCCACTCTTACAAGTGACATTCAATGCAACCAAAGTCAAAAATCAAATATATCGAGTATCTTGCCAAAAAGTTTGATTTTCTCAATATTTCATATGGTTACTTGGTAAACAATTTTAAAAACTTGCGAGTAGCCTTGAGGGCCACTCACCATTGCTATTTTTCAAAACAACTTTGCGAGCAATACCTTGATTGCTCGCTCATTTTACCAAATGTGATCAATATAAGTGCATGTGAGTGTGTAAGTGACTTCTTGGGTCCCTAATCTTAGTAGTGTCTCTGTCATAAGGTACTGAAGTGGTTGAACCTTAGCTTGATCAACAGGACTTGCCTCTCAACCTCCAAACCAAAACTCTACAGATTTCCTAACTGGCCATCTGCTCGAGCACTGTTTACTCGCCCAAGGCTTATTGTTAGCTACTCATATGTTCAAACAATAATTTTTTTGCTAAATAATATTTCATATAAAGACCACTCTTGAAATGACTTGAGTTTTCTCGCACAACACCCCCTTGTTGACTTGGGGTTGCTCTCATCGTACCCCCTTATTGACTTGGCCTTGTTTACTCTGCTCATAATTTTTGGTTCACTCATATAAAATTTCGTTACTTTTTTTTGGACCTGCTCGCCATTGAGGACCTTCTCGCCCATTATTACTTCATATTTATTTTGGGCTTACTCACCCAATATTGTTCTACTGGCTACTATTTAGGCTTGCTCATGGTTTGGAATCACTAGTTTAATATTGTTTCACTCTTGTTTTGGGCCTACTCACCCATTATTGGTTTATACTTTCCTTGGTCCTGCTCCCTTAATATTTTCTTTCTCTAGATTTGGACTTTCTCGCCCAATGTTTCCTTGGACTTGCTCAGCACTTTGGGCTTTCTCGTCTATTATTACTTTGCTCCAGGATTTACGCTTGCTCATCACAAGTCTATCTTTTATGGGAGGATTAAATGGGTACCCCTTTACATTATCACCCTCGTACAAAAGTCTTCTTTTGGTTAAAGGTAAAGAGTTTTGTGCGAAAAAAGAATCTTTAGGAATTCGAGGAGACTCCAAAATAAATCATCATTATTTTTTATGTGAACATTTAATGCTCTGTCAGAGAGCCATTCTTAGGATGTTTTTTATTGTCTCCAGGAGACACGTGTTGTGTTGGGAACTCTCTTTGTATGATTTTGGTAATGATTAACCCTACCTTTAAACTGTCAGGCATGCACGCCCTTATCATGCCTCCTCTTTTAAAACTTTCTTCGTCAATTTTACCTATTTCTCTAAAGAAAGAATTCTCCGTTGAGAGAGTTTTTTAGATCTTTTAGAAACCCTTTTCCATCTTTGTTTCTCCATCCAAAACACGGAAAATAAATGGCTTCCATTATTTCCTCTTTTTCTTCTTCTACCTCCGTGGGAGAGGTTTTGGTGGGAACTTTGCCCATCCATGTTACCATCACCACTTCCGCTGCCACTGAAGCAATATCAATTGCCTCTTCTTTGGAGGTTTCATCTGTTGTTGTCACCACCATCTCTAGTGGTGTTGATCCTTCTGGGAGTGCTGCTGCTACATAGCCAAAGGGGCAAAAGGTAATTTTTGGAAAATAGGGCAAAAAGAGATTACTCAATTTACCACCTTTCCCCTTTTTTAGCAAGGTTAATGACTTCACGCCCCCTCTCGAGAGGTTTGAGGATGAAGTTTTGGAGAAAATAATGAACAACCACTCTTGGGATTTATTGAATCTGAGGATATCTCTGTAGTTCTTACTGATGGGATTCTATGAATTTGACTGGACAGAGATGATTTTCCTTTCTCCAATGTAATTATTGATGTCTGTGGAGGGGCCCCAAAGGAATGGGCACTGTGGGTTTACTATGTCATGGGTGTCCCAACGTATCATAATATCACTGATGGCTTGGCCTTAACTCAAATTCTTACTAGCTTAAAGTCGTGCACTATTCCCAAAAGTATGAGTGTCTATAATATTTTACATTCTCAATGGAGTGAGGATTCTCACACTTTTATTACTACTGAGGGGGAATTTTCCATTACCTAAGAAGATATCTACGAGTTGAACGGTTTGCCCATTTTGGAAAACCATATATTAATTAATGGATATGAGGAATCCATTGAGCAAGAGATGTCCGAAGAGCTCCATGAGGCCTTGGCAGACTATACTCATTATATTGGTATCACCCAAATTGGGATGATTAAACATACTTTTTCCAAATGGAAAAGGTATTATTTTAAGGATTTTGAACTAGTATATAAAGAATATGCTCATACTAAGGTGCCCAGAAGTAAGGATGTGCAAAAACTGACATAAAAGACCTATCTTGCTGCCTTATTTATTACGTTACTTAGCAGATTTTTATTCTAAGGGAGACCAAATGACTCCCCTTATGAGTTGGTTTTTCATTTGGCATCTAGGCTTTCTTGTGGCAGGAACATGTTTCTCAATGCACTTATGCTTGTATCCATGTACACTTGGTTGGATTCTTCTCATTTGGACATGGAGCGCTCTCACAATCGATTTGATGTGGTCAATTTTATTAACTCCTTTATATTGATGGGTTTCTTTTTCAAGCGATTCCCGAATTGGGCTCCTGATCCCCTCTCGCCACATAGTCAATATGCTCACATTGCTAGGTGGCATTAGAAGTCCGCTAAGCAATCACTCAGCTTAAGTTTGGATAATATTGATGATTTCTACTGCCTTCCTTATTCAAAACGAGTGGGGGGATATTTTCTTGGGCCTATTTCTCTGCTTCTCCTATCCCTTTCTTTTCTCCTGCAAATGTTAAGTCTGTGGTATATTTCCCTCACATTTCTATGATGGCCTTTGTTATTCCGGATTCCTCCATCCTTAACTCAGTTGGCTCAAGGAATTAAATTTCATCACTCTGAGCGATTAAGGAGATAGTTTGGGTATGATCAAGGTACCTACTTTTTTTATTTTCTATCCAGCCTCTCGTTAGAAGAATTATACTTAAAGTCCTGCTCTAATTTCACCCCCGAATGGATGGTTCTGTGGACTTCTCATTTTGGGAATTTTTTTATTCCTGCTCGTGACGACCTCCCTTCAATCAGTCATTCATGATTTTAATTTATGGTGGCGTCATATTTTATTGATAAAGAATTGCATCTAAGATGCTCCCCGTGAATCATTTATCGAGGTCGTCCTCTTATATGATAAATACATTAACAAGTCCACTCGTAAGGAAGCTTGGCATCACAACTAAGTTGTGAGGACCCCTCTTTATAAAGTCATTCCTATCCTTGTAAATCCTCTCCACAAATAAAGTATTTATTCAAAACACCTTGAGGAAAAATCTCAACCATCCAAAGGAAAAAGTAAAGGGAATGGTAAAACTAAAGTCCCCTCGAAGAGGAAGCATCTGGATTTTGACGTCTCCAATTTCATTCCTATACAAATTTGGAAGGCTGCTTCCCCTCCTTCTCCACTACAAAACCGAGTGGCTAGGCAAATGAAGAAAGCATCAAAGTTAGCTGACCCCTCTATTATTTAAGATCAAGGTTCAAATATTGACACTTTTGGGGTTGAGGAAATATTACAGACTGTTATGAGTAGAGCTATTAGGATCTCTAAGCCACTCTTTCCCGTCCCTCTGCTCCATTTTCTACCCACTTAGTGGAAGGTACCCTAGTTATTCTTCTTTTACTTAGTAAAAATATAAGTAACGGAATTGCGGGTACTCATTATTCATCTTATTCGGTCGAAGAGGAACTTGTTGATTATGGAAGCACTCCTTCTTATGATTATTACAGTTCTTCTTTGAGTGACATTGACTCAGTTGGAAACAATGAAGATCATTCGTCTGATGCTCCTTTTTTATCAACTATGAGGGGATTGAATATAGATCTGGAGCATCCCAGTAGTGATCTGGATAATCCCATGATTTACTCTCCCTCTTCCACTAGTCTAACTACTAGACCTTTGCCTTATGGTAAAACTCGTCGTGATGATCTTGTAAGTGTTTAATTCGGTTTATAAGTGTTTAATAGGGTTTCTTACTTTTCCCTTTATTATATCTTAATGTGAATTAAAATTTATCTTATTACTAATTCTCCACCATTTTTATCAGGCTTCTTTTGAAGGGGTGATCGCCCCTTTGGGGTGAGGGTAGTTATTTGACCTGCCTTCCCTTCCATTCTTTGCACCCCATTTTATTGAGAGAGCAACTCTATGTTGGTGTCTTCTTTGGGTCTATCACGAGAGGTTTGTTCGTGTTTTAGGCATATTCATCTCTTTTTTTGTTTTTTTTTTATTTTTGAATTTTCAAACTTTGGCAATCATAAACTAAATTTCCAATTCTTTCCCTTGCAGCTCTCCACTACATATCCCATCACCATTGGGAGTTCTTCGATAAATTCTCACTCAGTCCAGGTATTCTTCAATTCACAAATCTCTTTGTCAAGTCTTACATTCTATAATAACTTGACTTTTTGTATAGGTGTCTTTGTCTCCTCTCGCACTGATTATCAGGACACTCTCTTCTTATGCAGCGAGCAGTTCATCAGGTTAGCCCCCAACCAGTGCTACAACTAGCTCTAGAGGAGTATTCTTCTAGCACCTATTTTTCCTTTCTTTAAATTTTTGTTTGTTGATCAAAATATGACTATATTTTTTTATTAACTTTGTATTACGTGGCTTTCCCACAAGCGATTCCCTCAATACTGGGGGTATACTTTTGCCCACAGGGGTAATAATCCCTGGGTTACCTCCATTTGGGAGGAATCAATCCCCAAGATATGTTTTCCTTTGGACAATATGCCCCAAGTCCAGATGATTAAGCGTGAAAGGTAGCATCGCGTAAAAATGCTAATCGTTGTTTTTTGTTCACCGCCTTAACACAAAAACCTAAACTATTGACTACACTCTTTTAAGGGAGTATAGAGGCCATTCCGGGTATCAAAAAATCCACAGAGATGAGTTTCTAGAATTTAATTAATTTAATATCCCTAAATGAAAGTGTAAAAGGTAATTTTCTATCTGAAAATAGAACATAACAAAAGGAAAAGATTAATCTAGGCGAGTGTAAATTAAACTACGTTAAGAAAGAGAATAAAAACTATACGTTGCGTCGGATATCCCTCACCCGAGTTAATTAGTATAAAATGGTTACATTGGTTTGCGAATTATTAAATTGTGTCTCGTTTCGTCAATTAATTAAATTAAGCGATATCACACCCCTAAATTCGCATAAAAGACTAATAAGAATTTGGCGTCAACAAATATCCTGAAAATTACGCACGTAAGGTCGTAAATACGGGGAATACATTATATACCCCGTTAAATCTCCTAGGCATAATAACTAGGAAAACACACTCAAAATAAATACATAAACTCCATCACCAAAGCAAAGCAACACGTCAACCCTAGGTGAGTTCAATCCGACACAACCTAATTTAAATTAGCCCCTAAGCATATTAAATGACATTAAATAAACTAACTAATTAATTAAAGCACACTAATTAAATTAACTATACAATTAATCTAGGCAAGAAATAATAAATAAAACATGGAATAAAAGCGAACAAAGATAAGAAAAGTAGGCAAAAGTGACAATGAATAGTAAACTTACATTAATGGTGGGTCTTATACAAAAAAAATGAGGAGAGGGGAAACACTCCACAAAAATCCCCAATATTTCCAAACCCTAGAACTCTCCTTAAAAGAAACTAATATTATAAGATATCTACAAGAATGAGACAAGTCTTCCTTTTATACCAAGTGGAAAAAAAGAAATAAAGAAAAAAAATAAGAAAAGAAAAAAACTTAAGTCTCCTAATTATACAATAAAAAAGGGAAAAGAAAATAAGAAAAAGAAAAGGAAGTAGAAGCATAAAATATCGGACCAAATGCAAAGCACCGGTTGACCGGGTGTGGTGATCGGTCGACTGCGGCAAAGGGGAGGAAGCCACTGTCTAAGTTTCACGGCAAAACATTAAAACCCGGTCGACCGCGGCGGTAGGTTCGATCAACCGGTATTGCTAGAACAATCCAAAGAAATTCCCTTTGTGCGCATAAGCCCCATGTCCAACAATGGCTGCCAAGACCCAAAACCGAGACCACCTACGGTTGCCACAAGTCAAAGGCCCATTTGCGTGTAAATTCGAACACATAATACACCTCCAAATTATGTGTTGGACAAAACCCACATGGAAATGGCCAAAAATCAATAACTCCTCCATTAATTGCCAAAGACCCATTTCCACCATTAATGGAAAAAACCCAAGCTCCAAACATGGCCAAAGAGACTCATTTGTGCGTGTGGACCAAAATCGAGCTCCAATTTCGGACCAAAGTCATCAATTTGGGACGAACTCAAAACCCGAGCAAAACCTGGGCCAAAACCCAAATCGCCATTCCATTTGCTGCAAAAAAACGTTTTGGGGACATAGATGGAATTATTGGGTTTGTTATTAAAGAAGAAAAGGGACACAAGTGTAATTAATTAAATTGTTAATGGATCTCTTATGATTCTTTCCGATTAAAGGCCCGTGTTTCTTTCGTTCGGACTCTGATTCGAGCAACGTTTGTGGCCATGCGAAGCTTGGCCCGAGGTCTACAACTTTCGTGAAGACTTCGGGTAAAAATCCCGAAGTGTAAAATTACCGAAATGCCCCCGAACGTGCGAATCACGACGGAACTTAACCAGAATGCGCTCAAACTTCATACTAAGCACCTTAAAACCTATAAAAGCTTAATAATACCTCAAATAACATGTTAACATATAAAATGGAGGTTGTCTAGTTATCGAGCATAATTATAGCAATTACGGTACCCGAGGGGGCTAAAATGCCTAAGTTAAAAGGGTATAAAGTGCAATATTCGATACGAATCACCAGACCCTTACTGCTCAGCCTATCTTTAGTGTGGCTTTGAGTGGGCTTGTTGCTCATATCACTTGTTCATCACAAGTACCTGGTTACATAATTTTGTTTCTTTTGATAAATTTTTATTAACAACTTCTTTATTGGTAGGTTAGTGTAAGTATCCCTCCACCACTTGTTATTGACTCGAGTGCTTCCCCTCCTATTGGAGTTCAGGTACTTGAACTGACGGAGCTTTAGGCTTGCTCTCAAATCTCCCATTTTACTTCACCTGTGTTTGAACAATTATTTGCTCTATCTTTTTATATTCATTTTAGGTGGGCATTACTAGTGCTCCGTTGTCTTTTGTGTCTCCAACAAGTGTTGTTGCGAGTACTTCATCACCAATGACACATCAGGTATTAACCTAGCACCCATTAGTTTCTTACATGTAAAACTTTATACTTGTACTATTTTGTGTGGCTACTCAAATGATTGTTTCTTCTTTTCTATTTATTATTTTTTGAGGTTGGCATCACGTGCATTCCCATCACTGTAGAACCTTAAGTGAGTATGGCCGCAAGTGTTCCCTTGACTGTGGTGCTTCTCTTTTGTATGGCTACGAGCACTCGGCTATTATTTTGTCATACTTCGCTCTTTTACTATTTAAGAACTTTTATAACACTTTTCTTGCCTTCTCTTTCAAGTTAGTGCTTTGAGCATTCCTTTAACTATGGGACTCCATACTAGCATATCCATGAGTGCTCCTCAAGTATCATTTATCATACCTAGGTTTTTTTTACAGATTGCTTTTACTTTGTAAATGCTCAAGTAACACTTTCTTGTTTCTTTATTTTCAGGCTGACAATATGAGCGTCCCTTTGAATGTGGAACCTTCTGCTAGCATTGTTATGAGTGCTCCTCGAGTATTATTATGTCATACCTAGTTCTTTTATATTTTTCTTTTATTATGCAAATTCTCAAGTTACAATCTCCCGTTTCTTTATTTTCAAGTTCATGTCAAGAGCGCTCTTGTAGTTGTGGAGCCTCATGTATTAATCTGTTATACCTTGGTTTATTCTTTTACTTACTTTTACTCTGCAAGTGCTCGAGTCACACTTTCCTATTTCTTTATTTTCATGCGTGCTCCTATAGCTATGGAGCCTCAGGTATTAATCTATTTTACCTCAATTTATTTTATTGCTTGCTTTTATTCTGCAAGTGCTCGAGTGACCACTTCACATTGCTTTGTTTTTAAGTTATTATCACGAGTGTTCCTATAACATCGGAGCTTTGAAATGGGCAAAGGGAGAAACGTAGGCTTCTGGTAGCATGCTGACTACCATTGCCATACGAGTGAGACTCTTCCCTTGTTATCATTCTATGTGTTCCTATGAATACTTATCTCATTATTTTCCTTCTTATTCTTTTATCATTTTTTAGGAAGAAATGAATGAGGCAGAGGAGGCTATTGAAGAGAACAAGAAGAGTTCTAAGGTCACTCATTCTGATGGTGTTGAAGGGAAGCAATATAGTGAGTAGTCTTGACCTAGTTCTGAGGCTAGCTCTATGGACACTAGTTTTTATGCTATAGATATGGATGCTACTAAAATTTTCATGAGGGATTTATAGTGTGAGCATCGCTCTAAGAGATTTAGAGAACCAGAGCGTGTTGTTCAAGAATTGATCATCGAGAATTAACCTGAGATCTTCATGGTTAGGAGTATTTGAAATATTTACAACCTAACTATTATCAATATGAACTCTCTCTCCACTTCAGTTCATAAGTTTACTTTAACTCCTCCCAGTGATGTTACCACTACAGGTGCTTGGATATTTTTGGCAACTATCAAAGACTTAGAGAGTTGTTACCACTTCAAGATTAATTAGTTTGATTCTTCCATTCATAGACTTATCCATCCAGTTGCAAAGAAATTAATGAAAGTCACGTCCTCTAAGTAATCCAGAACCAAGTGTCATCAGTCTGAGGCTAATGGTATTCGCGAGCAAATCCAAACTTTGGAAGAAAAACTATACAAAATCTTAGATAGCAAAATAAAAAATGTTCCTCGACTAAATAAGCTCCATGAACATGATGTTCGAGAGATTGGACTCACATTTGAAGGCTTCTACTCGCTGAAAAATATTCTCTTTCTTTTGGATGATTGATATCTTTGTAACAATTTCCCTTCTGTTGCTTATAATACTACGATCTTTACATATTTCGAGCAAGTCGTTTATATAAATGAGAATGAAATAAAATCTTTTTTATATTAGCCTTTGCACTTTGCATTCTTCGTTCATTTTTTCATACGTTATGTATTATTCCTTATTTCGGGGGAGCATCTTCTCGTGAATTGATATCATTCTTATTTTTTGTGGGAGTGTCTGCTTTTAATTGGACGAGTGATATATGTAACTTTCCCATATTTTATGGGAGTGTCTGCTCGCAATTTGGCATGTAATATGTGTAACTTTGCCATACATTGTGGGATGCTTGTCATGTATATTTTTTATAAGAAAATAGGACTTGGGAGCTAGCCCCCTTTCCTGTTATTACGGATTATATTACAAATTATTTAAAACAAATTAAAATTATCGATGAAATTGTGTACCCCATATTCTATTGAGTACTCTTTTCTGAGAGCATATCTCGCAAAATATTGCGGGTAAAGGCGTTTTTCTCATCATATTTTGTCATTAAGAGGTCTCTATCTCCCCAAGTATTATGAGTAATGATCCTTAAATAAAATATCTTTTCTCTTATACTGTCAGAATCTCAGGCTGCTTTTTTTTGTAAATTTAACTTAATAAAAGAACATTTATATTATTCTAGATGTATCCACTTGCTCAACTTTACGAATATATGATTGATGAACTTGTTGGTTATGTACATGGATAAACATTATAAACATCATCATAAATCTTATGAAGTAACTGGTCATAACTGAACATTCAGTATTGTATTCCCTGCGCAAAAAGTAATATTTTCTCAATTTTGCTATTATAATTAAAATTTCATCAACAATTTTCCTTTTCACTTAAAGAGCTTTCCTTTTATAGGATGAGCCTATTAAAAAAGGAAACAAGATTGAGGGTAGCTTGGGCATAATCCTTCTTTAGTTATTTGCAATTGATCGGTTGAATGCACTCATTCTTCGGCTCTAGTATTTGGCGATATCATTATCTCTCAATTCCTCGCACCATGAACGACCCCTCCCAGTTCGGCTTAAATTTAAAAGCTTACATGCTTCTTAGGTAATGAGTGGATGCTCGCAAAACTATGTCTCTCACTTAGAATTCTCTAGGCTTAAATAAATACTCGTAATCTCTAGATAGTTGTTGAGGGTATACTTTGAAACTTTCCTTATCTCTATCACAATGCTCATCCAAAGCTTCTAACTACACATGTCTTGGATCAGGCTCCAGATTATGGCTCATGGCCACTCCTAATGATGGCACAACCAAATATACTGGTAAGACAACCTTTATACTATATGTAATACCCCACCCCAGTAAATTAATTGAATTATATAGGAGAATAGTGGAAAATGGGGGAAGAGATTAGTTGATAAGGATTATATCTGAATTATATTTGGATTATAGAATTAGTAGTTATGAATTAATTTACTATACATACATGTGTGTGTGTGTGTTTGTGTAGATATATATATCTTACAAGAATTCGGAACTTTTGGAAAGATGTGTACTGATTTAGAAGGCATGAAAAACATAAAGAGAAATTCGGAAATCTCTAGCTAGTCGCTCAAACGACCATGGAGGTGGTTTGAGAGAGAGGAGAATCTTGCTTCAATAACGAGAACGTCGCTTAAACGACAACTGGAAAAAGTTAGTCCACTTGTTTGCTTTCGATATTTCGTTTGAGAATTTAAAACTTGAGTGTCGGCTCCACACAGTAACTAGAAGACTTAAATTGGTATTAAATTAGAGAGAGAGGGGCGTAGAGTGTATTTGACAAGCCTTATTCCTGTATTTGTACCAATTATCTGATCTGTGGTGCTGTCAAAGTTTTAGCCCTCTAATACCTAATATGGGGGTTTTCGTGAGGTGATAATATTTCTACTCTTGGTTGAAAGTGAGGCGTTGATAGAATGAATTGACGCCCATTGGGAAGTGGTACCAAATTACGTACAATCAATGGTAAAGATTGATAAGTTGAAGAGTCATGATTATGTAATGAGAAATCACGATTTAAATTATATGTAGCCTTAGGTGTGACGCATGTGAGAGGTCAATATCGATGTGGTAATTAAGCAATTCCGATCCTTGGGGTAATATCGTGATTGATGATAAGGTCAATAAGTTTCTGAATTGATGTTGGCTAATGCAAGAGGATAAGGCGGTCTTAGCTAATAGAATGTTATCCTTATGGGTGAACACCTGAGTGGATTTTTAGTCGATGAATTTAATCACAGGTGTTAGTTCCGATTAGGAAGTACTAGGTCCAGTCGTTGTGGAAATTGAGTTTAGTGCGTCTCAATTTATGTACCCTGACTATAATGTGGGCTTTGATAATCCTGATGATTAAGGTAACCTAGGAGTGAACCTAGATAATCTTGGTGACTTGGTATTAAGTAATTAACTTGTGATGTTTTAGAATAGGACTTATTGTGACATTGTTAGGGCGGGCCTCCTCAAGGGAGATAATCGACGTCCCTTGTCCTATTAGAACCCTAGGTGGTATTGATTGTAGTTTGGTTACTATAGTGTGGTATTGAGGAATAAGATCTCGTACGGCTTCCATGGTGAGCGCCCTAGTGTTTATAGGCGATACCCGACGTCCATATCCTACCAAGATCACCATAGTAGTGTTAACTCGGGGACTGGAACATAATGCAAAATTCACATAGAAAGGCAATTGGATTGTCGTAGTTGAATAGTCATCGAGGATTCGAGCAAGGCAGGCCTTGAGGTTTATAAGTTGCATGAGGCATCATGTATCCTTCCCTGAATCGTAGTATAACTAATTAAGATTGGTATGTGACTTATAGTCACAGCCGTTCAGATGAAAGGTTAGATTAGTATCTAAGTGTTGGAACTCGTTTTAGTTGCCGAGGTAATGGATATATGCAAGAAAACTCTAGTGTGTGAGTAATTCATAGCATGTCGAGGTGCTCATAAGAGAAATTGTGTGTGGCATCATTGAGGATAAATATCGAGTTTTGTGATGTCTTGGGGTGTTTGAGGATTTAGGTGTACTATGACTAGAATCTCGTGGACTAGTGTCCTTGTGAGAACTAGCTAATGTTGATGTGGGTATCGAAAGGTTTAAAGATTTCACCTAAGACAATGAAGATGTAGTCGATGAAGTTTCATCAACTTTGGGGATTCACATGAGATGTGTTTGGTTCACTTAGAAGACCAATTAAGCCCAGTAAAAAGAGATAGTAGGATTCTTGGTAATGATTTAGTTAAGAAACAGGTGATGATCCAAGATTAGCAGTCATATAGTGTATGTCCCGGGTATGGTTCTCCAATTCGCACAAATAGGTAGTGTAATCCCTAAGTTTAAAAGGTATTTGTATCCCTTATGAGTGATGCTTGGATGTCATGAATGACTAGTGCGGGTGTGGTGATACTCGGTTTCGGCCATACTAGGAAATGTATTCAGGTCTTAGAGTGATGAGGCCATGTGGAGACTCGCGAATGGAAACTAAGGTGGGGTAGCATCGAAACACGATTATTATGTCGGGGTGTCGACAGTATATGCTAGAGTAGTTTTAGCAAGGCAAGGATTAGCTATTGGCGCATCTTTCCAAGCTGGCACGGGATAGAAGGTGTGGCCCAGTATGAGATTAGTTACCCTAGGGTGCCAATAACAAAGGGTTTGTTCATCACATGAATATTGTATGGGTGAAACCTAAGGTGGATTGGTGGCAATCTCTCGTGGTCAAAGGGACACGGATAGGAGAATGCTTCGCTTGAACCAAGTAATGTACACGAAATTTAGGATTCGATCGTGGTATGTTAAAGAAGACGATAAACAAAGTGTAATAGGTTGGTGATGTCGTCACTAGTTTTTAGATTAGGTTGGTAAGGATAAGGAATCCGGCATCCGCCAGTCAGAATGACTCATTTACACCAAAGGTATGAACGGTGGGGCCTTTATCTTAAGGAGGGAAGTAAGGCATTGACCTCCTGAAGGACTACTAATTTTTGAATTGTGATGACATTCATGCTATGAGAGTGAATATTTGAGGTTCCTTTCATCACGACCAGTGACCCAAGCCAGGGTGTGTGACCAGAAAAAGTACTAAGTGAGAGTTGTGTGAGTGAGTGGTATAACTTCAAGTATACAATATAGGTTCGCTTCCACACATCAGAATCGGGTTCTTAGGGGTGAAATTCCTTGGGACGATTTCTAGTCCCTCTGACTCAAGTGTGCTCCTAACGATTTCGATAATCGGAATTTAGTGTTCTCACTTGCATGGTGACTCAGATTGGTGTCATGTCTTAGTACGACGCGGTTAGGGAGAGAACGGTGGACCGATTTTGACCAATACAGTTCGATAACTGGGTGAGCTCATCTGAGGTAATCTTTATATTTAATAAAGCCTTGCCAATGGGTGACTATGCCTCCAGTCACTCAGTTCGATCGTAGTATCAATCTCCCTTAGACTAATGGATTCTCGACTGGTCGACTCCATAGTCAGTGAATCTGGTTGTGATGCGCAGAATAATCGCTTGCAGATATAGTATAGTGCTATAAATCAAGGGAAATTTAGCATATAATATTGCTTATCCATGGTGAGTGGACTGAAGTTAAACACGAGTGAGTACTCGAGGATGAGACACCTAAGGTGGTGTCAGGTTCATGAGATTGCACAGCGGAAGGTGTTAATCAGGTGTGAAAGAATGATTTGGTGGAATTACTCCTACAAGGAGTTTGATAATGACATGGTATGATTATTGGCAAATTTATATGAGTCATATAGTTAGGATAACCTGGAAATTTTGGAACACAAGAGGTACGGCCTAAGCTATAGATCGGATTCTGTCATATATACGATGCATGATCATATCATGAGTTGCTTAGGGTGAGTATTAGTCTCTAGAAAACAATCTTCTCATAATGGAACCAGTATTTCGTAGGCTCTAGCATGGGTAGTGCTAGGTATGTTTTGAACTTGGGCATAAGGTAAGTAGAGACTCAGGGCCGGGAATATAGCGTCATCGTTGATAAATGGTGGTCATTAGGGCATGTGGCAGGCTAAATATTTGGTGATATTAGTGTTGAGAACATTGATGATTTTTTGTTGGAGGATTCCTAGGACTTAGGATGAAAGTTGGTGAACCCCACGAATTTGAGGACTAATGGAATGAGAATTTCGAGGAAAAAATTCCCTAAGAAGGGAAATTTGTAATACCCCGCCCTAGTAAATTAATTAAATTTTAGAGGAGAATAGTGGAAAACGGTGGTAGAGATTATTGGATAAGGATTATATCTGAATCATATTTGGATTATAGAATTAGTAGTTACGAATTAATTAACTATATATATATATATATATATATATATATATATATATATATATATATATATATATATAAGAATTCGGAACTTTTGGAAAGAAGTGTACTAATTGAGAAAGCATGAAAAACATAAAGAGAAATCCAGAAATCTCTAGTTGGTCGCTCAAACGGACACGGAGGTGGTTTGAGGGAGAGGAGAATCTCGCTTGAACAATGAATGTGGACATTTGTAATGTGGACATTTGTGAACAATTGTGAACAAATAATGTGGACATTTGTAAAATGTTAAAACACATTAAAGGCACTAGGATGACACTGGGATAATGCAAGAAGGGCCCGGAGCCCTTGGGTAAAAAGCCCTAAACCACTGGCCAGAGCATATGGTGTGCATAGCCGTTGGTGTAGAGCCCGTGTAAGTATGTGGTATTGAACGATTCCGAGAAATGCTAAATGAAACATGGAACATATCAATAAATGGGTTATTTGGTAAATGTTTTTAAACAACCTAACTTGAATGAATGTAATAAATGTTCCAGTAAAGGTGAAATGAACAAGTAAATGCGTAAATCTATTAATGTCCATAAAGGAATGAAAAGGGTTAAATCTCGATAAAGGAATGGATTCGAGTCAAATAAAGTGTAATGGTTTCGAGTGTTGAAACGGGTGTGTTAAATAAAGTGGGAATAGCTAAATATGAACATTGAAAACCTTTAATAAGATTAACGTCTATTAATCTGGACAATTAAGGCTTTCATAAATAAAATGGCTAATGCATTGGCATATATATTTCAAAGGTATACATATGTAGATATATACATAATTTCGTATGCATGTGGTTATAGCGTGTGATTATTCCTTTCTGCCATTCGTTTCTATATAGTTGTATAAATCCCACTAGGTATAAGCTCACGTCCCCACTTTGTTACGGTAAGTTGGGAGAGGTTCCGTATTTTGAGGGCATTTTGTAGGTAAGTATACTTTATTTATGATTATGTTAGTAGCTCTGTTTACTTGGACTTCGAGGTACTCCCCATGGGTCCCTCACATAGTTTATCTCAAAAAATGGAATTGCATGCTAACAAATGAAATTTTAATTAAAATAAAACTAGACTAGCAATATTAATTAGGTTGTTTCATTGCACGTTAAACCTAACGCTCGATCGGACCGGGTTGACTCACGGGTAATCCATAAATTCGGGTTGGGGTGTTACACTATAGACTAAAAATAATGGGGTAAAACCAATTCTCTATAAGCCCATAAAACCATTGGCAATTTATCATCCCATGTTCCAAACAGATCTTCTAACATCTTTTTCAAAGTATTGATCAGGGTCTGATTGGTGGCCTCTGCCTTGCCAATCCCTTTGAGGTAGGAAATAGTTGAACTGTTATGAATAATTTTGTACCTGTCCATGAGAAGATCCATCTCTTTGCACATGAACTTCTTGCCATTATCTATGTGAATGACCTTTTGGAACTCCAAACCCGCATATTATATATTCTCGAAAGAACTATGTTGTTGCCTGATTAATAACTACTCTCAAAGGAATTGCTTCCGCCCACCTAGTATACAGCTCCGTGGCGACCAGAATCAAGGCTTTCCCATGAGAGGATGGGCTTATTTTTTCTACCAAATCAAATTCCTAAGTGCGAAACGAGTAAGGAGCAGCTAAGATTTGCAAAGTCACCTGGGGTATGAACCATAGTGCCATCAATTTGGCATGCTCTACATTTTTTTACAATATAGAGTCGGCCTCCATAATTGTCTAATAATACCCCCAAGGTCATTAGCTAATTGTAATTTAGCATCACCCATGTGCGAAGGCTCGTGGGCTTCTTTATGTACTCTTGCCACTTCTTCCCCTACCACGCATGTTAAGGCCTTCTCATTATACCCCTTTTATAGAGTTCCCCATTAACCAAATAGAAAAGGGCCACTCTTTTCTTCATATAAACCACATAAACCCTCTAAACTAGTAGATCTCCATCTCTGAGATAGGCGATGTAGGGTTTCCTCCAATCTTTAATAATTTCCATCAATTTTACTTCCATCAGTTGATCAAACTAGGCTTGTCACTTTAGGAAATGTTGCTACATGCGAGCAGCCTATGTGATCATGGTGGGCTAATAATATCCCCTCAATGCCTATAGAGTGGTATGTATTTGTCCCCACAACGCCTATTATGCATGGTTTTTAATTTCTCTTAGGCCTCCTCTTCTTTTATGCATCTTGCTAAAAAACCGCCCGGAGCTTTGAAATACACTGAACCCTGCAGCATGTGAAAATTTGCCAATTTTAATAATTTCATTTCCCCTTCATGTGTCTCTAGATGCTTCCTAATTAGAAATCTTTTAGGCTTATTCTCTTCACTCGGGAGTAGAGATCTCATTGTATTGGGAACTGTTCTTTGATAGATGGTGATCATGACCTCATGCTCCTCCACCTTGAATTTTTATGCAATCATTTCTACAACATCTGGGTGCCTATTCATCATCATTGGGTAACTTTCTATTTTGGCAGCTAAATATGGGCCAAATAGCCCCTGAATAATTGTTCTATATGGAGTAAGGTTGGTGTGCTTAAGCACGAAACCCCCACTAACTTTCTTGACTACCAGGTTTGAGTCTCCTGGTATACAAAGTACTCTGATGCCTCTTCTCAAACCCTCCAATAGGCCAAATATGAGATCCTCTTATTCCGCTTCATTATTGGAGCACTTGAAATCCAACTTATAGGAGAGGGTGACCTTATATTTGCCACTTAAGAGTATAATGCATGCTCAACCAGTACCTTTTGCACATGAGCCATCAAACTCTATACTCCATTATTCCATTTCTTTAACTAAACAAGCTTGGAAGTTATCCCCTGTCATCTCCTCACTAAGAAGTTCAAAATATTAACTTGGGAAGTTGGCAAGGAGCTCGTCCATAACTTGCATTATGGTTCTTCCTTTGGTTCTTTAACATGTTCAATAATATGGGACTTATCTATCATAAAATATTCTAGCATGAGTCGATGCTTTCATCCCCAAATGTCATCCGTTCAAATCATTATAAATGATAGGTGACTTTTCCGTTAGGCAAACAATCTTCTAGCAAGTTCGCCTGGGTCTTTCTTCTTCTTCAAACTTTCTCTTCTCCTTTCATTTGCACTCGCAGGAACAACCTCTCATGAACTAATATCTTAGCTTTAACTTCTTCTTAATACAAGTGGGGTTCCCGTGATCCTTTGATCAAGCATTTTCATTCCTCATCTAATTCTATGTAGAACTTCGCGTTCATCAAATAGGTTTCTTTTACTGAGAATGGTCTCTCTGTAGCTTTGATTATAATCCCTATCCCATGAACATTGGCTTTCACGCATTAGTGGAAGGTTGATGGCACTATTCCATGTGTGCACATCAATACTTAGCCTATCAGGGGTTGGTAACTCATGTTGGAATTGATAATATGAAATTTAATGTGGGATGTGAACTTTCCCAACTTACTCCCCACATTGTCATAGCCAACTGAATGCATCCTCGTGTTATTAAAGCCAGATATCACGAGGGGCACCGACACAATTTTCCTTTAAGAAATTATAGTATAATATAAAATGCTAATGGGAATGATATTTATCGATGCCCCCATCTAGTAGCGCTCTTAGGAAATTAATCCCATTCACTAGAGAAGCAACATCTAGAGGTCTATTGTGGAAGAAGTTCATTTACCAGTCTGCCTCTGAAAATACCACCTCAGTTGTATATCTCTTGATCAATCTCCCTATGGGACCATGCCAGTTGAGGGATGGGCCCCTTAATCTTGGAATGCTTTTAAGATCTTCTTAATGATTATTGCTCATGTTTCATATTTCACCCCAATTTGGTTGAAGAACTATTTAAACATGGGGCTTCTTGCGATGGCTGCATACTTTGAATCTATTTCTAATTTGTATATCTATGAATTGTATACATACTCAGCTTCTGATGTCCCTCCCCCCATCTAGGGAGATAACCACACCAACATTTCCTTCTTTAAGTTATAGCTTCTCATCCCACTCAATATTGGAATTTTCCATGGCCAAATGAAATAACCATCTTTCGCAAGCATCATCACTATTATGCCATTCTTCAGACTTGAGCACTTATTCCCAATCATGCGTTGTTACCATGTTTGTTGTGCCATAATGATGGGATGGTAGTGGATATTCATTAACGCCCTTAGGCAGAATTTGCAAGGTTCCATTAACAACTTATACCCATATTATCTTATGTAAATAATAGCAGTATTTGGTAGTGTGATTCATCCTTTGGTGCAAATCACAAAACTTTGCATATGTTTTGTCTGTCACCTTGGGAACCTGACTATTTAAATGAGGAGGACTTGCCACCCCCCGCACACTTGAGTTCAATAGTAGTCCATCTCTTTTACCACGTTGTATGGCAATAATGGTGGAACATTGTTCCCAAACTTCCTTTTTATAGTAACCTTATTATTTTGGGTCACTTGGCCCCCTTTCCTTACCTTAGGACTTACTTTAATGTAGTTCACTATCTGTTGGTATGAAACTTGAAACCTACCATCCTACAACGGCATTTGTGCCCTCTATCCTAAGAGTCTTAGCTTAATGATCATGACAATGTTACTCGCTTCTCGCATGAATTCTCCAAAGGTACCCTCTCAGGTCTCGTTAATCAGATGGATTTTATATTCTCCAAGTAGCCTCTCTAAACAAATATATAACAATCTCACCTCTGCAACATCCTAGTGCACATCTAGAAATCTTTTCCTAAAATTCTTAATGTATTTCATCATCTCCTCGCCCGACTTTTATAATTCTTGGGCTAAGTATCTCAACATGAACTCATCTTCAACCACAAAAAACTTTTATAAATTGTTGATGCATTCCCTCCTAAGTGGAGGTGTTGTTTGGTGCTAAATGAGAGTACCATGTACAGGCTTTTCCAGTGAGAGTCTTCGAGAACTCCCTCAACTTTTTCTCCTTCTCATTGTAATGCATGCTAAGATACTCCATAAACCTCTTGACATGCGCCCTAGGGTTTTCACCTCTATAGTTGAACTTCATGAACTTAGGGGGTATGTACCCCTCACGGTATGGATTTTCATATATATTATACGGGTAGGGGTTCTGCAACTCCCCATACATTAGTGCTGACTCTCATTAAGATGAGAGAAACACCTTCACTTCTTTCATTGTGGCGATTTTGGAAGGTGATTCCTCTGCCTTTACTTTCTTTGTAGTTGGAAAACTTACTAGAGTAGTAACCTATTTCATTACCACTCTTTTGGATGGCATTACCTACATTGTACCGACTCCTCTAACAGGATCCAGCAATGGCATCACACATGCTTGGCCTAAACTAGCCATGTTGTAAGGACACACATTTCCAATTGAGTCCTTTATAGTTTTGGCTTAATTCCGGACAAAAACGTTTGAGTCATAGGATGGAGTTATTGATCATCCTTCAAGCCTATGACAGAAGAAAAGTTGAAGACGTAGAGGCCAAGTTTAAAGCTTCATCAAAATTTTGAGTTTAAAGTTCCTCATTTCTACGTCATCAATATGGTTCCATTTCTCCTAAGGTATGAATGCATTTTAATATATATATATATATGAGCTTGGAACATTTTATATTGGGTTGTGTACGACCATGTGAAGACATCCATGAATTCTTTTAGCATTTCATATATATAGGATCTTGGAACATTTCATATTGGGTTGTGTACGACCAGGAATATCTTCGTACGACCATGTGAAGACATCCATGAATTCTTTTAGCAATTCTTCGAGTTGTGTACGCTCATGCACTTCAAGGGTAGCCCCTATCCTAATCTCGCGCAGTTGGCTACTAGAACCGAGGTTAATAACAACAATATCTTCTTCATTAGCTTGAACGTGATTATGTTATTTATTATTAACCTTATTTAGATCAGTTAAGAATTGTTCATTTGCAAAATCATCATCATCAAAAGTTTGATTAGAATCCAAATAGTTAATGTAAGGCACAACAAGATACTCAAAATCTCCGTTTATTTCATTAATAGGAAAAACAACATTAAGAACCTCATCAAAGGAGGAATCGATTACATTTGAACAAGCATAGACAACAGAAAAAGAATAGGGGTAAACATTAGGATTAGAGGATATTTCAGTAGGTAGAAGTGGCGCAGCATGTCAGTTGAGGAGAGGTGTATCAGCAGCTTTAATCAGTTGGGACGTATCCGATGATGTAGTGCCTGAGTGAACCATGCAGAGTGTTAGCTCCGGTGTCTGTAAGTTGAAGGAATCTTCAGAGTCACTTTCCTCAGTCTCTTCGGTATCTTTGATGAATGGTTGTACTTGGTGTTGGGAACTCTCGGCCCATGGGTAGCTGTCTTAGAAGAAGATCTCCATTCCAGGCTTCATCTTCTTGTCTTATAGTCATACCATTGTTCCAAAAAGCCGTAAAAGGGAAGTCCTCACCCTCTTTTATGAATCGTTCGTTCAAGGAGTCACCTGGGATAGTCTGGATGTGGTCTAGTCTTTTATTTGGTCAAGACTAGCGGATCATTCTGAGCTCTTGTTCTGACGGTTGATACCCCAAACCCCAAGGAGGGAAAGCCTTCTTTAGTTAAATGGGCTCAAGTATCCCTTGTTGTCTTTGCCCTAGCCCTAGTCCGAGCATGAAGTGCATGTTTTTGAACATCTGAATCACATTGATGTTTCCATGAGGGTCGTATTCTGGACACACCCTTTCTTTGAAGTTGTCCCCTGTCGGGAGTAGAAGTGGTTCAACCCGTAATCCTGATAGGAGCATATCATTTGACCCGTGTTGTATCTCAAGAATTGGACTACTGGTTTTTGCACCCTCGGCATTGTCATTGTCGCCCAAAATGGTGATGACCCGTCCGTCGGTGAAGAACTTCAATATCTGATAGAGTGAGGAAGACACACCCTTGATATTGTGGAGCCAAGGTCATCCGAGCAACAGATTAAAACAAGCTGGGATGTCAATAACTTGGAATTCGATGACAGGGTTTATAGGTCCAGCCCCTATTACAAGATTTATGGATTCCATCACCTCCCGACGGTTATTATCGTAGGCATGCATAGCAGCGGAGGTTGGAGCGTGGTCGCTTTCTTTCAGTCCTAACCATTTGAAGGTTATTAGTGGGAAGCCATTCAAGGTAGATCCATTATCGACCAGAGAGAGTGGTACAACTAACCCCATAACTTCGATGGAGATTTTGAGTGCATGATTGTGGTTTGGCCCAATCTTGGGGATTTTTTCTTCGAAAAAGGATAGCATTCGGGTAGAGCCAAGGATCCGAATAAATTTACCGCTTCTTATGGTGTGGTAGAAGGAGGAACTATGGGTCCAGTGAGAAACTTGATCAAAGAATTTCTGTGCAGCTGAGAAGACATGAAAAGCCCCCATAGAGTGATGTTAGCTTGAGTTTTCTTCAGTTGATCGACGATCTTTATCTCCTCGAGGGTCATTTCTGGCATAGAAAGTTTTTCAACGCCCTTCCCTTTATCATTGTCCGGTAGTGAGTTTGGGATCTGGTAATGTCTCCCTGATCTGGTTATGTGATTTATTGAAGAATGGAAAAACATCAATCCCATTTCCTCGACAATCTCGAGTTATTTTTTCCACCTTGTTTATTTCTCCGAGGAGTTCTTCAAATGATATCATTCCACACATGTCGGTTACCGGGCCAGTTTTCTCGAAAGCATGTTCTTCATTTGAATCTCCGAATTCTTCCCCCTATCCGGTGGCAATAATTTTGTCTTTCCATGTAAAGTCGATGCTTTCCACAACTTCAACGGCTTCTTCATACAGGTCATCCCATTCTGTGAGGATGTGTAAGGGTGAAGGGACCAGGCACCCTTGTAGCTTCAAAGCATTGAATAACTCGGTGATACTGCAAATGTTGTTAGTTTGTCTGAATAATTTTGCCATAATCTGGACAACATCATCCAGGCTGACTTTATCGGTCGGTACTACCCAAGTATCTGACTCTCAGGCCCATTTTCATGATTCCAAGAACAACATACTGAACCTTTGGCAATCAATGATTATATGTGAGGGCAATTTCAGCCCGAACTCTAGGAGTTGGTTTAACACTTCTGATAATTCCATATTTCCATTTTCGGAATGGGCACGGACGGCGATGCATACTCTGGTAAGGAGTGACAGTTCCTGATCAGCAAGGCTAGTAGGGTGTAGGAGGAAATATGGGCAAATTTAGAGAGGTTTAGGAAAGTATATGGGTGTGGTTTGAGTTGAGGGATCGAATTCTGGGTTCTCTTCTAGAAATATGGCATTGGCATGATTTGGAAGTGAGTTGTGAGTAGTGTTTGGCTTAGGATTGGTTGGTGTGGCGAAGGTACCCCGGTCAATTAGAACTTGGATTATGTTTCGGAGGTGAAAGCACTGGTCAGTGGTATGGCCAGCTGTTTGGTGAAAGGCGCAATGGGCATCTTTCTTAAAGTTTCTTGGGAGTGGATTTGGCAATTGACGAGGATCCAAGGGTTTGATAAGGCTTCGGCTTAGCAGGGCTTGATAGACTTTGGAGAGAGGAGCATGGATCTCGGTGTATTCCTTTCAGACTGAGATGGGATGGATTTTCGGTGCCCATGATATGGTTGGTTGAGAGATATTGTTGATGGTTGAGAATGTAGCATTGGCAGGTTTGTCATATTTTCTGGGGGTGAACAATCCGAACACCTTCTTCGGTTCGACATCTGTTTTAGCAAAACCTTCCTCGATTTCTACTCCCTTTTCTCTAAGAGCTCGGAAGTGGGGATAGTATTGTCCTCCCATCGTTGCTCGGGCATGGGGTAAGAAGTTCTTCTTCACTATGCTGACTTGTTTTTCCTCGGAAGGCCAATTGGTCATGGTTGCTACTTTTTCCCTCCATCGGGCTATGAAGTTATTGACTGACTCCACAGAGTTATGTTTGAGCAGCTCTAAATCACGGAGAGTGACCTCAAGTTCTTCATTGTATTTTACTATGACATGAATTCTCGAGCTACACCCTCCCAACTATGAATTCTGGACTCATCGAGAGACAAAATCCATCGGAGGGGGCTATCCTTCAAAGTTTGCTGAAATAATTGGGCCATCACTTCTTTAGAATCCCATAGTAGAGTCATGGAATGGTGATAACTTCATAGATGAACAATCGGGGGTCCACTTCCTCCGAATTTCTTTATATTCGGCATCTTGAACTTCTCGGGTAACCTCGCTTTAGGATAAGGAGACATGTGGGTGTAGTCCATATAATTTCCTGAGATTTTGACTTGGTCAAACTTCTTGGTGAGCATCTTGAGGTCTTCTTTGACTTTGTTCAGCTCTTCTTCCTTAGGATCAATGATCATAGGCAAGTTAGCCCCATGCTGGGCAAGATTTGGCATCGAAAGCTGGGCAGGAGGTGGCCCATTAATAGGAAGGGCACGTGGAGCGTTCTGATACTCTTCGAGAACCCAGATGGTCTCGGGTGGATCCATAGCACGTGGGAATAGGGCCTCGGGTTCTTGAGGAACAAGAACCTAGTTTCGTTGCATTTCTTAGACCTTAGTTTGGAGGTTGTCAATCTTGGACACAAGTTGAGCTAGGACTGCCGTCAAATCCGGCTGCACAACAGGTAATTGATCTGTGTTCTCCATGGAAAGAGGATGGATTCCGAACTCGAAAGGAGTAATAGGGGAACCGATGAAACTCTGAGGTGACTTGACTGAAGACTGAAGCCAATAAGGAGTCGGGAAAAGGGCTTGCGATTGACCTGAGAAGGTGTAAAATGGGATTTATTTTTAAGAAAAAGGGATGAAATTTTTTTTTTCGAGATGAAAAGACAAAATGTTTTTGGATTTTTCTTATGAAGAAAGGAGAGACGATCTCAGCATGATTATTATTATATTTTCACTTGTGTTAATTCTCCTAAATGCAAAATGAAATGCCGGACGGGACCCGAGCCTGGAACAGTTGGGTTTGTAATATATGCAAAGCTATGGCTGGACTTGTGACTAGGATCACGGACAGGGTACCATTTTAAAAAATGCGCGAGAATTTGGGCGAGAGGTCGACCCAAAATTTCGGTAGAGTTTCGAGTTGAAACCGATAATCTTCTATGTGTGTCCTAGGCTTGACACCTGTATGCGGGTATGCAGTTAGTTGGGTGACTAAAAAAGGGTTCCCCTATTTGGCGTGACTTCCACGATATACGTCTTGCTCTTGCGGGTAATCGGTATGTGTGGACAAGCCATTTGATATACCTGAGTGTACGTGAATTGCCTCACCATATACCTCATGGGGACGGTATGTGTGAGAGAGAATTCGATATACTCGGCGTATGCGAACGAGTTCCTTGCGATATACCTCCCGTCATGACTTCGGTCAAGCGGTACAATGCGGGGGGAAACGTTCGATATACGTCGAAGGTACTTGGCCAATGGAAGGTGAGAGTCATTTTGCTTAGGCTAACTGTGCCCGGCCGGACCAGCACCCATCACGAAGTGACCCTCCAGTTACTGGGTAAAAATTTGGTCAATAACAATGCTCTTTGGTGATGTCGTGTGAATCATGCATGATCCTCTTATTAGTATCTTATGAGAATGTCTTTCTTGATTATGCCAAACAGGGAGGAAAGTACAAGTACTAATGGTACACCAAGTATGGATGGGTGATGCGTGCAACATGTGGATTTATGTGGCCCTAGGTGCACGTGGTGCGAAGTGTACATGGAGAATTTTCTACAAGTGTGTGAATAGAAGCATAAGCATGGGGGATACATGGAAAAGGGGAACATGAAAAAATGGGGAAAATATGAACAAGTATAACATCCATGTAAATAGAATCTAGCCCTAAAAAAAAAGTCCCCAGAAGAGTCACCATTGTGGCCATCCCCCGATCCTCGCGACGGGCGGGCGCATGAGGGAGGATCCTAGGTCCCGCGCATCCCTCTCGGGAGTGATTCAGCCGGCGTTATATGGGTGAGGTAAAAAATATAAAGAGATAGAGTCACCAGTCTATTTTACTCAAAACAGACAAAAGAAAGGGAGCCATCCCGAAGGACAGCATCCAAAGACATACTGATGCATACGGAACCAAAAATGATTCGAAAACGTTCCGGAGGCTAAGTTACGAAATGGAAGGTGTTAGGCACCCATTCTACCCTTTCGGTCTCTCATGGGTTTTTGTTATTTTCCTTTATTTTCCCCGTGATATGTGTGGATGTGTATATATAGTGCAGATAGGAATCATCGACTTGCACCATGGAAGAGGTAAAGCGAGACATCCGTAGGAAGGTATAAAAATATTATAAAATAGGATTTACATGATTATCCTTACGTCGACCGTTATGATGGAACGATAACGCATGTGGAATAATACGCCACTAAGAACAAATATATGTATATATATAATATAAGAGAGTGGAGTTTAGAGAAAATTGAAAATGAGAGAAAAAGTAAAAGTAGGACTCGAGTCTCGAGTTTTACCCCGAGACGCCTACGTAGCCTATAGAGGCATCAAAGTCCACATAGTTCGCATGCAAAATGAGGGGTGGTTTTATCCAATAAATCCAACCGAGGGATTCTCTTATTTTTGTGTGTGTGTGTGTGTAGAAAAAGTGTTTGAGTTGTGAGAAAAGTGTAAGAAAAGTATGAGAATTCCCGTTTGGAATTTATGAGCAAACCCTCTTTTTCTTTTTTTTTTGGGTTTTATTTATATAAAAATAAGAGATGTGCAATAATACTAAATAAAAAGTATATTAGGATGTGAGAGATGAGAGAATAAAAGTTCTAAGTAATAAAACAAATTGATCCGAATTTATGAGAATTTAAGGAGAGAGTTGAGAAAATTGGACCTTCTTAAAGATCTTGATCTTGATCTTGAATGTTGGAGAGCAGCCCTTAGACTTGAATGATGATGGAGGGTAGTGAATTCACCAAGTTTGATGAAAAGTGAAGGCTGGAAAGGGATTTGTGTGTGGAAATCACGCTGACTTCGAGAGAGATTTTCTGGATTTGCTGAGAGTGATATGTTTCTGATCTGGGCTCCTCTTGAAAGTGAGGTTAGGCTTCCTTTTTATAGTCCCATGGAATTTTTGATCGGTATAGCCCTATTCCTGCCAATCGGCAGGTGCGTTTAGGTACACTGCCGATAGGCAGGGTCTGGGACCTGTCGTTTGGCAATGTCTTTCAGGCCTTTTCAAAAAATTGGTCGCGAAATGCAAACCGTTGATCAGAATATTGCACAGGGCAGACCGTTGGAAATATAATTCAGAGACCTTAGAAAGTCCTTTAAATCGCTCCCGAGTTTGGGAGTTGACTTTGGGTCAAATATGGCTCGGAAGCAGTCGTCGGTCCATTGGACGGGGAATCATCGGACGCAAACGGATCGTTCGTCTGCATGGTAAGTCCGAATCGTGCACAGAGTGGATCGTTGGAAAGGTTAGGAGATGTACTTTGACATTTCAAATAATTTGATCTGGTTCGGGGAGTTGACTTCGGTCAACCCAGCCCTGGAAGCATTTAGTGACCTTTCGGAGTAAATCAGATCGTTCGTTTCTTACTGTAAGTTAGAATCGCGCACGGGATGGACCGTTGGAAAGGGGTTTCAGTGCCCTTCGAAGATTCATTTAGTCTCGGTCGAGTTGAAGAGTTGACCTAGGTCAAACAGATCCCAGGAGCGCCCGGTGGCCTCTAGGTCCGTACTCGGGGTTTGACCTGGGTTTGTAGTGATGAAGGGAGGTGATAGGGACCTAAGGAGAGTTTTGGGGGTAACAGAATGGAGTGTCTACAGAATGGGTTTCAAAGAATGACTTAGAATAGGTCTTGAAGATGTAAAAAAATTCAGAATATATATCATGAACATTTTATGAAATAAAATGTGTTTAAATGATGTTTCAAAGATAGATAATGTGATATCACGTTTAGAAATACATTGGGCTTGTGTACACCATTTTTATGAAATAAAAATGGGATTTTCATACGTAAAATAAGGAAGTAGAAGAAGAAGAAGACAAACTTTTACTTAAATGGGTTTTAAAAGTGTTGGAAATTTCATAATACTATTCATGGATATTTTATGAAATAAAATGTGACAAAAGTAGGGTTTGAATGAAGGAAGTGTGATTTCTATGAAAGGTAATGCTTTAAGCTTGTTTATGTCATTTTGTAAAATGAACATATATTTTTCCTACATTAGATAGAAAGCTTTATGTGTAAAGAAATGTTTTTCACTTTGAATAAATATTTTAAAAGTGTGTAAACTCATAATGAGAAAATAGTATGGGTTAAAATATAAATATTGGTAAAATAGGTGTTAAGATATAAAGAGGCCAAAATTAAAGTGTGTATATCAAATATGTGAAAAATGAGGCTTTAATGTGTAAAATGAATGAATTTATATATTAAAGGTGTGTAAATTATAAAATGTGAATGTTGACCTAAGTATGATGATGAACACGTGTTTTAAAGGTTAAGTGTGTTTAAGTGTTGAATTGGAAACTTAAACTACTTTTTTGGAAAAATGGCACTTGTTAAAGGACTAAATTGCGAGTTTGGAAATAAAAAGGATAAATTGGTAATTTACTTAAAATGGATTATTTTTATGAATTAAAAATGTTGGCGAATGTTTTTACACTAGTATATCGAATTAACTCCTAAAACGTGAATGATTTTTGGTATAAAATCAAATTGGGTGTGAATAAAGGACTTAAAGGAGAAAGTAATAATTTTCCAAGTGTAAATTGAAAAACGGGTTGTTAGTCGAGGCTTTTGGCTTTGCCTGTAATGTTTAATGATGTGAACATTGGAATAATGTTGAACATATTTTAAAGATAATGGAATATTTGGATGATGCCAGAGAAATAATTAAGTCGGGCATGATGTCGCTAGTAGTGAAAGACTCCAAAGTAAATGTAGTAGCATATGACGGCACATACTGGTGGTGAGAGGTCACGAAGTAGGTGTTTGTTGGCTAAATCCAAAAAATAATAACGTAATCGAGAACATTATAAGAAATGGGTTATAAGATGGAAACAACCTAACCTGAGTAAATGTTTAAGGTTTCGATTAATATAATGTGGACATGTAAATTGAGAATAATGATTAATGTCCATAAGAAAAGTTAAATGGCTAAGCAAGGTGACTTCATGAATAATTAAGCTACCTAATTAGGTGTGTAACACCCCGTATTTCTAAGTAATTATAATTTAATTAATTTGGATACTTTTAAATTACACGTGTGCCATAATTTAATTGAAATAATTATTACGTGTGATCAAATTATTATGTGGTTATTTAAAATATTAATTGGGAGAGATAATTATTGATATTCATGAAATATAATTACTAAGTGAATAGTAAATGATTATTTCATGTCATGGCGAGTGATAGTGACATGGTAGTGTTTTATCTCAACCGAGAATCGTGTGTACACTATATGAGGTCAAGATAGGAAATTATTGTAGGGTGACTCGGATGGTGATTTCTAGGTCACGGTTGGTTTTAAAAGGATCGAGATAGTCAAAATAGTGTACTCGGGAGTAGTAATTTGGTTCAAGGCCTTTTTAGTCATAATTGAGCCAACACGGGGGTGTTTGGGTCATTTGGGCTTGTCCCATTAGACTAATTTAGGGATTAGGAGTTTTAAGCCTAACTTTTCGAATTAGAGGCAGAGATAACTTAGATTAAAGACCCTAGAAATTGAGATAAAAGAGAAGAAAGAAAAATAGGGAACTTTAGAGAACAAATTCAAGGAGGAATTGGGGGGTGCTTTATCAGATTTGTCGTCTCCTACGTAAAATCGGACCCTACGAATCCATTAAGGCAAGTAATTAATTTTCTTATGATTTTTATTTGCAAAAACTCATGTTCATATCATGCTAGGTGTAGACAAACTCATTTTAGGGAGGGTTGTCACATGCTAAAACATCTATGTGAAAATTAATGATAAATTAATGATGGGATGATATGATATGTTATTGAAATATGAATTTGAGTCGAAATCCAGTAGCTAATCTCATTTAATTTGGAGTATAGAATCAGATTGAATGAAGAATTTGAATAAAAATAAGAAAACAAAATTCGTGGCTTAATTGATTTAGGTAGGAATCGTTAATGTTTAATGATGTATTTGATGATTAGAAATTGTTGAAAACATATATTAATCATTGGGTATGTTTGGGTTGAGTTTTGAGATAAATCCATGGAGGTTTGGGTGAACAAAAATGGAATAAAACGATTGGGGAAGATGATGTTTGTCAGAATAAAACTACGTCGTTTTGATTGATAGGTGAATTGGTTTGCCCCTTGTCCAAACCTATTCGGTGTACCTTCTTGTTAAAAATATGGAATTGTAGATCTTTTCGTTACAATCGCGTGAGCGCCGACCTCGTATTTTTTTTAATTAGTTATGAATTTATTACGGAAGGGTGCAAAAGACCAAAATCTCAGTGGAAAATCAAATTGGAATTGTTTAGGGATGTCTGTAGATGAGTGTAGGACTCTGTAAAATATTAAGGAACACTATTTTTATCTTGGAATTATATGGGAATGAATTTGGGGTATGGATTTAGGAGTGTTTAGGATGAACAACACTCGAAAATATATGAACGGATTTGAATGGGAATTTTAGATGAAATTTGGATACGGGCTGGATTGAGATGTGCTTGGTATCTTGAATAAAAATATGTTGTGATATATATAAATGTAATTTAATACTTATGGAATTAAGAGTTGGGAAAAAGACTTGGATATTGGGCTAGTGCTACGGGAGTTAGGCACGGGTTAGCCGGATTTGAAAATGTGATAGTGTGTGTGTGTGTGTGTGTGGGTGTGTGTGTGGGTGTGTGTATATATATATATACACACACACTTATGTGTTTTATGAATATCAGTGTGCATGATATTTATGTGAAAGCATACCCCTCTAGTGCTATCATCGGAGGTTGCGCGATGTGGGTGAATCCCCTAGCTAGTGAATGCGGGGAGAGTATAGTCCCCAGGTCATATCATCCGTTATTTTACGGAATGATTTATTTTCGGGGTGAGTTGTTTTAGGTATGATTCGATCTCATTCTCGAGGAAATATGACCACCTCTACTACATTTGCGATAGTTTTATTGAAGCTTGGTGTGAGCTAGTCCAACTTGTGGTAACCGAGTGAGAGTGAGCATACTTGGGATATGATAGCATTGTAGAGACAAGCATCCGGTGAGCTATTACTCGGGAGGATGGTTACTATACGCGAAATGTGTGTGGATGTTTTAGTATACTAGTACATATATATTACGAGTAAATAATTATATACCAAATAAATACATGAAGTGTGAATGTAATTTAGATATAACTAGTGTGAAAGTTATATGATTAATTAAAGGAAAAATGATTAAATAAGTTAATGAGTAGAACAACTTATAAATTAAACTAATGAATACTCGAGTTAGAGTAAGGTGATAGAATGGTTGTAACAGGACTAGTTAGATGGGGTAGTATAACTAGTGAAGTTATAAGGTCAACGCTAGGTGTGCATAATAGATAAGGGGTGAGTAATATCTGAAGAGAGTGCGACACCCGCTTAAATATGAAAAGTTTTAATGCATATTTAATTGTTGCATTTTAATTACTTGCTAAATAATTTTCAAATAGTTTAAGGCTCTGACCCGTCTCAAAATATCTTTTTCCAAAAACATTTTAGGTGTCCAGCCACAGGGACGCCAAGCTTGATGATTCATTCCAGGGATGCATAGTTGCAGTATTGTGGAGGCTTGCAGGACTTTATGTAGACGGTTCAGTTATTCATTCCTAGACCAGGTTGATGATTCAGTATTTTATTTGGGTATATTCCCCCTTCAGATATTCAGTACTTTAGTTTATTAAATAAACTTCATGGATTTTATTGTTAGGAACCGTTGGTTTATTCGGTATTATTATTTATGTATCTGTCGTGTAATGATTTAGACTTGTGTGGATGGTTTGGTTCATTAATATTTATTCTGCATGTTCTTAAGATAAATTAAAGATAAAATTTAGCACCGGATTAATTTAACATAGGTGGTTAGTAATTTAAAAGGTTTTCGATAATCATGCTAAGAATGATACAAATGAGATTCCAGGTTATCTTAAAAAAGGACTGATCACCCATGGTTAAAATAGGCAGGGTGACACAAGATGTAAACCCATAATAACACAAGTACGTGTGCTATATAAGGCTTTCAAAGTTAACGGGTATTTTCTAACATGACGTGCACGTGTGTTGAAAGAAAGTCTTAAATAATGATTAACAATTCTAGTGTGAGTTAATAAGCAATAAGTAATAAATGTTTTGAAGGCAAATGAAAGGTTTTCCCAACAATTGTAACTTGTTTAAGTGGGTGAGTTAATGGGAAGGAATGCTTGCTCTATGTATAAATTGCAAAATGATTAGTTTGTAAAGACAAGGAGAATACAAGGTATCAAATAACGTTTTTTAAAATAAAACAGCATAATACATTGGGACATGTATTTTAAAGGTATATATGTAGATATGTACATATTTTCACATGCATGTAGTGGTAGCATGTGAGTGTTCGTTTTGCCGTTCATTTCTATACTACATTTGTATAAGTTCCCATTTAGCATTTGGCTCACATCTCTCCTTTTGTCACAGCAGGTTATATGTTATTTCGTATTTTGAGGGTGTTTGATTGGTAAGTAGTTATTTTCATTGATGATTAGTAGCTTTGTTACTTGGCATCGGGGGCACTTCCCTTGGGTCCTATCACGTAGTCGATGAAAAATTGGAATCACGTGCTAACAGGAATAACGTTAAATGATAGTTAAACTGGATTATAAACATTATTTAGGTTGTTCCATTGCACTTTACAATTAACGTACGAACTGGATCGGGTTGATCCTTTATTAACTCTTAAATCTGGGTTGGGACGTTACAACTTCGTATCAGATCTTTAGGTTCAATGCCCCTTCAGTGTGATGTGGTGAGGTCGAAATCGTATCTTTAGGTTCATAATAGTGATTGAAGAAAAGTGACATCTTCCGGTGTTAGACCATATCGTTGAGGATACCCTATGATTGAAAACTGGTTGAAGGTATTTGGATTCTAAGTTGATGACTAAGAATTTCAAGAAAGAAATTTACTAATGAGGGAAGCATGTAATACACCTCCCTATAAAATAGGTATTTAATAATATTTTGACTATTTTATTCGAAGAAATTTTCAAAGAAATAATCACATAAGGGTTTGAGTTGGAATTGTACATAAAATGGCACATTGCGTGATGTAAGTAAAAAGAAATTTCTACATTGCATGGACCTCAAGGATGGACATTTGATTTCAAATTGTCATAACTAGTATGTCAGTGAAGTACGACTCGAATTAGCCGAGGAATCGATGTGACACTAACATGGTTAATATAATGCGACTTTTGGCGATACGCGACAAAGTAAAGCATAACTTTGCGTGATTTTAGTAGAAGCCCTCAAGGATGATAAAAATAATTTGAACAACTATTTGGGGTCCTAAAAATATATAGAAAAATACCATGGGGTTAGAATTATGAAAAAATAAGTTTTTTACCCCAGGATCGATCGACCGCGGCTCCCCGGTCGATCGATTGCACCTTTCAAGTCTGCCAAAGTTACATCATTTTCTTTGTTGGTTTCACCTAGGGGTATATTTGGTTGGTGGTGTGTGGTCTCTTTCACCTATACCCATACCTTGTAAGGCACGTTTTTACTCCTTTTATGTAAGGAGGAGCTGCAACATGGATTGAGAGTTAATGAAGGGATGTAAATGGGTTATAAGAAAGAGAGACCCTAAGCTTAAACAATATTATTCTCATCATCCTCCCATCTCCCATTTGAGCTCTCAAAGATTAGAAAAGATCTGAAATTCATATCTACCCTCTAACACCACTATTTCCAACATAAAACCGCCATTAAAAAACTTCAAAATACCTTAGATGTTCATATAAAACCTTAGCCAGAATATTGGGTTAAAGAAAATAGTGTTCTTGGTGTTGGGTTGAGGTTTTAAGGGGGTTCTCTTGAAAGTAGAAGAAGCATTTCTTAAAGTATTGCTAGAGCTTTCATTAGATATTGGAAGGAGGAGCTTTCGTGACACCCTTTAAGGCCTCCTTTAGAAGTGGTGGAGTCACCCATCTTCTCTACAACCACCAACATCACTTTTGGAGATATTTAGGTTGGAAAATCTGACCTAGTTTGAGGTTTAAAGTTTAATAAATTTTCAGCACGTTTTAGTACATGTATTTGGTTTAATATATGTAGGATGTGTATTACATGGCAACCATGGGTTAATTGGTTTACTTCTCATGATTTTGTATGTAAATGGGTTTCAACGAATGACTTAAAATGGGTCTTGAAGATGTAGAAAAATTAAGAATATATATCATGAACATTTTATGAAATAAAATGTGTTGAGATGATGTTTCGAGGATAGATAATGTGACTTCCTGTTTAGAAATACATTGGGCTTGTGTAGACCATTTTTATGAATTAAAAGTATGGTATTCTTACTTAAAATAATAAAGTAGAAGAAGAAGATAAATTTTTACTTAAATGTGTTTTAAAAGTGTTGGAAATTTTAGAATACTATTCATGGACATTTTATTAATAAAATGTGTCAAAATCAGGGTTTTAATGAATGAAATGTGATTTGTATGAAGGTAATTCTCTAAGCTTGTTTATGTCATTTTGTAAAATGAACATATGTTTTTTCCTACGTTAGATAGAAAGCTTTATGTGTAAAGAAATGTTTTCACTTTGAATAAGTATTTTAAAGTGTGTAAACTCATAATGAGAAAATAGTATGTGTTAAAATGTAAATATTGGCAAAATGGGTGTTAAGATATAAAGACCCAAAAATAAAGTGTGTTTACCAAATATATGAAAAATGAGGATTTTAATGTATATGATCGAGTGGAAAAACCGAGCGTCCGTGTAATACGCTAGTCGTTGTTATCGGCTTCCAACCTCAATACAAAAAAAAAACTAAACTTTTAACTACACTTTTATGGGGTATAGTAGTAAGTCTGGGTATCGAATCCGCAGGGAATGTTTTATAGAATTTAATTGATTTATTACTTCTAAAATAAAAGTGAAAAAGATGATGATGATGGTTGACAAGGGGAAATAAGTTGGAAAAAATTTATAAAACTAATTAAAATGAATGAGGAAATAGGTTGGAATACAATCCCACAATCCCTAGTAATTACCCATTAGAATACTATAATTGTAAATTATAAATTTGAATGAATCCAGTCTTTATAGATCCTAAGCATTACATATATGAGGTTCAAGCCCGCATCATATGAAATCAAAGATAAATATAAAGCGGTGCTAAATAATTACACACACATCATATTCTTAAATATCCCAAGTACCTAGGGCAAGAGAGATTAAAAGATCTAGGATGATTGTGAACTTCTCTTACACGATTCTTTCAAATTTAAATTTAAATTCTATTTCCTACGTAGATAAATTACATCGGGATGGGTTCATGCATCCCAACCCTTAAAAATTAGCTAAACATGATGAAAACAAAAGAAAACTCTAACAAACATTATTAACAATTTGCAAAACAATTGAGAATTGAATGGAAAAATAAAATAGAGAATAGAAATTGATACTTGTATTTAGCAAGAGGAGAAAGAGATGAATTTGAATCCAGCAAAACTTCTTCTTCAAACTTACAACTAGGGTTTATGAAAACTTCTACCAAAGAAAACTACAATCTAACTTTCTCTCTCTAATCCTACTCCTACACTCTAGAATTTGACTCCCTCTCTCTAGAATTCCACTCCTCCTGAAAATGAGGTAGGGCTTGGTCTTTTATAGCACCAAGTTGCACAAATTTGGCATCAAATTTATCTTGTGTCACAAGTTTTCCAAGAGTTGCACTGCTTTAAATGCATAATTAATGACAGAAATTCGCACATCCAGACCGGTCCGTGTCTCTTCATTATCGCGCAACTTCAAAACATCGTAACTTCTTCACCGTAGCTCGGATTGAGGTGCCGTTTTTTCCACTATTCTTGTAATTTAGAGATCTTCAACTTTCTAGTTGGCCCCACCTCTGGACTAAGGATGAAAAATTACGAAAATGCCCTTCAACTCTCCATTTCTTGGTTTCTTTCACTGTTTTGAGTTCTCCTTTGCACTAACTTTCATAAAATACCTCTAAAACACATGAGAAATACACAAAACACGAAATACTTGCCAAAAGGGGTTAGTAGCATAAATACGAGACCAATTCAAGCTATTTACACTGCACGGGATCATAAAAATACCGAAATTAAGGGGATAAATGTGAAGAATATGTGCCTAATCACACCCCCTAACTTAGAACTTTGCGCGTCCCGAGCAATGTAAATGAAATTAGTTTAAAGTTCAACTGCTAAAAATTCTTTTATTGGGATAGAATACCTTTTTCGCGGGCAAGCGATTGCATTTAGCGTTTGCAACAAGCCTTTAAACCCCTGGGTTACCCTAGTAGGACGAGTTTTGTCTCGTGAGGGTTTGCAGTGAATACACCCACAAAATTCTTTATTGACTCAAATAAATATCAAAATACTTAAAAATTGTACAATTTAAACTTTTCGAAAAATAATCACCATAAATTCATATTTAAATGTCTCAAACCATAGCGTGTGTGTGCAAAGCCAAAAATTAAACCTCAAACTTCCACCGATTGAGCATTAGGTTACTTTCCGAAAATTCATTTTGATTCAAATTCTTACGGATTGCACTCACAAACGAATCACTCGGATTGCGGCTATTTTCTCTCGGTATGCATGATATAAAGAGTAAATATAATGGACACAAATTCACGCATACAAAATTGAAAAGAAGGAAATATATGGTGAAACGATCTCATCATCGGAATACGGTTATTAGGAAACGGGAACATCACCTCTAGTTCACACCATTTTAATCTCTTATTTTATCTTTTCATGTCTTAGCTCTCCACGCGGTAATCAATTTCGCCATTCGGACTCGGTTAGGACTTTTCTTGGGGTTAAGGTGTAAATGATAAAATTGGGAATGGATGGAATGTTCAGAATTGGAAAATGTCCTTATGACGTCCATTAGTGCTTTTTCGGGCATTTGCTCATTTTTCTCTTTCTTTTTCTCTTTTCATTTTTTTCTTTTTCTTTTTTTTTTCTTCTTTTTTTTTCTTCTTTTTTTTTCTCTTTTTTTTTTCTTTTTTCTTTTTTTTTTTTATTTCTCTTGCCCCTTTTTGTTGCACAATTTGGACTTACTTGATGAATTTTCTCAATTTTCACAATTCCGGGCTATTTGGGTTTTTCGGGTTATCAAACGAAAAGATAAATTTTATTCGGCTCAATTTGGGTTACAAAGGGATAATTTTTCACAACGTTTTTATGGCTAATATTTTTGGGTAACAAACGAGGGCCTACTTCATTGTCCAAATTGCTAATCACATTACCATATGCATCTCGAGATTAATTAAGTTTAGAGATATATTTAGCACGAATTTCGAGACAACATTTCACTCATTTTCCCATAACCGATCAAAACAAAGGATTGAGATCATCAACAACTTATTAAAATGCTGAAAAGAACTTTGAGTTAATCATAAACTCAGATTGATTTAAAAACTCATAAAAAATTGAAAGGCTCGAAATCTCACTGGGTTTGATCAATCTCCACACTTATTCGTTAAGTCGTCAATTTTCTTTCAATTTCCATCTTCGGTCAATTTTGGCTTAGTGCATTATGATTGTTAACAATTTGAGACTTCAAACAAAATAACGGTGATATTTTTGAAAAATTTAAATTCCAATTTTTATTTATTTTGAACAAAAATATTTTTGGTTTTTTTCAACTTTTTTTTTTTTTTTTTTAGAAATATTAAAAAAAATACACTTGGAAAGAACATGTGATTGAATCAATGAATCTAAACAATAAACGGGAAGAATATCCCACACCCCCTAACTTAAATGTTGCATTGTCCTCAATGCGAATCAAGAACACAACATAAAGAGAGGAAAAGAAAGATATTACCCAAATTGAGCGATCCTCGAAAAGTACGAGTCCAATGAATCTACAAAACATGTTAGAACCAAGCATAGCAAAAAGAATAACAAAAACTCTAACTAATTACTCTAAATTAAAAATAAAAATAAAAAGCTAATTATGTACAACCTACGATTTGAAATTCTAATAAGTTATACACTAGAAGTCGAAAAAGTTGAGGGTCCACCCAAAATACAATCTGACTTTGAGGGATTAATAGTGTACCCTCACTATAAAGCACGCCTCCCGAAAAATAAGAATTCCGTTTGAAAAACGGAAGGCATGTTTTGAGATGGAGAAAATGAACCATCACCAATTAAAAAATTTAACGGGATGATGGGGGGTTTGGGTGGGGGGTGGGACAAGTACAATTGAGCTCCAAGAAAAATATAATCACCTCCAAAATATTTTTCAAGTAGTATGGGGAGAGGGGCACACAAAAAGGAACATTCCATATTAGAAAACAATTCTAGCAAAGTGTCTTTGTCGGTATAAGGTGTAAACGTTTCAGAATTTTCAACCGACTCATAGGAATCTAGCGGTACTTGTAATGGTTCAATAACGGTGTAAACTCAGTCTCAAGTGATTCATCATCACTTGGAGATTGAATTTCAAGGGAGCAAGACTCACTTTCAATGATATGTTCTTCAAAAATTTGAGGTGACACACAAGTCTCAACCTCCTCTTTGTTTTCCAAAATAGAACGCACATCATCGCAAAGTGTGACCATTTCCTTCACAAGACCATAATCGATATTCTTTGTGCTTTGGGTGGAAAGAAAATCCAGTACTCTTTTGGTTAGAAAAAGCGTGGTTTCTTCCAAAGTAGGATCCCTTGGCTCTAAAACCTCGGATTCCTCATTTGGTTGAAAACCTTCTATAGTTTCACAAATTTCGGAAGAAAAATCTTCATTGGATTCCCCAAAATGATTTTTTTTTCGATATTCGTTTTCAAGCTTTTCATACGCAAGATTTAGAAAGGCCTCACCCATGGTAATAGGTCGAGGCACAAATTCTTGAGAATATTTAATATAAATTTCTCTCTTATATTCATTTTCAAGCCTTTCATACTCCAGAGTTAGAATGGCCTCACCAATGGTAATAGGTCGAGCCGCGGACTCTTGAGAATAAAAAGTTTGAAAACGATTACCATATGAACCATTATAATTACCGAACTCACCATGAAAAGACATGATTACCGAATAGTATGTAAATGGAAATTCGAGTACAGAGGTGTGCGATTGAGGATTCAACGTTTCTTGGTGCTCAATTGTGCAAGGCTACAAAAAAGGTAAAAAAAAAATCCAAATAAAAAAAAAATCTTTCAAAATAGTAAATCAATTATAATCTATAACAAAACATTCCCCGGAAACGGCGCCATTTTGATCGAGTGGAAAAACCGAGCGTTCGTGTAATACGCTAGTCGTTGTTATCGGCTTCCAACCTCAATACAAAAAAAAAACTAAACTTTTAACTACACTTTTATGGGGTATAGTAGTAAGTCTGGGTATCGAATCCACAGGGAATGTTTTATAGAATTTAATTGATTTATTACTTCTAAAATAAAAGTGAAAAAGATGATGATGGTTGACAAGGGGAACTAAGTTGGAACAAATTTATAAAACTAATTAAAATGATTGAGGAAATAGGTTGGAATACAATCCCCCAATCCCTAGTAATTACCCATTAGAATACTAGAATTGTAAATTATAAATTTGAATGAATCCAGTCTTTATAGATCCTAAGCATTACATATATGAGGTTCAAGCCCGCATCATATGAAATCAAAGATAAATATAAAGCGGTGCTAAATAATTACACGCACATCATATTCTTAAATATCCCAAGTACCTAGGGCAAGAGAGATTAAAAGATCTAGGATGATTGTGAACTTCTCTTACACGATTCTTTCAAATTTAAATTTAAATTCTATTTCATACGTAGATAAATTACATCGGTATGGGTTCATGCATCCCAACCCTTAAAAATTAGCTAAACATGATGAAAACAAAAGAAAACTCTAACAAACATTGTCAACAATTTGCAAAACAATTGAGAATTGAATGGAAAAATAAAATAGAGAATAGAAATTGATACTTATATTTAGCAAGAGGAGAAAGAGATGAATTTGAATCCAGCAAAACTTCTTCTTCAAACTTACAACTAGGGTTTATGAAAACTTCTACCAAAGAAAACTACAATCTAACTTTCTCTCTCTAATCCTACTCCTACCCTCTAGAATTTGACTCCCTCTCTCTAGAATTCCACTCCTCCTGAAAATGAGGTAGGGCTTGTTATTTTATAGCACCAAGTTGCACGAATTTGGCATCAAATTTCTCTTGTGGCACAAGTTTTCCAAGAGTTGCACTGCTTTAAATGCATAATTAATGACAGAAATTCGCACATCCAGACCGGTCCGTGTCTCTTCATTATCGCGCAACTTCAAAACATCATAACTTCTTCACCGTAGCTCGGATTGAGGTGCCGTTTTTTCCACTATTCTTGTAATTTAGATCTCTTCAACTTTCTAGTTGGCCCCACCTCTGGAATAAGGATGAAAAATTACGAAAATGCCCTTCAACTCTCCATTTCTTGGTTTCTTTCACTGTTTTGAGTTCTCCTTTGCACTAACTTGCATAAAATACCTGTAAAACACATGAGAAATACACAAAACACGAAATACTTGCCAAAAGGGGTTAGTATCATATATACGAGACAAATCCAAGCTATTTACACTGCACGGGATCATAAAAATACCGAAATTAAGGGGATAAATGTGAAGAATATGTGCCTAATCAGTATAATATGTATGAATTTATATATTAAAGGTGTGTAAAGTGTAAAATGTGAATGTTGAGTTAAGTATGCTAATGAATAAGTGTTTTATTTCGATAAGTGTGTTTAAGTGTAGAACTGGAAACTTAAACTACTTTTTTGGAAAATTGGCACTTGTTAAATGACTAAATTGTGAGTTTGGCAATAGAAAAGGTAAATTGGTAATTTACTTTAAATGGAACATTTTTATGAATTAAAAATGGTTGTGAATGTTTTTACAGTAGTGTGGGTATAATTTAATTATGTCCTAAAAATGTGAATGATTTTTGGTGTAAAATCAACGTGGGTGTGAATAAAGGACTTAAAGGAGAAAGTAATAATTTTTCAAGTGTAAAACGAAAATGGAGTGTTAAGGCCAATCTTTTGGCTTCGGCCCATAATGTTGAATGATGTGAATATTGGAGTAATGTTGAACACATTGAAAAGATAATGAAATATTCAGATAATACCGTAAAAATAACTAAGAAGGGCATGATGTCCCTAGTGGTGAAAGACTCCAAAGTAACTGCAATCGCATATGGCGACGGAGATTGGTGGTGAGAGGCCACGAAGTTCGTGTTTGTTGGATAAATCCCAAAAATAATGGCATAATCGGGGACATGATGAGAAACGGGTTATAATATGGGAATATCCTAACTTGAGTAAATGCTTAAGGTTTCGATTAATATAATATGGACAAGTAAATTGATAATAATGATTAATGTCCATAAGAAAAGAGAAATGTCTAAGCAAGATGACTTAATGGGTAATTAAGCTACCTATTGAGGTGTAAACCCATAATAACATAAGTATGCGTGTTATATAAGGCTTTCACAATTAATGGATAATTTCTAACATTATGTGTACGTGTGTTGAAAGAAAGTCTTAAATAGTGATTAATAATTCTAGTACGAGTTAATGAATGTTGAGTAATAAATGTTTTGAAGGAAAATGAAAGGTTTTCCCAACAATTATAACTTGTTTAACTGAGTGAGTTAATGGGAATGATTACTCGCTCCAAGTATAAATTGCAAAATGATTATTTTGTAAAGACAAGGAGAATAAACGGTATCAAATAATGTTCTTGAAATAAAACGGCTTAAGACATTGGGACATATATTTTCAAAGGTATATATGTGGATATATACATATTTTCACATGCATGTAGTGGTAGCGTGTGAGTGTTCTTTCTTTAGTTCATTTCTATACCGCATTTGTATAAGTTCCCACGGAGCCTTTGGCTCACATCCCTCTTTTTGTCATGAAAGTTTGTATGCTATTACGTATTTTGAGGGCATTGGACAAGTAACTAGTTATTTGCATTTACGATTAATAGCTCTATTGGAATCATATGCAATCATGTGCTAACAGGAGTAACGTTAAATGATAGTAAAACTGGATTAGAAACATTATTTATTTTGCTCCATTTCACTTCACAATTAACATATGAACCGGATCCGATTAATCCTTTATTAACCCTTAAATTCGAGTCGGGGCGTTATAGCACATCCAAAAAAATATCTAAAGAAGTAAATGGGAAGGACGTTGACTCGACTTTATATAGAAACATGATAGGGAATTTATTGTACCTCCGTGCATCTAGACCAGATATTTTCTTTATTGTCTGTGTATGTGCACGATATCAATGCGCACCTAAATAAAGTCATATGTTGGGTGTAAAATGAATAATTAAATACGTTAAAGGCACAAAAAAATTTGGCATATGGCACACAAAAGACACTAGTAGCTCTATAGATGGCTACATTGATGCTGACTAGGAAGGATGTTCAGACGATAATAAGAGAATGTCTGGTGCCTGTTACTATGTAGGAAACACTCTTGTAGGATGGAGTAGTAAAAAATAGAATTGTATATCCCTTTCAACTGTCAAATCCGAATATATAGGTGCGAGTAGCTATTGTGCTCAACTTTTATGGATCAAGAAAATGCTTAGTGATTATGGTATTATCGAAGATAAATTGACCATGTATTGTAATAATCAGAGTGCCATTAATATATCTAAGAACCCGTATAGCACTCATGAACTAAGCCCATTAAGATTAGGCATCACTTTATTCGTAAACTTGTTGAATCTAAGGAACTTGATATTGCATATATTTGCATTGAAAAATAATTGGTTGACCTGTTTACTAAACCTTTGGACAATATTAGGTTTGAATCACTTAGGAAATCCATAGGGACGATTGTGCTTACATAATTTGTCATTGCCTCGGTAATTTTCATGCTAATAATTGGTTTTCGAGGATTTAGGGTACGGTCGTTTCACAAATGACAAAATATGCCTCCTTAATCTGGATAATGTAGGAGATCCTTGAATTTACCCTTGTTTATAATAGCATTTATGTAGAATAATTCATTATATCCCTAGTTTTATATATCTTTTTATCCCGTTGTTTATTTGAGAAAACATGGGGGGAGAAGAACTAGAGTAACCGATTTTAGATTTTATTATCTTATTTTATCTTATCTTGATTAAACTAATATTCCCATTAAGTGTTTCATTTTAGGCATTATCTTTACAGATCCATTGTACATTTAACCGAATTACGGTATTAGTAGGTAACTAATTGAGTTGTGTATTTTTTTTCCTTTTATTTTTGGTTCTAGGATAGGAATGGGTAGATTAGCTCTTTTTTATAAGAATCTATGGCTTTATTTTTTTTTACCGAAGAATACAGGTTACTCAAGAGAATTTTGTCTCCAATATCATTCCATGATGATTCACAGGTGGTTGTAAATTAGGTACTGGGTGTTTATGAAGCAAGAGAAGAAGCCGTGTCAAAATATTTGGCGAAAGTAAAGCTATTACTCCCAAAATTTGTTATTGTTCATATGGTAAGGATTCCAAGGACTGAAAACTCTTGAGTCAGTGCACTTGCTTGACTAGCATCAAGAACTAGGGTCGAGCTCAGAAGAATAGTACCTGTTAAAATATTTATGCAGTGGAGCATTAATCAGGATAATGTAAAAGGCATGGAGTTATACATGAGTCCATTTGGATGGACCCCATCAAATCGGACTTAATGCTTGGTACAGTTCTAGAATATCCTAAATAAGCATGTAGGCTCCGATATAAAGCGACAAAATATATGTTTAGAGAATGGTGTATTGTTAAAGAGCGGATTTTTTCCCTAACTGTGATGTGTTTATCTCAAAAAGGTCCCCTACCTAATTAAAGAGGTTCATGAAGGATCACGCGAGACATATTTAGCAGGAAGAGCGATGGTAAAAAGTGTCAACCTAGGGATGTTACTGGACAGCAATAAAGGAAGATTGTTCAGACTATGTCAGGAAGTGCAATGAGTTCTAGAAATATATAGTCATTCATCGAAGACCATTTGCTTCCCTAGCACCGATCACACCCCCATTTGCTTTTTCCATGTGGGGGATAGATCCGATCATCCCTCTACCAAAGACTAATGGGATATTCAAATTTGTTATCATCGTTGTGAACTACTTTATAAAGTGGGTATAAGCCGAGACGTTAGTAGCGATGACTTATGAGAAGATCTTCCACTTCATACAGAAGAACATTATTTACCATTATGGGATTGTTTTCCTATCTATTACAAATCACGGCACACAATTAGATAATAACTAGTTTGAATATTACTTCATCAGGTCCAAGATAGGGAAGTTGAATTCTACTATAGGTTATCCCTGATGCAATGGACAGATTAAAATCACAAACAAGACTCTGATTGATGGGATGAAAGATAGATTGGATAATATCAATGACAACTGGATCAACAAATTACATAGTGTTCTTTAGTCTTACAGAATAACTCTAAGGATAACCAGGAGCGAAACTCCCTTTAAGTTGGCATTTGTCACTGAAGCAGTAAAATTACTAAGTAAAGACAAACTAACACTTGAAGAAATTTCTTACCCTCTTCGACCTCTTACTCGGCTTCACCTTCGGATTCACTTGGATATGGGATGGGGGATACCCCTTGAACTCCACCTGACGCTGGTGGTCTATAATAATTAAATTCATTGAAATTATTTAAGCTAAAACATCCTCGAAGATAGGAGGATCGTCTACACAGACTTTGTTCACCATATTCTTAAAAGCAGGAGACAACTTGGGAGCGTCCTTCTCTACAAAGGAGAAAACGCAAGTTATAATACAAATTATCTAAGGAAAATGAAAAAAAAAGAGTAAATATATATACCAATTATGTTCTACCCACTCTACTCATTAGGAGCACTAACAGTTCTCTCTCTTTCGTTTGGGTCGAACTCCTAATTCCCGTTCAAGTACACAAACTTGTGTTTCTAGGAATGATTGATTATTTGGGATACCTTCACCAAATTTATGTGGGATTTTCAAGGGTAAAAAATACAATCCAAGGTATTTAGCATTGTCTTTTATCCTATAGATGAACCTGAACACTTCCTTAGTAAGGTCAAACCTTGAATGCTCCCTTTAGAAAACCATTGACTATAAGATAGTCCTATATACATTTGGGGGAGTTGGGTCGAAGCCACTCCATACCCATTAAAAATTCCTCATATGATCGGATGAAGGGTAAGACGAACACTACATAACCCAAAATGGGAAGAAAATCTCATAAGCTGAGCATCGATCATAAACCTTATCAATGGGGATGGGTAATCTACATGTTATGTCCAGTGGAATGTTTCATAAATCCTAAAATTCAATGAGCTCATACTCAATTATATCACGAGCATGGAGATGGTATTTAGTTGATGCACGGTCACATGAACTACAATATAATTGGAAGGTTGATACGAATATTAAGACTCCATAAACTCTTTAATAGACATTCCAAGGTTAACTATAGACACCTCAGAGTTCATATCTACGTAATTCCTACCACTAAATTGACGGTTGGTATCATCATAACTTGTAGAAGCTAGGAATTTAGATTTACTATACTCGAAGCTTGGGGCTGAGGAGCAGACCCAATAGAATATGGAACACATGGTACAAAGTTTGGATCATCTTTATTTTCTTCATGACGAATGATTTATAAGGAAACTGGCCTTCTCGCCTTAAATAACTAGGGAAAAATATCGTTCAAGTCAGGAATGCATTTCAACACCCTCTCAGCCCATGAGGCCTCACTCATAAGAAGTGAACAACAAAGAAATAAATGAATTTTTGGGGTTGGATACTCTCGAAAGTGAGGTGTTGGGGTATAAAAATCCACAAAACCCTAAAATATATGAATTCTTAGACCAACTAACTCAATGTCCACCTAAATCATAAAATTCAACAACCAACCACCAATTTAACAGCAACAATAACAAATATTTAGCAAATCATAATCAAATAGCAGAGAAATTGAAGAAAGCCTGATAATTAAGTGAAAAGTGGGAAAAGCATACTTGGAGTTTCAAACGACTCAGAAACCCACTAAAACCAAATGAAAAAACTTGATAAAGATAAACTCTAGTCGACAACCAATAGTAAAGTTGTTTGTGTGTGATCGTTTTGTGTTGTCTAAAAATGACATGCATGTAAGAAAGGGCTACCTAAATGAGGGGCTCTTTAAACTCAATGTTCTTACTGTAACCCCAAAAATATATGTTTCAATGAATGAAAATGCTAGTTCTTCTTACTTGATTGAGTCATCTAATATTTGGCATGCTAGATTGGGACATGTTAATTTTGATACATTGCGTAGATTAATTAACTTGGAATTTTTGCCAAAATTTAATATTGATAAAAATCATAAATGTGAAATTTGTATAGAATCTAAATTAGCTAGATTACCTTTCCATTCTATTGAAAGGATAACTGAACCTTTAGATTTAATTCACACCGATATTTGTGATTTGAAATTTGTTCAAACTAGAGGTGGAAAAAAGTATTTTTTTACTTTTATTGACGATTGCACAAAATATTGCTATGTATATTTGTTACATAATAAAGATGGGGCTATTAATGCATTTAAACAATATAAGAATGAAGTTGAGAATCAATTAAGAAAAACGATAAAGGCTATTAGAAGTGATAGAGGAGGTGAATATCAATATCCATTTGAGGAATTTTGTTCTGAAAATGGGATTATTCATCAAACAACCGCTCCTTATTCTCCTCAATCGAATGGTGTTGCTGAACGCAAAACTCGTACTTTGAAAGAAATGATGAACTCAATGTTATTTTGTTCAGGAGCTCCACAAAATTTGTGGGGGAAAGCCTTACTTTCTGCTAATTACATTCTCAATAAAGTACCTCACAAAAAGACTCACAAGACACCTTATGAATTATGGAAAGGTCGAAGACCTTCCTATAAATATTTACGAGTGTGGGGGTGCTTAGCCAAAGTGATGGTTCCTGAACCTAAAAAGGTAAGAATAGGGCCAAAAATCGTGGATTGTGTATTCATCGGTTATGCTACTAATAGCAGTGCATATCGATTTCTAGTTTGTAAATATGAGATTTCGGACATTCATGTCAATACGGTTATTGAATCGAGGGATGCTTCATTTTTTGAAAATGAATTCCCGTATAACATGACCCGAGAATCTGGTCCTTCTAAAAGGACAAATCAAGCTACTACAAGTGGTACTCATCAACCTATTGAATCAATAGAGGATGAACCAAGACGTAGTAAAAGAGCAAAAACCTCGACTTATTTCGGTCTGGATTTTCTAAAATATTGGTTAGAAAATGAACCTCAATCGTATAAAGAAGCTATATCCTTACCCGATGCTTCCAATTGGAAAGAAGCAATTAATAGTGAAATTGAATCCATATTACAAAATCATACATGGGAACTAGTGGATCTTCCACCAGGTTCAAAACCGTTAGGTTATAAATGGATCTTCAAAAAGAAATTGAAGGCCGATGGATCAATTGATAAATATAAAGCTAGAATTGTAGCTAAAGGCTATAGGCAAAAGGAAGGGTTGGATTACTTCGACACATATTCACCGGTAACAAGAATAACGTCCATTCGGATGTTAATAGCAATAGCTGCTATTAATGGACTTGAAATACATCAAATGGATGTACAAACTGTATTCTTAAACGGTGAACTAGACGAGGAAATTTATATGGAGCAACCTGAAGGGTTCAAAGCTCCCGGACAAGAAGGAAAAGTATGTAAGCTTGTTAAATCACTATATGGATTAAAACAAGCACCTAAACAATGGCATGAAAAATTTGATAATGCAATGTTATCAAATGGTTTCAAAATTAATGAATGCGATAAATGTGTTTACTTTAAATACATTCAAAATGGATATGTCATTGTATGCCTCTATGTTGATGATATGCTTATCATGGGTAGTAACTTGGAAATTGTCAAAACTACAAAACAAATGTTGAGTAGTAGATTTGACATGAAAGATTTGGGAATCGCCGATGTTATATTAGGAATAAAAATTTCTAGAACATCGGATGGACTTATATTATCTCAATCTCATTACATAGAGAAAGTACTTGAAAAATTCAAGAAGTATGATATTAGTCCTACCAAGACACCTGTAGATGTAAATTTACATCTAGAAAGAAATAATGGTGAAAGCATATCTCAACTAGAATATTCTCGTATTATCGGCAGTTTAATGTATATCATGAACTGTACGCGACCGGACATAGCATACTTAATAAGTAAGCTAAGTCGATTTACGAGTAATCGAGGAAGAGATCACTGGAAAGCTATATTGAGAGTTTTGGGTTATTTAAAATATACTCAAAACTATGGACTGCACTACTCAAAATATCCAGCTATTCTTAAAGAACATTGCGATGCAAATTGGATATCTGATACAAAAGACTCTAAGTCTACGAGTGGGTACGTGTTTACCCTCGGGGGTGCAGCCGTATCTTGGAAATCCTCAAAACAAACGTGCATTGCTAGATCGACAATGGAATCTGAATTCATTGCACTAGACAAAGCTGGAGAAGAAGCTAAATGGCTTCGAAATTTCTTAGAGGATGTTCCAAATTGGTCTAAACCTGTGCCCGCAATATGTATACATTGCAATAGCCAATCAGCGATTGGAAGGGCACAAAATCACATGTATAACGGAAAGTCACGACATATTCGTCGTCGACACAATACCATTAGACAACTTCTCTCAAACGAAATTATCTCAATTGACTATGTAAAGTCAAAAGATAATATATCGGATCCACTAACGAAAGGTTTAAACCGAGAGCAAGTTGAAAGATCATCGAGAGGAATGGGTTTAAAGCCTATAAATAAATAAGAATCAATATAGTGGCAACCCAACCTAGCTGACTGGAGATCCCAAGATCTAGGTTCAATGGGCAAACCGAACTACGTTGTATTCAATAAGCACTGGAGGATATTTAATCCTATCCATTCCAAAGATGAGACAGTGCATATCTGCCACGAAATTAGGATAAGTTATGCTTTTAATAACATCTATATCTGAGTACGTCTAAGTGGGGTATTGCAGAATACTCTTTATGGAAGTCACCTACGTGAGTAAGAAGGGGGCCACTTCTATGAGAATAATGAAAGGCATATTCTCTAAAATACTTGCGGAACCAAGTGGTGTTCAGGGCCAAAATGAACACAAACGTGAGAACCAACTGTGTTGAAGAATTGTTGTGTGAATACTGTTGTCTAGTTTTACAAAAATGGTTGACGGTTCAAGGACGTGAAGTCTACTGATTAACCAAGTAAATCCGATAGTATATCACTAAGGAAAGTTCAAGGCCACTAGGCTACTTATCCCGAAGCAATAAGTCTTCAGTTTTACTCAACTTGTGTCTGCATCTGCATTAGCATCTGTTTTGTTTTATTTATAGAGATATATCATTCATGTGGGGGATTGTTGGAAAATTGGACTTGAATTGAGTTTTAGAAAGCTGTCCAGAATTTCTGGACAGAATTTTGAGCAACTTTGAGCTCAAATTTAGGTGGGACCCACACTAAGAAAATCGTGGGACCATATACGAACGCGTTCACCTCCGCAAGGATATTAACGTAGTATATTCATACGTCCAATTTTAATAAGTTATGAATGATAAATATGTCCCCAAAATGACTCACAAAGCAATGAAAGTTAATGAATTGGGTGTGTTTTAACTCTTGTCCCACATTGGAAGAGTAGTGGAAATTTGATGAGTTAATAAAACCCCAAGTATGGACTAAGGCTTGGATGCCTTGGGGTATCCCAACTCTTTGAAGGGGAGATGACCTAAGTTATGCACGGGTTGACTTTTGGTCAAAAGTCCACACGCGCGTCCGTCCGGCCGGCTCGGCTCGGCTCGACCCAAAAATTAATTAATTTCATAATTAATTAATAATTAAATCCCAAAAAGTTAAATAAATTCGGCCCAAAAATGTAGGAGATTTTTGTAAGCCCAAGCCCGGGCCGAACCAAGCCGGCCGGACAGAGGGACGCGCGCGCGCGCGCGTGTGGACTTTTGACCCAAAGTCAACCCGTGCATAGCTTAGGTCATCTCCCCTTCAAAGAGTTGGGATACCCCAAGGCATCCAAGCCTTAGTCCATACTTGGGGTTTTATTAACTCATCAAATTTCCACTACTCTTCCAATGTGGGACAAGAGTTAAAACACACCCAATTCATTAACTTTCATTGCTTTGTGAGTCATTTTGGGGACATATTTATCATTCATAACTTATTAAAATTTGACGTATGAATATACTACGTTAATATCCTTGCGGAGGTGAACGCGTTCGTATATGGTCCCACGATTTTCTTAGTGTGGGTCCCACCTAAATTTGAGCTCAAAGTTGCTCAAAATTCTGTCCAGAATTTCTGGACAGCTTTCTAAAACTCAATTCAAGTCCAATTTTCCAACAATCCCCCACATGAATGATATATCTCTATAAATAAAACAAAACAGATGCTAATGCAGATGTAGACACAAGTTGAGTAAAACTGAAGACTTATTGCTTCGGGATAAGTAGCCTAGTGGCCTTGAACTTTCCTTAGTGATATACTATCGGATTTACTTGGTTAATCAGTAGACTTCACGTCCTTGAACCGTCAACCATTTTTGTAAAACTAGACAACAGTATTCACACAACAATTCTTCAACACAGTTGGTTCTCACGTTTGTGTTCATTTTGGCCGTGAACACCACTTGGTTCCGCAAGTATTTTAGAGAAAATGCCTTTCATTATTCTCATAGAAGTGGCCCCCTTCTTACTCACGTAGGTGACTTCCATAAAGAGTATTCTGCAATACCCCACTTAGACGTACTAAGATATAGATGTCATTAAAAGCATAACTTATCCTAATTTCGCGGCAGATATGCACTGTCTCATCTTTGGAATGGATAGGATTAAATATCCTCCAGTGCTTACTGAATACAACGTTGTTCGGTTTGCCCATTGAACCTAGATCTTGGGATCTCCAGTCAGCTAGGTTGGGTTGCCACTATATTGATTCTTATTTATTTATAGGCTTTAAACCCATTCCTCTCGATGATCTTTCAACTTGCTCTCGGTTTAAACCTTTCGTTAGTGGATCCGATATATTATCTTTTGACTTTACATAGTCAATTGAGATAATTCCATTTGAGAGAAGTTGTCTAATGGTATTGTGTCGACGACGAATATGTCGTGACTTTCCGTTATACATGTGATTTTGTGCCCTTCCAATCGCTGATTGGCTATTGCAATGTATACATATTGCGGGCACAGGTTTAGACCAATTTGGAACATCCTCTAAGAAATTTCGAAGCCATTCAGCTTCTTCTCCAGCTTTGTCTAGTGCAATGAATTCAGATTCCATTGTCGATCTAGCAACGCACGTTTGTTTTGAGGATTTCCAAGATACGGCTGCACCCCCGAGGGTAAACACGTACCCACTCGTAGACTTAGAGTCTTTTGTATCAGATATCCAATTTGCATCGCAATGTTCTTTAAGAATAGCTGGATATTTTGAGTAGTGCAGTCCATAGTTTTGAGTATATTTTAAATAACCCAAAACTCTCAATATAGCTTTCCAGTGATCTCTTCCTCGATTACTCGTAAATCGACTTAGCTTACTTATTAAGTATGCTATGTCCGGTCGCGTACAGTTCATGATATACATTAAACTGCCGATAATACGAGAATATTCTAGTTGAGATATGCTTTCACCATTATTTCTTTCTAGATGTAAATTTACATCTACAGGTGTCTTGGTAGGACTAATATCACACTTCTTGAATTTTTCAAGTACTTTCTCTATGTAATGAGATTGAGATAATATAAGTCCATCCGATGTTCTAGAAATTTTAATTCCTAATATAACATCGGCGATTCCCATATCTTTCATGTCAAATCTACTACTCAACATTTGTTTTGTAGTTTTGACAATTTCCAAGTTACTACCCATGATAAGCATATCATCAACATAGAGGCATACAATGACATATCCATTTTGAATGTATTTAAAGTAAACACATTTATCGCATTCATTAATTTTGAAACCATTTGATAACATTGCATTATCAAATTTTTCATGCCATTGTTTAGGTGCTTGTTTTAATCCATATAGTGATTTAACAAGCTTACATACTTTTCCTTCTTGTCCGGGAGTTTTGAACCCTTCAGGTTGCTCCATACTTACCACAATTGTAGCATTTGCCTTTGAACTTTTTCTTGTTATGTTTGGAAGTGCCTTCCCCATCATACTTTCGTTTGTTCTTCTTAGGACCTTCGACGACATGGACCTTTGTTTCCATCAGATTCTTCCCACTTTTCTTTTGAGACTCACGGTTGTCTTCTTCGATTCTTAGCCTGACCACCAACTCCTCCACATTCATCTCCTTACGCTTGTGCTTGAGATAGTTTTTGAACAAAGTCCAAGATGGTGGAAACTTTTCAACAATTGCAGCAACTTGGAAAGTTTCACTAATTGACATTCCTTCAGCATGAATGTTGTGGAGGATCACTTGGAATTCTTGCACTTGCGAGATTACAGATTTAGAATCAACCATTTTGAAGTCCAAAAAAGCCCGACGATAAATTTCTTCATCCCAGCATCTTCAGTTTTATACTTCTTTTCCAACGAATTCCATAATTCCTTGGATGTTTTGATCGTGCAGTAGACATGGTACAGTGTCTTGTCCAAGTAAGCCAGAATATAATTCCGGCATAGGTAGTCCAAATGCTTCCAAGCATCGACACCAACAACCTTTTCAGCGTCATCTCCCTCTTGAATAGAGGGGCAATCTTCATATACAAACCTGCCTAGTTGGCAGGTAGTGAGATAGAAGTACATTTGTCCTTGCCAACGTTTGAAGTCAGCCCCAATGAACTTTTTCGGTTTCTCCCCGTGTCGCATAGATACGGGTGCAGTCACATTTGTGTTGGTGACAATCAGTTTCGTAGGAGTAGTGTTCGTACTTTGTGATTCCATTTCTGTTATAAAAACATAATTTTTATCAATGAAAAAATTCATATATAATGAATTAATCAAAACAGAATACAAAATTATGTGCACCAATTTCCTCCAAATATAATTCACAATAAATGAATTCTAAAAGAATTCCAAATAAAATTCAGAATTAAACTATAATATAAACAGAATTCCGTACAAAACAGAATTATATATAAAATCTGTGTCACACTAATTTTTAATAATAAAAAAAATTCTGTACAAAACAGAATTATAATTTAAAGATTAAAAATTTTACATAAACAGATTTTAACAAGAATACACAAATAAAATTTTATTTTCTAAAACAGAATATAAAAACAGTATAGAAATTAATTTCTATATCAAAATTGTTTTACTAATTTCTACAATAAAGCAGGAAATTAATTCATTTTATTCTGTCAAAACAGATTTATTTTCAACAAATAAATTTCTCTAATAAAAAAAAATTATGTACACTAAAAAACAGTAGAACTTTATAAATTGTCTTAAGTTTGTTATGTCTACTATTTATAAATAACAATTGTACAGAATTTCGAATTATATAATAATTAATAATTCTGTGCAATTGTTATTTATAAATAGTAGACTTAACAAAAGTCAAGAAGACAGTAAAAAATAGTGAAAGTATCATCGGGAAAATGAGAGGTTTGAGTGCAAGCAATTTTCTTTCTCCCTCTAGATTGTGCTTGAAAGGTTTGGGTAGTGAAAAGCTTGAAATGACGTTAGAAGGATCCCTTTATCCATTTAAGGTGGAGATCATTACTTTTTAAAAATAGGCATGACATCACACATTAAAAAATACAACGATGCTTCAAAATTGCGCGTGCACTACCGTAGGCACATGTGCATTAATTATGACATGTCGTAATGTTTAACCCATGGAAACCCCAAGTTCAAATTGTGTTCCAAAAAATTCAAAAAGTAAAGGTGCTCATTCATGGATGAGATGATGATCTCCCGAGCCAACGAGACCACGAGTCAATCACTTTTTACAATTAAAACTTTACTCACTAAATTTTCGTAGCACCTACCCCGAAGATGCAACACTCCATAGAATCTACTACGAACTGTAATAATGAGCAAAGTCTTGGGGGCTAATATTATACCATAAATATTGGATGACTCGTGGGCCAATTACAAGAGGACATTTTTACACACATCCCAACAGGAATGAGGTCAGCCTCGATAAAAAAGGTTGGTCAGCTCAGATGGGAGGTAGGCTCGACTGCACCTCATTGGTTAGTCAACTTCGTTAGTAAACTTTGTTAGTTAACACTTTTAGTTAACTCCCTTATAGTAAGCATGTATATCATGACTAGATGACATGAACAACTTTTCTATGCATGTGCACATAGATAAGATACACAAATATTCCCCCATATGTAACCTATGATTATTCTCTCACCATATATGTAAAGCATGTACTCACCTAGCCTATCAAGGTGAGCCATGTGTCTCTATCTTTTCTCTATCCTCTAATAGCCTATAAATAGCACGCACCACCCACATTTGTGTGGATTTAAGATTATCCTTACTATTATGCTGCTAAACTATTGACAGAACTGGAGAGCTTCATTCATGTACTTGTCTGTGGATTTTTTTCCAGTAAATCAATACAATCAACACTGCATGTGTGGACATAAGCACGATTTTAGGCCAAATAATGTAAATATGGTTCTTATTCTTTTTCTTCGATCTCTATATAGCATATTCCCGTGTTAGTGTTTTAGTAAATCCATCTCTTATATGTTATTTCTTATTAATTAGTATATTTTAGCTATGACAATCAGTATACCAATTATAGGCGATAGCACCTAGGTTTACTTGAGTCTCTGCTAGTTTATATATTTCAACAATTGGATATTTGTTTCAAAACCTTATTAGTTTTGAGAGTTGAACTTTGGCCTAACTTCATCATCAAAGGGAACCCAACTTGAAGACAATGCCACATCAAGCCAATCGATGGTAAATATATATAAATGAGCCAGTGGATTAAAATCACACATATTACACAATTTTGCACTATTTAGGCATTATAAGGAGTTAATTTTCTTTGCCATTTGGTGCTAAAAATTAAACTAAAATAAGAATATGTGAAAATTATATCAAACGAATTTTCTGTAACTTTTTGGTTTTTTTTCCAATTTTTTCTTAATTTTAAAAAGAATTTTTTAAATAATTTTAAAATGGATAATATATTTTTAAATATTTTAATTCCAAGAAACACACTTTTTTTCTTCCCTCTCACAAAATCTGGGGAGAAACGTAACCGCTTATTAACTTATTTAAACCAATAGCTAGGATAGTGAGTCTTATGTATATCCAACAATCCAATAGAATTAAGGTAGTCGAATGAGCCTTTGACTCTCGATCAACTTTATCCTTATGCATTGATCCAATCTATTTATTTAAAGGAAGTTTGATCTTAACCTTCCATTTTGAACAAATGTTACCTGATTCTAGGACCTTCTATCAGACTTGATAAATATCTCCTCTCGCTTGTGAGTTCTAACTTCTTACATGTTTGATAAAATGAGAGAGAAAAGAGAAAATGAAAGAGAAAAGAAAAAAATTATGAGAAAAAAGAAAGAGGGAGAGAGGGAGAAATAATGGGACCGAAGAATGGGGTTTAGAAAGAGAGTGGAATGGTGTTTACATCCCTTCATTAAAAAATAACCTACTGATTTATTAAGATGTAACACATAATATAAATATACGGAAGAATGTGTATATCTAAGATCTACCAACACATAAGCATCTCTCTCACATATAGGAAGTGTACTTGTCACTGCATTAGGTGTAGATTTTTTAGCTTGTTTCATTAGTGCAAAAACTTGCCTTTACCTTAGCCTTGAGATCTACTGCCTCTACTACCTATGTGTACACTCCCAATAGAACTCCCACCTCCTAGATTCACACTCCCAACTGATGATTTAACTTCCATTGTTGGACAATTATTCCTCAGGTGATGTCTTTGCTATTGTGCACTACCGAGACATATGCCCTTCACCACAACTTTTATAACATAAAATAGGACTCATTAAAATAAAGATACTTTTTATAATTGATTCACGCAAATCCTTCCATATCGATTTTTAATCTTCCAAACGCACCTCTCGTGTTTGTAGATCCTTTCCCCTTAGATCCTCCTCGTTTTGATAGTTTGACTTGAGTTAATTGTACCATAATGCTTGGATTTCTTTAACCGCTATACTTTCATTTCTTTTATTAACTTTTATAATACCATAACTCTATCCACCAAGTCTACATAATCAATTATCTTCACATTATCCACCATGGATCTTAGATTTACATCCAATCAAGTTTGGATCCGAGTACACTTGTTTTCCTATGTCTTCATCAAATCAAGTGAAAATTTGAATAAATATGTGAATAAAGCTTCATCCTCTTTCGTAACGTTTCCCTTATGTCAACATTATAAATTGGTGTTCCTTATCATACCCACAACTCCTTGGATAGTTCTTCTCATAATGAACTTTCAAAAACTTCTGACAAATAATCACTTGAGGAATTGATGTCACCACCCCTCCAACTGTAGTAAATAACCTCGCTGCAACATTCCACGAGAAGTTCGCATCATCTTATAATCTAAAGGTTTCCCTAAAAATATTTTGGTCATCTAACACTTCCATTACTGTAATTATTGTTTCATATTTTTAAATCGCTCTTTGTCCATCAACGAATTGGTAGATCCTTTAAATGCTAGAGGTTTTAACTTCATCGATCTCTCATACAATTTATTCCTTTCTCCACCATGTGATCCACCCCTTGATTATTCCACTAGTTGTCCTACTACATTAATATTCTTCCCAAAACATCTAGAGGTTGGTGGTTCAACTCTGGTTCCTATATTCAATATGTATCTATCTTTCTTGAATATCCATACAATGGGATGCCTCACCCTCTTCTCTATCATGTTCCTCGTTCGAATCCATAACTCAATGCAATATAAATAAAATAAACATCGATAGAAAAAAATATTAACACTAATATTATTAGTCGAATGACTCATAACTCACCCATTCTCTATTAGTCACCGGAGATCTAGACCCTAACATTATTTCTAGAACCTAACAAGTATGCTCTGATACCAAATTGTTACAGCTTGTCCCGTTGAAGTCAAATTTATCACCGTAGTCATAATAATAATTTTAAATATCTTAGGAAAATAACCCATGATTTTCTCATAGTCCTATTTATAAGAAAACATAATTAACCTTAAGTATAACTTAATAAGAAAAAAAATACTTTTCATAAACAAGTTTCTTAGTTTAAAATGTAAAAATATTTTTCTATTATTCTTGTTAGACCACATTTCCTTCACCCTTACTTTCAATGTCCTAAACTTGGCAGTGAATTCCAAATGATTGGCAGACCTTGAAAAATAACATTAGAACAGTGTAAGCTACATAAGCTTAGCGAATAACCTCACACTCTCACAGACAAACACACATAAAAAAAATTAGATAAATATTTAAATTCATATGCTACAAGTAGTAATTATAGACTCTCGTAAGCTTAGACCATCCATAGTTCAATTAAACCACCATAATTCATAGAGTACACCACATCCCAAGTTGGCCCGAGTACATAATATTATTAGATAGATTATATTATCAATGCCCTTAGGACCCTCCACGGTCAATTTAGTAAGAACACCTCAACTTAAGATTTTTAACCTTATGCATTTGTCCCATAAACGCAACATCATATTATGTGCATCCCAACACAATCATCTTCACTATACATTTACATAAGCACACACCATTCATAAGGTGGCCACTCACCTTAAAGTAGGTGGTCAAAGTAGCCACGAATATAATTCTTTAGTATGGTAGTAGTAATCGCTTCCTTAAGTATCAATTCAACATCATTAGTATTCCAATATCCACTGTAACATTAATTATTGACTCACATCAAATTAATTAGTTAGTCTGAAATAATTGTAAAATAACTAGGTGACATACTTTAGATTTCTAGAAAGCCCTAAATATTTAGTTTTGTACACAATTTGCGGGGTTTAATTCCAAGTTTTCTAAAGAGAATTGTGGCAATTTCTATACATTGTTGCAAAGTTGTCCTACAAGCTTCGAATTTTAATTTTCCAACTTCTTTTCATGCTAATTCATACTAACTAATACTAATATTCTACTAATCACAATTAATACCTCAATTAGGTAGTTTAAGCATAAAAATTATATGAGTGTTGATACTAAATTTAATCTGCTGACATGGACCAATCACTTGAAGACACGTGTCAACCTACGTGGAAAATAAAAATAATTCCAACGAACAACATACTGTCACCGAGCTACTCAGGCGCTCCGAGCAACTTAGCGTGCAAAGCATCCAAATCAAGAGAGTCAAAAGACAACTACACATTAAATGCGCATTATTATCGTACAGATGTATATGCCTACTAGATAACAGTGCATTATCCTTTCATATGTACATCCTCAAGTCTATAAATACATTGTAACCTCCTCATAAGAAGGGGACTTTGGATCTCTTGGTAAAATCTATTATCGAGATTCAAGACAAACAGTCAGTAATACAAAATAGTGGACGTAGGCCATTCTCACAAGGCTGAACCACTTTAAACATCCTTCGTCTTATTTATCTATGATTGATTAATTAGATATAATCTAGTTTTTTACATCAACAGATTGGCACAGTCTGTGGAAAACGACTGTACTTAGCATTTTTCACCAAAATAATTCATCATCTATGGCTGAGAATCCGAAATCCAGTAATCGAAACACTGGGGTCCTTCCAAACCTTTCTGCTTCCCCAAAAATTCAAGATCTGGCTGGCATAATGGCAAATTTAGCCCAAGGCCAAACGACCATGCAAGAAACTATGTGTCAACTAATACAAACTCTCCAAGGTGGAGTGTCGGCCCAATCAGGACAATGAAGTGTTCAGAGGAATACCCATTTGCCATCTTCAAGAACTAGACGAACGCTATACCCAGAGGTCTCTCCATCTAGACGTACTGACTCATATCGTACTGAGAGATCTAGCGATCCTTCATATCAACCTGGTCGGACCTCATCGGTACGAGCTACAGACTCTCAACGGAACATCACTCTAATGCCAGAAAGGACTAGCGCTCTAGAAAGGCTGAGTAGGGTCTCCCCTTTTGATCGATTGGGCCCTAGGAGGAATAGAAGTCATCCTAGTATTACGTCAAGGAACTCTCAATGACCATCCGACCTAAGGGAAGGCTCTGCCCAATCACGCCCAACAGCCTGTAATGAAAGGTCCCAAGAGGAAAACTCAACCCGATCAGTTGCTCGAACAAATAGGCCCGAGGTGGGAAATGATGCATGGAAAGGCTCTATTCAAAGGTTGGAGGACAGATTAGGGGAAATGTATAAGGCCAAGAATCCTCTACAAAGAACTTTTATCCAAGGGACACCATTCGTATAGGCAATTGTGGATTTTTACACACCATCAAAATTTAAAGCTCCTGTGGTGATGCCTAAATATAATGGAAAAACTGACCCTGTCCTTTATATAGAACAATACCAAGCTTCTGCCGATATCTATGCGGTTCCAAACGAGATGAGATGTAGGGCGTTTTCAGGAACTCTCCCCGAGTCAGCGCAGATATGGTACAATAATCTTCCTCGGGGGAAGATCGTAACTTTCCTTCAGCTGGTAGAGCTTTTCACAGGGAATTTCTATTTTGGAGCAAAACCAGTTAAACGAGTACCACATTTACGGAGTGTTAGACAAAAGCCATAAGAAAGTACCAGGGACTACATTACTCGTTTGAATAACGAGAAACTTGAGGTAATTGATTACGAGGAGAAAATAACAATTACTACTCTGATGAGTGGACTGTTACCAGATAAGTTGTACTATACTTTGGTCAAAGATCCACCTAGGACCATGGCTGAACTGATGGCAAAGGCAGCCAAGATCATGAATGCTGAGGAAGCCCTGACTGCGAAGAAGAATACAAACACCAAGGAGACCAAGGTAGAAGCTGGTAAAACCGAGAAGAAGGATCAGAAGAACAATGGTGGCAATAAGCAGTCCAAAGGTAAGCAAGCGTTAGAGAAGATGAGGAAGTATGGAAATTATACTCCCTTGAAGGTAGATATAAATCACATTCTGGAGGAGATCAAGAACAGCGAGGAGTTATCCTGGCCAGGGAAAATGAAGGAAAACCCTGACAAAAGGGACAAGTCCAAATATTGCGAATTCCACAAAGACCATGGTCACACGACCAAACGTTGCATAGCTCTCCAGAATGAAATTGAGGCACTCATCAGGCAAGGAAAATTGGCCAAGTATATTGATCGCCAAAATGGTGGAAAGACCAGCGACCGATGAAGGCAAAGATCTAAATCTCCTCGACGAGCAAAAGAAGACAAGAAGACAGATCACGAAGATGATCCAGAAGATGACCTCTATCTCCCCAAAAGACCAAGACATCCAGAAAGTGAAGTATTTTCAATCCATTTTGGGTCATTTGAATGTAATGTCATTACAGGTGGAGATGCAGGAGGTGGAGATCTAACTGCGGAGAGAAAATCTTACCTCAATGAGGCTCAAGCTTGCTCGTACATACAACCAATAAACTTGGCTAAAGATGATCGCCTAAAGAAGGTGAATAAGGCAAACTGGTCATCGGTTTCTCTAAGCATGACCTGTCAGGTGTACTAGATCCTCATGATGACCCATTGGTAATCAAGATGAGAATCAAGGAAGTGGTGATTTCACGGGTACTGGTGGACAATGGTAGCTCTGCAGACATCATATTCTACCCATGCTTTGATAGTTTGAACTTGAAGTTAGCCCAATTGGAGACCTATCATAGGCCCCTCCTCGGTTTTACTAGCAAAAAGGTTTTTCCACTTGGGACGATCAAGTTGGATATGCTTATCGGTACATGGTCTGTTTGTCGAACAAAAAGAGTACGCTTTTTCGTAATGGATAAAAATGTCCAATCAGCTTACAATATCATCATGGGAAGGGTATGTCTGAAGAATTTCGAAGCAGTACCATCTACTGTACATCAATGTTTAAAATTCCCAACAAACTTTGGAGTAGGAGTGGTGAAAAGTGACTAGATAGTAGCTCAAAAATGCTACTATTCATCTATCGAACAGGAGGAACACGAAGAATCCAGGAAGAAGACTACTACTTATTAAGTAGATGAAATAGAAGATACAGAGATTGAAACATTAGACCCTAGAGATGAGTCTCAGCTCGTGAAGGTCCAGGTCATGGAAGCCACCGAAAATATCGTTCTGGACGATGAACACCCAGAACGAACAACCCAAATTGGCGCATCATTGGATGAATCAATAAAAAAGGAACTGATAGAATTTCTAAGGTGCAGAAAATAGACTTTCACATGGAGTCATGATGACATTCCAGGGATAGACCTGAGTTTCCTGTGCCACGAGCTCAACGTGAAGAAGGAGGTCAAGCCAGTCAAGCAGCGAAGAAGGGTGTTCAGCCATGAAAAGAACCAAGCTATACAGGAAGAAGTAGAGAAACTACAAAAGCCATTTTTTATTGAGGACGTCAAATATCCTGATTGGCTAGAAAATGTGGTGATGGTGAAAAAGAAAAACAATAAGTGGAGGATGTGTGTGGACTTCACTGATCTTAATAAAGCCTTCCCAAAGGATCATTTTCCTTTGCCTCGAATCGATCAACTGGTTGATGCTACCTCGGGGCATGAATTGTTAAGTTTCATGGATGCTTACTCTGGGTACAACCAGATTAAAATGAAGCCTGAGGACAGGAAAAGTACCTCTTTTATCACCACAAGGGGAACTTATTGCTATAATGTTATGCCTTTCAGACTTAAAAATGCAGGAGCAACATATCAGCGACTGATGAATAAGGTGTTCGCAGAGCAAATCAGTCATAACATGGAGGTTTATGTCAACGATATGATGACGAAGAGCAAGAAAGCTGCTGATCATCTAGTTAACCTAGGTCAGACCTTTAATCAACTAGAAAAATATCAAATGAAGTTGAATCCCACCAAATGCATATTTGGGGTGCGAGAAGGTATATTTCTCGGATATATTGTTAACCAACGAGGTATTGAGGCAAACCCTGAAAAGACCAAGGCCCTATTGGAACTACGATCTCTAACTACGAAGAAGGAAGTGCAAAGTCTCACAGGGCGAGTTACAGCACTTAACAGGTTTATGTCACGAGCAACAGACAGATGCCTCCCATTCTTCAAAACACTCCGAAAAACTTTTGAGTGGAATGATGAATGCGAGAAGGCCTTTCAAGATTTAAAGAAATATATGGGGACACCTCCATTATTATCTAAACCAGTGATTGGAGAAAGACTATACTTGTATCTGGCAATTTCAGAGAATGCGGTCAGCTCGGCGTTGATAAGAGTGGAGGACGGAGTACAAAAACCGGTCTATTGCACCAGCAAGGTTTTTCGAGGAGCAGATATCAGATATCCAAGGTTGGAGAAGTTAGCACTGGCACTAATCGAAGCGAGCATAAGGATGAGGCCATACTTACAAGCCCACACTATAGTGGTGTATACTGATACGCCATTAAGACAAGCTCTGCATAAACCGGAGAAATAGGGAAGATTGATGTACTGGGCAGTAGAACTTGGTGAATATGACATAGTTTATGAGCCTAGATCGTCGCTCAAGGGGCAGGCAGTAGAAGATTTTATTGCAGAGTTTACTCACTCTGATACTTTCGAAGAGCAGGAGTTTAATACAGACCAACCCGTGGATGTTACGGAATCATCACCCGACTAACTTCCATCCGTGGACGATCAAGAGAAGACAATCAACGAGCATCGAGAAATATTGGGGGAAGATAAAAGAAATCATCAAATATTCCACCGAGGAACTCTGTCTAATCAAGAGTTTGATAATGATGTACCTGTGTGGAATCTGTATGTGGATGGTTCTTCGTGTGCCACTGGCAGTGGAGCAGGAATTGTTTTAAACAGTCTTGGTGAAATTGATATGGAGTATGCTCTACGTTTTTAATTTAAGGCTTCTAATAATGAGGCTGAATATAAAGCTATGATCATGGGTCTAAGTCTGGCCAAAACCATGAAGGCAGAGCAGGTCGTTGTATTCAGTGATTCACAGTTAATCATAAATCAAATTCTCGGGGTGTATGAATCAAAGGAAGAATTAATGATCAAGTATCATGCAAAAGCAATGGAGGTTGTATCGAACTTTACTACAGTTCAGTTGTTCAGAATACCGAGATTGGAGAATGCAAGAGCCGATGCCCTAGATCGGCTGGCATCAGTAACACGCACCGAGCTACGAAGAATAATGCCAATAGAAATCCTGGTAGATCAGAGTGTAGACGAGGACTTGATGATGAAATTTATTACCCTTGACTTGGGACCATCCTAAATGGATCCCATCAGGGCCTATATCGAAGAATGGATTGTGTCACCTAATAAACTCGCAGCCAAGAAACTAAAGTTTAAAGTTGCTCGCTACGTATTGACCAGTGGCATTTTGTATAGACGAGGAGTTATAGCAAGACTACAAAGATGTGTCCATCCCTCCTAAGTGAAATAATTGATTGAAGAAGTTCATGCAGGGTCCTATGGGGACCATGTAGCAGGTCAGACGCTTTTGCAGAGGATAACAACACAGTGGTATTATTGGCCAACGATAAGAGCTGATTGCGCTGCTTATGCTAAGAAGTGCGATAAATTCCAAAGTTTCTCTTCTATCCGAAGAACTCCCCAGGCATTGTTAACGCCCATTACATCTCCTTGGCCATTTTCCATGTGGGGGATAGACTTGGTCGGGCCACTTCCAATGACCAAAGGAAGATTCAAATACCTCGTGGTTGCTGTGGATTATTTTACTAAATGGGTGGAAGTTGAACCTCTCCTTGATATGACATATGGCAAGGTCTATCAGTTTATTTGGAAGAGTATTATTTGCAGTACGGTCTCCCGCACACATTCATTACTGACCATGGAACCCAGTTTGACAACGAGGAATTCGCTGCATATTGTCATCAATCCAATGTACTGAAAATCCACTCCGCGTCAGGCCATCCCCAGAGCAATGGGAAAACTGAAGTGACGAACAGAACCCTACTGATTGGTTTGAAAAAACGGTTGGATGATGCAAAGGGAAATTGGATCAACGAGCTACACTCTGTGTTGTGGGCTTATCGCATTACACTACGAACAACAACTGGGGAATCTCCATACATGTTGACATTTGGGAGTGAAGTTGTCATACCTGCTGAATTGGGTTTACCTACACATAGGGTGCTTAATTCCAATTCTCCTATAAGCGACTTGATGAGGCGTTTAGATCTGGATATGCTAGAAGAAGTTAGGGAAGAAGCAGCAATCAGGAATGCTGCATACCAACAACGAACAGCCTTGTTCTTCAACAAAAGGGCGAAGCAGTGCGATTTGAAAGAAGGGGATTATATACTGAAGAAAGTGCTCCAAAAGCATAACAAACTGGAGGCCAACTGGCATGGACCTTACAGAGAAACTGAAGTTGTTCATCCTGGGACATACAGAATTGAAACCTTGGAAGGAGAAGAATTCAAGAATTCATGGAATGCAGAGCATCTGCGCAAGTACTATCAATAGTTAAAATTCCTATGTAACACAGTTCTTTCAATATGAATAAAGTGATGTTTCCCCCATATTTCCTCCTTTGTTGATTTTTTTTTTTTTTGGAATATTAGTGCTACACACTACACAAGTACACATTCAGAGCAGCAACCACCAACTTCGGTTGGTCGGTAACTCATTACCACCAACTCCGATTGGTCGACAACTCATTACCACCAACTCTGGTTAGCCGATAACTCAATAACCATCAACTCCGGTTGGTCGACAACTCATTACCACCAACTCCGGTTGGTCGGCAACTCATTACCACCAACTCTGGTTGGTAGATAACTCAATAACCATCAACTCCGGTTGGTCGGCAACTCATTACCACCAACTTCGGTTGGTCGGCAATTCAATTACCACCAACTCCGGTTGGTCGGCAACTCATTACCACCAACTCCGATTGGTCGATAACTCAATAACCATCAACTCCGGTTGGTCAAAAACTCATTACCACCAACTCCGACTGGTCGGCAATTCAATTACCACCAACTTTGGTTGGTCGAAAACTCATTACCACTAACTCCGGTTGGTCGGTAACTCAATAACCATCAACTCCGGTTGGTTGGTACCAAATTAGGCAAGAAGCTGGACAACCTCCCGGGGCATCCACTATCTAGGCAACAAGGTAATCTAGACGAGATTACTACAGCTAAGCAGGAACATGGGATGAAAATCATTCCATTGCTTAGGCCCAAAGAGTGACAAGTCACTATAATCAAACGACAAATGGGACAAGTTCCACCATTTAAAAACAAAACAAGATATATATATATATATATATATGTATATATATATATATATATATATATATATATATATGTATATATATATATATATATATATATATATATATATATATATATTCACCAATGAATAAACGAGGACATTCTACAAATTGTTTCGAAGAAAATGGAATGGCAAAAGACTAAAACTTTCTTCATTAAAACCAAGGAGATTACATATGATATGAAGTTTGATTCATTACATAAAAATGTCCTATTCTATGGGTTTCTTTCCCTCTGCTTTTGAAACAGGTTCCACCCCAGCTGGAGGATCATCTAATGCATAAGGGGAATTTATAAAGTTTATATCTCGCAGCATTGTGACATTCATTATGGATGGTCGATCAAGCAAGTGCTCTGGACGAGATATCTCAAAGTTTGAATGAAGACTATAATCACCGATATACTTGGAGATCAAAATTCGAGGAATAGCACGGGCTAGAATCCAATTAATATCAAGTTTGAAGGGAGGCACGGGAAAATCAAGTACTCCAGGTTCATAATAATCCCATAAGAAATGACTTTGATCCAACTTCAGAACACATAAGGCATTAAACCACCCTTGCTTATATCCTTCGTTGTTCGACTGCTACAAACGAGCATCAAGGTGATACAAAGCTTCATTATACCCAGCCATCCAAAATTCCCTAGGCTGTTTGTGAAATTGATAAGTCAATCTCTCAAGTTGCTCGTGGAGTTTCTTCACCAGAATTTCTTTACTTTCCAGAATAGAACTCTGGGTGGAGAGTTGGTCGGTGAAATTCAGAATCTTCTTAGACATTTTTGCCAAGGCTTGGTTCTTCGCCATCAATTGAATGACCTGATTCTCTAAGGCCAATTGAGTTCTCGTTTCATCAGTAGTAACCCGACCAGCCCTTGCTCACCCACGAGAAGAAGATTTTGCTCTGCCATGAGCAGGTGTGGAAGGTCCTGCTCATTTCAAAGTATCTAACTCATTCCGTAAGTTAGCATTTTCTACTTCCAAAAAGGAAAAACCATCATCATTAATGGGAACCAAGGCTCCCGAAGAAGAAGAGTCAGCAAATTTGAGCTATTTTATTTCCTCCTACAACGCGATGTTTTCTTGCTCCAGCAACTTGGCAATATGTCTATGCTCTTCAATCTCAAGATTTAACACACTTTCTCTCTTCTCATGAGCTAAAATGTATTTGTCATATCCCATGTCAGCACTCAATTGTTGGTACCTTTTTTCATAACCTTGATGCAAAAGTGTAGTGATTCCTTGTACTAGTGTTGAATTTCCTCGATCGTTCTATATAGATCTTCAATCATTTCATAATAATCCATGTTGTTGGCTACATCACGATCAATTAGGAACTTCAAGTACTGGTAAGCATCAACTGCTCATTCAGAAGCATCTAATCCGAGGATGTCAATTATCTGGGCCTCATTAAGGTCTGCATGACCAGCTTTGAAATAGTCATTGCACTTCTTCATCAACTCTGTATCAATAGCTGATAAGAGTTCCATCCTGGCCATAAACTAGAAAAGAGCAAATGAAAAAAAAAATCAACAATGATGCGAATAGAGCAAGTAAGTGAGAAATTACAAATGAAAAAAAAATCATTTTTTATTCATTTAGATGAAGGAAAACACAGTTCAGGGTTACATCCAAGAAAATAAAGAAATAAAAAGACCCAAACAACTCTACACCTTCTCCTTATTTCCTACGACTTCTTCGGACGGTTTGGATGAAGGGGTTGGTTACTCAAGGAGCAAGGTCAGTTGCTCAGCAGATGTGCTAGCCTGTTGGACTTGCTCGGAGGGTTGGACAATAGCAACAACAGGGACCTACTCTCCCGTCATCATAGAAGACTCATCTGATGCAGCTTCATCTTCTTCTTCTTCTCCAGGAGAGGGAGGGCCATGAGTATGCTCCTGGAACAACTCAGAATTTTCAGCAACCTTCAGTTTCTTCAAGGCTGCTACCCATCCATCCCTAAAATATTTAACACTGGCATAATCCATTTGATAAGACATAACAGCCAGGCCCTTATTCCAACCTTTGTCCTAACCAGCACTGAAAGATTTTTTAACAGCAACTTTTATTTTTGCTCTCTCCGAGGAGGTCCTTTCCCTAAGGAGCTCTTCGGCAGACTTCAATATTTCTTCTACCTCTATCTTATGTTGCTAAACATCTTGAATCCTAGCAACATTTTCCTCAGAAGATTTAAGCTTGACCTCAAGATCCTTGTTACTTTGTTCAGCATCCTTTATTTCCTCTCCAACTCTTTGGAGGCAGTCACAGCTTGATCTCTATTTAGTTCAACAGACTTGAATTGCTTCTTCCAAGCATCTTTGTCTTCCTCGTACTTCTAACGAGATTCCTTCAAAGACTGGGTTAATCCAGAAAAAGCTTCTTCTACCCCACTCGAGGAGGTGGAAGCCCTGATAGCTTCATCTTTTTTCAAAATACTATTAAAACACGTCACGAGCTAAAAAAAGGAAGAATTTTAAGTCAATATATGAACATAGTACTAGAAGATAAAAGAACTAGGCTAACGATACTTACTGGCGTAATGTGTTGAGGAGCCAAAGTAGTAAGTTTATTACGAGAACAGGTGTCTTCAAGACCTTGGAATTCTGGGACAGTCCAAGACTTGATCAAGCCCATAGCAGAGCTCGGGGGAATAAAAGCTAAAACATTACCTTCAACATTTGAAGGTTGAGAGATAGGGTCAACAGGTGTCTCAGTAGAACTTCTTTTCAATCTCCTCAGAAGAGCAGGAGCAATTTCAATTAAAGGTGTTGTCTCTATTAGTGAGATGACAACATCCTCACTTGAAGATGCTGTCTCTTTTAGAGGCACGGGGGGATTCTTACCATCTTACTTAACAGCAGTAGAAGGGGGTACATCTATATTATTTATCCCTTCATCTGGGACATCTTATTGATTCTTCTCCGCCTCTTCAATGGCAAAGGCATACTTGTCAAAAAAGGCAGGAGCTTTCCTCTTCTTCATCAGATCAGTAATAGGAATGCTTAAGTCGGAAGAAGATCCTTCCGCACTAGTTTCAGAGCTCAGTGTCTGATCAAGATCAACCACCACAGGACGAGCAATGAAAAATGAAGTGTAGCTTCTGTATTGCAACAAATAAGAAGAAGATCTAATGTGCTCCCCAGCAACAGATTGATGCAAGCCCCAGATAAGTTTTAACTGTTTTATGTTAACATCGTTTTCTTCTGGAGACTTCCTTTTACTGTCAACTGTAACAAACAAAATTAATGTCAGTGATGCATTTCATCGAGTACAAAGAAAACAAGATTTCAAAAATAAAAACAACCTATCCCATTGCCATAAAGCGGACACCTAGGACCTTGGTACACGTCATCTCCATTTAATGGAGGGTGTTGCCAATTTTTCATCATAACACCATGATCAAAATAATCCCTATTGGCATCGGGAAGATTGACAACTAAAGCTCTATTCGAAAACCTAGTTTTTAAATAGAAATTATTATCACTGGTAACCTATCTATAGCAATACATAATTTCAAGAATCCCCAAACGAGTTTCATGAAATTGGTTCAACCTATGTATGCCATTAACTACCCTCCATGTATTTGGAGCTACTCTTGCAGGTACAATATCGAAATATTGGCAAAACTCCAAACATAGAGGATTTTGCGGGAAAGAAAAGCCACATTCGACTACAAAAAGACTTGGGAACCAATGTCCCTCCGCCAAAGAAAATAAATCAGAAGGATAAGAAAGTTCTTCCAAAATGACCCAAGAAGGGATTGAAAACTCAAACTGAAATTTATCCAGCGATTCAACAAGATAAATCATGGTGAATAAAGTAAATAAAGAAGAGAGAAGAAAATCTTACAGAAGAAAGATCAGTTGACAATGAACGATGGAAAGAACGAAGGCACAAGATAGAGAGAAAATGAAGATACAGATTTGAACAGTGAAAGACGATAGGATTTCTGTCACACTTAAATACTTTACCTCGGGAATAGAGAAAAACAATGATTACAAGGGAAGACGTTTGGGTTTTCGGTGGCTAAAATAAGAAAAAGGGCACAAATATCGAAGTGATCGTGAAAATTCAAAATATTTATGAAGCTTGATATTATCCGCTCAAAAAGGAATTATATACAAGGAAAACCTTCCTAAAATTCATTGAGACCAATAATCCAAGCAATTTTCAAGAAAAATATTCCACACTCTCCTTCAACCTCAACTGTGAAACATTGGGGGCTTCTGTTGATACCAAATTTAGTCTGCTGACATGGACCAATCACTTGAAGACACGTGTCAACCTATGTGGTAAATACAAATAATTTCAACGAACAACATACTGTCACCGAGCTACTCAGGCGCTCTGAGCAACTTAAGCATACTGAGCAACTTAAGCATACCAAGCAACTTAGTGTGCCAAGTAACTTAGCGTGCAGAGCATCCAAATCAAGAGAGTCAAAAGACAACTACGCATTAAATGCGCATTATTATCGTACAGATGTATATGTCTACTAGATAATAGCGCATTATCCTTTCATATGTACAGCCTCAAGGCTATAAATGCATTATAACCTCCTCATAAGAAGGGGACTTTGGATCTCTTGGTAAAATCTATTATCGAGATTCAAGGAAAACAGTCAGCAATACAAAACAGTGGACGTAGGCTATTCTCACAAGGCTGAACCACTTTAAAAATCCTTCGTCTTATTTATCTGTGATTGATTAATTAGATATAATCTAGTTTTTTACATCAACAATGAGTGTGGTCATCTTGTTACAAGCAACAACATTCTAAGACATTCAAATATTTGTTTGAAGTTGTAAAGCTTATAAACATTCAAATACATATTTATCTTAAACTAAATATATAAATAAAAAATAAATCAAGAATATATGCTTAACCACCCTCATATTCTTAAAACTATAAGTAGAAGAATATTTCACAAGTATAAGGTTGAATTCATACCTTAATTCTCTGTCTTCAAGCATATTTCTAACTAACCCTTGTGATATCTATGTATGTAATGAAGGATAATGTTGGTCTAGACTTATAAATCACCTAAAAAATGTTGTCATGTGATGAAGCTTGTTGTGGTGTTTTGTAATTGGTTGAAATAAAGGTGGTGAATCAAAACATTTCAAAAGAGGGAAAATTTGTGCATTATTTGTAAAATAACCACAACTCGCGATCCCAAACTCCAATTTACTTCACGTTTACATTCGCACGTAGATAAATTTAAGATATACAACTTTCATATTTTGAGTTCAGCCAAAACTATAATTTTACTATGCTAAAATTGAGCTAAAACAAGACGGTATGAATCTGCCCAAATTTCCAAAACGGGAGCATTTGGCTACCAAATCTAACTAATTTACACCAACACCTAAATTTACTTCTATAAACACAATTATGCATACTTAAACTAATAATTATGCACTTAAATCACATAGTTAATCAAATATACTCAACATGTTGTCACCAAACATAAACTCAATTGGCATCTAATGCAACCAACATATATATCATGTGAGTATTCACTTTCTAAATATGATACATTAAATGTTTAATGCTTAATGACAACCTTATGATGAATAATTCATGCTAAATCATACAACTAACATACCTAATCATGTTTCACAATATTGCATTTTAAATTTAAAAATTTACATATTTTAACTTCTATTCTTACTTCAGTCGAAAAAATTACTATGAAATTTTTTATTGTTTAGGCCCTACGTAAACTCATTATTTTCCTAATTTAGACACAATTATAAAATAATAAAATTTTAATTTATTTTTATAAAACTAACTTAAAACTTTCACCTTTTCCATTAAAGACTCCCTATGGTATTGATTAATCACATGACCATAACAAACTAACATAACATATTCAATTTTCATTATTACTATTAACCTATTAAATAAATAGATTTTTATTTTTATTTTTCATTATTACTAATAAAAAAGTAGATTTTCATTTATCTACTATAGGAATGACACGATAAAAATTTAAGGGTCAAATTTATAAGCGTCATTTATCATGATAAATGTGAAATACTTCATATTTTTTAATTTAAAGTGTTTTATTACACAAATTTACTTTAGAAAAAATTCACCCATAAAAAATATACAAATTCATATTAAAGGCAAAATATATTTTTTAAAATTCTATTTATTTGGCACATTTTTCACCTAAATATATTCGATATTGCTCATATTTTTATACAAATTAAATCAAACAAATAAAATAACAAATTTTAAAGGTTTTCATTGTTGTAAAATAAAGGACACGAAGAAAATTGAGAGGGGGAGATAATTTGTTGTTTCTCAAGTGTGTACAAACACATATGGGGATCACCCTATTTATAGGACATGGTGAGGTATCCCAATAGACACATATATGTAAGATTTGTGCGCATCCACACCAAAAGTCATATTATTTAATACTCCCCCTTGGATGTACACCATATCCACTATTCAATGATTGTTGCCTCATTAAAATCTTACTAAGGAAAATCCCAATAGGAAAAAATCAAAGTGAAGGAAAAAGAGTACAATTTTTGTAATCATTGAATCGGTATTGGATGCGCTTAGTGTTTCCTCATTAAAACTTTAATAGGAAGAACCCAGTGGAAAAAAACCTAGTTAAAGGAAAAAGAGTACAACGCGTATATGTCCAAAATATCTCATTAATCGATATGCCCATAAAACGAAGCGAATTTCTTCAGGAATTATTTTCATATAACTCATTGCATATGAATGGGTGAGTACCACATAATAACATCACTTATGCTCTTTTAGAGCCTTAGGTTCAACTATGGGTGAAACTTTTACTATATTATATACCAAGTTTGAAAAAACTTTTGGTTTTTAAAATAATATGAGTTGTTCATTATCTGCTAGACAAATGTCATTATATAATGGCAATTCACAATTTTCAATTACAACATTCAATATAGATTGCGAAGTAAGTGTGAGTACAAATATATATTTACAAATAACAATAATCTATGTTACCGTCTTTGATGATCAAACTTAAACAAATAGAAGTATTTAAAAAAACCTCATGTAAAATAATTACCAGATATTCAAATAATGGGATGGATAACAAAAGATTTAAGTTTTGTAACAATGAATCTTTGAATACATAATAATCTCAACATAATTTAATATTTTCGGATATCAATTATTTATAAAAAAATATCCGAAGAAATATATGTCTAAAAGTCATGTATTTTGATGACTTTGGATCAACAAAAATTATAATTTAATCATTATGCCTTAAGGATATAAACATATTTATCTATACAGATTTCAAATCAAGATGTATATTTAAAGGAGAAAATTTTAAAAATTAAAGTTTAGAACTTTGGGTTCATAACTGATTAATCAAAATTTCATATTCTTATAATATGTTAAACACTTCAAACTTGGAAATAAGAAACTTTAGGTTTCTAATATAAAAATAGGTAATAAACCATTAGGTTCTGCCAATACTTGGGGCTTGTCCTAATATTGAACCATTTTTTTTTAAAACTGTGTAATAAATAAACTAAACAATTGACGACATGCTATTGATAACTAAAATAATTATAACTGATATTATATACAAAAAGTAATGAGAAATTCAGGTTCTCCATTTACGCACAAATTTTATTGACATAATATATAACTTCGGGTTCCTAATATATGGCGATTTAGAACTTTAGGTTCCTAGGATAGTATAATACAATTTACACTACACCAAAAAGGCTAAATTGGCACCCTTTAGCCGGCCAGCCTTGTCACGGTCATTGACCGTGACAAGGGCGTGACAAAGGCTTGTCACGGTCATTGACCGTGGCAATCTTATGAACTTGTCACGGTCAATGACCGTGACATGTCCATGACAATTTCTTCAGTAAAAAAAAACCTACGCTTTCTTTTTTTGCACCCTTTTGATTTTCCCTCTCTTTCTCTCTTTAAGCAATTTCGAGCTCTCTCTCTAAGGTAATTTTTTTTCCCCTCTTTCTCTTTTATTTCTATATGTTTGTGTATGTGTGTGTATATATGTGTAGGGGTGGTTGGGGTGGGGTGGGGTGGTGGGGTGGTGGGGGTGTAGGGGGGGAGGGGAGGGGAGGGGTGTAGGGGTGGTGGGGGTGGGGTGGGGGGGAGGGGTGGGGTGTGTGTGCACGTGTGTGTGGGGGTGTACGTGTGCGTGTGTGGTGGGGGAGGGGGAGGGACAGGGGGGATAGGGAGGGGAGGGAAAGGGGGATGGGTGGGGGTAGGGGGTGGTGTGTGTCTATGTGTGCAGGTGTGTGTGTGTGTGGGGGGGGGGGGGGGTGAGGGGGGCAGGGGGTGGTGGGGTGTATGTGTGTATTGTGCAGGTGTGTGAGTGTGTGTGTGGTGGGGGGAGGGGGCAGGGGGTGGGGTGGGGGTGTGTGGTGGGGGTGGGGGTGTGTGGTGGGGGTGGTGGGGGTGGGGTGGGGTGTGTGTGTGGTGGAGCAATTTCAACAATTGTATAGCTTTAATTAATAAATTGTATAGCTTTAATTGTAACTTTAATTGTATAGTTTTATATGAAAGTAAATTAATAATTAGTGCCCATTTCATATGAAAGTGGGATTGCCCCTCATTGTAAATTAGTAAATTAATAATTGTATACTTTAATTGTTAGTTTAATTGATGAAATGAATTAATTGAGTAGATGAATTAGAAGGAGTGGGGGATACACATTTGTTGTTGACATTGTTGTTGGATTATAGTGGATCGATGTTGGGTTGGTCAGTTTTAAAAGTGGCATGACCACTAGATTATTGTCCATATGGGGGTGAAATTCTTCAACTTTTTTTGAAAATTACTTTGTATAACGAACAATATATATATAGTATGATAATTAAATGAAACATACTTGAAATTACATATAGTGCGCATAGATACTAGCCTTCTAGTTCTTATGCGTACGCATTCAATAGCCCTTAGACCCGTTCGAGAGTCATTACCTCTTTAATGAAATATCTCGAATTGTCCCGTTTGGATAGTTTGGGACTGCATAATTTCTGTATAATATTCTTAGTGGCTTAAAGTTGTTACTTTTGGAGGAAGTTCGGCAGTCGTATCCTAATTTTCTCTGGGTACATACTAGATTGGCAAGTGTGACTGTTATTTCAATTGATCAATTGAAATAACACTGACACTTGCCAATCTACGTCGTGTACTTGGAGAACTACGGGGATATGCTGCCAATTTTTTTTCAAATCGTAACAATGTGCATGAGCTGTTAAGTATATTACAGAAAAATGTGGTCTTGAATGGGATAGGACCACTCACCCTTTAGAGGAGATGGAGGAAATAGAAATTTCTATTATAAATTGAATTTGAATATAAATAAGACATAATTAAATGAAACATACTATAAATCTAAGTTTTTTTTATACTAATTAATGGATATACGCTTCGTACCTTTAATAGGTGATTAATTGTGGTAGCTGTGATGGGATATCTGAAATACAAAGAGTGGATGGGTGAGACAAATAGAATGGGGGATGTGTTTCGCAGAAGTGCTAACGAATTTGTGAGATATGCAAAGAGATGTCATAATAATGAAGAATTTCCGTGTCCGTGTGCTAGGTGTAAGAATGGTAAGGTGTTTGAGTGGAAAAAAGTTGAACTACATTTGTTAAGATCAGGTATGCAGGATAGTTATCGATTTTGGAGTTTTCACGGTGAATTGAAAGTTCCTTTTGTCCCCTTATCACCGGCTCATAGTTTCAGATTTCAGAAATGTTCCAATTTTTTATTGGGCGGGCTTGAACATAGGCTACCGCCGAGACAACTTTCGGGTTCATAAATTGAAAGTAAATCTTCTGAATGTGACCCTAATATGCCAGGTAAGAATCCCAAATTTAAGAATGTCAAGCATAAGAAGACCCCAACTGGGAATGAAACTGAGACAAGAAAGGCATGGTCTAGGAGGTCAATTTTATTTGACTTGCCTTATTGGAAGAATAACCCGGTGCGCCATGTATTGGATGTGATGCATGCAGAGAAGAACTTCGTTGAACATATTGTGGGAACTTGCCTTAGGGGGAGTCATTCGAAGGATGGAGAAAATGCACGAAAAGACCTTAAATAGTTGAAACTTAAGCCACAACTATGGTTGAAAGAAGATAGTAGGGGAAGGACAATAATTTCCCCTGGTGCGTTTAATTTGACGAGTGGGGAAAGGAAGGTTCTTTTAGACACAATATATAATTTGAAGGGCCCATCTACTTTTTCGTCCAACTTGCAAAGGATTGTGAATTATGCTACTCGTAATTTATGTACGTGTAAGTCCCATGATTGGAATGTGATCGTGCAATTGGTTCCTCTATTATTTAAGCATTGTTTCTCCAAGCACAAGGATTTGCGGAGGGATATTATGCAAATTAGTATTACCTTCTCACTCTTGTGTGAGAAGGTAGTCAATCGAGAACACATAGTGGCCGCAAAATTGGCGGTGACCGAAGCGATTTGTGTGTTGGAGAAGTACTTTACCCCAGCATTCTTTGACATAAGTGTTCACTTGTTGGCACATCTATGCGACGAGGCACTTCTTTGTGGTCCAGTTAGATATCGATGGATGTATCCGTTTGAAAGATTGATGAAAGTTTTTAAAGATTATGTCAAGAATACGCGATACATTTCAGGATCAATTGCAGAGGAATACATAACCGTGGAGTCATCAATATATACTCGGGAATATATGCCTTACTTGATTAGCGTTGATGACACTGATGAGTTCGTCGATGATGGTGGTTATGTGATGGAAAAACGAGTGAAATTAATGAGTTTGCAATATGAACAAGTAGCTCGTTATCTATTTGACACACATGAAGATGTCGAAGAATGAAAAAAGTAAATTTCGATTATTATAATGTTTAACATTATTTTAGATTGTTTGGGTGGCACTATAGGTAATGTATTTATATTTATATTTATATGAATATTTCAATTTCAATTTCGATTTCGATTTTTATGAATATTTGCTTGTTGGGTGGCACTACACTATTATTATGAATATTTGCTTGTTGGGTGGTACTACACTCTTGTGCAGTGTCTTGCTGTGGCTGATTCTTATAGTGGAACTAGAACTGGAAATTGGTGCTGGATTTTCTCAAAAGTTGTCATCTTGTAGAGGTTCTTATCTTTGAGGTACGTCAAGGGTTCATAACATCACTTCTAGCTAAATAGTTTGTAGATTTGAGATAATTGATGGTGATGTTGTTTCTTCTTATATTAGGGTTTTTCATGTTGTTGTGAACAAATCGGGACATCGTGGTTGGAATGGTATGTACCTGATTGTTTGAGATCACACCTAAAGACAATCGAAATTACGGGATTGGGGTCGAACAATGGAGTTGAACAGTTGAGGTACTTTGTGGAGAATGCCAAAGTTTTGGAGAAGATTATAATAAAGATGAAGGGTGGTGTTGAACAATTAAAGCTTCCAAAGTGTTCAAAGCACATGATTAGTAAAATAAGTAAATTAATAAGAACATTGAAACGACAAAAATATAGCATGACGCGAAGTTGTCCCGTTTGCATATTGTTTCTATTTTGAATGTATATTTGCACTATCTCTATTTTATTTGGATATATAATGTTTGAACAGGTACAACGTTGCTATAACAGGTACATATATACTACTGGGCAGTGGCAATGGCCATACTGCCCAGCAGATTTTTTTTCAATTCTACCCAGAATTGTCATGGTCATTGACCGTAATAAGTCCTTGACAAAGAAAGTTGTCACGAACTTGTCACGATCAATGATCGTGACAATTTTTTTAACATTGTCAAGGGTTTGTCACAACCCTAAACCGTGACAAAACTTGTCACGGTTAGGGACCGTGACATGACTGTGACAATTCTAACGAACTTGTCACGGTCTTTGACTATGACATGACCGTGACAAAAATAGTTGTCTCACCCAGAATTGTCAAGGTCAATGACCGTGACAATTCAGCAGATTTGGTGTAGTGTTACCTTTTAAAAACGAGAGGCTTATTTTTCATAGCCTTTGCACATTCTCAAGACTCTAATGTATAGTAAATGATTGGAACGTGAAGAGTAGTTAAAATTAAATGTTATTAAAAGGATAAGTTAATACCCAAATGAAGCGAAAGGTCAAGAGATAAAGTTTTATTAGTGAAACTATTAATAGGATAGTTAAAAGGCATTTAGCCATTAAAAGAGTATGTAAAAAGATCCTTCATTTAATAAAGAAAATGAAAAGACAAGAAGTGGAAAAGTCATGCTTTAATATTTGATTTATTTTAAAACTAATCCGAATAAAAAAATTATTTGGAACTTTAGGTCCAGATTCCAAGTAATTATTTTGATAACTTTCAATATACATACCCCATGAACAATCAAAACTAAGTTTTGATTATTTATGGTATTTTTTGTTGGAACTTTAGGTCCAAATATTTTAAAATACCATGAGAACTTCAGACCTCATATTTTCAAAATTAAGTAGAAAAAACTATATCCCAATTACAAATTAAAATTTTTGAACGTATGCTCACAATATTGATTATAAATCTTCATATCACAAATATTATGGGGAGACTCTTGGTCTACGCTTATTCAATTAGATCATCAAATTTTCAAGTTTGACTGTGATTTTGACATTTTAGGTCAAAAATAATTTTAGAACTTCAGGTCCAAAAAATGAAGAAAAGTGCATTTTTCAAATCTGAATAATTATTGGGAAATTTTAGGTTTAAACTGTAAATAATTAGGGAAACTTTACATCCCAACATTAAATATTTAGTAACTTTGAAGTTCTTGCCCAATTATATCGAATTTCAAGTTTTATAACGAGTAAAATTATTTGGAACTTCAAGCGCAAATTATAAATAATCATTGTGAGACATATAATATCCTTACATTTACGATATAAATAATCAAAGCTTTATACTTGATTACAAAATTATTAGAGCTTTGAGTCAATATTGTAAATAATTATTATGGGACTTTTAATATCCCTTGTCCTTACATATAATTAATTAAAACTTATTTTAGAACGTATTTTATTATCATGTCCAAAAATATGAATAGTAGTTGAAAATTTCATGCCTCAATTTTGAATGATAATTAGAAACTTCATGCCCTAATAAAAATAGAAAACTTCTGACTTCATAATTTAAATAATAATTTAACAATTAAATATTTAAAATTTGAATATATTAAATTTATAAATAACTAAAATTATATAATAAATATAAAAATAAATAAAAGTAAAAAGAATTATAAGTACCATTTTGAGTTGTGAAAATTATCATAATAGTTAAAATATTTACATACAATTGACAATTATATAAACTACGATTTTGAAGCTTGAAATCAAGAAAAGTGCCCATCTAAATTCCTAAATTCCTAAAATCCCAATCCTTGGTCGAAGATGAAAGGAGTTAGTGAAATAAAGATACTATGATTGATAAATAATGACAAAAAGTTATATTAAAACACTCGTGTTGATAACGTGTTATAAAATAAAGAACAAAAAAAAATTAAAAATAGAATTAATATAAATGTGTACAAAATTATTTTGAGATCAGCCTATTTATAGAATATAGAGATTGCCCTATTTATAAAATATAAAGAGATATCCAATAGACAAATTCATGATATATTTGGCTTTGAACAAATTACTTTCTCCACGCCTTAATATAAAGAGTAATTCTAATTGAACCGTCTATACAGACCGCATTGCCTACGTGGCCTTACCAACTCATCAAACATTTATTTATCTCTCCTATTATCAAAACCACTAAACGACTTTCATTTCTCTCTAACTAGTACAAACCTACCTATCTGAATGTATAAAAAAAAGGTCCATTTGGATGCTAGGAATAAAAAAGATATGTTCAACTTAAATGGTGGTTTTGATATTGATAAAAATATTTTAATTTAATTATGAAAACTAGAAACTAACTTTAAAATTCTGAAATTTAGAAAAGTGGTAGATTAAATTTTTCAAAACTCATCCCATTCATATTTTAAATTAACTAGTTGGGTCAATTAAGGTATATATATTCTAAAAAATATATATGTTTTTAGTTTAACCCATTCAGTCATCCAAACACCAATTTATTCAATATTCTCTTATTTTTAAAGGTCCACGCCAGAGACAGCCTTCCCCCCCCCCCCTTTTTTTTACAAATTTTGGGACTATATAGTAATTGACCATTTTTTAAAAGGGACATATACCAAATAGTCCCTCAAAGTTTTTTAATATACGTTTAATAAAAGATTTTTTATTTTGTTCCAAAAAGTCCCTCGCCACATAAAAATACTCAGTGTGTGCCATTAACGCAGACCTTTAAAAATAAGATAATATTAGTTAAATGGATATTTGAGGAACTTTTTGGAACAAAATAAAAAGAGTTGGACTAAATATGTATTAAAAATATATATGAAGAATTTTTTGGTAATTGATCCTTTTTAAAAACAGTTGAAATGTTTTTTGTGTGTGTTTTTTAAAAGAGTTATGAAAACTAAAATATTAAAAAAAAGTAAAAATATTTTTAAGAAGTAAACTATTTTTTTAGATTTCAAATAAAATGTAAATAAATATTTTTTTTTATTAAAAAGATGTTAAATGGGGAGGGGTGTCGGTGGTGCGGACCTTTAAAAATAAGAGAATATTGAGTAAATGAATGCTTGAGGGATTGAATGGATTAAACTAAAAATAAATATATTTTTTACAAAATATATATTTATTGATACGCCAAAATATACCCTCGTCCTAGTCGACAGTGTACTCAGCCTGCGACGATGGGATAATTAAGCTGGGCCTTGCCTCACCCGTGGGTCGTCTAAAGGATCATTATCGACATCGTCCCCACTGGTAAGCCGACCCATAGCCAAGCTGCAATTGACAAGTATTGACCCTCGGCTCAGTCAGAAGCCTCGGCCTCGTCCTCATGAGAACGCAAGACTAAGGCCGACCTCAGATCATCACGGCACCCGATGGTTTCAGCATTATCTATTTCCCTAGTCTCGACCTCGGCTAATGCGCGTAGGTCGAGGGTGACATCATCATAGCACGTTTTTTGGGAGACACCTGGATGAGTGCGCATGGGACACAAACCACACGTGGGCAAAAACATTACTACCAGATCATCCCCTCACGTGAGGGAATATTTGGTCATCATGATTTACATGTGGTGCATGTAGATATCCATACTGGACTGGCTAAGAGCAATACTTTCATGCATACAACATGTTTGGGGGGGAAACTATACCCCCTAGGCACTATATATACCTTTCATCTTCTTCATTGTAAAGGATCGATTAATTCAAACCGTAGCTAAAATTCTGCTCATTTGTATACAGAAGAGAGAAAGAAAGCTTGTGTTGTAACCAGGCCATTAAAGCCATATTTACTAGTGGATTTCACTCTCACACACACACACGGTGGACGTAGACCCTTCAAATGATGAACCACTTAAATCCAAGCGTTCATACTCTTCACCTCATCTCCTTATATGTTGATTTACTGTGTGATTATTACCATTATTGTGTACGTGTTAGAGCTTCATACATCTATGACCTGGTGATACCATTTCTGGGATCATCAGTCTAGCGCTAACTGTGGGAACGAGTAGCATCATCTCTTCCCTCTTCTAGCTTTTCCTCACTGGAGTCTCTAATGGTGAACCAGTCCTTGCCTCTTGTGGAACTATTTCACCATTCCAAGAGTTTATGTTGGGCTATAAGGCATTTACTTTTTTACTACAGCTCATCTGTAAAGTTTAACACGTAGCATCAGAATTTCCACCACCACCACCACCACTAGCTGGTGGTCCTAGTTCTAGCAACACAACTCCCCAGTCAGAAATGGCTGAGGTAGCGACGGCATTGAAGTCCTTGGTGGCTAGCCAACAAGCAATGCAACAGCAGTTGCTTGCTTTCAGCCAAAATGTGATAACTAGGCCAGTTGGGGCACAACCGAAAATGATTACCCCGGTAGCCATGGAGAACCCACAGGATGCTAGGGACCACCCCAGGCACCGTGCAAAGACTTATCACCTCTTCAGCAACGGAGGGACGTTGCTGACCCTAGACGTTTATGCCTGGGGAGGCAAGGACAACCCTGCCCGGAGGACCGTTACGATGATTATAAGGCTGAAGATGTTCAAGTTGATTGCTAGGAACCATATAAAGTATCTGGGGATACGGTACGCCCCATCCAAGGAAGTCGAGGTCCTGATAGGAGGCCGAGCTGTGATGCGCAGTCAAGGGGCTCTACCTTTGATAGATTAAGTAAAGGATTGGCCTTTGAAAGGCTCGGCCTAGTTGGTGATTTGAGAGGAAGGCTGTCCAGGTCAAGGAGCAATGTTGGCTCAAGGAGGGTGGGGGAATATGGCCGACCCCAGTATGGCCGAGACGAGGGCTAGTGAAAGGTAAATAGCCGACGCAGGTCATCAGCAGGGGAACTCTCAGTTTGGCCGGTTAAAGTAGCAGGGGATAACATTAGCCAAGCTGGCATTATTGAAGCGACCGAGAGGCCTTAGAATTACTCAATTCAAAGGATAAAAAACAAGATTGGAGACATCCTTAAGAGTCGTGACCCCTTGAAAAGGAGATACTCATAAGGGTCTCCCTTTGTGGCAAAAATAATCAACCTCCCAACCCCCGCTAAATTCAAGCCGCCGGTGGTTACTCCAAAGTATGATAGGAGTGCCAATCTTGTTCACCATGTAGAGATGTACGAGTTGGATGCAGACATCTACTTTGTCCCAGATTAAATGAAATGTTGTGCATTCTCAAGCAATTTGACTAGAGCTGCCCATATATGGTTCAGCTCACTACCGAAGAACTCCATTGAAAATTTCAAGCAACTCACAGAACGATTCATCCACAACTTCTTCTTTGGGGTAAGACCCCAGAAGAAGACTACTCACTTGTTGTACATTAAACAGGGAAAGAATAAGAGTCTCAGGGAGTACATTGCGAGGTTTAATAAAGAGAAGTTAGAAGTGGAGGATTATGAGGAAAGCATTGCGATGACAGCGTTAATAGGAGGCCTGCAGAAAGGGGAATTTTTTTGGAAGCTAGTTGACGACCCACCAAAGTCTATGGCCGAGCTATTGGTGATGGTCGGCAAGGTCATGTATGACGAGGAAGCTATGGTAGTTAAGTATGAGGATGAGAAGGGGATTGGCATAGGGAGTAAGTTCCAGAATAAGAATAAAGATGGAAAGAAGAGATCACCTGATGATAGGTTCGTTGGGTATACTCCTCTCACGGTCTGCTACGAGCACATTCTGAATGAGATCAAGAATGATCGGTCCCTAAGATGGCCTAAGAAGCTGAATGCTCCCCCTCAAAAAAGGAATAAAAGCTTATCGTGTGAATTTCACCAAGATTACGGGCACTTAATCGATAAGTGTTTTGCCCTGAAAGATGAGATTAATAAGATGCTCAAGGTTGGAAAGCTAAGGAAGTATGTAAGCAGTGATGGCCCAAAGAGAGGACGAAACGACCCCATAAGAAGAAAGCGCGATAAGTGCAGGGAAGATGTCCCAGGGAAGAAGGATGACGCCTCAGATGACGAGATGATGATGATGAACCAGACCTTTCGCTAAAGGACGATGATCCCAAAGGTCGACTCCACATGATAGCGTTTGATGTGAAGATGATCTGTGGAGGCTTGGAAGGGGGTGGTGCAGGAGAAGCTGACCATAAGGCGCATGTGACTGAGGCTAAGGCCCTTCCCAAGGTTGACGCCGTTAACTCAGCCGAAGTAAGCACAAAGTCAGAGAAGAGAAAGAAGGTAGATATGGATACATGAATTATGGGATTTTCAAGACTTGACCTCAAGGGAATCCTAGCTCCTCAGGATGACCATTTGGTAATCACAACTAGAGTGCATAGGTATGACGTACCGAGGATATTAGTCGAAGGGGGAAGTTCATCCAACATTATGTTATGGACTTGTTTCAAAGGTTTGGGACTCAGCAAGAAGAGTCTCGTCCCTTATCATCATCCTCTGATAGGGTTCAATGGTGAGAACGTGCACCCATTAGGAATGTATGGAATGGACGTTAGAATGAGAGATGTTTGGCCTAAGAGGATAACAAAGAAGGTTAATTTCTTTATGATGGATGAAAGTGTATACTCGGCTTATAACATTATCATGGGAATAGCGGCCCTCAAGGAATTTAAGGTCGTGCCATCTACTCTACACCAAAGGGTAAAATTCTCGACCCCTTATGGGGTAGGGGAAGTTCAAGATGATCAAGTGTTGGCACGTGAATGCTACTTCAACCCAGCCGAGGATAAGGAAGCTCACAAGAAATAAACTACGGCATATAGTATTAACATGCTGGATCCCAGGGATGAGACCAAACTGAAGAAAGGGGAGGCTGCGGAAGAGGTAGAGTCCATCATCCTCAATGAGGATGAACCAAAAAAAACCGTCCAGGTCGGCAAAGCCTTGAGAGGAGATAAAAAGGAAGCGTTGATTAAATTCTTGAGAGAGAGGCAGAGTATTTTCGCATGGAGTCATGAGGATATGTAGGGCATAGATTCTAAACTCTTTTGCTATAAACTGAATATGGTCGACGATGCTATGATGATACGACAGAAGAGAAGAATCTATACCTGGGAGAAATACAAGGTCATCAGAGAAGAGGTAAAGAAGCTGGAAAAGGTCGACTTCATAGGAGAGGTGATATCCTGAGTGGATGGACAATTCTCTCATAGTTACCAATGCTAATGGGAAGTGGATAACGTGTGTAGACTTTACCGGTCTGAATAAGGATTATCCCAAGGATAGCTTTCCTCTACCCAGAATCGATTAAATAGTTGATGCCACAGCAGGCCATGAAATTGACTAATCTCTCTAGGTCTTTTGCCTCCTCTAAGCTGCATATTACGATCGTGGTACTGTAAGACTGCAGTGGTAACTGCCTGTGCCACAATGCTTGCAAACTCGACGATTGATACCCTCTTCGGAGACACCTGAGGTGTGAGATGTTCTTGCTCACTAACTTCCCCAATGGCATTAGCTTGATTGTCTTGACGGTCCATCTGAAAGTTTAAAATAATCTGGATAAGTTCAACATTCACATCGACAAATCGTAGAAGTACGAATTTTCAACGCATAAAGATGAATACAACATTCCTAATATTAGGGCTCTACATCAAAGACGCTAAGCTGAAAACGAAATAAGTCGTACATATTCCTAAAGGACACTAAAACTTGATGCTCTGATACAACCTGTAATACACCGCCTAATTAAATACCGAGTGATCAGTCCTTTATTAGATTATAATCAGGGTGAACGGTTGGTTCATTCTTAGCATCACTGTCGCAAAATAAACTTTCCAATTTAACACCCTAAATGATTAAGATAAGTGTCAAAATCATTTAAAACGTTATTTCCATTTTTTTTTCCAATTATAAAAACCTTTAGCAATAAACAGTTGAAGAGTCACGCACTTATTAAGACTGAAAATGAACATCCAAGAATTTAAGCATTCAAACAACAAATACTAACTTTAAAACCATAAAGGAAAACCATCCTGACAGTAAATAAATCCCAACGAGTAAAATACTAAAGATAAATGAATATAATCTCTGACAAATCCAACTAAATAAGGAAACGGGCGACACATGCCCAACTAATTAAAACCGAACTAAGAATGGAATTAACAAGGAGATCGTCTAAGCAAATGGCCTGCAACTCCCACCTAAGCTGCAGCACGTCCATTCCAAAGTACCTAAGCATAACGCCCTTATGGCTGGGCACCTGTAATATATACATATATATATATATATATATATATATATATATATATATATATATATATATATATATATATATATATATATAAGAGAAGAGATAACAGGAAACAGGTCAGAGCCCGATTGTAAAACAGTTTAAAATTTTAGTTTAGCAAGTATTTAAGATGCTTACCGGCTAATGCAACAATCATATTACTATGCGGAACTCTCTTGAGAAATTCTCACCTCTCTTCTAGTGTGCACACCTACCACACTATTAATTCCCAAAAGATTAGCTTAACTTAAATTCCTCATGAGGTTCTATGCCGACAACTACTAAGGGTAAGATAATTAATTTCTGAATGTAAAGTTTTCCATGAATCTCATTTCATTATAAAGTCTTTCAGTATTGTCTCAAACTTTTCAAACACTTGTAATAAAGTCGAAATATTTATTCATTACTTAACTACTTTTAGTCACAGTAGAAAGTTTCCCATTTCAAGTCTCTCTCTCTCTCTCTCTCTCTCTCTATATATATATATATATATATACTATCGGCACCCCACATAGAACTTATAGTGCTGGCATACTCTGCTATCAAGTCCCCGTATCACTCGTACTAAGAGAAATACTAGTTCGGAATCACTCTCGAACTGTATTAACACAAAACACATACAAATTGAGGCGAAGTATAGTTCCAAGTCACTAAGAGGTCAGTACATACCCTCACGTCTCTTAGGACCGTCTGACTATCGATCAGATAGCCTGTACCAAGGATTCCTATGTTCTAGGGTACAATTCAATATCCCCCATAAAGGTCCCATCGAGATAAGACTGTCCCGGCGCGGTAACCTCAGTGATAGCAAGTAGCGCGGGCATGATTTTTACACGTATATAGTATATACACAAACACAGTCATATATAGGTATAATACCATTCCCATTTCTAAATTAGGTACGCCCCCGACCCATACTTATGATATTCATTCTTAGTACACATTACTAAATTATCCCGTATAACGGCTCGTCTCTTTTATTCTCATTTATGGGTTATTCCATACTTACTTCTTATCACTCGTAGTATCCTATCTCCCTAAGTATAATTTCAGTAGGTACTTTCTTATTTTATAACGTAACTTCCTTACGGGTCTCACTCCTTTAGTTACATGTTCCCATTATTTCTTATGTGTAAATCTCTCCCCGTTAACCCTAAATTCGTCTTACATTAAATGCTCCCTTTTTACTAAGTCCTATTGGTCCTCTTTATGTCCCAAAATGCTCTAACGATAATGTTCAAAGGTTACTACTCATTTTAATCGAAATAAACTACTTTAAAGAGGAATATGATTTTTCCAGGAGGGGTCGATTGATCGATGTAAGGATGATCGATCGATCGATGCTCTATGGTCGATCGATCGATCAAGCAGTTATGGCGGAACTGCAGAAAACCCAGCTACGGAAATCCTTCTCCAAACTCAACCAAATCATCATATTTAACTCCCAAACTCTCAACAAATGATACGACAAGTGTGATATACCCAAATAAATAGTTGTTTACGTAAAACATGTGAGTTTTCATCAAGTATCACAAATTAAAAGGGAAAAATCTATATAAACCTCAAGAACCCTAATATTTTCTTTAACTTAATTCTTCCAATTCTTTTTCCAGATTTTCTACTCCTAACTCAAAGAAAATTCGTGGTATATCCTCTGCACGTGAATTATATTTCCAGAATGTGATTATTACCCCTATAACATGCGAATTCTAGTCTCTAATATATGCTTTCTTTCATGAAACTAGTTCTAAACAATCCTAGACTAACATAATTGAAGCATCAACTAAAATAAAGCAAGATAGATACTTGCTTGGAAATCTTTGTTTCTGATTTGTGGAAGAAATTGGTGTGGTTGTGTTCCTCGTCACGCGATCTACAATTTGGCGGTGACGGCGGTGCGAGCGACGGAGTTTTTGGCCTAGAACTCCTTGGAAAGCTTCTACACTTCTTCTCCAATGGCCGTTCTTTGTTTTTTATTATGTTAACCCTAGAATACAACCCCTAATATCTAATATAACTTTAGAAAATTCGTGGATTTCCATGCCCAAAAATATAAAATGTCTAAAACGCCCTCCCGGGATGCTAATTAGGCCTAAAAACGCCCCGAGATCCAGACTAAACCCCCGGGTACATTATTTTGACTATCTCAACCCTTCCGGACACATTAGCGCACTCAAAATGACCATAGGGTGACTTATAATTTATTTACTTTTAATAATGCGAATTTAATCCTGACACGATACAGGCGCGTCCCGATAAAATTTCCAAAATTATCAAATTAGATTTTCGTGATAATTTTAATAAATTTACTTACACATCTTACTTTACCCATCAAGTAATTTACAACAAGTTTCCAATAATTAATAACTCTCATCATGCTAGTAAATATCTAAATAATTTTCGGATTAATATTAAATTAATATCTCGAATTAGATTTAATAAATCCCCAAATTTAAAAGTCATAAAAATACGGGGTATTACAATTTAGGGGTCATGAGTTCTTCAAATTTGGGAAGAGCACCCTCTACTCACTGCACTCTCAGATAATCATCCACGTCCCTTTCCTCAAGTTTAAGTCTGGGGTCTAACTTTGCTGCCATAGAAGGAGTTGACCAAATGCATGGAACCCTCTGGTCGTCCTTAGCAGGGTCGGCCTCAGCAAAACAAAGAAAAACCTCTGAGGTCTGGGTCACTTGTATGAGCTTCTTATCTGACTTTCTGGCACCTAAATGAAAATAACCTGGTTGCTTGAATGAGGACGAGATATCAGGCTAAAAAGAGTTCAGCTGATGGCTCGTCCGTGAAAGTGTTCTTCCACAGGGAAATGTACCCCATTATGATTCTCCAGGAGTTGGGGGTAATTGAGTAGGAGCAACCCCCATGACATACAAGATGGCCCTAATGACAAGATGAAAGGGAAGTCTGATGTCGACCCTGAACATCTGATCGTAAACAACGACCTCTCCCTCTCGGCCTTGAAAACCCCTCTCATCCTCGTCTGGGACCCTCATTGTGATATCGGACTTGATGTCGAACGAATGCCTCCATACAAGGAGGTCGCGCCCTTTAACGAAAGAGAAGAAAGATGAAGCATATGAGGTGTCAACTTGCTCCTCGCCCTCGGACTCTTCATCTTCTTCCTCGAGGGTCCTTCTGGGAACTTTGCCTGAAACTCAGTAGGGGACATAGCTGATATAGGAACAACATTCAGATGAAGGGTCGGCTCGATTAAATCAGGATAAATGGGAATTGATGGGTCGTCCTGCCTAGATGTCTCGGCGGTGTTGCCTCCATCCCGAGGCTGTGGTTCCCCCATCGTCTTTTTAAAATTTGAATCCTCGGTTTGAGGTTGAGACGACCCAAAGACCTCTGATGATGAGGGTGGAATGATGGCCAAGAGAATGGGAAAGATGGGTCGTACCCAAATGGGGTCGGCCCTACGTTTTACCTCGGTCTCTTCTTCTATCCTACAAATTTCTTGAAAACACATTTTCCTCACTGTGGGAAATTCCCCAGCCAACTTATAAAGCATTTGTAGCATTCAAAGGACGATCTTAGACTTGAAGATTTTCTGAGAATAAAGTAAAGGAAAGCACAAACAAGTGGGAGTTGTTGACCAGTTTGGCTACAAGATTAAAATAAAAGAAACGAATCGTTTATAAACCAAACAATGAAGAACATTGATGAAGGTTACTGGAGGAGATGACTGAAAACTCACCGGAGTTCACAACTATGGGATTTTTGGTTTCTGTGTGAGCCTAGACAGGGTACAAGGTTATCTACAACCTAATGAACACCAGTATACTCCCTAAAGCTAGCCCTAAAGTCACCACATGCGACTGTTAAGTGAAGTAAAGGTCGCCAAAAATCCTAAGTTGCCAGCAATTGAGAAAAATAATATGATATGTAACAATGGAGGAAAGGAACAGAGAATGGCAAAGGAGGTTACCTGGAAGACAGAAGAGAAGCTAAACCTTGAAATGAGCACGGTGTATTGCCTGCAAACAGAGATGGAAGAGAAGAGGCCACATAAGCCAGAGAGAGGAAACGTGTGAAGTATTTGGGGAAGAAAGAGAGAATAAAAATTATCTCAAAATTAAAATGTCACATAATGATTTGGCACAATGACCCAAGCGGTGCACAATTCTCTGTGCATATCATCATTAGGGCACTATGCCCTAAGTATACCTGACAGCCATCATTCTTAGAAGGTGCAACATGATGATTAACAAGTGTCAATTTGGAGCCTCATCAGCTTGACTACCAAGAAAACAATAATACCCCTCAGCCACCTCATAACATCAATGGCTAAGGGCTAGGGGTGATTGATACGCCAAAATATACCCTCGTCCTAGCCAACAGTGTACCTAGCCTGCAACGAGGGGATAATTAAGCTAGCCCTTGCCTCACCCGTGGGTCGTCTGAAGGATCCTTATCGGCCTCGGCCCCGCTGGTAGGCTGACCCATAGCCAAGGTGCAATTGACAAGTGTTGGCCCTCGGCCTCATCCTCATGAGAATGCAAGACTAAGGTCAGCCTCAGATCATCACAGCACCCGATGGTTTCAGCATCATCTATTTTTCTAGTCTCGACCTTGGCTAACGCGTGTAGGCGAAGGGTGACATCATCATAGTGCGTGGTTTGGGAGACGCGTGGATCAGTGCGCGTAAGACACAAACCACACGTGGACAAAACCGTTACTACCAGATCATCCCCTCACGTGAGGAAATATTTGGTCATCATGATTTATATGTGGTGCAACCAGATGTCCATATTGGACTGGCTAATAGCAATATAACATGCTTGGGGGTACACTATACCCCTTAGACACTATATATACCTTTCATCTTCTTCATTGTAAAGGATCGATTAATTCAAACCCTAGCTAAAACTCTGCTCATTTGTATACAAAAGAGAGAGAGAGAGAGAGAGAGAGAGAGAGAGAAAGCTTGTATTGTAATCAGGCCATTAGAGCCATATTTACTAGTGAATTTCACTCACACACACGGTGAACATAAGGCCTTCAAAGTCTGAACCACTTAAATACAGGTGTTAATCCTCTTCACCTCATCACTTTCTCTATTGATTTACTATGTGAGTATTACCATTGTTGTATCCCTATTAGAGCTTCATACATCTGTGACCTGGTGATACCAGTTCTGATATCATCATTTATGTTAGAAACTATACATTAATTGATCCCGCTAATTAATTTGAAATATATATTTATGTTATTTGAAGTGATAATTTGTAATTAATTTAAAATATGAATGGGATGAGTTTAAAAAAATTTAATCTACCAATTTTTTAAAATTTTGAAATTTTAAAGTTAATTTCCAGTTTTCATAATTAATTTTTTTTATGAATATCAAAACCATTAAAATTGAACATATTTTTTTTATTCCTAGCATCCACATGAATTTTTTTTTAAACATTCAAATAGGTGGGCTTGTACCCGTTGATATGAAAGTCGTTTGGGTGGTTTTGATAATAAGAAAGAAAAATAAATGTTTATATGGAGTCAATATCAAAGTGAATGATGAGTTGGTAAGGCCACGTAGGTAATGCCATCGCAATGCGATCTGTTTAGGCAGTTTTCTTGTTCTACAGTCCCATTTTATTTTAAAATATGGAGTTTCATTTGTTTTTTGTTTATTTTTTTATTTTTAAAACCATATGTAGTTTCACATGTAAAAGTGGTGTCTTTCATGTCGAATGTGCTTTGAATTTGCGGTAAAAATAACGTTTCGAATACATAAAGAGTTATACTATAAAAAAAAAATATATACATAAAGAGTTATGCTATAAAAAAAAATATATGTAAAGGGTTCGTTTGACAATCTAATTTTAAATCATGAAAATAAAATTTAAAAATCAATTTTAATTCTATGAAATTGAAATTGACCTTTCAATTTCAAATTGAGGTGCCAAACGAACCCAAAATCTAATCAATTGAATCGCGGAAATTGGAAGTATAATATGTATGTAGAGAAAAGGAAAGAAAGCCCAAATTGTTTTAGAAAGTAAGCTACAATGATGTATGATTCACTTTATTATCAAAACAAAGCGCACTCACCAACGCCCAACTCCTATCCAGCCTGTAATCTTAAAGGGAGAAAAACAGACCGTTTTCCTTCACCCACAAGGCCCACCCCACTTGTTGAGTTCAACTTCAGAGCCTCTCAATCTTATCAGCTTTGACCACCGGGTTAGCCTTTGCAATAGCTTCCCGTCCAACGCCCTTGAAATCGAAAGCACAGTCGTGCTGCTCCGGGTACCTGTGGCTCCCACAAAACGTGATCCCACACCTGCACGTGAACCCTATCACCCCAACCCTCTTCTTACAACACCCACACCGGTTCGACACCTTCTGATTGACCGAACCGGATACAATCTTCGATGATTCCGATTCATTTCCCGGTGCCGACGGTCCCGCAAAAAACTCGATGGCCGGCTGGCTCTTGTGCATAACCTTCTCCATCGCAGATTTAGCAGAGGCTGCTTGCTCTTCCTTGACTCGCACGTCTCTGTAACACTTTGAGCAAAGGTTCATCGTCGCCGCTGACCCAAAGAACCCACATCCGTTGGCGCAGGGTGCTGGCTCTGATGCTTGTTGAAAGCTCGTCACATCGTTCATCTTGTTTCCCTCGGAACCCATCTCTCCTTTTCTCTCTCTCCCTTCTGAAACTCAAGATTGAAGTATTCTTCGTCTCTCTTAAATTAGGATACGTACACGCAATCACATACAGATATAAAGACTACGAGCTACGCATATATAAATGTGTTCCTCGGTCACAAAGTCTTAAAACTTAATACTTACGAAACATTTCTTCACATACCTGTAACACCCTCCAACTTATCCTCTTCCGACTTCTGGTCTAGGGGTATTTTGGGTATATAAAACGCAATAGACCGACTTTCGAAGGTTAACTGAATGGAAACGCCTTATATGGACGTTCGGTGTGAAAAGACAATACTTTACTTTGTGTTAAATGAAGGAGAAAAAGGTCTTTTGAACAAAGAAAAAACAACCGAAGCGAGTTCAGCGAGGAATGAACGGAGTACTTTTCAGAAGTAACAGTTCTCGAAGAATCCACAAAAATCCTCGTGTCAATTGAATCTAGACCGTATAAATTTTCTGGGCTACAGATACTATAGACAGAACAGTGAACCTGAATAAGTATATATCAGGAATTTCTTTCTACAAAAACAAAAGGGACTTTTATCGTGCATATTATATCCTTTTCTGATTCGGTAATTTATCATATCTTTCTCTCTCCACGAATCAGGACCAGCCACCACCCCCAGTTTATGTTGATTCCACGGCACCCATGGTTTTATGGCGTAGCTAAGACCAAGTGTCTTCGTCTGGTCACCTTGTTATTGGATTGTATTGCTTTACAAAATTACCGATATCACATGACTTGATAGTTTCATAATCAGATCAGACTGTTAGACGCCTAATCCTGCGATTAAAATACTATATCGAAAAAGTAACTTTCATTTAAACACAGGATCTTTTTAGCACACGATTGTTTCCGAGGCTTTCTTACGACAAACGGGGTTCGACTATTTATGAACGAGTTTATTTGCTGAAAACGAATATTCAGGTACTTTAAAATTTGGAAACAAAAAATGAACCATTTTCATAATTTATGCCTTTTAAGACATTTTTAAATCGAGGGTACTTGAATGGAACTTGATTTTTTCCTTGGAATCTTGATATAAATTTAGGGTTCATTTGATTGTCTACTTTTATTAAGAAAAATGATAAATAAGTTGATAAATGAAGAATTTGTTAATATTTTGATTCATTTAATTGTATAATTTGTCATGACAAATTTTTTTACAAGTACTGGTGGATAAAGTTTGAAAAAACTTTCAATAAATTTGTCAACTTTAAATGAATGTTTTTTCTCTCTTTTTTATGTTATCCTTCAATTTTTTCAATTGTTTCAATAATTATTTTATAAAATTATTTTAAATAACTTAAGAAAAAATGTTTAAAATATTTTAATAAATTATTTTAAAAAATAATTTTCAAAAATATTTTAAAAAATTATTTTAAATATTTCAAAAATACCTTTTTAAAACCTGTTTTTTTAAAACTGTATTAAAATTATTTTTGAAAATTATCTAAAGACGGTTTTAAAAAAAAAAAATTTTTTTTAAACATTTTTTAGAAACTATTTTAAAAACTTTTTTTCAAAATTGCTTTAAAAATTGTTTTTAAAAACTATTTTTAAAATTGTTTAAAAACTATATTTAGAAAACACTATTTTGACTATTTTTAGAAAAGTGTATTTAAAACTAGTTTTTAAATATTACTTAAAACACTATTTTAAACACTTAGGGCCTATTTGATTTGCAACTATAATTCTATTTTTTATGTTTAAATACAATTCTGATAAAAATTAGCGTTTGACAACCTATTTTTCAATACTGAATTATAATATTTTTGTATTATAATCAAGTTTTTCAGAAAACAACAAAAGGGTATTTTATGTTATGTCTACTATTTATAAATAACAATTGTACAGAATTATGAACAATTAATATAATGACAGAATTGAAACAGAATTATAGAAATGAAATACTTACTAGAATTTGCAGAAATAATATTAGAATAGAAGAAATAATCCGAGCCCTGCTTAGAACAGTGTCCTTAAGACAAATTTATTCCCTCCACAAAGTGCCAAAGGTAATGAATAATTGTCTCCCAAGATAGAACGGATTTCCAAATTAATCAAGTAGCACAACAATGATTAATTTCTTCGAACACAATTCTGTGTTTATACTCAACCAGACCAAAGAGATGATATGCAGGAATGTATGCAGTAGCAATAGAAAAAGGATTTATTTTTCTGGAAAAAGTGGCAGCATAAATTCGGAATTATGGGAGGGCAAATTTTCAGTAGTCAATTCTGTAGGGGGAATGTTTAATTTATAGCTTTTATGTTGACTGTTGGAACAGTCAACCGAAATTAACTGTCAAAAACAGTTAATCAGTTAAACGAAATTAACTATTGACTGTTGGCAATAACTGCCAACAGTTTATTAATTAATTTCGTAATTAATTAATAATTAAAGCCCAGAAAGTTAAATAAATTCGGCCCAAAAATGTAGGAGATTTTTATAAGCCCAAGCCTAAGCCCGAGCCGGCCGGACGCGCGCGCGCGTGTGGACTTTTGACCGAAAGTCAACCCGTGCATAGCTTAGGTCATCTCCCCTTCAAAGAGTTGGGATACCCCCAAGGCATCCAAGCCTTAGTCCATACTTGGGATGTTATTAACTCATCAAAATTCCACTACTCTTCCAATGTGGGACAAGAGTTAAAACACACCCAATTCATTAACTTTCATTGCTTTGTGAGTCACTTTGGGGACATAATTATCATTCATAACTTATTGAAATTGGACATATGAATATACTACGTTAATCTCCTTGCGGAGGTGAACGCGTTCGTATATGGTCCCACAATTTCCGTAGTGTGGGTCCCACCTAAATTTGAGCTCAAAGTTGCTCAAAATTCTGTCCAGATTGACAGCTTTATAATACCCATTTAAGTCCAATTTTCCAACAATCCCCCACATGAATGATATATTGCTATAAATAAAACAAAACAGATGCTGATGCAGATGCAGACACAAGTTGAGTAAAACTGAAGACTTATTGCATCGGGAGAAGTAGCCTAGTGGCCTTGAACTTTCCTTAGTGATATACTATCGGATTTACTTGGTTAATCAGTAGACTTCACGTCCTTGAACCGTCAACCATTTTTGTAAACCTAGACAACAGTATTCACACAATAATTCTTCAACAGAGTTGGTTCTCACGTTTGTGTTCATTTTGGCCGTGAACACCACTTGGTTCTGCAAGTATTTTAGAGAATATGTCTTTCATTATTCTCATAGAAGTGGCTCCCTTCTTACTTACGTAGGTGACTTCCATAAAGAGTATTCTGCAATACCCCACTTAGACGTACTAAGATATAGATGTCATTAAAAGCATAACTTATCCTAATTTCACGAAAGATATGCACTGTCTCATCTTTGGAATGGATAGGATGATATATCCTCCAGTGCTTACTGAATACAACGTAGTTCGGTTTGCCCATTGAACCTAGATCTTGGGATCTCCAGTCAGCTAGGTTGGGTTGCCACTATATTGATTCTTATTTATTTATAGGCTTTAGACCCATTCCTCTCGATGATCTTTCAACTTGCTCCCGGTTTAAACCTTTCGTTAGTGGATCCGATATATTATCTTTTGACTTTACGTAGTCAATTGAGATAATTCCGTTTGAGAGAAGTTGTATAACGGTATTGTGTCTACGACGAATATGTCGTGACTTTCCGTTATACATGTGATTTTGTGTCCTTCCAATCGCTGATTGGCTATCACAATGTATACATATTGCGGGCACAGGTTTAGACCAATTTGGAACATCCTCTAAGAAATTTCGAAGCCATTCAGCTTCTTCTCCAGCTTTGTCTAGTGCAATGAATTCAGATTCCATTGTCGATCTAGCAATGCATGTTTGTTTTGAGGATTTCCAAGATACGGCTGCACCTCCGAGGGTAAACACATACCCACTCGTAGACTTAGAGTCTTTTGTATCAGATATCCAATTTGCATCGCAATGTCCTTCAAGAACAGCTGGATATTTTGAGTAATGCAATCCATAGTTTTGAGTATATTTTAAATAACCCAAAACTCTCAATATAGCTTTCCAGTGATCTCTTCCTGGATTACTCATAAATCGACTTAGCTTACTTATTGAGTATGCTATGTCCGGTCGCGTACAGTTCATGATATACATTAAACTGCCGATAATACGAGAATATTCTAGTTGAGATATGCTTTCACCATTATTTCTTGCTAGATGAAAATTTACATCTACAGGTGTCTTGGTAGGACTAATATCATACTTATTGAATTTTTCAAGTACTTTCTCTATGTAATGAGATTGAGATAATATAAGTCCATCCGATGTTCTAGAAATTTTAATTCCTAATATAGCATCGGCGATTCCCATATCTTTCATGTCAAATCTACTACTCAACATTTGTTTTGTAGTTTTGACAATTTCCAAGTTACTAACCATGATAAGCATATCATCAACATAGAGGCATACAATGACATATCCATTATGTATGTATTTAAAGTAAACACATTTATCGCATTCATTAATTTTGAAACCATTTGATAACATTGCATTATCAAATTTTTCATGCCATTGCTTAGGTGCTTGTTTTAATCCATATAGTGATTTAACAAGCTTACATACTTTTCCTTCTTGTCCGGGAGCTTTGAACCCTTCAGGTTGCTCCATATAAATTTCCTCGTCTAGTTCACCGTTTAAGAATGCAGTTTTTACATCCATTTGATGTATTTCAAGTCCATTAATAGCAGCTATTGCTATTAACATCCGAATGGACGTTATTCTTGTTACCGGTGAATATGTGTCGAAGTAATCCAACCCTTCCTTTTGCCTATAGCCTTTAGCTACAAGTCTAGCTTTATATTTATCAATTGATCCATCGGCCTTCAATTTCTTTTTGAAGATCCATTTATAACCTAACGGTTTTGAACCTGGTGGAAGATCCACTAGTTCCCATGTATGATTTTGTAATATGGATTCAATTTCACTATTAATTGCTTCTTTCCAATTGGAAGCATCGGGTAAGGATATAGCTTCTTTATACGATTGAGGTTCATTTTCTAACAAATATGTTAGAAAATATGGACCGAAAGAAGTCGAGGTTTTTTCTCTTTTACTACGTCTTGGTTCATCCTCTATTGATTCAATAGGTTGATGAGTACCACTTGTAGTAGCTTGATTTGTCCTTTTAGAAGGACCAGATTCTCGGGTCATGTTATACGGGAATTCATTTTCAAAAAATGAAGCATCCCTCGATTCAATAACCGTATTTACATGAATGTCCGAAATCTCAGATTTACAAACTAGAAATCGATATGCACTGCTATTAGTAGCATAACCGATGAATACACAATCCACGGTTTTTGGCCCTATTCTTACCTTTTTAGGTTTAGGAACCATCACTTTGGCTAAGCACCCCCACACTCGTAAATATTTATAAGAAGGTCTTCGACCTTTCCATAATTCATAAGGTGTCTTGTGAGTCTTTTTGTGAGGTACTTTATTGAGAATGTAATTAGCAGAAAGTAAGGCTTCCCCCCACAAATTTTGTGGAGCTCCTGAACTTAATAACATTGAGTTCATCATTTCTTTCAAAGTACGGTTTTTGCGTTCAGCAACACCATTCGATTGAGGAGAATAAGGAGCGGTTGTTTGATGAATAATCCCATTTTCAGAACAAAATTCCTCAAATGGATATTCATATTCACCTCCTCTATCACTCCTAGTAGCCTTTATTGTTTTGCTTAATTGATTCTCAACTTCATTCTTATATTGTTTAAATGCATTAATGGTCTCATCTTTACTATGTAACAAATATACATAGCAATATTTTGTGCAATCGTCAATAAAAGTAATAAAATACTTTTTCTCACCTCTAGTTTGAACAAATTTTAAATCACAAATATCGGTGTGAATTAAATCTAAAGGTTCAGTTATCCTTTCAATAGAATGGAAAGGTAATCTAGCTAATTTAGATTCCACACAAATTTCACATTTATGATTTTTATCAATATTAAATTTTGGCAAAAAATTCCAAGTTAATTAATCTACGCAATGTATCAAAATTAACATGTCCCAATCTAGCATGCCAAATATTAGATGACTCAATCAGGTAAGAGGAACTAGCAATTTCATTCATTGAAACAGATGTTTTAGGGGTTACAGTAAGAACATTCAGTTTAAAGAGCCCCTCATTTAGGTAGCCCTTTCCTACATACATGTCATTTTTAGACAACACAAAGCGATCAGACACAAACACAAGCTTGAAACCATTTTTAGTAAGGAGAGATCCAGAAATCAGATTCTTTCGGATATCAGGCACGTGAAGAACATTGTTGAGAGTAAGTTCCTTTCCAGAAGTCATTTTCAAAGCAATCTTTCCTTGTCCCACCACCTTAGAAGTGGAAGAATTTCCCATAAAAAGGTTCTCCTCATTTTCCAAAGGCTTATAGGTGGAGAACATCCATTTTTTTGCACAAATGTGTCGTGTGGCTCCAGTGTACACCCACCATTCCTTGGTATTTCCAACCAAGTTACATTCAGAGACAACGACAGAAAGATTCATATCCGCCAAATCATTGGTGATATTCTCACCCCCAGTCACATTTGCTTGAGAGTTATTTTTATTTTGCTTCTTAGGCTTACGACACTCACTTGAGCGATGTCCCGGTTTACCACAATTGTAGCATTTGCCTTTGAACTTTTTCTTGTTATGTTTGGAAGTGCCTTCCCCATCATACTTTCGTTTGTTCTTTTTAGGACCTTCAACGACATGGACCTTTGTTTCCATCGGATTCTTCCCACTTTTCTTTTGAGACTCACGGTTGTCTTCTTCGATTCTTAGCCGGACCACCAACTCCTCCACATTCATCTCCTTACGCTTATGCTTGAGATAGTTTTTGAACAAAGTCCAAGAAGGTGGCAACTTTTCAACAATTACAGCAACTTGGAAAGTTTCACTAATTGACATTCCTCCAGCATGAATGTCGTGGAGGATCACTTGGAATTCTTGCACTTGCGAGATCACAGATTTAGAATCAACCATTTTGAAGTCCAGAAAACGCCCAACGATAAATTTCTTCATCCCAGCATCTTCAGTTTTATACTTCTTTTCCAAAGAATTCCATAATTCCTTGGAAGTTTTGATAGTCCAATAGACATGGTACAAAGTCTTGTCCAAGTAGGCCAAAATATAATTTCGGCATAAGTAGTCTGAGTGCTTCCAAGCATCGACAATAGCAACCTTTTCAGCGTCATCTCCCTCTTGAATAGAGGGGCAATCTTCATATACAAACCTGCCCAGTTGGCAGGTAGTGAGATAGAAGTACATATGTCCTTGCCAATGTTTGAAGTCAGCCCCAATGAACTTTTCCGGTTTCTCCCCGTGTGGCATAGATACGGGTGCAGTCACATTTGTGTTGGTGACAATCAGTTTCGTAGGAGTAGTGTTCGTACTTTGTGATTCCATTTCTGTTACAAAAACAAAATTTTTATCAATGATAATATTCATATATAATGAATTAATCAAAACAGAATACAAAATTCTGTGCACCAATTTCCTCCAAATATAATTCACAATAAATGAATTCCAAAAGAATTCAAATAATAATTCAGAATTAAAGTATAATATAAACAAAATTCCGTACAAAACAGAATTAAATTTTTAAAATCTGTGTCACACTAATTTTTAATAATAAAAAGAATTCCGTACAAAACAGAATTATAATTTAAGATTAAAAAATATATAGATAAACAGATTTTAACAAGAGTACACAAATAAAATTTTATTTTCTAAAACAGAATATAAAAACAGTATAGAAATGAATTTCTATATCAAAACTGTTTTACTAATTTCTACAATAAAGCAGTAAATTAATTCATTTTATTCTGTCAAAACAGATTTATTTCCAACAAATAAATTTGTGTAATAAAAAAATTCTGTACACTAAAAAACAGTAGAACAAATAAATTTGTCTTAAGATTGTTATGTCCACTATTTATAAATAACAATTGTACAGAATTATGAACAATTAATATAATGACAGAATTGAAACAGAATTATAGAAATGAAATACTTACTAGAATTTGCAGAAATAATATTAGAATAGAAGAAATAATCCGAGCCCTGTTTAGAACAGTGTCCTTAAGACAAATTTTGTAACGCCCCGATCCGGATTAGAGTTACCGTTGGAATAACCCGTATCCGAACCGAGGTGTTAAGGGGGAGGGGGATAAAACATTTTATTAAATTGGAAAACAGTTGCCACATTATACTTCAAGAAAACCTTTGATTTCTTTTATTGTGAAAAGGTGAGGCCCATATTTTGCAAGTTAATATTCAATTAACAATTTAACAAGTAAACCTTTGGTAAGATTTAATCCATAAATAAAGCACAAATCCCTGTATTATTACAATTTCCAAATAGTTCAAGTTCAAACCAAATTGTCTTAACAAAACATAAAGGATTATGGTTCAACATAAGTCCATGGATTAAAAATCGGTTACAGAGCCTCTAAACGACGACTAACACTTTCTGCGGCCTTTCCAACATCCTTACTCGACATACCACCTGTTGTACCTGGGGTTTTAGAAAATAGGGTATGAGCGAAATGCCCAGTAGGGTGGGAATACTAAGCAATAATTTTCATAGCAAAATACTATACATATACAATGCATTTTAGTAATTCTGAAAACCATCATTGTCTCATATTCATTAATTATCATTAATGATTATTTTCATTAACATTTAACTATACTAACAATATTCAAGAAGCCTTCATTATATTCAACTAAGTTATCATGTATCCATACTAACAAGATTCTTTAACTTAGTCATAAATGCACCTATATGCAATGCCACTTTAATATTCCAAGCCAGGAACTTAATCATATTCCACTTATGTCATCCACATAATAATTAATGAATTCTTATTCATTCATTAGTTTAAGTTCTGTGAATTTTTCTCATTCCTTACTTAACATTGTTTTTGGGATTTTGCCAACAGACACTCACGGACTTCGTGGCCTCACACCACCTGTCTCCGCCGCCATATACTACTGCAGTTTGTTTGGGGTCTTTCACCACTAGGGACGTCATGCCCTCCTTAATTATTTTCTCTCGGCGTCATCCGAATATCATATCTTTCATGTGTTTAACATTATTCTCAATGTTCACAATTCAACTTCTCCTGTTTTGTTATTAAAGCCCGTTATTAGTCTTTGCATCCTACGAGCCGAGGAGGCATTCTAGTGTCAAAGCCGAACACTAAAATATACTAAGTCACCTTTACAACACTTTGATTTACCAAAATGCCATCTTATACTTTTATTATCTAAAAAGCATTTCCTTGGCATTTTTCAAGTATTTTTCATGTAAAAACACCATTTAAGTGACTTTTCTCCATATTTACCAAATCTGCCACTAAGGCATTTTTTTACCAAAAATTACCTTTTTAAGTGGGTTTTAAGTACAAAAATCATTCTTTAATGTACTACATGTTTCCACCAACATTTAAACCTTTATTAGTGATGTACAACCCATTTTAGCACACTTTTACACATAAAGTCATTTACATAATTATAAGCCTTATTTAACATATTCAAGAGGCTTAAACTAATATTTCAACATATTAGATTTTGGGGCTGTTTTTATGAGATTATTAAACACATATTTAGACCACTATATTTCAATATTAATCATGTTAATGTCAAGACTAACACATACTACATACACTATTTCATGAAAATGGGTCTTCTTCCTTAGAAAACCCAACAAATGCATTAACTAGTCATTTTCTTGTAGCATTCCATTTTCTATGTTTATTTCATGAGATTATTACATTTATAGCATGATTTCAACATATATAATAATGTAAAAATTTATTCTAAACATCATCTTCTCCATTTATCATTTTTCACAAAATGGGTTTTTCATAGCATATGAAAATAAGGGAGAAGAGCTAAAAAGTCACATTTTTCTCATCATCTTGTTCATATTATCATTTGAAATAAAAGAGTTTAAGAGTGAGGAAAACCCTACTTGGAAATAGGAAGAGGAGAAGGTTGAAGAAGATGGAAGAGGAACACCATAACACTTCACAAAACCACCACTCAAAGGCTCCAAAACCACCTCTGTTTTGCTTCAACAAGCTGTCCTACTTCTTTGGCAAACTTTAATGGAGTTTGAGACCTCCAAAATAGTGCAACAATGGTGGGAAATGGGTGGTAAAATAGACTCACGAATTTAAAAGAGAACCACATTCCTTTGGCTATGGAAAAAGAGAGAAATCTAATGGAAAGAGATGAAGTTTTTGGCTCCAAACCCTCACCCCTCACAAGACTCTTATAAGCCAAAAATAGTTATCTTCCATCCTATAGCCAAAGACTAAGAGCTAGGCACTTTCCAAAAGAGTGAAAGAGTTTATTAAGGTCTTAAAATCTGATGGGTGAAAGAGACTACACCACCACATCAAGTCTCTCATTTCTCACACACAAGTTGACACCATAACTAAGGGGTATTTTCGTCACTTTCTCTCTCCTGCCAATATTTTTTTTTTTTTTAAACTTTTAATTAGAGATTCATATTCCTTGCATTTTTTTGGCCAAAAAATCATATTTACAATAGTCGTTTGACCTCCCGGATTGTCCTCTACAAGACGCGCAAGATCGGGACCTCCGCGCAAAAGTATTTTTTTTCCGATTTTCCTCTTCATAGTAATATTCCTTATATTTTTGTGAGTCAAAAAATATATTCGCAATATTTTTTTGACCTTCCGAGGTGTCATAAACAATACGCGCAAGAAACGGGACCTCCGCGCAAAACATATTTTTTTTCGATTTTTCTTCGCATGGTAATATTCCTTATATTTTTATGAGTCTAAATATATGGTCGGAATATTTTTTTGACCTTCCGAGGCATCCTAAACAATACGCGCAAGAAACGGGACCTCCGCGCAAAACATATTTTTTTTCGTTTTTTCTTCGCGTGGTAATATTCCTTATATTTTTATGAGCCTAAATATATGGTCGGAATATTTTTTTTGACCTTCCGAGGCATCCTAAACAATACGCGCAAAACTAGACTTTCGCTGCGTCGCGCGTCGTAAGACAATTATTACATAAGTTCGCGTAGCCTTCGTTGCCTGTCCGAATCGCGTGAAACTTAACCAAAGTACTTAAAATAATTATACGAACATAAATCATAACTCATGCGGGAACATGCAACGTAAAAATTTCATTAACGGAACGTCGCTAAATAAAGGATAATCGTGCAAGTACAATTTAAAGGTGCGGGTATTACATTCTCCCCTCCTTAGGAGATTTCGTCCCCAAAATTCAGCATACGTCACTCGAAAAGCTGTGAATGTTCCTCTCGCATCTCGGCTTCTCGCTCCCAAGTGGCACCTTCGGCTCCCTATGATTCCCATAGGATCTTCACCAACGGAATGACTTTGTTGCGCAGAACCCGGTTCTCTCGATCCAAGATGGATATGGGTCGAGTCAAGAATGTTGTATTCTCTTCTAACTCGATGTTCTGCCAGTTGATCACATGGCGAGGATCATACAGATACTTCTTCAGCATAGAGACGTAAAAGACTTTGTGGGCATGAACTAACTGTGGAGGTAACGCTAATTGGTATGAGACATCCCCGACCCTTTCCAAAAGCTCGAAGGGTCCAATGTACCGAGGGGAAAGCTTGCCCTTCTGACCAAACCTCTTTCTAACAGTCCTAGCCCTAACCTTCAATAACAATTTATCATCCACTCCGAACTCTAACGGTGTACGACGATTGTCGGCATAATTCTCCTATCTGACCTGAGTCATTGCCAGCCTCTCCCGTATCAACTGAACCTTTTCAGTTATCTCCTTGATCATATCCGAGTTGTAAGGTGCTTCTCGCCCACCTCTGCCCAACACACTTGAAAATGACACGGTCACCGATACAAAGCCTCGAAGGGGGGCATCTTGATACTAGCTTGGTAACTATTATTGTATGAAAATTTCGCTAGAGGCAAGTTTTCGTCCTAACTACCCTAAAAATCAAGTGCATATGCCCGCAACAAGTCCTCCAGAATCGGAACTGTACGCTCTAACTATCCGTTTGTCTCCATATGGTAAGCCATACATAAATTCAGATCAATACCCAGCTCCTGCTAAACCTTCCTCCAGAGCCGTGAAACAATCCGAAGATCTCTATAAAAAACCATGGTCAACGGTACACCGTGGAGTAGGACAATCTCCCGTATATACGAACTGGTTCAACTTTGTTATGCTGTCTGTGATCCTGATCGACAAGAAGTGTGCAAACTTCGCGGGGCGATCCACCACAACTCAAATTGCATCATGAACCCGTTCAGATCGAGGTATTATGATGAAGTCCATAGTGATGTGCTCCCACTTCCACTCGATCGTAGAGAGTGGCTACAGTAACCTGACTGACTTCTTGTGCGCGGCCTTCACCTTCTGGCACGTATAGCATTTAGCCACACACATTGGTACATCCCGCTTCATCCTAGACCACTAGAAATCTTTACATAGGTCCTTATACATCTTCGTCGTACCAGGATGTATGCTGCACGAGACTAATGGAACTTTGCAAGAATCTCCGACTGCAGTTCCTTGACGACTGACACAATCAACCCACCCTCATGTTAACCCGAAATAGTGGACTATAAAGTCTTATTTCTAACTACCAAGCATGCCTAACTTGTTCGTTCAACAATAACTCGATTTTTTTTTCACCAAATATTTTTCTAACACCCAAAGAACTCATCATCATGAATTTATTCCGAACGTCGTGATTTACAAGCTTACATTTCGTCAAACGATTTGAATCTTACCTATCTTAGGCACACACATCCTCCACATCAATAACTATTCTTATCAATGATTTCAAGAAAGTCATTTAATCACAATGGCCCATCTGACCGATACTTCCTATGAGACTACATATTATCATAGAGTCATCTTAGGTATCACAACCCAAATACACATGAGACACTACATTCTCAATATGCAAGTTTCATACGGAGTGCAACACTAGTATTTAATGTCCCATCAAGTTCCAATATTCATAATGTCTTAGAGCCATGACCTCAAAACCACAATATACATTGTAATGAGCTATACATGTTAACTAATAAGTCTGTCAACCTAACTTTATCAAGTACACAGGCAGACTACATGCAATAAATCGCGAGACCACGCGTACACACCCACCGGTGTAAAATAAAGGTGCATCCTAAGAAGAGCGTACTCATGTACCTCGACGCATTAGACTTAACCCGACATATCCCTCTTTACTACTGAGCTTTACGCACACCTGAATATAGACCCACAATTGAAACAACAACTTCCCATTATCGGGATCAATGAAGACATAAGAAGATACAGCGAATTAGGAGATTATAATTCCAGAATGAAATAATTGAATTCGGGCAACGAACCATGCCACAAGAAGTGCGAACCACAATGAACACTTAAGTTCTAAAATTCTAACTTACCTACATATGTTCCAAAGTATTAGTCTAGTCACTGACCTACATACTTAAGTCTCCACAATATCTATATGAGATTTCTAACTTTTAAGCCTCAAGATCCTCCTCATTCTAATAAAACACAAAACTCACATAAATTTACCATGTGTACCATCACTACAATCCTTATCAACATCATATGTGGTCTCAATTCATAACTATCGGACGAGTTACTATAACACCTTAATTTTTTTTTTCAAGCATTATCCATTTCTAAGACCTAATGAGTCTCCTCACTTGGATCATACTAAACCGTAAAGGTAACATGCACATGTGCTATAATCAAGCTTAACACTTCATCTTGAGTGCTATCTCCAAATCCATTATGAGCATCATCGTGTTCTAAGTTTCCCAAGTGCGTAACTCACACTTATCGACCTGACATTTTTCATAAAACTCATACCGTAATACATGTTTATAAACAAAGCCATGGCACTAACTCCAAGGTATTGCCACAATATCAATATGACTCAATCGTGTTATAACCATCAATAGTCGATTATGTAAATCTCAACATAGTAATTTTCTAAGGATACCAATTCAATCATCTCCAATTAAACACACTCGTGCAAGTGAAAGAATCGTCATGACATAATCCTTTAATGTGAAACAACCGATCATGGCCACTAATTTAATCCCTCAATGGTCCAAACACTAATCTTATTTACTACGTGTTACACGAACTATAACTTTATATTATTGACATCATAAGGAACCCCGAAGGTTCGAAGAAGGACATCTTTGTCACTATAGTACATGGGGTACAATTTAAGGTTCATCATTACTAGGCAATAACTACTATATGTACTAATACATCATTAGATAATTCTTAGCACATGACTCCAAAGGACAATTTGGTATGAGTTCATATGCCTATCTAAAATGCTACCCAAAACAAACTTCATCATAACACATAATTTAATCCTTAATGACTATCCCACCATGACAACCAACTTATCTTACTATGTAACCATCTCATTACATGCTAAGCCTTAATCTATCCCATAAATTTCCAAAACCATAAATTAATACCATCATTTCTAATGCTAAGTCCTGAGGACTGTATAGATTCATTCGTAAGTAATCTTGAATTAGTGTGACTATCTAAACCCAAATCAAAATCAAGTTACTTAGGCATTCTAATCTCCATAGAATCAATACTTAAAAGTGTACTACCTAATAACCTAGTCCCATAGATGGACTTAAAAGATCTTTAGCTAATATGCAACGAAAATTACTAGACGTTGCTATTACGACATAGTCTTATAAAATTATCAAATTGACACAAGATGTACCTCACATAAGAGTACGGTGTCACCCCTCTACTGATGGCAAATAGTCTCAGCTAAGTGGCGCACTGCCTCCTAAATACTCTGTAACTCGTTGTTGTCGATCGCAGTGTTGCGAGTAGGGGACATCCTATATGATAGGAGAGTTTAGTACGATTATAATATAGGCGGAACGAAAGGGAACTAAAACGAGAATCACTCTTACGCTCATGAGGATCCTAATGCTCTGATACCAAGTTGTAACCCCCCGATCCGGATTAGAGTTACCGTTGGAATAACCCGTATCCGAACCGAGGTGTTAAGGGGGAGGGGGATAAAACATTTTATTAAATTGGAAAACAGTTGCCACATTATACTTCAAGAAAACCTTTGATTTCTTTTATTGTGAAAAGGTGAGGCCCATATTTTGCAAGTTAATATTCAATTAACAATTTAACAAGTAAACCTTTGGTAAGATTTAATCCGTAAATAAAGCACAAATCCCTGTATTATTACAATTTCCAAATAGTTCAAGTTCAAACCAAATTGCCTTAACAAAACATAAAGGATTATGGTTCAACATAAGTCCATGGATTAAAAATCGGTTACAGAGCCTCTAAACGACGACTAGCACTTTCTGCGGCCTTTCCAACATCCTTACTCGACATACCACCTGTTGTACCTGGGGTTTTAGAAAATAGGGTATGAGCGAAATGCCCAGTAGGGTGGGAATACTAAGCAATAATTTTCATAGCAAAATACTATACATATACAATGCATTTTAGTAATTCTGAAAACCATCATTGTCTCATATTCATTAATTATCATTAATGATTATTTTCGTTAACATTTAACTATGCTAACAATATTCAAGAAGCCTTCATTATATTCAACTAAGTTATCATGTATCCATACTAACAAGATTCTTTAACTTAGTCATAAATGCACCTATATGCAATGCCACTTTAATATTCCAAGCCAGGAACTTAATCATATTCCACTTATGTCATCCACATAATAATTAATGAATTCTTATTCATTCATTAGTTTAAGTTCTGTGAATTTTTCTCATTCCTTACTTAACATTGTTTTTGGGATTTTGCCAACAGACACTCACGGACTTCGTGGCCTCACACCACCTGTCTCCGCCGCCATATACTACTGCAGTTTATTTGGGGTCTTTCACCACTAGGGACGTCATGCCCTCCTTAATTATTTTCTCTCGGCGTCATCCGAATATCATATCTTTCATGTGTTTAACATTATTCTCAATGTTCACAATTCAACTTCTCCGGTTTTGTTATTAAAGCCCGTTATTAGTCTTTGCATCCTACGAGCCGAGGAGGCATTCTAGTGTCAAAGCCGAACACTAAAATATACTAAGTCACCTTTACAACACTTTGATTTACCAAAATGCCATCTTATACTTTTATTATCTAAAAAGCATTTCCTTGGCATTTTTCAAGTATTTTTCATGTAAAAACACCATTTAAGTGACTTTTCTCCATATTTACCAAATCTGCCACTAAGGCATTTTTTTACCAAAAATTACCTTTTTAAGTGGGTTTTAAGTACAAAAATCATTCTTTAATGTACTACATGTTTCCACCAACATTTAAACCTTTATTAGTGATGTACAACCCATTTTAGCACACTTTTACACATAAAGTCATTTACATAATTATAAGCCTTATTTAACATATTCAAGAGGCTTAAACTAATATTTCAACATATTAGATTTTGGGGCTGTTTTTATGAGATTATTAAACACATATTTAGACCACTATATTTCAATATTAATCATGTTAATGTCAAGACTAACACATACTACATACACTATTTCATGAAAATGGGTCTTCTTCCTTAGAAAACCCAACAAATGCATTAACTAGTCATTTTCTTGTAGCATTCCATTTTCTATGTTTATTTCATGAGATTATTACATTTATAGCATGGTTTCAACATATATAATAATCTGAAAATTTATTCTAAACATCATCTTCTCCATTTATCATTTTTCACAAAATGGGTTTTTCATAGCATATGAAAATAAGGGAGAAGAGCTAAAAAGTCACATTTTTCTCATCATCTTGTTCATATTATCATTTGAAATAAAAGAGTTTAAGAGTGAGGAAAATCCTACTTGGAAATAGGAAGAGGAGAAGGTTGAAGAAGATGGAAGAGGAACACCATAACACTTCACAAAACCACCACTCAAAGGCTCCAAAACCACCTCTGTTTTGCTTCAACAAGCTATCCTACTTCTTTGGCAAACTTTAATGGAGTTTGAGACCTCCAAAATAGTGCAACAATGGTGGGAAATGGGTGGTAAAATAGACTCACGAATTTAAAAGAGAACCACATTCCTTTGGCTATGGAAAAAGAGAGAAATCTGATGGAAAGAGATGAAGTTTTTGGCTCCAAACCCTCACTACAAGAATTTGCACCATTAGCAACGTACAAATTATGTTGCTAAAGTTAGAATTTTATTGCTAAAAGGTATCGGCAACAGATTTCACTCTGTTGCCAGCTTGTTGCCCATTGCCTGTCTAGGAAACCATTTGGCAACACAGCAGGCTTGTGTTGCTGAAAGTATACTTTTGGCAACACGCAATTGTGTTGCCAAAAGTATTTTTTAATTTGTCAAATTTATAATAAAAAATATTATTTGTGTTGCCAAAAGTCACTCAACAGCAACAAAAAAAGTTGTGTTGCCAAAAGCTATAGCTTTTGGCAACACAAGAGCTGTGTTGCCAAAAAGCTATACCTTTGGCAACACAGGTCCTGTGTTGCCAAAAGCAATATCTTTGGCAACACAAGAGCTGTGTTGCCAAAGGTATAGCCTTTTGGCAACACAGCTCTTGTGTTGCCAAAAGTCGTACCTTTGGCAACACATCTCTTGTGTTGCCAAAAGCCATACCTTTGGCAACCAAACATGTGTTGCCATATCCAAAGTGATAAATGTAGATGATAACTTTTAGAAACAAAAAATTGTGTTGCCAAAAGTACAATATTTTATTTATTACCTATTATTTTTTTCGCAATTGTAAGAACTTTTAAACCTGCACTTTTTCATCAAACGGGCAACCTTCTAATCCAAAATAACATTACGCATTTTTCATACAATCATAAGAAATACAAAATTCCGCAATTTTCAACCAAATCTGATAAATATGAATTACAAAATAATATTTCATCACAATCCAAGTATAAAGGTACAAAATAAATGTCTCCCAAATAAGAACGTAACAAAAGATGTAAACATGATCTAACCTAATACATTAACACATTAAAATATGTTAAAAAAATCCACGTAAACTAAAACGACGACAATATCGCTCCCCTATACTATAAGAAACCGCAGCTCCAAGCCACCACGAACATAATAACTCCAAGCAAAATCCATCATAACCTGCACAAGATACAAAAATAAATTACTACATGGGTTTGTATAACTTCAAATGCATGTATGTTTGACTTATCAATTTAAAACACTATTTAATTTCAGAAAATTTCGGCAGAGTTTCCTTTGTTTATTCATGAAATCCAACATGTTTTTAACATTAAAATAAACCCAGCAGCAAAAAATGCAGCTAAACCACCATTAAATCCCTTTCGCCAATTTAATATCTAAAAATAGTATCCGAGTAGCTACATAAACTTAAATAAGTATCCGAGTAGCTACGTACCTCGATCCTCCGTATCCATTGACGTTTCCATGTGTCGCAAATCCATTTTCATTCTACACAAAATACAAAATAAATTATAATCTATCCGACTTCAAAAGATAATAATAATTTATAACTATTATAGTTATATATATATATAAACATTTATATATAACTATAAAAACAAAGTGTCTAAAAAAAACATTTATATATATGTCTAAAAAAACAAAGTGTCAATTTTTAAAATAAATTGGACATAGACTCCTTTGTTTATTGGACTATCCACCCTTTTTAAGGGGTAACGACAAATCCAACAATATTAAAAAAAAATCCCAAATTCGTCTAACAAAAGGTTCAATGAAACAAAATTCTTATTGGCCCGTGTTCGATGTGAACTAACCAACTGTCACGTGTTCACTTCCATGGGGACATCACCATGGTACATCAAATAGCACTCCATATACTTCCCTTGACGTGGGTTCCATATTGCCATATTGCCATATTTCCAAATTTCATCATTCATACTGTGTTCACTAATGACACAAAACTAAAGTGCCATAGCTTCATTTTTTTCCACGTGGAATGGGACTAGAGAGAATCATTTGAAAAACCATAATGTATATATATACTGGGCAAAAAAGCTACAAAACCATTGAAATTCCAAGACACATGTTGACATTACATACTGGACTGCAATGGAGAAACAAAAATAGCAAGCATTCTAGTCAACGAGAGGGTCCCGACTTGCTTATGTGTCGACAAAACTACAAGTATCGTACATGTCGTATTCATAATCCTCGTTATATATAACAGGGTATATAACTATTTTATGTATATATATACACATATATAAAACAGTTATATACACTGTTTTATGTATACATATAAAAAAACAGTATATATATATACATAACTGAAACAGTTATATATACTATATATATATATACATATATATACATAAAACAGAAACAGTTATATATACTATATATATATATATATATATATATATATATATATATATATACATACATATATATACATAAAACAGTTATGTATATATATACATAACAGTTCTGTATATATATATATATACTGTTTTATGTATATATATATATATATATATACATATATATATATATATATATATATACATATATATATATATATATATATATATATATATATATACATATATATATATATATACATATATATATATATATATATATATATATATATATATATATATATGTATATATATATATATATATATATATATATATATGTATATATAGATAACTGTTGTGTATATAGATAACTGTTGTGTATATAGATAACTGTTTTATGTATATATACATATATATATATATACACATAACTGTTTTATGTATATATATATGTATATATACATAAAATTATGTATATACATAACTGTTTTATGTATATATACATATATATATATATATATATACATAACTGTTTTATGTATATAAAATTATGTATATACATAATATATACATAAAACAGTTATGTATATATATACATAACAGTTATGTATATATGTATATATATACATAACTGTTTTATGTATATATACATATATATATATATTTATACATAAAACAGTATATATATATATATATACAGTTATATATATATATATACTGTTTTATGTATATATATATATATATATATATATATATATATATAGTTATGTATGTATATACATAACTGTTATGTATATATATACATATATACATAACTGTTATGTATATATATATATATAATAGTTATGTATATATATATTATATATTATAACTATTATATACATATAACTGTTATGTATATATATTATATATATTAACTGTTATGTATATATTATAATATATAATATAATAACTATTATATACATATAACTGTTATGTATATATATTATATATATTAACTGTTATGTATATATTATAATATATAATATAATATATAATATATAATATAACAGTTATAATATATAATATAATATATACATAATAGTTAATATATATAATATATATACATAACAGTTATATGTATATAATAGTTATAATATATAATATAATATATACATAACAGTTAATATATATAATATATATATATAACTATTATATATATATAACTATTATATAGTTATATATATATAATAGTTATATATATATATATATAGTTATATATATATAACATAATAGTTATATATAACTGTTATGTATTATGTATATATATATATAACAGTTATGTATATATATATATACACAGTTATATATATGTACTGTATATAGTATAATATTCCTAGTCAGTACTTCATCTTTTTCATCATGTGTGTAACGTTGTAGCACTCGTACATGGATTAGAGCAATGGAATATGTTCCTTGGTGCCATTAGAGATGACTTGTACATGCGGTTCTAACAGGAAACCACTAATGTCAATGTCCTTACCTTTGCGTTGAATTTACAGGACTAAAGTATTGGTTCCTTCTCCTTAGAGTAAGTATTGGTACCGTTTTGTGGCTGTTTTACGTTTTCACCCTTCGATGGCATGTTTTTATGCATAAGTCAAACTTGTTGCAAATTCACGTCGTACACTCAAACCGGGAGCCCCGTGACTATGCGGTCGGTTCCTACTAGTCGCATTGGTCCCGTACGAGGTGTTCGTGACTCTAACGTTACCGTTTTGTGGCTGTTTAACGTTTTCACCCTTCGATGGCATGTTTTAATGCATAAGTCTATTTTTTTGCAAATTCGCGTCGTACACTCAAACCGGGAGCCCCGTGACTACGCGATCCAGTTCCTACGAGTCGCATTGGTCCCGTGCGAGGTGTTCGTAACTCTTACGGTGCCGTTTTGTGGCTGTTTAACGTTTTCACCATTCGATGGAATGTTTTTATGCTCCAGTCTAATTTTTTGCAAATTCACGTCGTACACTCAAACCGGGAGCCCCATGACTACGCGGTCGGTTCCTACGAGTCGCATTGGTCCCGTGCGAGGTGTTCGTGACTCTTACGGGACCGTTTTGTGGTTGTTTTACGTTTTCACCCTTCGATTGCATGTTTTTATGCTTAAGTCTATTTTTTGAAAATTTACGTCGTACACTCAAATCGGGAGCCCCGCGACAACGCGATCGGTTTCTACGAGTCACATTGGTCCCGTGCGAGGTGTTCGTGACTCTTACGGGACCGTTTTGTGGATGTTTTACGTTTTCACCATTCGATGGAATGTTTTTATGCTTAAGTCTAATTTTTTGCAAATTTACGTCGTACACTCAAACCGGGAGCCCCGTGACTATGCGGTCGGTTCCTACGAGTCACATTGGTCCCGTGCGAGGTGTTCGTGACTCTTACGGTACCGTTTAGTGGTTGTTTTACGTTTTCACCCTTCGATGGCATGTTTTTAGACATAAGTCTAATTTTAGGCAAATTCAGGTCGTACACTCAAACCGGGAGACCCGTGACTACGCGGTCGGTTCCTACGAGTCGCATTAGTCCCGTGCGAGGTGTTCGTGACTCTTACGGGACGGTTTTGTTGTTGTTTTACGTTTTCTCCCTTCGATGACATGTTTTTATACATAAGTCTATTTTTTGCAAATTCAGGCCGTACACTCAAACCGGGAGACCCGTAAATACGCAGTCGGTTCCTACGAGTCGCATTGGTCCCGTGCGAGGTGTTCGTGACTCTTACGGGACCGTTTTGTGGTTGTTTTACGTTTTCACCGTTCGATTGCATGTTTTTATGCTTAAGTCTATTTTTTGAAAATATATGTCGTACACTCAAATCGGGAGCCCCGCGACTACGCAATAAGTTCCTACGAGTCACATTGGTCCCGTGCGAGGTGTTCGTGACTCTTACGGGACCGTTTTGTGGATGTTTTACGTTTTCACCATTCGATGGAATGTTTTTATGCTTAAGTCTAATTTTTTGCAAATTTACGTCGTACACTCAAACCGGGAGCCCCGTGACTACGCGGTCGGTTCCTACGAGTCACATTGCTCCCGTGCAAGGTGTTCGTGACTCTTACGGTACCATTTTGTGGCTGTTTTACGTTTTCACCGTTTGATGGCATGTTTTTAGACATAAGTCTAATTTTAGGCAAATTCACGTCGTACACTCAAACCGGGAGCCGCGTGACTACGCGGTCGGTTCCTACGAGTCGCATTAGTCCCGTGCGAGGTGTTCGTGACTCTTACGGGACGGTTTTGTGGTTGTTTGACATTTTCAACCTTCGATGGCATGTTTTTATGCATAAGTCTAATTTTTTGCAAATTCACGTCGTACACTCGAGCCGGGAGCCCCGTGACTACGCGGTCGGTTCCTACGAGTCGCATTGGTCCCGTGCGAGGTGTTCGTGACTCTTACGGGACCGTTTTGTCGTTGTTTTACGGTTTCACCCTTCGATTGCATGTTTTTATGCTTAAGTCTATTTTTTGAAAATATACGTCGTACACTCAAATCGGGAGCCTCGCGACTACGCGATCGGTTCCTACGAGTCGCATTGGTCCCGTACGAGGTGTTCGTGACTCTTACGGGACCGTTTTGTGGATGTTTTACGTTTTCACCATTCGATGGAATGTTTTTATGCTTAAGTCTAATTTTTTGCAAATTTACGTCGTACACTCAAACCGGGAGCCCCGCGACTACGCGGTCAGTTCCTATGAGTCACATTGGTCCCGTGCAAGGTGTTCGTGACTCTTACGGTACCGTTTTGTTGCTGTTTTACGTTTTCACCGTTCGATGGCAAGTTTTTAGGCAAATTCACGTCGTCACTCAAACCGGGAGCCCCGTGACTACGCGGTCGGTTCCTACGAGTCGCATTAGTCCCGTGCGAGGTGTTCGTGACTCTTACGGGACGGTTTTGTGGTTGTTTTACATTTTCACCCTTCGATGACATGTTTTTATGCTTAAGTCTAATTTTTTGAAAATTCACGCCGTACACTCAAGCCGGGAGCCCCGTGACTACGCGGTCGGTTCCTACGAGTCGCATTGGTCCCGTGCGAGGTGTTCGTGACTCTTACGGAACCGTTTTGTTGCAGTTTTACGTTTTCGCCCTTCGATGGATGTTTTTATGCATAAGTCTAATTTTTTGCAAATTCACGTCGTACACTCAAACCGGGAGCCCCGTGACTACGCAGTCGGTTCCTACGAGTCGCATTGGTCCTGTGCGAAGTGTTCGTGACTCTTACGGTAACGTTTTGTGGCTGTTTTACGTTTTCACCCTTCGATTCCATGTTTTTATGCTTAAGTCTAATTTTTTGAAAATTCACGTCGTACACTCAAACCGGGAGCCCCGTGCCTACGCGATCGGTTCCTACGAGTCGCATTGGTACCGTGCGAGGTGTTCATGACTCTTACGGTACCGTTTTGTGGCTGTTTTACGTATTCACCCTTCGATGGCATGTTTTTATGCATAAGACTAATTTTTTTGCAAATTCACGTCGTACACTGAAACCGGGAGCCCCGTGAGTACGCGGTCCGATTCCTATAAGTCGCATTGGTTCCGTGCGAGGTGTTCGCAACTCTTACGGTACCGTTTAGTGGCTGTTTAACGTTTTCACCATTAGATGGAATGTTTTTATGCTCAAGTCTAATTTTTTGCAAATTCACGTCGTACACTCAAACCGAGAGCCCCGTGACTACGCGGTCGGTTCCTACGAGTCACATTGCTCCCGTGCGAGGTGTTCGTAACTCTTACGGGACCGTTTTGTGGATGTTTTACGTTTTCACCCTTCGATGGAATGTTTTTATGCTTAAGTCTAATTATTTGCAAATTCACGTCATACACTCAAACCGGGAGCCCCGTGACTACGCGGTCGGTTCCTACGAGTCGCATTGGTCCCGTACGAGGTGCTCGTGACTCTTACGGGACCGTTTTGTGGATGTTTTATGTTTTCACCATTCGATGGAATGTTTTTATGCTTAAGTCTAATTATTTGCAAATTTACGTCGTACACTCAAACCGGGAGCCCCGTGACTACGCGGTCGGTTCCTACGAGTCACAATGGTCCCGTGCGAGGTGTTCGTGACTCTTACGGCACCGTTTTGTGGCTGATTTACGTTTTCACCCTTCGATGGCATGTTTTTAGACATAAGTCTAATTTTAGGCAAATTCACGTCGTACACTCAAACTGGGAGCCCCGTGACTACGCGGTCGGTTCCTACGAGTCGCATTAGTCCCGTGCGAGATGTTCGTGACTCTTACGAGACGGTTTTGTGGTAGTTTTACGTTTACACCCTTCGATGACATGTTTTTATGCTTACGTCAAATTTTTGGCAAAATTCACGCCGTACACTCAAGCCGGAGCCCCGTGACTACGCGATCGGTTCCTACGAGTCGCATTAGTCCTGTGCGAGGTGTTCGTTTCTCTTACGGGACCGTTTTGTGGAAGTTTTACGTTTTCACCCTTCGATGCCATGTTTTTATGCATAAGTCTAATTTTTTGCAAATTCACGTCGTACACTCAAACCGGGAGCCCCGTGACTACGCGGTCGGTTCCTACGAGTCACATTGGTCCCGTGCGAATTGTTCTTGACTCTTACGGTACCGTTTTGTGGCTGTTTTACGTTTTCACCTTTCGATGGCATGTTTTCAGACACAAGTCTAATTTTTTGCAAATTCACGCCGTACACTCAAACCGGGAGCCCCGTGACTACGCGGTCGGTTCCTACGTGTCGCATTAGTCCCGTGCGAGGTGTTCGTGACTCTTACGGTACCGTTTTGTGGTTGTTTTACATTTTCACCATTCGATGGAATGTTTTTATGCTTAAGTCTAATTTTTTGCAAATTCACGTCGTACACTCAAACCGGGAGCCCCGTGACTACGCGGTCGGTTCCTACGAGTCACATTGGTCCCGTGCGAGGTGTTAGTAACTCTTACGGTACCATTTTGTGGCTATTTTACGTTTTCACCCTTCGATGACATGTTTTTATGCTTAAGTCTAATTTTTTGCAAATTCACGTCGTACACTCAAACCGAGAGCCCCGTGACTACGCGGTCCGATTCCTACGAGTCGCATTGGTCCCGTGCGAGGTGTTCGTGACTCTTATGGGACCGTTTTGTGGCTGTTATACGTTTTCACTCTTCGGTGGCCTGTTTTTTTGCACAAGTCTAATTTTTTGCAAATTCACGTCGTACACTCAAACCGGGGGCCCCGTGACTAAGTGGTCGGTTCCTACGAGTCGCATTGGTCCCTGCGAGGTGTTCGTGACTCTCACGGTACTATTTTGTGGCTGTTTTACGTATTCTCCCTTCGATGGCATGTTTTTATGCATAAGACTAATTTTTTGCAAATTCATGTCGTACACTCAAACCGAGAGCCCCGTTACTACGCGGTCCGATTCCTACGAGTCGCATTGGTTCCGTGCGAGATGTTCGTGACTCTTACGGTACCGTTTTGTGGCTGTTTAACGTTTCCACCATTAGATGGAATGTTTTTATGCTCAAGTCTAATATTTTGCAAATTCACGTCGTACACTCAAACCGAGAGCCTCGTGACTACGCGGTCGGTTCCTACGAGTCACATTGGTCCCTTGCGAGGTGTTAGTAACTCTTACGGGACCGTTTTGTGGCTGCTTTACGTTTTCACCCTTCGATGGCATGTTTTTATCATAAGTCTAATTTTTTGTAAATTCACATCGTACACTCAAACCGGGAGCCACGTGACTACGCGGTCGGTTCCTACGAGTCGCATTGGTCCCGTGCGAGGTGTTCGTGACTCTTACGGGACCGTTTTGTGGACGTTTTACGTTTTCACCATTCGATGGAATGTTTTTATGCTTAAGTCTAATTTTTTGCAAATTTACGTCGTACACTCAAACCGGGAGCCCCGTGACTATGCGGTCGGTTCCTACGAGTCACATTAGTCCCGTGCGAGGTGTTCGTGACTCTTACGGGACCGTTTTGTGGATATTTTACGTTTTCACCATTCGATGGAATGTTTTTATGCTTAAGTCTAATTTTTTGCAAATTTACGTCGTACACTCAAACCGGGAGCCCCGTGACTACGCGGTCGGTTCCTACGAGTCACATTGGTCCCGTGCAAGGTGTTCGTGACTCTTACGGCACCGATTTGTGGCTGTTTTACGTTTTCACCCTTCGATGGCATGTTTTTAGACATAAGTCTAATCTTAGGCAAATTCACGTCGCACACTCAAACCGGGAGCCCCGTGACTATGCGGTCGGTTCCTACGAGTCGCATTAGTCCCGTGCGAGGTGTTCATGACTCTTACGGGACGGTTTTGTGGTTGTTTTACGTTTACACCCGTCGATGACATGTTTTTATGCTTAAGTCAATTTTTTTGCAAATTCACGCCGTACACTCAAGCCGGGAGCCCCGTGACTACGCGGTCGGTTCCTACGAGTCACATTGCTCTCGTGCGAGGTGTTCGTTTCTCTTACGGGACCGTTTTGTGGCAGTTTTACGTTTTCACCCTACGATGGCATGTTTTTATGCATAAGTCTAATTTTTTGCAAATTCACGTCGTACACTCAAACCGGGAGCCCCGTGACTACGCGGTCGGTTCCTACAAGTCACATTGGTCCCGTGCGAGGTGTTCTTGACTCTTACGGTACCGTTTTGTGGCTGTTTTACGTTTTCACCTTTCGATGGTATGTTTTTAGACATAAGTCTAATTTTTTGCAAATTCACGCCGTACACTCAAACCGGGAGCCCCTGACTACGCGGTCGGTTCCTACGTGTCGCATTGGTCCCGTGCGAGGTGTTCGTGACTCTTACGATACCGTTTTGTGGTTGTTTTACGTTTTCACCATTCGATGGAATGTTTTTATGCTTAAGTTTAATTTTTTGCAAATTCACGTCGTACACTCAAACCGGGAGCCCCGTGACTACGCGGTCGGTTCCTACGAGTCACATTGGTCCCGTGCGAGGTGTTAGTAACTCTACGGTACCGTTTTGTGGCTATTTTACGTTTTCACCCTTCGATGACATGTTTTTTTGCTTAAGTCTAATTTTTTGCAAATTCACGCCGTACACTCAAACCGGGAGCCCCGTGACTACGCGGTCGATTCCTATGAGTCGCATTGGTCCCGTGCGAGGTGTTCGTGACTCTTACGGGACCGTTTTGTTGCTGTTTTACGTTTTCACCCTTCGATGGCCTGTTTTTTTGCATAAGTCTAATTTTTTGCAAATTCACGCCGTACACTCAAACCGGGAGCCCCGTGACTACGCGGTCGGTTCCTACGAGTCGCATTGGTCTCGTGCGAGGTGTTCGTGACTCTTACGGGACCGTTTTGTAGCTGTTTATCGTTTTCACCCTTCGATGGCATGTTTTTATGCATAAGTCTAATTTTTTGCAAATTCACGCTGTACACTCAAACCAGGAGCCCTGTGACTACGCGGTCGGTTCCTACGTGTCGCATTGGTCCCGTGCGACGTGTTCGTGACTCTTACAGGACCGTTTTGTGGTTGTTTTACGTTTTCACCCTACGATGGCATGCTTTTAGTAATAAGTCTAATTTTTTGCAAATTGACGCAGTACACTCAAACCGGGAGCCCCGTGACTACGCGGTCGGTTCCTACGAGTCACATTGGTCCCGTGCGAGGTGTTCGTGACTCTTACGGGACCGTTTTGTGGTTGTTTTACATTTTCACCATTCGATGGCATGTTTTTATGCTTAAGTTTATTTTTTGCAAATTTACGTCGTACACTTAAACCGGGAGCCCCGCGACTACGCGGTCGGTTCCCACGAGTCACATTGGCCCCATGCAAGGTGTTCGTGACTCTTACGGTACCGTTTTGTGGCTGTTTTACGTTTTCACCGTTCGATGGCATGTTTTTAGACATAAGTCTAATTTTAGGCAAATTCACGTCGTACACTCAAATCGGGAGCCCCGTGACTACGCGGTCGGTTCCTACGAGTCGCATTAGTCCCGTGCGAGGTGTTCGTGACTCTTATGGGACTGTTTTGTGGTTGTTTTACATTTTCACCCTTCGATGACATGTTTTTATGCTTGAGTCTAATTTTTTGCAAATTCACGCCGTACACTCAAGCCGGGAGCCCCGTGACTACGCGGTCGGTTCCTACGAGTCGCATTGGTCCCGTGCGAGGTGTTCGTGACTCTTACGGGACCGTTTTGTGGCAGTTTTATGTTTTCGCCCTTCGATGGCATGTTTTTATGCATAAGTCTAATTTTTTGCAAATTCACGTCGTACACTCAAACCGGGAGCCCCGTGACTACGTGGTCGGTTCCTACTAGTCGCATTGGTCCCGTGCGAGGTGTTCGTGACTCTTACGGTAACATTTTGTGGCGATTTTAGGTTTTCACCCTTCGATTCCTTATTTTTATGCTTAAGTCTAATGTTTTGAAAATTCACGTCGTACACTCAAACCGGGAGCCCCGTGACTACGCGGTCGGTTCCTACGAGTCATATTGGTCCCGTGCGAGGTGTTCGTGACTCTTACGGTACCGTTTTGTGGCTGTTTTACGTATTCACCCTTCGATGGCATGTTTTTATGCATAAGGCTAATTTTTTGCAAATTCACGTCGTGCACTCAAACCGGGAGCCCCGTGACTACGCGGTTCGATTCCTACGAGTCGCATTGGTCCCGTGCGAGGTGTTCGTAACTCTTACGGTACCGTTTTGTGGCTGTTTAACGTTTTCACCATTAGATGGAATGTTTTTATGCTCAAGTCTAATTTTTTGCAAATTCACGTCGTACACTCAAACCGAGAGCCCCGTGACTACGCGGTCAGTTCCTACGAGTCACATTGGTCCCGTGCGAGGTGTTAGTAACTCTTACGGGACCGTTTTGTGGCTGTTTTACGTTTTCACCCTTCGATCACATGTTTTTATCATAAGTCTAATTTTTTGCAAATTCACATCGTACACTCAAACCGGGAGCCCCGTGACTACGCGGTCGGTTCCTACGAGTCGCATTGGTCCCGTGCGAGGTGTTCGTGACTCTTACGGGACCGTTTTGTGGATGTTTTACGTTTTCACCATTCGATGGAATGTTTTTATGCTTAAGTTTAATTTTTTGCAAATTTACGTCGTACACTCAAACCGGGAGCCCCGTGACTACGCGGTCGGTTCCTACGAGTCACATTGGTCCCGTGCGAGGTGTTCGTGACTCTTACGGCACCGTTTTGTGGCTGTTTTACGTTTTCACCCTTCGATGGCATGTTTTTAGACATAAGTCTAATTTTAGGCAAATTCACGTCGTACACTCAAACCGGGAGCCCCGTGACTACGCGGTCGGTTCCTACGAGTCGCATTAGTCCCGTACGAGGTGTTCGTGACTCTTACGGGACGGTTTTGTGGTTGTTTTACGTTTTCGCCCTTCGATGGCATGTTTTTATGCATAAGTCTAATTTTTTGCAAATTCACGTCGTACACTCAAATCGGGAGCCCCGTGACTACGCGGTCGGTTGCTACTAGTCGCATTGGTCCCGTGCGAGGTGATCGTGACTCTTACGGTAACGTTTTGTGGCCGTTTTAGGTTTTCAACCTTCGATTCCATGTTTTTATGCTTAAGTCTAATTTTTTGAAAATTCACGTCGTACACTCAAACCGGGATCCCTGTGACTACGCGATCGGTTCCTACGAGTCGCATTGGTCCCGTGCGAGGTGTTCGTGACTCTTACGGTACCGTTTTGTGGTTGTTTTACGCATTCACCCTTCGATGGCATGTTTTTGTGCATAAGGCTAATTTTTTGCAAATTCACGTCGTACACTCAAACCGGGAGCCCCGTGACTACGCGATTCGATTCCTACGAGTCGCATTGGTCCCGTGCGAGGTGTTCGTAACTCTTACGGTACCGTTTTGTGGCTGTTTAACGTTTTCACCATTAGATGGAATGTTTTTATGCTCAAGTCTAATTTTTTGCAAATTCACGTCGTACACTCAAACCGAGAGCCCCGTGACTACGCGGTCAGTTCCTACGAGTCACATTGGTCCCGTGCGAGGTGTTAGTAACTCTTACGGGACCATTTTGTGGCTGTTTTACGTTTTCACCCTTCGATGACATGTTTTTATCATAAGTCTAATTTTTTGCAAATTCACATCGTACACTCAAACCGGGAGCCCCGTGACTACGCGGTCGGTTCCTACGAGTCGCATTGGTCCCGTGCGAGGTGTTCGTGACTCTTACGGGACCATTTTGTGGATGTTTTACGTTTTCACCATTCGATGGAATGTTTTTATGCTTAAGTTTAATTTTTTGCAAATTTACGTCGTACACTCAAACCGGGAGCCCCGTGACTACACGGTCGGTTCCTACGAGTCACATTGGTCCCGTGCGAGGTGTTTGTGACTCTTACGGCACCGTTTTGTGGCTGTTTTACGTTTTCACCCTTCGATGGAATGTTTTTAGACATAAGTCTAATTTTAGGCAAATTCACGTCGTACACTCAAACCGGGAGCCCCGTGACTACGCGGTCGGTTCCTACGAGTCGCATTAGTCTCGTGCGAGGTGTTCGTGAATCTTACGGGACGGTTTTGTGGTTGTTTTACGTTTACACCCTTCGATGACATGTTTTTATGCTTAAGTCAAATTTTTTGCAAATTCACGCCGTACACTCTAGCCAGGAGCCCCGTGACTACGCGGTCGGTTCCTACGAGTCGCATTGGTCCCGTGCGAGGTGTTCGTTTCTCTTACGGGACCGTTTTGTGCTAGTTTTACGTTTTCACCCTTCGATGGCATGTTTTTATGCATAAGTCTAATTTTTTGCAAATTCACGTCGTACACTCAAACCGGGAGCCCCGTGACTACGCGGTCGGTTCCTACGAGTCACATTGGTCCCGTGCGAGGTGTTCTTGACTCTTACAGTACCTTTTTGTGGCTGTTTTACGTTTTCACCTTTCGATGGCATGTTTTTAGACATAAGTCTAATTTTTTGCAAATTCACGCTGTACACTTAAATCGGGAGCCCCGTGACTACGCGGTCGGTTCCTACGTGTCGCATTGGTCCCGTGCGAGGTGTTCGTGACTCTTACGGTACCGTTTTGTGGTTGTTTTACGTTTTCACCATTCGATGGAATGTTTTTATGCTTAAGTCTAATTTTTTGCAAATTCACGTCGTACACTCATACCGGGAACCCCGTGACTACGCGGTCGGTTCCTACGAGTCACATTGGTCCCGTGCGAGGTGTTAGTAACTCTTACGGTACCGTTTTGTGGCTATTTTACGTTTTCACCCTTCGATGACATGTAATGGGGTGGTTATCTTTTGGGTGAGTGTTGATACCAAATTTAGTATGCTGACGTGGACCGATTATGTGGAGACACGTGTTAACTTACATAGCACCCGCAAATATTTTTGAACAACACCTTGACCCCGAGGAGCTCAACCTCCCCGACCAATTCAGAATGCTCCGAGCAACAAGTGTTCTCCGAGGAACTCTACTGTACCGAGCAACTCATGTATACCGAGCTACTTAGGCGGTCCGAGCAGCTTAGGCTGTCCGAGCTGCATCTCGTACAGAGCATTCATATCCGGATAATCAAGAGGATGACTGCGCATTTAATGCTCATTATTATCACACAGACGCATACGCCTATTGGACAGCTGTGTATTGTTCTTTCATTTGTACCGTTTCAAGGCTATAAATACATTGTAACCTCCTAATTAGCAGGGGACTCAGAATTTATTGGTAAACCCATTATCGAGAATTCTGCAAACAGTCAGCAATAACACAAACAGTGGACGTAGGCCATTCTTTCAAGGCTGAACCACTTTAAAAATCTCTTGTCTTATTTATTTTTTATCTGTGATTAAATAATTAGAGATAATCTAATTTTTTTACATCAACAGATTGACGCCATCTATGGGAAACGATTGAAACTATCGTTTTTCACCAAAGCAATTCATCTCCAATGGCTGATAATCCTGAATCCAGTAATCGAAACGCTGGAAACCCCCCAAATCCATCCACTCCTCCAAGTGTCCAAGATCTGGTTGGAATAATGGCTAATTTACCTCAGGGCCAGATCGCAATGCAAGAAACCATGCGATAACTCATGCAAACTATCCAGGGTGGAGCACCTGCCCAGTCAGGACAACGAAGCATTCAGAGAAATACCCAATTGCCTTCCTCACGAACTAGACGAATATTACTCCCAGAGGAATCTCGATCTACACATGTCGATTCATATCGCACTGATAGATCTAATGATTTTTCTTATCAACCTGGCGGAACTTCATCAGTACGAGCCACAGATACTGAACAAAACGTCACTCTATCTCCAGAAAGGACCAGTGCTCTTGAAAGATTGAGTAGAGTCTCTCCCGTTGATCGTTTGGGTCCTAGGAGAAATAAAAGTCCCCCTAGGATGGTGTCGAGGAACTCTCAATGATTATCTGATTTAAAGGAAGGTTCTACCCAATCCCGACCAGCTGCTCATCGTGAAAGATCCCAAGAGGCAAATTCAACACTACCAGTTGCTCGGACCAATAGGCACGAGGAGGCAAATGACGCATGGAAAGGCTCTATTCAGAGGTTGGAGGATAGACTAGGGGAAGTGGCTAAGTCCAAAAATCCTCTACAAAGAACTTTTGTCCAAGGGACACCTTTTATCCAAGCAATTGTGGATTTTCCCACACCATCAAAGTTCAAAGCCTCAGTGGTAACACAAAAATATGATGAAAAAACTGATCCTGTTCTACATATAGAATAATATCAGGCAGCTGTTGATATCTATGCTGTTCCAGACGAGATGCGATATAGGGCATTTTCAGGAACTCTCACTGGATCTGCTCAAATATGGTACAACAATCTTCCTCGGGGGGAAGATTGCAACTTTCTTTCAACTGGTCGAGCTCTTTATTGGAAAATTCTATTTTGGAGCAAAACCAGTTAAGCGAGTAGCACACTTGCTAAGCGTTAGATAAAAAGCAGGTGAGAGCACCAGGGATTATATTACTCGATTCAATAACGAGAAGCTCGAAGTTATTGATTACGAGGAAAAGACAACAATCACTGCTTTGATGAGTGGATTGTTGCCAAATAAATTGTACTATACTTTGGACAAAGATCTACCTAGGACCATGTCAAAATTAATGGCAAAAGTAGCCAAAATCATGAATGCCGAGGAAGCTATGGCTGCAAAGAAGAGCATGGACACTAAGGAGACCAAAGTTGAGGCTGAGAAGATTGAGAAGAAGGATCAGAAGAATAATGGTGGTAACAAGCAGTCAAAAGCAAATCAAGTATTGGAATAGTTGAAGAAATTTGGAAACTATACTCCTTTGAAGGTAGATATAAACCACGTTTTGGAAGGGATCAAGAACAGCGAGGAGTTAAACTAGGCTAAAAAAATGAAGACAGATCTTGACAAAAGGGATAAATCCAAATATTACGAGTTCCATAAGGATCATGGTCATATGACACAAAACTGTATAGCTCTCCAGAATGAAATTGAAGAGCTCATCAGGCGAGGAAAATTAAACAAGTATGTGGATCGCCGAAATGGTGAAAAAAGCAACGACCGAGCAAGGCAGAGGTCTAGATCTCCTCGACGAATAAAAGAAGATAAGAAGAGAAATCATGATGAAGACCTGGATGAAGATCAAGACGACCCCGATCTCCCCAAAAGACCAAAACAGCCAGAACGTGAGGTATTTTCTATCCGTTTTGGATCATTTGATTGCAATGTTATTACTGGTGGAGATGCAGGAGGTGGAGACCTTACTGCAGAAAGGAAAGCTTACCTCAATGAGGCTCAAGCTTGTTCATATATTCAAAGGATAAATCTAGCTGAGGATGATCGTCCGAGGAAGGTAAACAAAGATAAACTGGTCATCGGTTTCTCTAAAAATGACCTCGCAGGTGTGCTATACCCTCATGATGACCCATTGGTGATCAAAATGAGGATGAAGGAAGTAGTGATTTCACGAGTCTTGGTGGATAATGGCAGCTCGACAGATATTATGTTCTACCCATGTTTTGATAGTTTGAACCTAAAGCTATCCCAGTTGGAGCCATATCATCGGCCCCTCCTCGATTTTACTGGCGAGAAAGTTTTTCCACTTGGGACGATAAAGTTGGATATGTTCATCGGTACATGGCCTACTTGTCAAACAGAAAGAGTGCATTTTTTTGTGATGGATAAGAATGTTCAATCAGCTTACAATATCATCATGGGAAGGGTAGGATTGAAGAAGTTCGAAGCAGTACCATCTACTGTACATCAATGCCTAAAATTTCCAACCAACTTTGGAGTAGGAATTATGAAGGGTGACCAAAAAGTAGCTCGGGAATGATACTATTCATCGGTCGAGCAACAAGAAATGGAAGAATCTAGGAAAAAGACTACCACCTATCAAGTGGATGAAGGTGCAGAAATTGAAACGTTAGATCCTAAAGACGAGTCGCAGCTCGTAAAAGGTCGGGTGGTGGAAGCTACTGAAAACGTCATTCTAGACGATGAACACCCAAAACGAACAACTCAAATCGGTTCATCGTTGGACACCCCACTAAAACAGGAATTGATAGCCTTCCTAAAAAGCAGAAAACAAACTTTCGCATGGAGCCACGAAGATATGCCAGGAATAGACCCAAATTTCTTGTGTCATGAACTTAATGTGAACAAGGAAATCAAACCTATGAAGCAGGGAAGAAGAGTGTTCAGCCCCGAGAAGAACCAAGCTATACAAGAGGAGGTCGAGAAGATCCAAAAAGCTTGCTTTATTGAAGATGTCAAATATCCAGACTGGTTAGCTAATGTGGTGATGGTGAAGAAGAAGCACAACAAGTGGAGAATGTGTGTAGACTTCACCGACCTCAACAAGGCATGCCCAAAGGATCATTTTCCTTTGCCCCGAATTGATCAATTAGTGGACGCTACCTCGGGACATAAGTTGTTGAGCTTCATGGATGCTTATTCTGGTTACAACCAGATTAAAATGAAACCTGAAGACAGGGAGAGTACCTCTTTTATTACCCCTAGGGGAACTTACTGTTATAATGTTATGCCTTTTGGTTTTGAAAAATATAGGTGAAACATATCAGCGACTGATGAACAAGGTGTTTGCAGAGCAAATCAGTCACAATATGGAGGTCTATGTTGATGATATGCTGACGAAGAGCAAGAAAGCTGCTGACCATCTAATGGATCTAGGTCAAACCTTTAATCAATTAGATAAATATCAAATGAAGTTGAACCCTACCAAGTGCATATTCGGATAACGAGAAGGCATGTTCCTCGGGTATATTATCAACCAACGAGGTATTGAAGAAAATCCAGAAAAGATCAAGGCTCTATTGGGGCTACGATCTCCAATGACGAAGAAGGAAGTGCAAAGTCTCACAGGGCGAGTTGCAGCACTTAATAGATTTATAGCACGAGCAACTGATAGATGCCTCCCATTCTTTAAAACACTCCAAAAAATGTTTAAATGGAATGATGAATGCGAGAAGGACTTTCAAGAGTTAAAGAAATACTTGGGAGCACCACCATTGTTGTCCAGGCCAGTGATGGGAGAAAGATTGTACTTGTATCTGGTAGTTTTGGAGAATGCAGTTAGCTCGGCATTGATAAGAATGGAGGATGGAGTGCAAAAACCAATTTATTACACTAGCAAGGCCTTCCGAGGAGAAGAGAGCAGATATCCAAGACTAGAAAAGTTGGCACTAGCGTTGATCGAAGCAAGTAGAAGAATGAGCCCGTACTTCTAAGCTCATACCATAGTAGTGTATACCGATATGCCACTGAGGCAAGCTCTTCATAAACCAGAAAAATCAGGGATATTGATGTACTGGGCAGTAGAACTTGGTGAATATGATATAATTTATGAGCCTAGGTCGTCACTTAAAGGGAAAGCAGTAGCAGATTTTATCGCAGAATTCACTTATCCTGACACCTTCGAGGAGAAAAAGCTGAATATCGACCAACCTGTGGATGTTACAGGATCATCAAATTTAAACCCCGATCAACTTAAGTCAGTTGACGATCAAGGGGAGATGGTCGACGAGCAGCAAGAAGTACTAGAGGAGGATAAAATGAAGCAACAAATATTCCACCGAGGAACTTTATCCAATAAAAAATTTGAGGATGAGGTACCTATATGGAATCTATATGTGGATAGTTCATCTTGCATTACAGGCTGTGGGGCAGGGATTATTTTGAACAGACAGGATGAGGTCGATGTAGAGTATGCTTTGCGCTTTCAATTCAAGGCTTCTAATAATGAGGCTGAATATGAAGCTATGATTGCAGGACTTAACCTGGCAAAAACCAAGGGGGCGGAGCAGGTTATCGTATTCAGTGACTCGCAATTGATCGTAAATAAAATGCTGGGAGTATATGTAGCCAAAGGAGAGTTAATGATCATGTATAATGCAAAAGCAATGGAGGTTTTATCAAGCCTGATAGCAGTACAGATAATTAGAATACCAAGATTGGAGAATGCAAGATTGGATGCCTTAGCTCGGTTAGCTTCAGCCACATGCACCAAGCTACGAAGAACAATCATAATAGAAGTCTTGGCTAGTCGAAGCATAGACGAAGATCTAATGATGAAATTTATTACCCTTGATTTAGGACCATCTTGGATGGATCCCATCAGGGCATATATTGAGGAAGGGAAATTACCAACCGATAAACTCGCAGCCAAGAAACTAAAGTTTAAAGCTGCTCATTATGTATTGACTAATGGTATTCTATATATACGAGAAATTATAGCAGGTCTGTAAAGATGTGTGCACCCTTCCGAGGTGAAAGATTTGGTTGAAGAGGTCCATGAAGGGTCCTGTGGAGCTCATATAGCAGGTCAGACGCTTTTGCAAAGAATAATGACGCAGGGATAATATTGGCCTTTGATGAGGGCTGATTGTATAGCGTATGCCAAAAAATGTGACAAATGTCAGCGCTTCTCGTCCCTTCGAAAAACTCCTCAGGCATTGCTAACAGCCATAACATCCCCTTGGCCATTTGCCATATGGGGAATGGACTTGGTCGGGCCTCTCCTGACGACAAGAGGAAGGTTCAAATACCTCGTCGTCGCTGTGGATTATTTTACTAAATGGGTGGAAGCTGAACCTCTTATTGATATGACTTATGAGAAGGTGTATCAATTTATATGGAAGAACATCATTTGTAGATATGGTCTTCCTCATGCATTCATCACAGACCATGGAACTCAATTTGATAACGAGGAGTTCGCTGCATATTGTCATCAGTAAAATATATTGAAAATCCACTCGGCACAAGGCCATCCCCAGAGCAATGGACAAACTGAGGTGACGAATAGAACGATGCTGAATGGTTTGAAGAAAAGACTGGATGATACGAAGGTAAATTGGATCAACGAGCTACATTCTGTATTGTGGGCTTATCGTACTACACCACGAGCAGCAACAGAAGAATCTCCATACATGCTGGCATTTGGAAGTGAAGCTGTTATACCAGCCGAGCTGGGCCTCCCCACACACAGAGTGCTGAATTTCAATTCTCCTATCAGTGACTTGATGAGAATATTAGACTTAGATATGCTCAAGGAAGTTAGAGAAGAAGCAGCAATCAGGAATGCTGCATACCAACAACGAACAACTCTGTTCTACAACAAGAGGGTAAAAAAGTGTGATTTGAAGGAAGGAGACTACGTGCTAAAGAAAGTAATTCAAAAGCACAATAAATTGGAAGCTAACTAGCATGGACCCTACAGAGTGATAGAAGTTTTTCGACCAGGGACATATAGGATTGAAACCTTAGAAGGAGAGGAGTTTAAGAATGCATGGAACGCAGAGCATCTGTGCAAATATTATCAGTAGTTCAATCCTTATGTAATGCAGTTTTCTTCGATATGAATAAAGCTTTGGATGTTTTACCCAAATCTCTCCTTTTGTTGAAATTTTTTCGGAGTATTAGTGCTACACACTATGCATCAAGTTCAAAATACAATCCTACCAACTACGGTTGGTCGGTAAAATAAATCCCTCCAACTACGGTTGGTCGGTCCATCAATTACGGTTGGTCGGTAAAATAAAATCCCACCAACTACGGTTGGTCGGACCACCAACTATGGTTGGTCAATAAAACCCTACCAACTACGATTGGTCGGTCTACCAACTACGGTTGGTCGATAAATAAAATCCTACCAACTACGGTTGGTCGGTCTACCAACTACGATTGGTCGATAAATAAAATCCCACCAACTACGGTTGGTCGGTCTACCAACTACGGTTGGTCGATAAATAAAACCCTACCAACTATGGTTGGTCGGTCTACCAACTACGGTTGGTCGATAAATAAAACCCTACCAACTACGGTTGGACGGTCTACCAACTACGGTTGGTCGATAAATAAAATCCCACCAACTACGGTTGGTCGGTCTACCAACTATGGTTGGTCGATAAATAAAACCCTACCAACTACGGTTGGTTGATAAATAAAATCCCACCAACTACTGTTGGTCGGTCTACCAACTATGGTTGGTCGATAAATAAAATCCCCTAACTACGGTTGGTCGGGGAATAAAAGTTCACGAACTCCGGTTGGTCGGAAACAAATATCTTAATAAACTCTAGTTGGTCGGTAAGCCAATTACAATCATCTCCAGTTGTTTAAATTAAACAGGATTATGAGATAAATGATGTTTTATCACATAAAGATCAAAGATTGATAAATCACTGCAATGAAATAAGCAACCAACAAGCAAAAACATTCTACAAATTATTTAGAAGAAAACGAAATGACAAAAGGCAAATTTTCATTCATACTAAGTAAAATTACAAATGACGTGAGAAATGTATTACTAAAATTTTACATATGCTTTGGAAAGTAGAAATTATTACATAAAATCCTATTCTATTGGTTTCTTCCCTTCTGCCTTTGAAACAGGTTCTACTCCAGTAGGAGGATCATTTAAGGAATAAGGGGAATTTATGAAATTCAGATCTCGAAGCATTCGAACATTCATCACTGATGGCCAATTAAGCAGATGCTCAGGGCGAGAAATATCAACGTTGGAATGAAGACTGTAGTCACCGAGATATTTAGAGATTAAGCACTGAGGGATTGCCCGAGCAGGAATCCAGCTCATGTCAAGTTTAAAAGGTGGCACGGGCAACTCGAGCAATCCAGGGTTAAGATAATCCTATAAATAATGGCCCTGCTCCAATTTTAATACACCCAGTGCATTCAGCCATCCTTGTTTATAACCCTCATTATTTGGTTGCTAGATTCGATCATCAAGGTGGTAGAGGGCTTCATTATAGCCAACCATCCAAAACTCTCTAGGATGTTTGTGGAATTGGTAAGTCAACCTTTCCAGCTGCTCGTGGAGATTCTTCACAAAAAATTCTTTATTCTCCAAGGCGGATCCTTGTGTGGACAATTGCTCGTTAAGGTCCAGAATCTTCTTGGACATCTCTGCCAGAGCCTTATTCTTCGCAACCAACTGAACTGCTTGATTTTCCAAAGATGCTTGAGTTCTCGCCTCTTTAATAGTAACCCGAGCAACTCTTGCTCGTCCCCGAGAAACTCTTGCTCGTCCGCGAGCAGATGTAGAGGGTCCAATTCTCTTTAAAGTTTCCAATTCATCTCTCAAATTGGCATTTTCAAGCTCCAAAAATGAGAAACCTTCGTCATTGATAGGGACCAAGGCTTCTGAGGTAGATGCTGGAGATTTTAGTTGGGATATCTCTCCTCGCAAGTTATTATTTTCCTGCTCCAGCAATTTCACGATCTGCCTATGCTCTTCAACCTCGGTCTTCAAAGTCCTCTCTTTAAAATCGTAAGCAGCGACTAACTTATCATATCCTTTGTCAGCATTTAGTTGCTGATACTTTTTCTCATACCCCCGATGCAAAAGGGCAGAAGATTCCTTGTATTGTTGCTGAAGTTCCTCGATGGTACCCTGGAGATCTTCAATCATCTCGTAATAAGCCACATTATTGGCAACAACTCGATCGAGTAATTATTTCAGATATTGGTAAGCTTCCACTGCTCGCTCAGAGGCATCTGAGCCCAGGATATCAAAAATTTGTGACTCATCCAAATCTATATGGCCAGCTTTGAAATATTCATTACATTTTTTCATTAACTCAGTATCGTGAGCTGACAAGAGTTCCATCCTGGCTATAAACTAGCAAAGAGAAACCATAAACAGGATTAATAAATGATAAATGCAGAGCAAGACGAAGAAAGTCAACATGAACAAAAAAAACTCGTATTTTTATTCATCAAAAGACAAGTACAAGGTTCAGGATTACATTCAAAAGAAATAATAAAATTAAAGCCCGAGCAACTTTACACCTTCTCCTTGTGTTTTGCGACTTCCTCGAAAAGCTGAGATGAGGAGGCTGGTTGCTCGGAGGATAGCGGCAGTTGCTCGATTGAAATACTGGTGGGTTGAAGTTGCTCATAGAAAGTCTGAACAACTGAAACGGGAGGAACTTGGTCTCCAATCATCATTGAAGACTCTTCAGAGGCAGCTTCGTCCTCTTATTCTTCTTCAGGAGAGGGAGGAGGACCATGAACATGGCGCTGAAAAAGTTCAGAACTCTGTGAGAACTTTAACTCCTATAGAGAAGCAATCCATCCGTCTCTGAAGAATTTGAGGCTAGAAAAATCCAACTGAGAGGACATGGCAGCTAGGCCTCTGTTCCAACCTTTGTCCCAGCCAGCACTAAAGGACTTTTTAACAACAAGTTTTCTCTTTACTTTCTCCAAGGAAATCCTCTCAGTAAGAAGTTCCTCGGCTGCCTTCAACTTTCCTTCTACCTCTACGTTCTGACGACCAGCTTCATGAAGTCTACCAAGTTCCTCTTCAGCAGTTTTAAGCTTGGTCTCAAGCTCTCCAGCATTCTTGAGCTTTTCTTCAAACTCTTCATTTTTCTTCTTAAACTCTTTCATTTTGCTCTCCAACTCCTGAGAGGCCTCCATGGCTTTTTCTCTCTCTTGCTTGACGGACTTCAGTTGCTTCTCCCAAGCAACCTTATCTTCTTCATATTTCTGGCGAGAATCCTTTAAAGATTGAGTCAGACCTACAAAAGCCTCCTCCACACCTCCTAAGGAGATTGAATCTTTAAGAGCTTCATCCTTTTTCAAAATAGTATTGAAACATGTTACCAGCTGATAAGAAAAATAACTTTGAGTGAGTACAAGAATAGAAAATTGAAAAATGAAAGTTTAGATTAGTAATACTTACTGAGGCAATATGTTGAGCTGTCAAGGTGGTAACCCTATCTCGAGAAAGAGTGTCTTCAAGACCTTGGATTTTTGGGATAATCTAAGACTTCACAGATCCCATGGCAGAGCTCGGAGCAACAAAAGTGGGAACACCACTTCCAGCAGTTAAAGGGTGAGAGATAGGTTCAGCCAGTTTATCCGAGGAACTTTTCTTTAACCTCCTCGTGGGAGCAGGAACATTCTCAACCAAGGATGTTGTCTTGGTCGGTGATATAACGATGACCTCGCTTGGAGGAAAAATAGCTACAACCTTGCTCGGAGCCACAGGGGGCTTCTCAGCAATTTTCTTAGCAGCAGCAGGAGGGGGTGCATCATCTTTTCTTATCCCTTCCTTTGGGACATCCTGCTTATTTCTCTTTGCCACCACATTGGCAGAGTCTGATTTGTCAAAGTATGAGGGAGTTCTTCTTCTCTTCATTCTGTCACTGAGAGGAATATTTGATTCAGGAGAGGAACCTTTAGAAGTTGGTGCTGATTCTATGTCACTTATTACTAGACGAGCAGTAAAAGATGAAGTGTAACTCTTGTACTACAATAAGTACGAGGCTGATCTGATATGTTCGTCAGCAATAGTTTGGTGCAAACTCCAGATAAGTTTCAAGTGCCTCAAATTGACATCAGTTTCTTTAGGAGATTTCTTTTTTCTATCAACTGCAAATAAACAAAAATTAAAATGTCAATGACGCATTTCATCAAACACAAAGAAAACGTAATTTCAAAAATAAAATAAAATAAAAACAACCTATCCCATTGCTATAGGGAGGGCATCTAGGACCCTGATACACATCATTTCCATTTCATGGAGCATGTTGCCAATTTTTCATAACAACCCCATGCTCGAAGTAATCCCTGTTGGCATCGAGGAGATTGACAACTAAAGCCCTATTTAAAAACCTAGTTTTTAAATAAAAAGTGCTATCACTAACAACCCATCTATAGTAAAACATAATTTTTGGAATTCCTAAACGGGTTCCATGAATCTGATTTAACCTATGGACTCCATTAACTATTCTCCAGGTATTGGGAGCTATTTTGCAGGTACCACGTCAAAATATTGACAGAATTCCAAGCACAAGGGGTTTGGAGGAAAAGAAAAGCCACATTCAGCTACAAAGAGACTGGGAAACCAATGTCCCTCAGCCAAACAAAAATAGTCAGAAGGTTCAGAAAGCTTTTCCAATATGACCCAGGAAGGAATAGAAAAATCAGAACGAAATTTATCAAGCGACTCAACAAGGTAAACCATGATGGACAAAAGAAATAAAAGAGAAGGAAGAAGATATCTTACAGGAAAAAAATGAATCAGGTGACAACGAACAATGGAAGAAACGAACGCACCAGACAGAGAAGAAGTGAAGAAGTTCTAAAGATGCAGATTTGAAAAAGTAAAAGACGATCGAGTTTTTTGAAGCGTTTAAGTACTTTACCTCGAGAATGGAGAAAAGAAATGATTGCCAAGATGGACGATTACGTATCCGGCGGCTAAAAAGAAAAAAAAGGCACGAAACACGAAGCGGTTATTGAAATTCGAAATACTTTAAAAAGCCTGATACTATGCACTCAAAAAGGGGCTATAAACAACGAACGATTGTCTAAAATCCATAAAGTTTAGGCGGCGTAATGTTCCATACTTTTCTTCAACATCAAACTACGAAACATTGGGGGCTTCTGTTGATACCAAATTTAGTATGCTGACATGGACCGATTATGTGGAGACACGTGTCAACTTACATGGCACCCACAAACATTTTTTAACAACACGTTGACCCTGAGGAACTCAACCTCCCCGACCAACTCAGAACACTCCGAGCAACAAGTGTTCTCTGAGGAACTCTACTGTACCGAGCAACTCATGTATACCGAGCTACTTAGGCGGTCCGATCAGCTTAGGCGGTCTGAGATGCATCTCGTACAGAGCATTCATATACGTATAATCAAGAGGATGACTGCGCATTTAATGCTCATTATTATCACACAGACGCATATGCCTATTGCACAGCTGTGTAATATTCTTTCATTTTTACCGCCTCAAGGCTATAAATACATTGTAACCTCCTCATTAGCAGGGGACTCGAAATTTCTTGATAAACCCATTATCGAGAATTCTGCAAATAGTCAGCAATAACACAAAAGTGGACGTAGGCCATTCTTTCAAGGCTGAACCACTTTAAAAATCTCTTGTCTTATTTATTTTTTATCTGTGATTAAATAATTAGAGATAATCTAATTTTTTACATCAACAGTGAGATTATGATTGAGTTAAGAAATCCTATAGTGGGGTAGTTATTATGTTCAATGAATATATATAAATTAGGTGTGGCTTGACACCTAGACGTGAAGCCTTGGAAAATTAGGTTATGATTATATAAAATTGAATGTAGTTGACATACGTGTTTTGGGGATATGGTATAAGGTGAGACTATACCTAGATTTGGGAACCCTTGATGCCAGGGTAATATAATATGGGATGAATATTGGGTTAATGACGTGTTTTATCTTTTCATGCTAGCGATGCTAAATGTGGCCAAGTAGCATTGGGTCAGTATGTGTCTATATTTACTTGAGCCCGTTAGTGAGGTTTGTAATTGCTTGCGTGTTTATTTTCAATTCATACGTTTGAGTGCTCACGCCAACGTATTAATGGAGATTTTCGTTATGGGGGTGTACGACGTAGCATTGGCACCCCAATGATAGAGACAGGGTTTACCTTGGTCATTTTATTTCGGACACTATTACCTATGTACTTGGGTTCCAAGGAGGATGCCCGAGGGAGTAAGCTTATAGTCCTGAGTACGGTAGGCTATGCGAGTTAGAGGGAAAGCGTACTGATTATCCCTTGTTCGTGTATTTTGGGTTATAGGGGTGGGACCTCCTATAAACTTATCTAGTATCCGCGAGTGATCCCCGAAGGCAATAAGGATAGACCTTCGTTTTGTGCGGCGTGCTAATAACCCATTACTTGTACATGTTAGGGGTTGTCACTATACCACAATGACTAATTTGTAACTAATAGAATATTTAATTTTTAAGTGTTTATAACCCTCACAAAATTAACAATGGTTTGTGATTCTTACAAAATTTGTAAGTGTTCAAAACCGTTGCTATATTTTTTATTTTATTATTTCCCAATTAAAAAGTGTAACTTAATTCTAACAAGTGTAAACAAAATTCGCGCTCTCACATTCACAAAATTTGGACTCTAGAACCACATCATTTTTCCTTCCCTCGTCTTTTATAAACTTTTCCTTAGCTCTGAAACCCTAAGTTGTTCACAAGCTTTCCCCCCTCCTTCATCTTTCGCAAGATTTTCCTCTAACTCCGAAATCCTAGGTTGATTTCAGCACAATAATAAATTACGAAGTGAGTCGCATAACAGTAATCAATTTGAGGAGTAGCTATTATTTTTTAATCACCAAATTTCATGTTTCGTCCCTGTATAGTATAAGACTATGACTGATCTCGTATGTGAATGTGTTTACTGTAATCTATTACGTATCTATCATTATTTGGTGCTTACACTTTTATTTCTCTATTGAGATTTAGTTAATTGATTTTGTTTTTGATTTCAAGTTCAATTGATTATCTCTTGCACTATGTGTAAATTCTGGTATAACTAATTTTTCTTCCAATGTGAACTAACAAAATCTTTATTGGGCATGTTTCTGTTTTATATTTTGTGATCTGCATTTCGAATTACTTCGTATTCGGGTTGGGTTATACTCTTTAATCGATTTTGTTCAGGCTTACATTTCATCCAAACAAAACAATAAATATTGCTTCTTGTTGTGTAAGTCTTATGGACTCTATGTTAGTTATTGAAGTACCTAGTTTTGTGGAATTATTATCCATACATATCTAATTGAATATGGACTGTGGATTTGTTTTATTCCCAAATGTTAATACTAATTTCCCGAAGTGTAAAATGGTTGTTATACCTTACATGTATTCTAGTATATTTTTTAACAAATAATTTGTGTCCTAAGCAATGACTACACGGTATCGGTTGCAAACTATACTTAATTTAATAAAGAGTCTTGATGATCATGACTGGTATATTAATGTAGACATACTTTATTTGACAATATATCTAAAAATAAATATTAAAGTATGCACATATTATGATATCTCTGCAATGTCACATATTCCATTAGAACACATCTGGGAAGTGTGGCCATATATTTTGGTTAGTTTTATATCTTTTCTATACTGGAGTATGATGCAAGACTAATGGTCCTATCTTTACCACAACAATTTTAGGTACGTTAGGTTGGATATGGTACATTCGAGGATACTTGGTAGCCAATTGAGGAGTTACGATATATGTTATTTCTGATTTGTTTTCATGAGTTTTTTGAATTTAAATGTTGCACTTACAATTTATTTTATTTCTTAGTCGATGCCAAGACCATATACGAGATTTTGTATTGAAGGGGTTGAAGGCAAAATATTACCATGTCCAATGAAATTTATGTGTATTGGTGTCAAATAATATTAGTGCTCATAGTTGAATAATAATGATTTTATTATATCATATAAATTGTAATTATTTTGCATCTTTATACATGTAGTGGACTTATACTTTTGAATTAACTTTTTTATTGTATCATATAGATTGTAGTAAATATTACTTCATGTTGGAATTACTTGTATTTAGGAAGATGTGGAATGGTATATTCGGTTCATGGCTGCCCACTGCGTTATAAAACATGAATTGTCTAAAACAAAGTTTCTAAGATAGATCCTTTACTATCATATATGCCCATTAATCTATTTACTTCTCCCATTATAAGTTTCTGTTCATTATTAGAAATTATTTCATAATTATAGTTGGTTATTACCCTTGAAAACCACCAAGTATTGAACTTTTGGGTTTGCAAGTAAGATTAGGCTCTTACACTGTCCGATATGATTTGTCGTGGATCTGTCGATGTCCCTCCTGGTGTTTTTTCGTACATGACCACAACTGAAGAAGAAATTATAGAGATTATGAAATTTCTAGAATTTTGTATATAGACCACCAATTCTTGACAAGTTATTGTTAAAATTAAGTGATATTAGTTTTTACATAAACTGTATCCATTAATCCATGTAAGATTTAGTTTTACTTTTCTTTTATTGAATATGTAGATGCAGAGTTTCAACTACAAGCACCATTTACACAAAGAAGGAAAGTTCATATCTTAAGATGGCTCAAATGAATAGTGGACGGTATATGGGCCATAATTAAATTATCAATTGATTAGTTTCCACTTCCTTTGGGTTACATATCAGAACAAAATTGCAGAAGGAGGCCATCAGGGCTGCTTATTAGGAGTCGTAGAGACCACTACGTAGTCAGCACAATACTACATTTCTACATTATGCAATTATTTATGTCACTAAAAAACTAATATCGTAGAGTTTTACATGTTAATATGTACGTTCCAAAATATGTGGTGCACTAAGAAAAAATGATAAGAAATCATAGTGATAAGGGGCTATAATCCATTAACAATTTTAGGGGTTTCTAAGAAGGAATTTAACAAAAGTCCCAATGTGTCGAATATAAAATTTAGGATATGCTTACTCACCATGTTTACAAGAACAAATTAATTAAAAACTTGTGAATCTTAGTAATAGTATATAATGTTATTTATTTCAACTTTTAATCAGTTCACTATTCAAAGGTAGCTCAACCATTTGAACATTATGGCCTAAATACGCCTATCCCCATATTAAAACATATGACATACTACCTCAACAATTCTCCTTCTAGGCATTGGTCAAAATATTTTCCTTTCCTCTTTGCCAATGCAAATAGTATCTCAAATAATTACTAAGATATTTGTTTCTTCCCTTGAAAATGTCTGATTCTTTTTATTTATCCCGGATATATGTATTGAGAACATGGAGGTGCCTAAATTGAATTGGCAATATAATATTTACATTGTTATCATCAATTCAAACTTTGCATTCTCTAAAAAAATCGGATTAATACACTTGTATTAAGGATGAATTGAACTTGCCCGATCAGAAGAAGTACTTTTAAGATGGTTGTCGACCCAAAAGGCATACTATAGGGAGTTTATTTTATTAAATAAGGCCATACTTATCACAATGACTAAGTTTTGGTGTAGCTTGGCCCATTTATAATATAGACTCTACTACGCATTGACATTGTTATTACTGTTAACAAATTTGGTAAGTTATTTATCACTTAATACAATATAACTATGAGCTAAAAAGTAGAAAATGATAAAAAAAAATGGTGCTCATAGTAAACAAAGATTTTCTTAAAATGTATTATAAGTGGGATAAACAGACAAGGATGAGTAAACATTTTCAATGTTATTCATCTCCATTCTCTATAAAGACTATGAGGGCGATTAAATGATAATAAAACAATTTTCATTGTTATAGTTGAGAATACGAATTGTGTGGATTTATTTGTATCTTAGGCCAAACACACACAAATTCAAATTTTAACAAATTTATTTTGATTTATTTTAGTGTGCATGTAGTGATAAAGTCCATGTTAAATAAGCCAAATCACATAAACAAGCATGCGAAGAAGTAAGAAATAAATAAGCATGCGAAGAAGTAAGAAAAAATCTCTTTTGGGTAAAACCTCTATTTCAGCACTGTATCAGAATTAAGAGACACTATACGACTTACGACTACTTGGCTCCCTTTCGGGCAAAACTTCTATTTCAGCACTGCATCAAAATTGAGAGACACTATACGACTTGTAGACTACCTAGATCCCTAAGTATAATGTGTAGTTCTTCCAGTCTTCTATAGATACGACACAGTCCAGCACTGTCCACAGAAAGTGGTCTTCCCTCAAAATCTACCAATCAACCTTCTTCTTAAACAGTAGAGCCTTTGCTCCAAAAATTAGTAGTAGAGATGAACTTTATAAGGGTTCTTGAACATGAATTGTGTTCTTCTTGATTTGTTAAAGAGATCTTTAAATTTCCAAGGAGTTTAGATAAAAAACGTAAAAAAAACTCATAAATGGTTTGAAAAGAGGTTAAAAAGAGTTCTTTAAAACTCTAATCCCGCATCTTTATTTATAATGAAGTTTATTGTAAAAGAATAAGAATTAGAGATTTGGATTAGATTTAATTAAAAAATAAAAACTCGCGCTCTCGTTCGAACGACCTGGTACCTCGTTTGAACGACATACCCTTTTTTGTTCGATCAGATTTTTAATGGAACTTCGAATGACATTTCAGTGCGTGACCAAAAGACATCCTATTCGAACGTGGAAAACTCGTTCTAACAATGTACCCAATCTCATTGGATCGAATTCCAACAAAACTTCTAACGATATTCCAGAACGGACCAAAAAGCATCATTCTAAATTTCATACGAACAATGGAATCTCGTTCTAACGACAGTTTATAGACTCAATCGAACGTCGTATCAAACTTGTTTTAACGAGCCATCAAAATTTTGAAAAAAAAATTAAAAGTAATTTTAAACATTTTGAAACCTTTCAATCCAAACTCTAATTATAAAAATCCTTTGGATAAATAAAGGCTTTACTAAACCACTTCAGAATGATTTTGCAATAAATGACCTTCATTCTTGCAAATGCCATCAACTTTTTGTCTTCGAATGCATGAAAGTAGTCATGAAGGTGCAGTGGCGTATGACATGATAAGCCAAATAAAAACTTAATTGAGCAATTATAAAAATAGATCTTACAATAGTAGTGATATATACAAAAAAGGTTATGTATATGTGATTCTTCTACTTGAGTTATTATATTTGATAACTTTTTATTCCAAAAATTGGAAGTACTGGATAAAATATTGTACTCCTAATCGATATAATACTATATTTTGTATGAATATGCAATGATTTTAGCAATAGTTTTTACCATAAAATGAATGGAGAATTTATGCGTTCTAATTTTTTCATTCCACTTTTCCTTATCCTCCAATCATGTAATATAAGATCGAAAGCCTCCTTAGTGAATATGAACAAAAATTATATATGGCATGATGCAGATCGTACTCATTTGAGGAAGGTAGTTGAGTCCATGGATATGGTTTATCTAAACATTATCCGAGAAAGCCCTGATAAGAAAAAATGGGTTACAACTGAATATAATGTAAGGGTTATGAATTATATACGAGATCATATTTATTTATTAGACTATATTGACCACATGGTCATGACTAGCTTCTGAGTTCAAGCAAAACCCCTCACCATATATAATTATCTTGTCTAGAAAAGTGTGGGGTTGTAGGTATACTTTTAGTTTCCATCTCTCTCATTCACTACTCTATTTGTTTTTTTTACATCATAAATGTATATGGACTTCTAACCTTTCCACAGTTTACAGAGGTCAGCCTCACAAAATTTTAGAGATCCTGAAGAAGTGTTTTATGTTAGGAATTACTGAGAGTTACTGAATTTCTCTTGATAACAAGGTATATTTTCTTTCCTGAAAGAGTTAGTTATAATAACAGTAGCTATATAGTGTTGCGCGCGGATTTTCTTCATTGTGAATTTCAGCATGAAACTTTGATTAATTACTTTGATAGTTTTTTAATTTTCACACTATATATAGACAACTCAATGCTACATGTTTGATTTCTTTAGCACAAAGTAACGAATAGTACTATGTTAAGGAGTAATTTTCTCAATTCCCTTAGTGGCATCCTAAATTAAAATTATAAATGACATTAGTTCTAATCAATCCCACCCAATTCTCTGCCTAAACAAAGCATTGATATTTTGTCAACATGAAGTGCCTAATTGATTTGTAAGCTAATTCTCTTTGCCTTTCGACGTTAGTAATTTCATGTGGTGTCACTAATTCTAGGGACAAGTTGAGAAAATAAATAAACACTTAGATAAACAGAAGTAACGACACCTTATCAACAAACATAATCATTGGACCATATAATGTCAGGTCATATTCATTTTTATTCTTATTTATTTTGAGTTTTTTGGGTTTCATGAGATCTCAAATTGTTAAATTCACTTATAGAGTTTTAACTTTAGGAAAATGATTTGCATCGTGTGATTGAAACTCTTAAGATAAGTTATAAGACTTTTCATTTCAGGATTCCTAGCTGTTCAACCTTCTATTTTAAGGTAAATATGAGTTTCTTTGTTTAACTATGTACAATTATGCATTTGATTGGATTGAATCAAAATAACTTTATTGATTTAGTTGATTGCTTGTTTTGGAAACATTATTGATTATTGTTGATGATCATTTGTTTCTTTAAAAATGAGATCCGCACATAGTGGCATCTCATTTTATCCCATCAGAGTTGATATTATTCAACTGAGATAAAAAAATGATATATATAACAGCACAAGGCATTGCCATTTTTCAACATAAAGTGACTGACTGCCCCGTAAGATATTTCTTTTTGCCTTTCGATTTTATTAATTTCATGTGGTATCGCTAGTTCTAGCGAGAAGTTGAGAAAATAAAGAAACCTTTGGAGAAATAAAAGCATTGACACCTTGTCGGCAAACAGAATCACTGGACCTTAGTTAATATCCCTCAACATTTCATTGGTTTGAGGGTTTATTGGTATAAATTCTCCTTTCATTGCAACATTCTCATCTAGAGTACCTCAATTAATCCAACTTAACATACAAACGATAATAATCAATGACAGGCTCACATTGTGACGAACGATATACAAAATGTGTCGTCATGCCGGGGACATCAATAAAGCTAATATACTATTTCAAAGGTTATATTTAAGTATTCATGTATATGTGTATGGATAGACAAATATATTTATTCATATAGTTTAACTTGATTTGAATATCTAATTCCTTCGATCTTCGTAAACTGGTAATCTTTCAGATTAAAGGGACAAGAAGACGGCTTGTCAGAAGGCCTACCGACGACAAAGGATGAGATAAAAATGATTTGCTTAGAGGTATGAAATAATTATTTAAATATTTTCATGATTGCATAACTTTTTAGTCGATGCAGAATGTACTGCCAATTTATTATAATGTGTAGATTGGATTGTGTTCTAGCCTACATTTTTCATATTTCTTATGGCCTATGGGGGCTTACATCATAGTTGAATAGCATATCATACATACACGAATGCTTCCAAATTCGAATATTTCGTAGAATTATTTAAACTACTACAATCTATTGATCAATTTTCTAGCTTTAGGTTTCATCCTTTAATATCCCCGAACTCTGCTTGTAACATATGTCGGTTACTCTCTTATCTATTCTCAACTCTGAATTACATGTCTTAACTTTGTTTCATTTAATTGTTTAATTTTTTAATCTTTAATTTAAACCTCTTTTCGAGGAGCCAAATTAAGAAAAAGTTTTGATTATAATAGTGATAGACATGTTTTAGATCTATGGTATCCCAATGGTTTCATTTTTTAGTTCACGCAAATAAGTTCTAGCGAGCTGAATTTCTGAATGCATTGGTGGTTTAGACTACATATGAAGACTAAGAATCACAAATACCTCCTCAAAGGTATTTTGTATCACAAGAACTTATTGGATATCGATAATTCGTGAATAATATTATATATGTAGCCAATTTTTTATACGCGTTAATTATTTAATAGATAAAATTCCAACTTAGATACTTTATATATACTTCACAGATACTCTTGGATACATGACTGATACATTTTGTTAGGTAAAAACAAGAAATAATATCATACTATAACTTTTTTCGAGCATACCGAAAAAGTAATGGTAAATAAAATTAAACAAACACTGGAGCCCAAACACATATACACATTATGTATCGTCTAATCATATGTATTGTTTAGTTATGCATTAGTTATATTAGTTTATTCTCTATCGATTAGTTATGCATTACTTTTTTTATTAGTTGAATTTTGATCAATAGATACGTTGTTTATTTTTGTTTCAGGTTATTTGTGCAGCTTGTGACACAGAGCATATAATATGTGTGTCTTAACTTGAACTAGAACGCCTTTTTTCTTTATTTCTCATCAATATTTCAATTGATTTTGTGGCTATTTTTCTCGATGCTATCCAGGTCGGTTGAGCATGCACAAATTGTGGTATAAATATGGGAGAATATTTATGTTCAGTGTGAAAATTCTATGATGACGATGTACTCAATCGATACAAATTGTATCTCCTCGTATAAAATTACATTTGATTTTTTTTGCAAGTTTGCTTTTCTACTCTAGGAATATTTATCCGTATGCGTTTGCTATATTTGAACTTTGGGATAGGTGCAATGTATGAAAGCGTTTGAACTTCTTCACCTCCCCATACCATTGAACATATCATAAAGTATTTGCTCTGGTTCTAATGTAGTTTGATATTATTAAGTAAATGAATTCCACTTCTATCAAATTGTTATCTTGTAGAGTTTTTGATATAATTGTTATGCTTTTAGTCATTTTTATTGTCTACTATATGTGAGAGTAGTGGCATGTGATGGATAATAGTTTAATTTATGTAACGGTTCATAACACTTACAAAAGGAATATTTTTTCCTTAGATATTAGTATTTAAAAGTGCTTTGAACCATTACAAAAATATATTTTTTTTCATTTGCAAGTGTTTATAACCGTTGAAAAAAAAATGCTTACTGAATTTTGCAATGGTTCTTAATTGTTGCAAATTGAAATTTTACAAAGGTTTTGAACACTTGCAAAGTTTTCATTTGCAATTGTTGAAAATTGTTGCACTTTATTTTTGTAACGGTTATCCAGAATGTACATTCGTTTGTAGTAAACCATTGCAAATACCATTTTGCAAGTGTTTTTGACCGTTGCAAAATTTTTGTAATGCACCAATTTGTAAAAACACTTGCAATTTCCCTATTTTGGTGTAGTGTGTACCTATGTGTGGATGGTAGATGTAGAGATGGTCTTTCTCATACCATATATGATTATTTGTTGAAGTACTAGAGATAGTTGTACTAGCTTATGTGCTATACAAGCAATGTATAGCACTTATACTAGAAACATATACTTAAATGCTTGTGACTCGATATTCTTGTATCTTATATACTGGAGATGTATATTATTTTGTGGTGTAAGATATCCCTAAATAGATAGACTTAAGATATGTGATTTAAGCCTATGAGTGGCACCTTGGGTATTTGGTAAGACGTATCGTAGGTTTGAGACTATAGTACAATTTATGATTCATATTGAAAAAGATTAACTTAATGATGAGAAAGTAAAGATTAACAAATTACGAGATAAAACTTCAATCACCCCGGCTACATATGGGTTCGGGATTAGAACCGCATGATATTTTAGGTTGTTGGGTTGGGTAACTAACAAATTAAAATCCGCTAAAAGACGAGAGGAGGATGTGTAGCTATATTGTAGACCAAATTTAGTTATAATGTTATTCTCCATAAACTTGTTGTTTATATTGTTGTTGTATGTTTGTTTTCCCAATTCTTACATCGTTGTGCCTGCCATTGACCGAGTTGATCATTGGAGGAGTATCTCAGGCGGCATCCTATCCTTCATTCCTAGGATATAGTAGTTAAAAAGTGTCATTCATTATCTTCTTGTATTACTTTATATTTTTAGCAGGCTTGAATGTTGTATAGTTTATACCGAGTCAAATTTTGTACATATGATATTTTGTATTCTATAGTTGGATTGCAATATTTGCAGTGAATGACATCAGAGTTGGATTTAGTTAATTTCAGTATTTCATTATCTCATTTTATTATTTATTCAGTTTTGTTTATTTTATTATGCTGAGAATGTTACCAAATGTTTTTTATTACCGTGATTTTTTTATTAGACTTTATCAATATATTTATAAACTTTATGGGGTATCAGAGTTGGTATAAGAGAATTTTAGGTTCTAATGTCCTAGATATCTTAAGTGCGTTTATCTATTTTTTTCATTAGGTTCTTTGACTACTATAGAGACTTACTTTTTAGGGTTTGTATTCTCTATAACGACGATCTCTTAGGTGGTTTTGTGTCATTATTTATCGAAAATGACTTGGATATAACAAGTGTATCGGGTGGGTTCCTTATTTGGATTTATCTTGCGAGAGATCCCACGCATGAAGTCGACTTCGATCGGGAGTTAGGAACTTTTGAATGTGAGACCCTTATCAAATGCTTAGCATATTATTCGAGGGGAGATGTTTCCACTCACTATATGTAACTGCATTAGAGGTAAGTTTTTAAAGACCTCGTCTGTACGACATCGTGGTCTAGTATGAGGAGGAGTTTAACTATCTTTATCTTTCTACATCGGGAGATATTAAACGAAAGTGAGGAAGGACGTTTGCATTAACAATTGTAGTACGAAAATAATTTTTGGAGTTAGTAAAAAACTTACATGAAGGGTTCAACAAGTGTTACAAGGTAACCTATTTTTCACCACTTGTGCTCAGGCGGTTGAAGTTACCCCCCTACATCAGTAGGATCATTATAACTATTTGAGGGATAGAGTTCCTAAGATTTTAAAGACCGAGGACGAAGTCGACCTAATGACTAAAGACGGTGTAGCATTGACCCAAGTAGGGGGACCTTACCAGTAGAAGAAACCACATTATGTAAGAGTAGACCCTAAGAGGTCTCCAAGAATAGATAATATGATTTGTTATAGCCAATAGGTCCAAGATAATTGTAACACCCCGTATTTTTGTATAGTTAATATTTAATTAATTCGGGAATTTTAAATTACTGGTGTGTTGTAATTTTAATTGAATTAATTATGGAAATATATATATTTAAATATTAATCGGGGAGAGAATGGTTAATGTTTAGGAAAATTTATTTACTAAGTGAATAGTAATAATTTAATTACGTCATTTCAGGTATTAATGACGGGGTAGGCACTTATCCCACCCGGGAGTCGGTATAGACTAAATTGGGTGTGAGATAAGGATTTTTATAAATTAATTCGGATGTCAATTCTGAGTGCCCGGTTGAGTCCGGATGGGTTGAGATAGTCAGAAAAGAGTACCCGAGGGTAGTAATTGGGTCTCGGGGTATTTTTGGGCATGGCCGGGCCCACACGGGGTGAGTTGGGCCACTTTAATTAAGCCCATTAGACTAAAAACGGGATTAAGGGTTTTTAACCTAATTGGGAGATTAAGGGATGGCAGCCAACATAACTCTAAACCTAGGGTTTGAGAGGAGAATTGGGGGAAAGCAAATCAAGAACAAATTGGAGGTTATTGGAGCCAAATTAAGGGACATCAACAACGGATCAGACACTACGAACACTTACAGGCAAGTGGTTAACTGTTTTTACTCCTAAATTGTGATATCCAATTCATATTTTAGTGATGTGTAACTAAAATTCATTTTGGGGATAAATGGGTACAAAATGGGGTTTTGTTAATGGAATCTTTATGAGTTCTTGGATGAAGAACATGAATCTTGAATGACTTAGGGTTTATTTGATGAACACAAGAGGTCAATCTGCCAGAATTTTTGATACAACTTTAAACGAATGCCATTTGAGTTGTACTTCGAATTAGAGTGTGAACCATACATGCCTGGAAAGGTATTTCTCTTAGCTATCCAATAAACTTGGAATCAGGTCAATCGGAGTTCTGTAGGGGGAGTAATCGACCTTTTACTAGAGAGTGTTTGATCTGTCAACATAGTAATCTGCCAGACATTTAACGTGACTTTAAACGTGTGCGATTTGAATTTTACTTCGAATTAGAGTGTGAGCCATACATTACTGGAAAGGTATTTCTCTTAGCTATCCAATGAACTTGGAATCAGGTCAATCGGAGTTATGTAGAGGGAGAAATCGAAATTTTACTAGAGGGTGTTTAATCTGTCAGAAAATTTGAGATTTTTCTTTTTAAGCCTCAAATGTCTAAAATGTTATCGGGGAAGTGTTTGGGACCTTGATGAAATATATTGATGGAATAATGATATGGAAGTAGGTCTATGATTGAGTGTTGGACTTTAATTTTGAGAGAGAGTTAAATTGGAGATTCATAGGCTTGATTGTGACGTACTCAAATTCGAGATGATAAGAATATAATCACGAAAAAAAGCATGAGCGAGCTTAAATTCTTTAGGTCAGTGGGTTAACAAGGGTAACTACTGAATTGATATAACAAGGGGTCACTAGGACCCTTAGAGTTGTGTGAATACTTGAATTAATACGAAAGTGAGATAAATTCGTAAAGCAAACAAGTACGGTGAATATTAGAGAGAAATATATTACGTACAAGTATGAAGAATTGGGTTGTGTAAATACCTACTGTTTTATAGGATTACTTGGGTTGTGAATGCCTATTGTGTGTTCCCTTGTGATAGGAACAAAGACTCGGGAAATATTAAGTTACGGGCCAAGTAAGTGAGTCCGGGGACAATGGTTGAGTGACACCAAGTTATTAAATTAATAAGAGTGATAATTAATTTAAGAAGAGTCGGATTGTAGACTCGGGTAGAATTAAATTAATAAAGGTGTTAATTAATTTTATTAAAGTCGGTTTGTAGACTCGGGTATGATTAAATTAATGAGTGGGATAATTAGTTTAATCAGGATCGGATTGTAGACTCGTGTAGGGTACTTATTAATTAATGTGATAATTAATTATATTAGAGTCGGACCACAGACTCGGAAATTGGGTTGATTAATTAATTTGTTAATTAATTTAATTAGAGTCGGGCGATAGACTCGGGGAGGTATTAAATTAAAATGTGTGTTAATTAATTTAAGGAGAGTCGGACCATAGACTCAGAGAAAGTATTATATTAATTAAGGTGTGAATTAATTATATTAGAGTCGGACCATAGACTCGGGAAGATGATAAGTTATTAAGTGAGAAAATTAATTACATTGAGTCGGGCCACAGACTCAGGAAATTACAGGCAGTGTATGGGATTTTGAGTACATGGTAAAGCCGGGGTTATTAATATATATATATATATATATATATATACGGTGTAGTGATAGTATATATATATATATATATACTTGTATGTATTGTGTGTGACATTAAATTACAGGCAGTGTGCGGGAGTTTGAGTACACGGTAAAAACCGGGGTTCATAATATATATATATACGGGTAGTGATAGTATATATATATGTGTATATATTGTGTGTGATAGTAAATATCAGTGTCTAGATATTTATTCAATTTAAATACTCTAATGCTATCAAGGAAGGTTGCGCGATGTGGGTGAATCCCCTAGCTTGAGGAGTAGGGCGAGTATATCCCCAGGTCATAGCGTCCGGTATATATGAGTGAGGGATTTATCTCACTTTCAGGGAAGGAATATGACCGCCTCCACTTCGTTATAATTTGGTCCAAGTTGGTGAGCGATTCTAACTTGGGGAAACTAGGTTTTGTGAGCACACCTAGTGAGATGGCATTTTAGAGTGAATCATCCGGTGAGGGTATACTCGGAAGGATGGATACGCGTATGATATATGTGTGGATGTTAGTAAAGGTACGTATAATATGGTAGTAAATATTATATGTAGGTGATAATACAGTGTGTGATGTAGTTATCTTATATAACGCGGGTTACAATTATATGCAGTTAATTAATGAGAAATTAATTAAGTTAATCATTGGTGAAAATAATACAGTGTGTGATGTATGTACTTTATATAACTTGTGACACGGTTATATGATATTATTTAAGAGGAATTTATTTAAGTTAATTGTGAAATAACTTATAATTCAAGAATCATTATACTCGGGTTAGAGTAGTATGGCAAGGGAAGGTTATACCAGGACTAGTTGGACGGGGTAGTACAACTATGTGGGGTTAAGGTAACCGGTAGGTGTGCACAATAGTGGAGGGGTGAGAATGTCCACAAGGGAGTGCGACACTAACTTAAATATGAAGCGCATTCATGCATTTTAAATTACTGCAGTTAATTCACTTGCTAAATATTTTCAAAATGTTTTGGGTTCTAACCCTTGCTATAAAACTATTTTCAAAACCTTTTAGGTGTCCAGCCACAGGGACGCCAGGATTGATATTCTATTCCAGGGATACGGAGCTGCAGCATATGTGGATGCTAGCAGGAGTTTGGATTAGACGCATCATTCATTCATTCCTAGAGTAGGAATCTTGTATCAGTTTCAGTTTTATTTAGGGCTTGTCGCCCAGACTTCTCGGTACAGTTTTCAGGTGTAATTTATTCAGGTGTTGAATATTTGTATTCGGATTATTTCTTTGGTGGCCGGTGATTTATTCGGCATGTTGTGTAATTATGATTCAGTTTATTTTCATTCAGTTGTGTGAATGGTTTATATTTTAATTCCGCATGTACAGTTTTGGTTTAATTAAAAAGTTAAAATTGGCACTAGTTTTTGGAATACTAGGTGGTTAGTAAGTTTTAAAAAGTCTTCGACAGTGATGCTAAGGATGATCCAACTGGGATTCCTGTTTTAATTTGGTATAGGACTGATCACCCAGTATTTTATTAGGCGGGGTGTCACAGATGGTATCAGAGCATCAGGTTCTAGTGTCCTTAGGATATGTGCGGCTTTTCACGTTTCAGCTTAGCAATCTTTGATATAGAGCCCTATCATAGGATTGTTGTATTCTCATACGTATGCGCATATACGTTCTTCTGCAAAATCTTTATTTGAGAGTGAACTCATACAATTCAATTCTCATTCCAGATGACGCCCAGGAGGGAGAGAACAGTTAGGGCAGCAGGGGGAGATGAGACAGGGGAGGCTCGTTAGGAGCAAGAGCTACCACAGCAATGGCCATAGATGATTTTGGCAGCATAGGTCACTGAAATAGTGGCACAGGCAGTTGGACCAACGGTGGTCACAACGGCAAGGTACTTTCCACGGAATCAGCCACAAGTGTTAGTGGCGTCGGATGTTCAGACTCACGCAGGGTTGTCGGGGTGGAAACAATAAAGAGAGGTTATTTTAGCGGGAACCTACCAGAGTTGCGAGGGGGTTCAGCTGTAGTACTAGCGTGTCAAGGAAGAGAGGTATCCAGCGTCACCTACGCATGGGAGATTGCGATGGGGTGCGGAAGTAAAGGCTAACCACTTTTAGTTAGTGGGAGTGGTGCTACAGTGGTGGGAGTCAATCACCACAGTTGAGGAAAGGGACACACTAGATACTGCCGAGTTTTGGGTGCGGTTCGACTGCAAGTATGTTTCCTTCAGCGGTTGAGACCGAAAGGAGGAGAAAATTTTGTGAGGTGACTCAAAGGGAGACCGTTTAGTGGCCGATTACGAGGAAGATTTCACTTATTGGCAAATTTTTACCGGATGATGGTAAGCTAGGAAAAGAGAAAGAAAGCAAAGTTTATGGATGGGTTAGTCTGGAGAATCAGACAACATTTAATTGATAATTCCGCATTAGTAGATTATACTGATGTCATTAACGCAACACTCCGGCACTGTCGGGAATATCGCTTCCACGCGAAAGGAAGCGGGAGGGGAGTGGGGATTAGCCAATCGGATGAGGCAGAAAGGAGCAATACCAGTGGGGTATCCCAGCAGCAGACTGGGGGAGATCAAGGGCAGGATTTCCGGCAGGGGAATTATGCCAAACGATCTAGAACTGGAGGCTACCGGCGGGATGGCCAGGAATTTCAACAAGGTTGGCATGGAAGGGATCAGTGGCAGGGTGAACATATTAGAAAATGTTTCGTTTGTGGGAAAAGCGAGACACATGTAGAGATATTGCCTTAAGCAAGGCAGGAGTCAACTACAGGACGAGGTCCTGGATGTACAGCCACTAAAGCAAATCACGGGTCCATTCGGGCAGGGAGAAGCTGCTCCGAAAATTGAGAACCAGCCGCTACAGCTGGGGTATAGAGGTAATTATTTTACCCTAGGGGCATGGGGTATATTATTGAGTGACCAAGAGGATGTCACAGTATAAGACTTATTTTTTCACTAGAGTTCGCAGGTAAGTCGAACTTAGTGGGTGCGTTGTCGGTAGCAGCCATAGCATGTGGGTAAACTTTTCGTAGGATAGCGGAGTTCCTTAGTGTTCTTCATGAGAGAGTGGAGGCGTGCACTGAGTGATTGGTTGAATTAGGCAAGAAATTTTTACTTTCGAGAATTATGGGAGTAGGGTTGATAATACTTTTTAAGCATCGGCTGGATAGCGATGGAATTTAACCATTGTGGATAGTGGAGTTAAATTTTGGTGTTCGCGACACCAGGGTATGGTTGGTACTAGGTATCACTTGAGAGGGCGTATAGCCTATATATATGTGGGTATATATGTAGTATTTCGTGGTGCAATAGCACATAGTGAGGTTTGGTGTTCTCACATTTTATCCCGGTAAATGGGGATGTTTACTGAAGTGAGTCAGGGTGGTTAAATTTATTTTCGAGCAAAGAGAGATAGCTCGGGGTTTATTTTGTGCAAGGACTAGTGGTAGTAAGGGCGCGGTATTTCATGTTGTCTTCGGTAGCATAAGGGTAAGCGTATATACTTTTGCGTTGAGAGACAAGTATTTTGGGGAGAGGTTTGAACGTTAGCACATGGGTTGGGTACCCGGGCGGTATATATATATATATATATATATGTGTGTGTAATATGACTACGGGTTCGAAGTTATATTACGGGCGACGACTAGCATAGTCGGGTAACTTTCGTGCAGTAGAGCGCGGGTATAGGATGTATGGGCGCCCTGGTAAAGTTAAATGCATACTTGGGTAACGTATGGTTAGAATCGGATGGGATAGATATAGCGGGCTTGGAGGAACTTGACTAGTGAGTAATATGTGAATACTGGAACACTAGGTTTATCTTAATTTCGAGGACGAAATTCCTTTGTAAGGGGGGAAGTATGTAACACCCCGTATTTTTGTATAGTTAATATTTAATTAATTCGGGAATTTTAAATTACTGGTGTGTTGTAATTTTAATTGAATTAATTATGGCAATATATATATTTAAATATTAATCGGGGAGAGAATGGTTAATGTTTAGGAAAATTTATTTACTAAGTGAATAGTAATAATTTAATTACGTCATTTCAGGTATTAATGACGGGGTAGGCACTTATCCCACCCGGGAGTCGGTATAGACTAAATTGGGTGTGAGATAAGGATTTTTATAAATTAATTCGGATGTCAATTCTGAGTGCGCGGTTGAGTCCGGATGGGTCGAGATAGTCAGAAAAGAGTACCCGGGGGTAGTAATTGGGTCTCGGGGTATTTTTGGGCATGGCCGGGCCCACACGGGGTGAGTTGGGCCACTTTAATTAAGCCCATTAGACTAAAAACGGGATTAAGGGTTTTTAACCTAATTGGGAGATTAAGGGATGGCAGCCAACATAACTCTAAACTTAGGGGTTGAGAGGAGAATTGGCGGAAAGCAAATCAAGAACAAATTGGAGGTTATTGGAGCCAAATTAAGGGACATCAACAACGGATCAGACACTACGAACACTTACAGGCAAGTGGTTAACTGTTTTTACTCCTAAATTGTGATATCCAATTCATATTTTAGTGATGTGTAACTAAAATTCATTTTGGGGATAAATGGGTACAAAATGGGGTTTTGTTAATGGAATCTTTATGAGTTCTTGGATGAAGAACATGAATCTTGAATGACTTAGGGTTTATTTGATGAACACAAGAGGTCAATTTGCCAGAATTTTTGATACAACTTTAAACGGATGCCATTTGAGTTGTACTTCGAATTAGAGTGTGAACCATACATGCCTGGAAAGGTATTTCTCTTAGCTATCCAATGTACTTGGAATCAGGTCAATCGGAGTTCTGTAGGGGGAGTAATCGACCTTTTACTAGAGGGTGTTTGATCTGTCAACATAGTAATCTGCCAGACTTTTAACGTGACTTTAAACATGTTCTATTTGAATTTTACTTCGAATTAGAGTGTGATCCATACATTAATGGAAAGGTATTTCTCTTAGCTATCCAATGAACTTGGAATCAGGTCAATCGGAGTTATGTAGAGGGAGAAATCGAAATTTTACTAGAGGGTGTTTAATCTGTCAGAAAATTTGAGATTTTTCTTTTTAAGCCTCAAATGTCTAAAATGTTATCGGGGAAGTGTTTGGGACCTTGATGAAATATATTGATGGAATAATGATATGGAAGTAGGTCTATGATTGAGTGTTGGACTTTAATTTTGTGAGAGAGTTAAAGTGGAGATTCATAGGCTTGATTGTGACGTACTCTAATTCGAGATGATAAGAATATAATTACGAAAAAAAGCATGAGCGAGCTTAAATTCTTTAGGTCAGTGGGTTAACAAGTGTAACTACTGAATTGATATAACAAGGGGTAACTAGGACCCTTAGAGTTGTGTGAATACTTGAATTAATACGAAAGTGAGATAAATTCGTAAAGCAAACAAGTACGGTGAATATTAGAGAGAAATATATTACGTACAAGTATGAAGAATTGGGTTGTGTAAATACCTACTGTTTTATAGGATTACTTGGGTTGTGAATGCCTATTGTGTGTTCCCTTGTGATAGGAACAAAGACTCGGGAAATATTAAGTTACGGGCCAAGTAAGTGAGTCCGGGGACAATGGTTGAGTGACACCAAGTTATTAAATTAATAAGAGTGATAATTAATTTAAGAAGAGTCGGATTGTAGACTCGGGTAGAATTAAATTAATAAATGTGTTAATTAATTTTATTAAAGTCGGTTTGTAGACTCGGGTATGATAATATTAATGGGTGGGATAATTAGTTTAATCAGGATCGGATTGTAGACTCGTGTAGGGTACTTATTAATTAATGTGATAATTAATTATATTAGAGTCGGACCACAGACTCGGAAATTGGGTTGATTAATTAATTTGTTAATTAATTTAATTAGAGTCGGGCGATAGACTCGGGGAGGTATTAAATTAAAATGTGTGTTAATTAATTTAAGGAGAGTCGGACCATAGACTCAGAGAAAGTATTATATTAATTAAGGTGTGAATTAATTATATTAGAGTCGGACCATAGACTCGGGAAGATGATAAGTTATTAAGTGAGAAAATTAATTACATTGAGTCGGGCCACAGACTCAGGAAATTACAGGCAGTGTATGAGATTTTGAGTACATGGTAAAGCCGGGGTTATTAATATATATATATATACGGTGTAGTGATAGTATATATATATATATATATATATATATATATACTTGTATGTATTGTGTGTGACATTAAATTACAGGCAGTGTGCGGGAGTTTGAGTACACGGTAAAAACCGGGGTTCATAATATATATATATATATACGGGTAGTGATAGTATATATATATGTGTATATATTGTGTGTGATAGTAAATATCAGTGTCTAGATATTTATTCAATTTAAATACTCTAATGCTATCAAGGGAGGTTGCGCGATGTGGGTGAATCCCCTAGCTTGAGGAGTAGGGCGAGTATATCCCCAGGTCATAGCGTCCGGTATATATGGGTGAGGGATTTATCTCACTTTCAGGGAAGGAATATGACCGCCTCCACTTCGTTATAATTTGGTCCAAGTTGGTGAGCGATTCTAACTTGGGGAAACTAGGTTTTGTGAGCACACCTAGTGAGATGGCATTTTAGAGTGAATCATCCGGTGAGGGTATACTCGGAAGGATGGATACGCGTATGATATATGTGTGGATGTTAGTAAAGGTACGTATAATATGGTAGTAAATATTATATGTAGGTGATAATACAGTGTGTGATGTAGTTATCTTATATAACGCGGGTTACAATTATATGCAGTTAATTAATGAGAAATTAATTAAGTTAATCATTGGTGAAAATAATACAGTGTGTGATGTATGTACTTTATATAACTTGTGACACGGTTATATGATATTATTTAAGAGGAATTTATTTAAGTTAATTGTGAAATAACTTATAATTCAAGAATCATTATACTCGGGTTAGAGTAGTATGGCAAGGGAAGGTTATACCAGGACTAGTTGGACGGGGTAGTACAACTATGTGGGGTTAAGGTAACCGGTAGGTGTGCACAATAGTGGAGGGGTGAGAATGTCCACAAGGGAGTGCGACACTAACTTAAATATGAAGCGCATTCATGCATTTTAAATTACTGCAGTTAATTCACTTGCTAAATATTTTCAAAATGTTTTGGGTTCTAACCCTTGCTATAAAACTATTTTCAAAACTTTTTAGGTGTCCAGCCACAGGGACGCCAGGATTGATATTCTATTCCAGGGATACGGAGCTGCAGCATATGTGGATGCTAGCAGGAGTTTGGATTAGACGCATCATTCATTCATTCCTAGAGTAGGAATCTTATATCAGTTTCAGTTTTATTTAGGGCTTGTCGCCCAGACTTCTCGGTACAGTTTTCAGGTGTAATTTATTCAGGTGTTGAATATTTGTATTCGGATTATTTCTTTGGTGGCCGGTGATTTATTCGGCATGTTGTGTAATTATGATTCAGTTTATTTTCATTCAGTTGTGTGAATGGTTTATATTTTAATTCCGCATGTACAGTTTTGGTTTAATTAAAAAGTTAATATTGGCACCAGTTTTTGGAATACTAGGTGGTTAGTAAGTTTTAAAAAGTCTTCGACAGTGATGCTAAGGATGATCCAACTGGGATTCCTGTTTTAATTTGGTATAGGACTGATCACCCAGTATTTTATTTGGCGGGGTGTCACAATAATGATGACTAGTGGGGTTACGAACAATGAAAGCAGGCCAGACGAGATAAGTTTTAACATAATGACTAAAGAATTAAGGTCAGCAGGGCCACCAATGGGGCTGCCATTTTGACAGTTCCTTTAAAGTAAGGTGTTACACTCATGGAACGTGAGTCCACCTAGTTATTGGATGCTTAGTGGCAACCAACTTTTTAGGGTACCTCCGGGGAGGGATACAAATACATTTATGACTTACGTGCTTGAGTCTAGCTTAGACATCGAGGATTTGTTATTCTTTATTTATAGTGTGTCTACTAATATTATGAGGTAAATATTTTCTTCGAGCTTTATCTATATGTGGATATCCCAACAGGCTGGCGGCTGCTTTATGTCAAGATTATAGAGATATGGAAGCCTGGTTGGTCGGCTTGGTTTTCAGCCATTTTGTTAGATTTTTGAGAAGGAGTCATCATATTATTAGTGAGCTTGTGTGTATAGCTACACTTTATGCTTATATCGACTAGCGAGGGTAGGATTTTATGCGTTGTTTTTAGGCCGGGATTGCTTTGGGTAGTGGTTCTCAACCTCGGGAGGATGGATAACACATTTGTTTATGTATGGATGTGAGTGCATTACAAGGGATTACGATTTCGTAGAGGTGTCACTTATAGTCCAAGGATCTTTTAGTTTTATTTAGACGAGTGTTGCATTATCACCTACATAAGAGTTTAGTTTTTCCATAGAGTTGACATTAGTTTTGGATCCATCATGAGGGAATTTTATAGGACTGACTTCATCAAGGATAGTAGAGGTATTATGGGTATATACACTGTGGTGACAATTAAGTTCAGCACAAAATAACAAGAAAAGGCAATCACCAGAACAAATAAATAACGTACGGAATGACAATCACATAACACAAAATTTACGTGGTTCATCAAGAATGCTGAGGAGTGTTTTACATTAATGCATGCGCTTTGCCCCGGGCGGAGGGTTTGTTAGATACATGTTATTTCAGAGAGTGGAGGAGTGGAACTCCCTCACGTTAGCCCATAATCCCTAGGATATCTCTGAGGAGAGATTTTAGGAACTAACTGGGTCAAAACTAATTTGGTTAAGGCGCGGGGCCTTTGGATAGGGGTGCAACCGGTACGGTATGGTCGGTAATGACCCCTTACCAATACCAAAACCATAATCTAAATGGTAAAACCTTACCGTACCAATTTACCGACCGCTACATCAAAATAAAATCCAAAACCAAACGATTGATTTTTCGGTTTTTTGGGTATTTTTGGTTTTTTTGGTTTCGGTAATTTCGGTTTCAATTTGTTTTTTTCTCTGTACGGTATGGTTAGCACTGATTTTTCTTTATTTGTTTGGACTTTGAATCCTAATTTCGACATCTGAGACTGTGAAAATCTTTCAGAAAAATTATTTTTACATCATTTACTATGATTTGTTGGAAAAAATCATTTAATAATAAAAATTCATTTTCACTGATATTTCTAACACAATATAGCTTTCAGTTTACAAAATAGTCATCAACACATCACAAAAACTAACATAACATTGAACACAAACAGAATACAACATTGAACACAAACATATCCTCCACAAATCCTTAAACACATAATACAAGAGCAAAGGACACAAATGATTGGTATTTCAGAAAAAATGCCTTTTTTCTCACAGTTACTTTGGTTAGTTTTGATAAGGGTTTGATATGGGTATGCCATTTTTTCTCTGTCCATGGTACTAAAATGAAGTGATAGGAAGATAGACATAGGAGTCATCGTAAATCTGGTAGAGAAGAAAGAGGAGGCGTCATTGATACAGGTTGTTTAAAATAAAATATTCACAGTTGTTCAAAATAAAATCTAACAGTTGGTTAAAATCACTAACCGAAATGGATGAGCAGCGATGGTGTACTAACGATTGAGCAGCGGCACCAGTGTTACGGAAGGTTTTGTTGAGTAGGGCATGGGCGTGAGGTAGAGTCTAGAGAGAGAGGGTTTTGTATTATGTCAGATTTGGATGTGGCTTACTTTAGGTTAGGTTATGTTAATAACTTACTAATTGAGTCGACCATATAAAAAAGAGCATGGGACAACGCGGGTTTAAATGGGTTCTAATTGGGTTAGGAATCCTTGATATCGTGTTATAATCGGGTTATAAGGGGATGATTTTGGCTGAATTGCGTGCCAATTTTGGTCGGTATGGTATTTCAGTTCGGTAAATTTGGTAATTTTGGTATGGTAAATTCGATACGATAAATCGGTACGGTAAATTTGGTAAATCGGTTTTTTATATCTAAAAACCAAAACCAACCATTTTTTTGCAGTATTTTCGGTTTTGGTAAAATTGATTTTTGGTATTTCATAATATGAAACAAAAACCATTTTTTTCTGACCAAAACGGTATGGTACGATAAATACCCGTACTGGTTGCACCCCTACTTTTGGACTCTGGGCCGCGTTTGATTGGGCTTCTCGTCTGGGCCCAAGTAACAAATAGAGGTACCCATAATTGCCCCTAAAATATTTGGGTCACAATTTGGGCTCAATAATTTTAAATAATTAGTCTTAATGGCATTTTTGTGATTCGTGCCATACTTTTGAACTGAAGCGCCTTTCCCGAACTGACTTAGGCGGCAGATTGCCTCGTTTCTGGTGCATCATGATTAGAAAGTTTTAAATCCTTTTAGAGAGGTCATTTGTCGAATCTTCACTTTCATATCTCTTCGCATTCTCTCAATCTCTTGAAGATTTCACTGCAGCTCTTTTTATTATTAGGTCTCATCTTCCATTTCCAAGCTTTTTTCACCGTCCCTGCTTGTGGCTTTGCCTCGTCTCAAGCTGACTCTTACATCATAAGTTCTTCTTGCTTCTTCTTTTTCTATTTTTTTTAATTTTCTTCATATCCACTTCTAGGGTTTTTATTTTCCGATGGCTAGAGTAGGCAATAGGTCGATAGCTAAATTTAGAAAATACTATAATATTCCAAACTGGGTGGACATTGAGTGTGCCCCTATCCCTCGTAATGTCAGAGAAGTTGAGGATGGTCACTGGATCCATGTTCTCTTATTGTCCCAGGAGGGTTTTAATTTACCCCCAAATAATTTGTTTTTGTACTTTGTTGGCTACTTTAATATAGTTCTTGCACAGTCCTCGCCTAATATCTGGAAAATCATCAATGGTGTGCATAGAATAAATCAACTCTATGGCACCAACTTAGGGCTTGCTGAAATCTCCTTCTGCTATTCTTTTTCACGAACAAGCTCTGGTCTTCTGTACCTCAAGGCCAGGAGTCCTTATAGGGTATTGGTAGTAAATCTACCTCATTCGCACAAGGACTACTGACATGAGGGTTTTATTGCTAGAAATTGGCAGTTCCTTCCCCATATTGAGGGGTCGAGGTCTGGGAGATTTGTGATTACCTTTTATGGGGAGGAGTACATAGGTGGGCTTGTTACTTTTCTGCTCGTTGATCCTCTATTTTGTGTGTTTTTTCTTATATTTTCCTCTCTTTCTTTTCTGCGAAGATAAATAACTCGAAGCCTGCTCTCAGCGAGATCCGAGCTGCTGAGTTGGTCAAAGCCTGGAAAATCAGGGAGCTCTTAGCTGATGGTGAACACCCTCGATCAGCAGCGTTCCTTATGGAATACAAGAACGTTGGGTTCAGTTTTATTGCGCGACCTGTGGATAATGTTCCTGAGCTAGACATCACCGAATAGGTTGCCGCCGATCCCTTCCAATTGGATGAGGAAGAAAGCAGCTCTGGTGAGGAGAGCGAGGGTACTAACAGGGGCGGTGCTGAAGGTAATTCCAGTGAGGAGAACTCTAGTGGTGAAGAATCTTCCAGATCATAAGAGGTTTCAGAGGCTCAAGAGTCTTCAAATGAATCAAGTAGTTCTAGCGAGGAAGACATGGCTCCTCCCAGGAAGAATCTGATCCGAGATGATGATGATGTGCTTCTGTCTCGCCGATCGAAAAAGAAGGAGTCTGGCAGTGGGGATGCTCCCACTAGTTCTCAGTCTGCTGCTCATGAGCAGGAGAAGAAGAAGAGAGAGGAGGTTCTGCTGAGAGAGAGGGAGAGAAAGAAAGAGGAGGAGAAGAAAAAGGTGGAGGAGAGAAAGAGATTTAAAAAGTAGAGGAAAGAGAGGGAAGAGGATAGAGGAGGTAAGGACAAAGGCGGGGCAAGCTATTGTGCACATATCTACTTTGCCTGAGGGGGCTTCTGTTTCCCTATCTCCTTAGTTAGCCCCTGTGCTGCTTGAAAGAGAAATTTTACCGACTGATCGTCAAAAATCAATGGGGACTGACCAGTTAGCTCTGAAGGCGAGTCAGAGGCTAGCCTTAGTAAGTCTGATTTTTCTTCCCTTCTTTCGTAATACTCTGTTCAATAATTCTCTTACTAACATTTCTCTTCTCTGCAGTTTGTGACCGATTTTTTCGTCCTCTACCATAGAGGCGATGAGCTGGCGAGGAAGAATGCTGAGCTAGAGGTTAACTTGAAAACTACTAATGCTACCCAAAAGTCTTATGATCTTGCCCTTATTAAGGCCAATCAAGCAAAGGAGGAGGCGACCAAAGAGCTCGAGGAGTTGAGGTAGTCCTATGACTTGGTCTGCTCGACTAAGAAGGCCGTGGTGGAGGAGAACAGGGTGCTCGTGGAAAAGGTGAAGAAGGTGGAATCTGAGGCTGCCACCCTTAAGGAAAGCCCGTATAACACCAGATGGACCGCTGCGTATGAGGATGATGATGTTCAGATTGGATATTTCAGCCGTCTGAACTTTAAGAAGGGTTGGAATAAGGCTCTGCTGGCTTCCGAGGTGGATATTGACTCCCCACTTTTTGACGAGCACGATCCTAGCCATAAGACCGTTGCGAATGAGGCACCTGCCCCTGTTGTCGGTGTAAGTGTTCCTGTTACCCAAACTGCCACTTTCGAAGTTCCCCTTAACTAGGGAATTGCAACTGTTCCGTCTGAGTGAGGTGCGCCTGGGGCTGCTGCAGATAAGGGGAATCAACCAGCGACCTCAGAGCAGACTGAGGTTTCCAGCTATCTTTTCTTAGGGAACTTCTTGTATTGTTTGCTTTTGTTGTTCTTTCCTTTCTTTCACTGATGTACTTGGAACCTTTTCTTTAATGAAATAAAATCTTCTTCCTTTTTGCATACTGATTTCTTTGCTCTTTAATGCTTGTATGGCTTGTAGCTGATTGATGTTGATGAATGTATACCTGCTACTTCTCAACTGGGAAAGATTCTTGGTCTAGATGCGACCAATCAAGTTCGCAGGGCTTTCATAAAGATTTGTAAATCCCTTCGGTCAAGGAATAAGGATTATAAGGACTAGTCAGAGCTCATTACCAACCTAAAGGACACGCTCCAAGAGATGAAGGAAATAGGTGCTTTTGTACTAGAAGAGGTGGATGCTCTGAAAGCAAGGCTCCTAGATGCCTTGAAGGTTAATCAAATTGGGGAGCTGCTTTAGTAAGAGAATGAAACTCTGAGGCGAGAAGTCTCCGACTCTGAGAGAATGCGCCGAGCATTGCTCCATAGGTTCTACGTGGTTCCTCTATATTGACTGGATGGAGAGCTAGTACAGATGTTCGTGGTTCAATTGGGGAGATTGAGAGCTTCGAGGAGATATTCGTCAGGCATATGTGATAGCTGTCGGTCTACAAAAGGATGTTATGTTGTTGAGGCATCTTTTCAAGAAAGGTCCTCGGCGGGTATGGGCTGATGGTTATGATCAGGATTGGATAGATGCTTCGACGAGACTAGTTGAGGTTGAAGAGCTATCCTTTATCAGAGGATGGTTGAATGTTCTCAGGGAGTTGAAGGTCCCCAGGAACTCAGTACTCTGATATCATCATGAGATCTCCCATTCGAATCTAATGCCTAACCCTTTCAGGAGGGACGACCAGTGAGTCCCTATAGATGCTATCCCCAGGCTGCTACTGGAGCCAGATGAAAATAAAGTCAACGAAGAATTAGCTCCTCACCCGAACGACGATCGAAGAGCGCAAGTAGCTGATTGTCTTGCTCAGAGGCCTAATCCTTATTAGGATTTCAATGTAACTCTTTGTAAATGTAATGAAGTAATAAAATATTTATGTTTTGGGCGATTTGCTGACTAAACATGTGTATTGTGTTTTCTACTTCATTGATTTTTTAATTATCATGGGCTCTTCTTAGCCAACTAGAGTTATTTTATCGAGTGAATGTCCTCCCAATTCAGTATGCTTATAAGATACCATTCTTCCCCACTTTACCTTTTAGGTTGTGTTATCACACCCCCTTAGGCCTAAGTGGTAATGGCGAGGACACACCTGGAACTGGATGTTCTATCCGAGCAGGTTTTTGAGCCAAACCTTATTTGGCGACCAACCTGAGTTGGTCGAGCTGCCTAAAGGTCCCCTATAGGGATTCATATATTTCCAGGGGCAATGCTATGAGGTTGTTCGTTTTTCATAATGAAAACCTGAGGAGGGTAACACCCATCTTTTATATGTTGAGTAGGACCCCCATCGCTTGGAAAGGATGTGCATGTTATAAAGTTCATCATAAAAAAAATAACACTTCATAGAATACCACTGCCAAATAATCTTTTATTAACCAAAAAATAATGAAAAATGAATTGCCAATTTCAACAATGTAATACAAGACCAATATAGAAAACTAGAAGTTGAATTTCTTTAGGTTGGCTGCATTCCAAGCTCATGGTATCTCCCTGCCCTCCAGCGTTTCTAAGTGATAGGATCCTTGTAGGTTGTCTTTTGTCACCTTTAATGGTCCCTCCCAGTTTGGACCTAGCTTTCCATCTGATTGTTTTACTTCACTGCCAAGAACTTTCCTTAGGACATAGTCCCTAACCTAGAATGTTCTTGGATTGAATTTTTTGTTATAGTGCTTTGCTAGCTGTTGCTGATAGGCAGCTAGTTTCACTAGAGCTAGTTCTCTTCGTTATTTAGCTAGGTCAAGTTCAATGAGTAATGATGCATCATTATGTCCTTGGTCGACCAGGGTGGACCTCATGGTGGGGAGGCCAGCTTCCAAGGGAATTATTGCCTTCATACCATACGTTAGTGGGAATGGTGTTTCCCCAGTTGCTCGCCGTAGGGTAGTGTGGTAAGCCCATAGAATATGTGGCAGCTTGCTCACCCATACCCCTTTGGCTCGCTCTAATTTCTTCTTCAGTCCATCAGTCACTATTTTGTTGGAAGCTTCAGCTTGTCCGTTGCTCTAAGGGTATGCTATTGAGCTGAAATGGTGCCTGATCCGGTGGTCGCTGCAGAAACTTTGGAAGAGGCCACTCTCGAATTATGTTTTGTTGTCAGTGATGATGGTCTTGGGGATCCCAAAGTGAGTAATTATATTCTTCCATATGAATCTCATCATATCTACGTCTCTGATGTTTGCTAGTGGCTCTGCCTTAATCCATTTGTTGAAGTAGTCTGTCGCGACCAACATATACTTGCGATTATCGACAACGGTAGGAAGTGGGACCACGATGTCCATTCCCCACTGGATAAAAGGCTAGGGTCTAGTAAGTGATTTTAGGTCACTGGCAGGTTGGTGAACCATAGGAGCGTGTAGTTGACATTTCTCGCATCTGCGAGCATATACCCCAAAATCTTTCTACATATATGACCACCAGTAGCCTTCCTTCATTTCTCAAAAAGCTAGCGATCTGCCCCCAATATGGCTCCCACAGATTCCTTTATGAAGCTCGTATAGAACTTGTTCAACGTCCTTCGGGTGAAGACATTGGAGGTAAGGTCCGGTGAAAGATCTTTTATACAGCTTGCCCTCAGGAGATAAGTGAAAGCGGGCAACTTTGACTCTTATCTGATGAGCAGCCTTCTTATCATCTGGTAGGGTACTATCTTTCAAATAGTCCCACAGGAGGTCCATCCAACTGGGTGCTGGTTCAATCTAGAGAACACATCCCATGTTTGGCAGCTTGTCGCTCTTGTTGATGCTTGGCTGGGAGAGGAAGTCGATAGGAATTGTTCTCTTTAAGTCACAGTTGATTGCTGATCTCAAGACCACTAGGGCGTTAGCATGCCTATTTTGTCCTTTGGGAAACTGCTGGACACTGACTTGCTCAAAGTTAGACATTAATTTCTTTGTTAAGGCAAGGTAGGCTGCCATTCTTTCATCCCTTGCGTTGAAGTCTCCGCTTATCTGATTGGAGACCGGTTGTGAGTCACCGAACACTTGGAGTTGCTTTGCCCCCAATGCATGTACCTTCTGCAGGCCTGCTATTAATGCTTCATATTCTTCTTCGTTATTGGAGGCTTCAAATCCAAGCCTGATTCCTTGGCCGAGGATTATTTCTTCTGGGGTAACGAGCACAATGCTTACTCCTGCCCCCTTGGAGTTGGAGGCTCCATCAACAAACAGTCGCTAAATATCTTATGTCGAGTGATCTTTCCTTTGACCCACGAATTGAAGTTGGTGGCAAGGATGATCTCCTATAAATTCTGCGATGAAGTCAACGAGGACCTGCCCCTTGATTGCATTCCTTGGTTAAAACTAGATGTCAAATCGATCGAGCTCGACCGACCACTTTGATAGTTTATCGGATAGATTCGCTTTCCACATGACTGCTTTAAGAGGGTATTATGTAAGGACGATGATAGAATGAGCTTCAAAGTAGTGATTCAATTTCCTCGAGGCTACCACTATTGCAAATACGATATTTTCCATTGGTAAGTATCGTTGCTCGGTGTCCAAGAGGGTCTTGCTCGCATAGTAGACTGGGTGCTGGATTCCTGGTCTTTCGAATACTAGTGCATAGCTGACAGCGTGGCTAGAAACTGTAAGGTATAGGTACAAAGAATCGTTATCTTGAGGTATTACGAGGAAGGGTAGTTTGCTGAGATAAACTTTGAGCTCCTCTAATGCTTTCGAGCAATCTTGGTTCCAATCCACTATTTTTCTTTTCTTCAATAGCTGGAAGAACGGATGGAACTTTTGAACCGATTCAAGGCGATGATCATGCCCATGAGCTTCTATACGTCTCTTATCATGCAGGGAGGCTGCACTTTATTGATTGCATCAATCTGGTTTGGGTTGGCTTTAATGCCTCTCTCGCTAACCAAGTACCCGATAAATTTTCCTGATTGACACCGAAGTAACACTTTCTTGCGTTGAGCTTCATTTGGTATTTCCTGAGGATTTTGAAGGTCCTTGATAGGTCCTAGAGATGGTCTTCTTTATGCCTGCTCTTAACGAGCATATCGTCAATGTAGACTTCCATGGTATATCCCATTTGGTCTTTAAACATCTTGGTGACCAGCCGCTGGTAGGTTGCTCCGATATTTTTTAGCCCAAAGGGCATAACTTTGTAATAATATAATCCAACGGTGGTGATGAATGTTGTCTTGTCTTGGTATGGTACGTATAGAGGGATTCTGGTGGTATCCCGAATATGCGTCCAGGAAACTCATTCTTTTATGAGCTGCTGTGGCGTCCACCAACTGGTCGATCTTCGGGAGAGGGAAACTGTCCTTAGGGCATGCTCTATTATGGTCATTGAAGTTAATACAAACTCTTCATTTACCATTGCTCTTTGGAACCACTACTGGGTTGGACAGCCATTTAGGGAATTGAACTTCCCATATGGATCCTGTATCTAACAGCTTTTCCACTTATTTCTCTACAGCCTTGGCCTTATCGGGTACAGTTTGCCGTGCCTTCTATGTGACAGGCCTAAAAGTCGGGTCGACGTGTAACTGATGATAAACCACACTAGGGTAAATTTCAGGCAACTCGTAAGGTTCCCACGAGAAAACATCCAGATTGTTCCTCAAGAGTACCGTCAATTCCTTCTTCTCTCGATCTGTGAGAGAGGCTTCAATTAAGAACATTATGTATTCTTCGCTGCCACTGACTGCGACCTCTTCCAGGTTTTAAACGACCCGCTCAGAGGGGAGGAGCCTGGTCTCCTCCACTTCGAGTCTTCCATACTTTAGCTGCTATTTTGAAGGTATCAAACCTTCTTGTTCCTCAACCTTTTCTTTGGCCTTCTCAACCTTCTTCTCTGGTTTTGAGTGGATAGATGCTATGAAGTGCCATCTTTCCATCACTTGATCTCTATGGATATCCATTACTCCTTGCTCAATCACGTACTTGAGTTTTTGATGGTAGGTCGAGGGAATGGCCTTCATCGCATGTAGCCACCATCTGCTGAGATAGCTTGGTAGGGCAAGTCAATGTCGACTACCAGAAACTTGATCATCTTGGAGACACTTCCTTCCCTCACTGGCAATACAATCTTTCCCAAAGGGATAATCACTTTTTTAGCGACGCCAACTAGATGGACAGTGGCTTCCTTCAAGTCAGAGACGCTTAACTTCAATTTCCTGAACAGGTCGAGATACATTACTTCGGATGATCTTCCTTGGTAGACGAGCAACTTTTCGACATCATAGTTTGCTATCCTGAGTGTAACGATCAAGGCGTCATGATGTGAGGTTCTCACTCCCACTAAGTTTTCATCCGTGAACACGATGTGTTTGCTGTAGTCGACGTCATCTGCTCGTCGACACTTTCCTACCTGTGTTTTTGTTGGATCGATTTGAAAAGCCTGCATTACTGTCGTAAGCTTTTTCACTTCCATCCGGGCTGAATTTCCTTGAATTTGCTTCAGATTTGATGCCCCATGAATCACTACGAACTCATGACCAACATCCTCCTTGAGCACGTTATCGGGCCTTGTGTCTCCGTTGGTAGAAACCTTCTCTTCCTTCTTCTCCAAAACTCGTTCAGGTGCCTAGTCTGGGCCAACTCTTTGAGGTGAGACTTAAGAGCTTGTAGTGCTTAGTTTTGTGCCCTCATTCCTTGTGAAAAGTGCACCTCAGCGCGTTGTTTCTCTTTGAGGGATCTCCTCCCATCTTTCTGGGCCATTTGATGAATGGTTTGTCCTTGATTTTTTCTAGAATCTTGTAGATTGGTTCTTTAAAGACATTGCTCACAACCTGAAATGCTTTCGAGGCATCGCTTTTGTTACCGTTCTTGGAACCACCTTTGCCCCCATTCTTACTTCCTTTCTTTTGGTTCTCAGATTTATCGCCACTCTTACTGGCGAAGTTGGGGCGACTATTTTCCCCTGCACTAAGGCGGGTCACAACCTCGACTTTGGCGTACTTTTAGATATGATCCATTAGGTCGTCAATGGTTGTGGCCACCTTCTTAGTGAGGGATTGGTAAAAGAGGCAGGAGCTGGGTAAGCCAATTTTAAAGGATGCCACGGCGACCTGCTTCGAGAAGTCCTCGACCTCGTTGAACAGTTCCCAAGGTACAAAAGACCAGAGCTTGTTCGCGAAAAAGAATAGCAGAAGAAGATTTCAACAAGCCCTAAGTTGGTGGCATAGAGCTGATTTATTCTATGCAAACCATTGACGATTTTCCAAACATTGGGCGAGCACTGTGCAGGAACTATATTAAAGTAACCAAAAAAGTGCAAAAACAAATTATTTGGGGGGAAAGTAAGACCCCCCCGGGACAACAAGAGAACATGGATCCAGTGACCATCCTTAACTTCTCTGACATTACAAGGGATAGGGGAACACTCAATGTCCACCCAATTTGGAATATTATAGTATTTATTAAATTCAACTATCAACCTATTGCCTACTCTAGCCATCGAAAAAGAAAAACCCTAGCAGTGGATATGAAGAAATTCTAATAAAAAATAGAAAAAGAAGAAGCAAGAAGAACTTACGATGTAAGAGTCAGCTTGAGACGAGGCAAATCCACAAGCAGGGATGATGAAAAAATCTTAGAAATGGAAGACGAGACCTGAGAATAAAAGGAGCTGCAGTGAAAGCTTTATGAGATTGAGAGAATGCGAAGAGATATGAAAGTGACGATTCGAGAAATGACCTCTCTAAAAGGATTTAAACCTTTCTAATCATGATGCACCAGAAATGAGGCAATATGATGCATAAGTGAGTTCGGGAAGGGCGCTTCAGTTCAAAATTATGGCACGAATCACAAAAATTCCATTAAGACTAATCATTTGAAATTATTGAGCCCAAATTGTGACCTAAAAATTTTAGGGGCAATTTTGGGTACCTCAATTTGTTACTTGGGCCCAGACGAGAAGCCCAATCAAATACGGCCCATAGTCCAAAGGCCCCGCGCCTCAACCAAATTAGTTTTGACCCAGTCAGTTCCTAAAATCTCTCTTCAGAGATATCTTAGGGATTGTGGGCTAACGTGGGGGAGTTCCATTCCTCCACTCTCCGAAATAACATGCATATAACAAACCCTCCGCCAGGGGCAAATGGCATGCATTATTATTCTTGTAAAATACTCCCCGGAGTAAAGAGAAATAATATTAAGAGCACCACCATGGACGTAGGCATTCTTGCTGAACCACGTAAATTTGTGTTGTGTGATTGTCATTCCTTACGTTCTTTATTTGTTCTGGTGATTGCCTTTTCTTGTTATTTTGTGCTGAACTTAATTGTCACCACAATTTTGGGTACCTCAATTTGTTACTTCGGCCCAGACGAGAAGCCCAATTGAACGCATCCCAGAGTCCAAAGGTCCCGTGCCTTAACCAAATTAGTTTTGACCCAGTCAGCTCCTAAAATCTCTCTTCAGAGATATCCTAGGGATTGTGGGATAACGTGTGGGAGTTTCACTCCTCCACTCTCCGAAATAACATGTATATAACAAACCCTCCGCCCGGGGAAAAGGGCATGCATTATTATTCCTATAAAACACTCCCCGGAGTAAATATAAATAATATTGAGAGCACCACCGTGGACATAGTCATTCTTGCTGAACCACGTAAATTTTGTGTTGTGTGATTGTCATTCCTTACGTTCTTTATTTGTTCTGGTGATTGCTTTTTCTTGTTATTTTATGTTGAACTTAATTGTCATCAAAGACACCATAGTTTTCAAATCGATAGATTACTCTGTGACAGTGTTACCTTCGGGAATCTCCAAAAGAGGGATGGGCTATTAAAAGGATATATGGATCACAAAGAGATAGATAAGGTCAAGATATGGGTCGAGGGTTTGTTATTACATATTAATGATCAATTGGACTAGTCGAGGAGATTGTCCACTTCTAACAATTCAAACTTGAGCGATTTATCGTTAGTGATGAAATCGGGATGAGAATATCCCGGATTAGCTTTCTAGCACAATGTAACAACCCTTACATTTGGGTAATTGATTTTATATAATTTTTCCATGTGAGATAATTATATAAAATAATGGAAGTTAGAGTAAATATTATTTTAAGTGATTTAAGAGATAATATTTACCGAGTTTTGCATATTTACCGTTGAGAGAAGGTAAATAGCATCATGTTATGTTTTATTGCGTCGTTATGCTTTAAGGGACGATTATGGCATATATTTCAATTGGATTATGATTAATAAATTAATATGACATAAGAACATGAAATATTGTACGATTTTTCGGATGCTAATTTTGAGGATACGGTTAGCCCTGAAATAGTCGAGATGGTTAAAATAAGTGCCATATTGTATTTTTGGAGTTCCAGGCACTTTTTACAGGTTATGACTCAATTATGTAGTTACGAGTCATTTTAATGGTGTATTAACATTTAAAGATGGGAATTAATGTTAAGTTCCTGATTAAGTCTTCCAACCCTCTAATTTCTCATTTATGCGTTTTAAACTTAGAGAGAAGGGAGAGCTCAGGAGAAAATGGGAGAAAAGAGATAATTGGAGATTTGGAGTTGGAAATCATTGCTACGGAAAGAGAATTTGAGACTACAAACTTGACGCAAGTTTCTAACTCGCTAGTGTATGATTTAATGTGGATACATTGCATATATAGTTGTGTTTTTGGAGTTTTAACCATTAATGGGTTTTTGATGATTTTAGTGTTTAAACCCTTAATCTTTGATTTAAATTTGATTTGAGCTGAATATATTGGTTGTTTTGTAGGAACGAATTGGGTAAGTTATTAGTTGATGATGTTGAGATTGGATGGAAGATTAGAGATTGGGGGAAATTTAAGGTTCATAACCCGTAGCCCTAAACTGGGCATTTCTGCTACGCCGAATCGATTCGCCTATGTGGGAGGCTACAGGTCTGAGGGGCCGAATCGATTTGGGTCAACCCAAATCGATTCGGGCTTGGACAGAAGGTTGGGTTTCTCAGTCGAATCGATTTGCGTTTGGGCAAATCAATTCGCTACCAGGGGCGAATCGATTCGGCCCTAGGCGAATCGATTCGAAAACCCTGCTGTTTTATAGGATTTTTCTAACTTAGTTTTTAGCCCTTTTCTTTTAGGTTTAAGGCTTAGGAACCTTTCCTTGGGAAGTAATAAAGAGTATTAGGGGTTTATGTTAGGGAAATTAATACCTTAGATCAGTATGGGGGTAAAGTGGGTTTAATTCGGGGGGCTATTCAATAGGCGTTAGCGTTGTTTCATTTAGTGAGCTAGCTTCGGACTAAGGGAGAGTTAAGTGATATGGTTTAGGATTTTGGGGAGAGTAGTATTGAGGAAAATTACCATTGATGGCTTATAGTATTACTTTTAACACTTGGAGACTAGTGTGAGGATAATTGTACTTTGTGGTCTATATCATTAATAAAATATGACTTCGTGAATAAGAAATGCATATTTTATATTGGCATGTAATTGTTTAGTATAAATGATTTTGAGAATGTAAAAAGTGAATGTTTTAAATGATAAAAACTTGTAGATGATAATTTTCATATACACACCTCTATGAATCGCTATCATAAGGGAAGTTACGCGCATGAGGTGAAGTCCCCTGGCTAGTGAATGCAGGGTGAATATAGTCCTTGGCCATAGGACGGGTTATTATATATTGTGTGATTATTGTTAGAAGTGAGGTAATTTCGGGTGTGGTTATGACTCACTGTCAAAGGTATATGGCTGATTCCCAACGTCACGCGATGTAGGATGCCCAGGTTATCTTGGTGATAGGCCCTGGAAGATGATAGCTATTTTGGGGCGCATTCAGTGGGGGTACCCGGAAAGATGGTCTTAGAATTGTTATATGATGTGATTATAACTATTCTTAATAAAGTGGAAGTTGTAATGATGATAAAGCATTTTGTGAGATAAACTTCTTTGAATATGTTTCCTAGAGAGAAAAGGGAACCGTGAAGTTAAATGGTGTAAAACTGAATTGGTAAAGAATTTTATGAAATAAATTGCTTTAAATATGTTTCCTATAGAGAAAAAGGAACTGTGCATTTAAGTTGTGTAAAACTGAAATGAAATCTAATTAAGTGAAACTTAGATATTTTTCTCATGCGAAAATGAATATTGTTCATTGTTATTGATAGTGCTCTAGGTTGTGCTTTTAGACTGAGAGGTGAGAAATCTTATCATTATTTGTGAGAGCGAGTTGAGTTTATGATTGATGATAAAATATTCATAACTATCATGCATTTTATTCACAGGGTGATCATATCAAATCGGGCCCTGACTTGTCTATATCTCCTTATTTTGCATGAATTCTATGTTCGCCCAGGTGCTCCACCGTAACGATGCCCGTATTGTCCTCTCCATCTCAGTTGTCCGGGAGCTATAACATTTTGCAGAATTTGTAGGATACTCGTTGTAAACGCTTTTATTTCTTTGTACTCTAGCCATGACCAGTCTACATGTTCGAGTTTGTTACCCAAGTTTTTTACTTGTTTAATATATTATGATATTTAATTTTAATACTCGGTGTAATCTACTTGTATTGGTCTGTTAACCGACAGCTTATTCGGTTATTACATTATGCTTTATTGTTACCGTTATTCGTTTGTTTTTATATCCACCTTCTTTTCAAATTGGATTGTCTAAATGGTTTTCTTTAAACTTTTAAATATAAATTTTGACAATCCGTTTTATAAAATAATTGGTGGTTATCTCGTATTATTATTTTAACGACAGTGATGCTAAGAATGGACCATCTATAATTCCTGTATTTATTGGAGTATAGGGTTGGCCACCTCTTATTTTAATGAGCGGGTTGTCACAGATGGTATTAGAGCATCAGGTTCTAGTGTCTTTAGGAATATGTGCGGATGTACTACACCTTCAGCATTTCTTTTGATTTGATTTAGAGCCTTAGGATTAAGATCGTTGATTTCTCTTGTGAGATCTCGATCTCCTGCCATAATGCAAGATGTTAGTAAATCTTTTACGTGATCGTTCGAGATTCGTGTGTTGATTGGATAAAGGCGATCAAGGAAGGCCGTTATGAGGGCGCCAAGGGACGGGGCTTAGTCAGAACTGTAAACTGAAATCGAGGATGAGGACCGCATTAAAGGTCACTCCCTTCATTGCATTTTCTTAGATTGCTAAAATTACTACAAGGATATAGTAGCTATAATTCCCAAAGTACCTCTACAAGAAGAGAGTGGTAATAAACTTGGAATACTCAGTGAAGTTAAATTGGGAAAAAGGTTTGAAACGTTCTTGATAAGGTTCATACGTTGAAGTTAAGTCATGAGGAGGCAGTGTAGATTTATTCAGTGGAAGTATAAGGCTCAGAATCTTTGGCTTAGAGCGGGGTATAAAATACCCAGATGTGAAAATTTGAGGAAATTTTTTTTCCCACCAATTGGAGAAATGTTGAAAGGGTAGGAACGGGAGTCCCCATATTTGAAGGAGCAGGATGTTTCGCTCGTAGAGGAACCTTATGGATGGTTCTAACAGCGAGTTTCTTTGATATATTAGAAATGAAAAGAATGTATCTTTTCAAGTATTCCCAAGAGGATCGGTCAGAGTCCGACAGTAAAGGAAGAGATATATGGTTAAGGAAACCTTGAATCGAAGTAAGGTAGGTACAAGTAAGAAAAAGTCCTTCAATAAAATGATAGGCTCACTAGTAAATGTTGTTAATACTTATGAAGAAATAGTGATCATGAAACCTCATTAGTGGACTTCCACCCAAGGAGATTCATTGAAATAAGGAAGTTGAAGCTGATAGTATGTTTACCTTTACTGAGGGAGTTAATGGAACTATGAGGGGGATTGTCAGGATCGGGGCTATAAAGCCTGAAATGTTGAAAAACTTTAACATGTCCAGTGTGGCCAGAGATGGGGAAAGATTGTGATAAGGAACGTAAAACTACATGTTTTAATGTTGTCCGGTAGGAGCTAAAGGATAAGAGCAGGGTGCCTAGATAAGGCATTGATTGAAGTAATTTTTGGTACAGATAGAACAACGGTACGGTATCTGGGAATTATGTGGAGCAGCCATGGTAATTGGCAAAAATGTTGTCGTGAGTTTTACCTCGGTTAAGGGAAGTGTGTTTTGTGTGGCAAGATTTAGCCTCAGTATTTTATTAACCCTAGATTCGGGTGTGTAATTCGAGCTTTGTAGCGATATTGATATTAATATAGAGGTTAAATCTATATGTTTTCCGTGCTGATGAGATTCTATTTTCTTGCATTCATTGTAAGTGGATGATGATACTTTAAAATTTTTGTTTGGATTCTACTACTCGTTCTGTTTTTGTTATATGTGTATAAAATATTTTGATTTGAGTTATAGTAAACTTATGATTGTGAGACTATCATATTTGTGGTTCCATAGTGGAATTAGTTATTCTATAATATCTCTCCTGGATACGGGTTGAGACTTTATAGTGATGATTCGAGGTATGTATGAATTGTTATTTTACTTCTTTTATGCTACCATATCTCCATGATCAACAAAGTTAAGTAGTAGTGTATCAGAGGGGTTCCTTGTTTGGATTTCACTTGTGAGACACTCCATGCATGAACCTTAACGACGTTGGGAGTGGAGAGATGTTACATTATATTAGGATATTGGTTTTGATGGTTTTAGCCGAGAGTCATGTGATTGATTAAGGGCTAATAAAGTAGATGTGTGGTGCAGAAGCACTAGAAATATTTCTCTCACCAGGTATTTGTGGGTGAGATAAAGATAAGTAAGTCAGATTGAGGATTATAACCAGGCCTTGACGAGAAGGCAATTTAAATAGATGTATATATATCTTTGGGTAAAAGTATTCGTAATACTTTGCAAAAAGTAGGCACCCAGTTTAGTTACATTTTTTTATTTTATTTCATTTTGCTATAACTGTAGGATATAGAAGTATAAACGCATTAGTAGGGTTACGAGTTAAGATTTTTAGCAGTCCCGATTGGTTGCCTTAGGCCATTATATCTTGACGACTGACGGTGCGAGGTAGTAGTGTAACGGGAGGGTTCCTTGTCTGAATTTCGTTTTGCGAGACGTCCCCTGCATGGAACCGAGAGAATGTCGAAAATTGAGAAAGGTCTTGGGCACTAGGGACATAGTTAGTTTAGTACTTATTTTATGTGTGTAGGAAAATGCATTAACCTTAAGATTATTAGGAAGTAAGACAAATGGGGCATGTGGCATTGTTTTAAGAATGTCGTAGTGAGTTAATCACGAGAAGATTGGTGGGCTAATTTTAAGAAGGATTGGGTTTCCATGAATAAGGAAAATGGAATCTTGAGTAACTAGGGCCACCAACCCGAGGAGAAGGTGAGGCCTATCTCTAGAGAAATTGTTATGTCTATGACTTAGCTTTTGATGAGCTGAAGGACAAGTTGAATCCTACTCATAAATTAGCGTTGCCAAGTTCGGGAGTGGACTATTTGGTTATTATAAACGCGTCTTCACAAGAGTGGGTCGGTGTGTTACTACAGGAACATAGGACCATTGCGTATATATCTTGTGGCTTGAACCCCGTGAGGAGAGCTATTCCATGAAAGATTAAGAGCACGCCTAAATAGTGTTCGCCTTAAAAATGTGGAGGCACTACCTCCAAGGAGGGGAATTAAGTCTTTCCACGGACCACAAATCGATGCAATGTTTGTTCTCACAGAAAGATCAAATTGTGCGGTTAATTGGTGGTTGGATTTCGTAAAGGACTTTCAATTGGACATTCGTTATCACCCAGGAAAAGAAATTGTGATAACGAATATACTGAGTAGAAAAATCCGTGGGGAAAACTAGCGAAGGCATGGAAAGCCAAGTGAAAGGAGCTTAACTAGGAACATGCTGTTACTAGGGCGTTTATATCAGCTTTGACCGTTACGCCTACTATTAAGTTGAGAGTTGTGGAAGAGAAAGGAAGGGACATTTATGAGTTTGTCTCCCTATGCACCACTTGTTAATTGGTGAATGTGGGCCACCGGCAACAGATTGGATTGTTGCAACCATTAGAAGTATTGGTACGACACTGGGAGAGTATGAAACCTGGATTACCGATGCTGTAAAGCGGTCATGATTACGGATGGATGATAATATGGAGTTTATGAAACCTTATGGGGTACCTATCAATATAGTGTCGGACCGAGACAAGATTTTTGTGTCCTATTTCTAAGGAAGCAAGCAATTGGTCAAAAATGGGGAGAATCAACGTATGTAGGAGATACTTAACTTTTTGGTGGATGGGAGCAAAACATTCTTCTGGTCGAATCTGTAATCCAAAATGGGTATGGCACCATAGGCGGTGTTGTATAGCAGGCAGCATAGATCACCTGCTTATTGGTTGGAAGTAGGAGACAATAAACTTCTTGGACCTAAAATGATCCAAGACATATTTTCAAAGACTGAGTTCATTCGAAACCGCTTACGAATCACCCAATATTATCAGAAGGGCTATGCCGACGCAAATAGAAGTCTTGTAAAATTTGAGATAGATAATCAAATTTAATGCGGGCATTTTTTTTATGAAGGGTATAGCACGATATGTGATGAAATATAAGTTTGTGCCGGGTTAGGTAGATTTTTCCCGTTGTTAATGGTAGGCCCAATAGTTCATATGAGAGACAACCGATTATAATTTTAGATCATGGAAAGTATAGACTAAGGTTGAAAGTGATACCCTTGGTCCAAGTCCCGTGAAGACACCACAATGTCAAGGAATTTACTTGGGAACGAGAGAATGGCATTTGAGAAATGTACCCCTAGTCTTTTTGTGAGATACACCTGAATTTTGAGGGTAAAATTCTCTTATAAGGGGGGGGGGGGGGGGGGGGGGGGAGTATGTAACAACCCTTACATTTGGGTAATTGATTTTATATAATTTTTCCATGTGAGATAATTATATAAAATAATGGAAGTTAGAGTAAATATTATTTTAAGTGATTTAAGAGATAATATTTACTGAGTTTTGCATATATACCGTTGAGAGAAGGTACATAGCGTCATGTTATGTTTCATTGCGTCTTTTTGCTTTAAGCGACGATTCTGGCATAAATTTCAATTGGATTATGATTAATAAATTAATATGACATAGGAACATGAAATATTGTATCATTTTTCGGATGCCAATTTTTCGGGTGTGGTTAGCCCTGAAATAATCGAGATAGTCAAAATAAGTGCCATATTGTATTTTTGGAGTTCCGGACACTTTTTACAGGTTATGACTCAATTATGTAGTTACGAGTCATTTTAATGGTATATTAACATTTAAAGATGGGAATTAATGTTAAGTTCCCGATTAAGTCTTCCAACCCTCTTATTTCTCAATTATGTGTTTTATACTTAGAGAGAAGAGAGAGCTTGGGAGAAAATGGGAGAAAAGAGAGAATTGGAGATTTGGAGTTGAAAATCATTGCAACGGGAAGAGAATTCGAGACTATAAACTTGACGCAAGTTTCTAACTCGCTAGTGTATGATTTAATGTGGATAAATTGCATATATAGTTGTGTTTTTGGAGTTTTAACCATTAATGGGTTTTTGATGATTTTAGTGTTTAAACCCTTAATCTTTGATTTAAATTTGATTTGAGTTGAATATACTAGTTGGTTGTTGTGTAGGAACGAATTGGGTAAGTTATTAGTTGATGATGTTGAGATTGGATGGAAGATTTAAGATTGGGGGAAATTTAAGGTTCATAACCCGTAGCCCCAAACTGGGCATTTCTGCTATGCCGAATCGATTCGCCTATGTGTGAAGCTACAGGTCTGAGGGGCCGAATCGATTCGGGTCAACCCAAATTGATTTGGGCTTGGACAGGAGGTTGGGTTTCTCAGCCGAATCGATTCGCGTTTGGGCAAATCAATTCATTACCAGGGGCGAATCGATTCGGCCCTAGGCGAATCGATTCGGAAACCCTGCTGTTTTATAGGATTTTTCTAACTTAGTTTTTAGCCCTTTTCTTTTAGGTTTAAGGCTTAGGAACCTTCCCTTGGGAAGTAATAAAGAGTATTAGGGGTTTATGTTAAGGAAATTAATACCTTAGATCAGTATGGGGGTAAAGTGGGCTTAATTCGGGGGGCTATTCAATAGGCGTTAGCGTTGTTTCATTTAGTGAGCTAGCTTCGTACTAAGGGAGAGTTAAGTGATATGGTTTAGGATTTTTGGGAGAGTAGTATTGAGGAAAATTACCATTGATGGCTTATGGTATTACTTTGAACTGGAGACTAGTGTGAGGATAATTGTACTTTGCGGCCTATATCATTAATAAAATATGACTTCGTGAATAAGAAATGCATATTTTATATTGGCACGTAATTGTTTAGTATAAATGATTTTGAGAACGTAAAAAGTGATTGTTTTGAATGAGAAAAATGTGTAGATGATAATTTTCATATACACACCTCTATGAATCGCTATCATAAGGGAAGTTACGCGCATGAGGTGAAGTCCCCTGGCAAGTGAATGCAGGTTGAATATAGTCCTCGGTCATAGGACGGGTTATTATATATTGTGTGATTATTGTTCGAAGTGAGGTAATTTTGGGTGTGGTTATGACTCACTCTCGAAGGTATATGTCCTCTTCCCGACGTCACGCGATGTAGGATGCCCAGGTTGTCTTGGTGGTAGGCCCTAGAAGATGATAGCTATTTAGGGGCGCATCTAGTGGGGGTACCCGGAAGGATGGTCTTAGAATTGTTATATGATGTGATTATAACTATTCTTAATAAAGTGGAACTTGTAATGATGATAAAGCATTTTGTGAGATAAACTTCTTTGAATATGTTTCCTAGAGAGAAAAGAAAAATGTGAAGTTAAATGGTGTAAAACTGAATTGGTAAAGCATTTTGTGAAATAAATTGCTTTAAATATGTTTCCTAAAGAGAAAAAGGAATTGTGCATTTATGTTGAGTAAAACTGAAATGAAATCTAATTAAGTGAAACTTAGATATTTTCTCATGCGAAAACGAATATTGTTCATTGTTATTGATAGTGCGCTAGGTTGTGCTTTTAGTCTAAGAGGTGAGAAATCTTATCATTATTTGTGAGAGCGAGTTAAGATTATAATTGATGATAAAATATTCATAACTGTCATGTATTTTATTCACATGGTGGTCATATCAAATCGGGCCCTCACCCGTCTATATCTCCTTATTTTGCATGAATTCTATGTTCTTCCAGGTTCTCCATCGCAAGGATGCACATATTGACCTCTCCATCTCTGTTGTCTTGGAGCTATAACATTTTGCAGAAGTTGTAGGATACTCGTTGTAAACGCTTCTATTTCTTTGTACTCTAGCCATGATCAGTCTACATATTCGGGGTTTGTTACCCATCTTTTGTACTTGTTTAATATATTGTGATATTTAATTTTAATAATCGGTGTAATCTACTTGTATTGGTCTGTTAACCGACAACTTATTCTATTATTACATTGTGCTTTATTGTTACCGTTATTCGTTTGTTTTTATATCCTCCTTCTTTTCAAATTGGATTGTCTAAATGATCTTCTTTAAACTTTTAAATATAAATTTTGCCAATCCATTTTCTAAAATAATTGGTGGTTATCTCGTATTATTATTTTATCGACAGTGATGCTAAGAATGGACCATCTATGATTCCTGTATTTATTGGAGCATCGGGCTGGCCACCTCTTATTTTAATGAGCAGGTTGTCACACACAACCGCCATAGAAAATATTAATCGCATGAAGGAGTAGTGCACTGTGAATTGCGAATATTTCCTGCTGAAGAGGGAATGATGTACTAGAAGTGTCCGTTACACCCAAATCCATGTTGGGGTGGTTCTATACAAAGTGTTGTAATTTACTGAGAGATGTCATGCAAATAGCATTTAAGAAAAGGTTCTTTTCTCCCTTCGATGATCTGACAAGGTTACATTTTTTTGGATTTTTTTTTTCAAGGGGGTTCCCAAACTATAAGAGGTAGTTTTGATTGAGGCTCATGTTTTGGGATTCTCTATACATTCCAAAAGTGATGTGATGTACAGTAAGTGGGTGAGTTCATACTGTTGATACAATGGAGTCATTATTTCTGCGATTTTTGTCGAGATGGTGTTCCTGCCACTCAATACGGTAGAAAGTATCCATTTGAAGAGTTTCACTATGAGAAATTCCAATGTATAAGTGGTATAGTAAACCAAATGGTTGGGATAAGATTTAGGTCTTCCCAAGGTGAGCATGGGATTATATGGGGCCATTTGAGTTAGATTGACCAAACTCATTATAACTATCAATGGTAATTATTTGCGTTAGGATGTTTTCAGGACACCTGGAGGAAACAAATGTTCATAGAAGAATGTCTTGATATTACTGAAGCAAGGAAAGAAATTTGAAGATGAGCGAAAGCGTGGTTTGGAGCTTCAGGTGAAAGATCAATTATTACTAATAATCTCTTCAATATTGTAATTATGGAGTGCGGATTCCAACAGGGAGATGGAAACTCGATGGAAAGTGTAATACCTGTATTTTTATGGCTTTTTAATTATGAGACTAATTAAATGAAATTTCTTTTAATTATGGGATTAATTAAATTAATTTGGGATAATTAATTGGAAATTAATTCAAATTTAAACAACTAGTGAGATGACCGCTAGTATTTGATTATGATGATAATGTTGAATATTACTGATTGAATATGGTAATATATGATTATTGGATTAATTAAAATTGTCGTGAGTTGAAAATACGAGAGCTTCGGTAATTAAGTTGGGACGCGCATGTTAGTCGTGTCAGGACCCAATTTAATGGAATTATGAATAACATATTTTTATATCATATTTATGGTCATTTTGAGTGTGCCAACTTGTCCGGAAGGGTCGAGTTAGTCAGAAGACACTATCCGGGGATTTAGTTTGGGTCCCGAGGCATTTTAGGCCAAACCGGCAGCCCGGGAAGGTATTTTAGTCACTTTGACTTTTTGAGGAATTATAACCCATGAATTTCAGACTTAATATATTAGCCAACAATTAGGACTCTTAGGGTTATCACAACCAAAAATCACCAGCGACAGTTAGAGAGGAAGAGAGGGAAGTTCCCAAAGGAGAAACCACCATTTAGAGGTTTTTGCACCACCGTCACCACAACCAGATAGATCGGAAAGAGAGAGTAATTTCAATACAATCTGCTTCAAAGGATTAGAATCTTCATTCACAGGCAAGTTATTTGACTTTCAATAATTCAGTGCATATATCATCCATGTTAGGTTAGAATTGGAGAATAACCTTGAATAATAATGATTGAATGGATTTGAAGAATTAAAATCGTCATTTGGGTAGGTTTTGCATATAGTTTCACTTCTGGGAATATAGCAGCCACGAAATTATGATCCATGTGTAGAGAATTAGGAATTTCTAATGAATTATATAGTGTTCTTGAAGAAAATAGGAAAACTAGGGTTTTTATGAAAATTATGTGAATTGATTTAAGAAATTGATTTCCCATTTTGATTTGATGATTCTAAAATGTTGGAAATTATGTATTTATATTGGTATGATGTTAGGAATATATATTTGGGTGTTTGGGACATTATAGTAGGGGATTGGAGGGTTAAGTTTGATGAAACCCGTAGGCAAAATTATGCAGATTCGCAATACCTGTTTGATCGATTGATGAACCCATGAATGTCGATCGATCGATCAACCCTTTTCATCGATCGATCGACTCCTCCTGATTTTTGTAGATTATTTCCCGTTAAGGTTCGGCAAATCCCAAGCTTGTAAGAACTCTTAGGGGATTTACGAGAATATTGGGGGAGTTGGTTAAGGTCAGTAGGGTTGTATTTTATGCCTGGAATATGTTATACATTATGGGATTGGATGGAATACTATCGAGTGTTTACCGAGTGAGGTACGATTAGAAGTTTCATAAAATAGGGATTTAAAGTGGACAAATTTTAATTTAAGGTTAGAACCAGTAGAAGAGGGACTTGGAATTACTGAGATAACCTTAGAGACTAGTGGGAGACTTAGTAGCCTTACGAGGTAGGTTTAAGTATTCGGACTTATACGATGAGAGTTATTGCTCTAAACATATTATGTAGAATATTCAGGATGACACTATGATACGTATGATACTTAAGATATAGGGCTGGTGTATACATATATTAATGTGATTATTACCTAAGTTGTGTGATTACTTAGTATCTAGATTATTGTGTATATGAGATAACTACCATACTTGCTATCACGGGAGGTTGATTTTCGAAAAAGGACCATCTTATCTTTGTGTGCCTTCGGGGGGGATTTAGAGTGGTACCTTAAGGACATAGGACTATGAATGACTTATTTGTGAGTTGATTAGTCAATTGACCACGGGAGAGTAGGTATGTGCGTGATCCATGGGTATGTGAACTATGTTCGCCTCCAATATGTGTGAATTGTATTGATACAGTTCCTGAGTGATTCGGAACGCGTGATCCCTATGTAAGTGATGTGATGAGATTCGATAGCAGAGTATGTGTGCACCTTAGCTTATCCTAGGGGTTCCATATATGTATATATGTACATAGAGTGATTTATATATGTACTTGTGACTAGTTCACTGTTGCTTAGTTAATGCGAATAACTAGGATATTTAAATGGTTTAAAAATGTGAGAATGTATATATCACTTGAGATATGTAATTTTATTAACATAAATGTGAGATATAAGTATGACATATTTGGGTAATACAAGTAGACACGCTATATTATAATGTGAAAATCGTAGTTAGTACGAACTTGTTAAATAGTGGCGTAACTAGGATGGGTTAAGGGTATACGTTAGGCGTGCACAGTAGTTGAGGAGTGAGAAACTCATGTGAGAGTACGCAACTAACATGTACATAGTATTTACTGTTTAATGCAATTAAACACTTGCTATTTTTAAACTATTTTCACCTCGGGCTCTGACCCATTTTCCTCCAAATGTATTTGGTTTCGTAAAAACCTTTTAGGTTCCCAGCCACAGGGATGCCAAGCATAGGAGTTCCATTACGATGACGCGCTATAGCTGTTGTGGAAGCTACAGGACCTCTATATTAGACGCCTCCACATTTACCTTTAGTTCCTTCAGAGTCATTCATATAAGTTAGGGCATGTTGCCCATTCTTATCTAGAGATTGTATATACAGACTTTCCTTATTTCTGATGTTGGTTTTTCAATTCACACTCTTGTATTGGGATTTCATTACTCCGGTATTATTATTATTGGAGTGTTTACTCCAAACTTAGTTTATTTCATTTCGTTGGTTATTTATATGAGATTTAATATGCGATTGATGGATGATGTTTTAATTATTTGGTTAATTGTTAATTTAATTATTAAAATTTGGCATATCTCTATTTTAATATTAGGTGATTCGTAATTAATTAAATGTTTTCGACAGTGATGTTAAGATTGAACCAACTTGATATTCTATATTAATCTAATAAAGGAGATGCTACCCGATATTTAATTAGTCGGTGTGTCACAGGTGGTATCAGAGCATTAGGTTCTAGTGTCCTTTAGGATCTGTGCGGCTTATTATGCTTCTAGCGTAGCTTTCTTTGATATAGAGCCCTATGTTTAGGATTGTTGATTTCTTTGAAGAGATTTCATTCTCCTGCTATAATGTATATAATAATGAATCTTATTTACATTCGGGTGTGTTCGTGTGTCGAACCATGCAGTAAGTCAGATGAGGGCAGTTGGGAGGACAATAGGAGGCAAAGCTCAGTTGAGGTTATAGGGCATATTCAAGAATGATGACCGTAGTTGAGGTCACCCCTAGTATTGAACGGAAGGCTAGGACGGTAAAGACGACTAAGGCACAACATATGACTTTCAGGTACCGCTGTAGTAGAAAGTGGGGTCAAATTAGACTCACCCAGTGAGGTTCGATTGGGAGAGATTTAAACAAAACATTGAAGAGAACCAGCAGTGGAAATTCTGGAAATGTGAAAATGACGTGTGTTACCCAACTAAGGTAAAGTATCCAAAGGCTTGGGCATATGTCGGAGGGTGGCTAATCGAGAGTGAAAATTTAGGGTAAATTTTTTCTTGGCTCGTAAGAGCAGAGTTACAATGGGGAGAGGCAACCACCACACTTAGAAGTGGAATGTTTTGTCAAGAGAAGGCGCATAGGTATGGTTTGACCACAAGTTCCTTCATTAGATGTTCAGGATAAGATGTGAACGTTGTTTTGAAATCACACAAGAGGATTGGACAGAGGTCACTTTGTGAAAAGAAATTTAATTAATTAGCGAACCTTGCACTGGATGAAGTAGGTGCAATGGAGAAGAGGACTTTAAAGCGAAAAATTAACTTACAAGAGGAATTGCTAGCACTTCTGGGGAATTCTGCTTGAACGGTCAATGCAGATGGTAACAATGTTGCGTTTTGTCAATATGGATGTTAACACTTCCTTGCACGGGGAGCTACAAGAATCAAATAATTTAGTCAAAGGGTAAGACTGGGGAAATGGTGTTGGTGAAGCACCACAAGGGGGAGACCCATCAACGGACCTATTTAGATGATTCGGATAGCTGAATTTTTACCAAGCGATGGTGAATTAAGTAATGGATGTTGAAGCAAGTAGCATGTTCCTTAGGGACATCAAAGCTAAGGGAACAATAGAGGTAGCCATCAGAGTCGAGACTACCAAAGTTCGAGAGAAGGACAACCCTAACATGGTCAGTATAACCGGAGATAAGTGGATTATGTGTAGAAGCATTTTTGTGAGATCAAAACCCCATATGTTAAATTTTCTTGAAGTGAGTAAAGGGACAAGCGTATGGTGCCTAGAAAGGGGAGTGGTTAATGCAAATTTTCATTTTGGTTCGGACATACGTGTTTTGTCCAGTAATCATTTGAGCGGCCAGGTCGATTGGCAAGGTAGAAGCACGAGTTTTACCTTCAGGGGATGAGGCGTATTTTATGTGACACGAGCGAGTCACTACATTTTTATTATTGCTAGGTTTGCATGTGAGACGATTTTAGTGCTTATATCGACAACGTTATTATTATGTGAATATTTTCCTGGTATAGCGTGGTTACCTTTAGTGTATCCGCGGAGGATGAATGGGTGTATCAATAGTGGTATATAATTTATTGAGATTACTCGTTATAGTGATGTGTTTTACAAGTATGATATTATCCTGATTATGGTTTTATAGTGATGGTTAGACCGATAGTGTGCGAATGTCGCAAGTCTATCGGGGTTACTACCTTAGTGTAGGATGTTTTGTTCTGGCGAGACCTCACATGCGGGAGGGTCGGGATCGCATTTATATATATTTTAGAGACTTCAAAAGGTTATAACGGTCTCGATATATTCGATCCTGGTATGTGTAGGGACTTTATTGATATAATTCGGAGTGTATTGGGTTTACTGTTCAGCGAAAAGATTTAGCTTGTTATTATGTTTAACGCTCAGGACTTGGTAATAGGAAGAACGCATAGTTATATCACCCTTTAGAGACGTGGAAGTTAATATTCATAGTTGTATGTCTGGGGATAGGATTTCGAGAGCCCCGATTATATGTGCACGATGTTTATGGAATGTGACTACCACCAATGTTAAGTGACAGTGTCTTTCGGAAGAAGTTCCTTGTTTAAGTGTCATTGCGGAAGGAGATGTAACTTTATGTCAAGAGACAGGAATATAGGGGTACAGGTTATGAATTGAGGGCATAACGGTCTAGGTAGTAGTGTATTTGGGGGGGGGGGGGGGGGGAGTTCTTTATTTGGATTTCGCTTTGCGACACATCCCACGCATGAAACTTAGCATAAGGTTGGTAGTAGGGAGATTTCTAGCCTTTCATGCATGTGTTCAGTACCCTAGTCGTTATAAAGGTATGTAGTTATAACTATAAGTCAAAAGTTAAATTACGATATAAGGACAGTAAAGCCAGCTGTAAGGTGAGGAAGTATTGAAAATTTTGTTTTATTCCGGCAGGTTGAAGGATGGAACGATGTGAAGGAGGATTTAGAATTTCAAATTAGGGGGTGATTGAGAATGCCCAAGTGGTATAGCCACGTTGCGAATGCAGGGAAAATAAAGAGTTTGGAGTACGTATGAAGCGTATATGATGTTTAAATTCGTATGCACGGTTTTTAGGGAGTGTAGACACCCTATTTTGCTGATGTAAGAATCGTCGGAAGAAGTGACATAGAGATGGGTGAAATTTATGCTTATGAGATTAATATTACAAAATAATAGTGGTAGAATGGATTAAATGTCTTGAGAGAAGGACAACAATCTATATATTCATATGCAATTAGAGTAGCACATCCGAACTTGGTTGAAAGGCGGTGGGAAGCCATTCAAAAAAAGGTTATCCCTTAAGAAGACAAATAAATAACTATTATGGAAAAATTGGAGCGGAGTTCTACCCCGTAGAATATTGAGAGTGACTTGCGCATAAATAGAATGCTGATGTCAATAAGGCATAAAGAGTCCAGAAGTGCACATCGTGGTTAAAAGTATATGGGTAGGAACTTTGGTATATGCCGAGGGAAGAAGAGGATTATTAAGTACCACTAAATGGGAGAAATTATAAGTAAAAGTCGGTGTTAAGATAGGCATTGTAAGTAGTCTCCATGTGCACCACTCATAGATAGAAAACAGTTGGAGTGAGATAATCAGCCAGAAAATTTTGTATTAAACCGATGATTCCAGTGATGGAAGAGTCAAGTTGGTAAATTTCTTTGATGGGTTGCCAACCTAAAGATAAGTAACGAGTTGATTCGAATGTATGGAATAGGTTTTCCATAAGAAAAGTAGTTGTTATGTCCTTGGGTGATTTACACTATTAGATAGTGAACATGCCGGTAAGTGGTCTTACCCATTATTAATCTGAACTAGGATGAGATCCTTGAAATCACCTTGAATATGGGGTATCAAGAAGTAGAGGGGATAATGTTTTGTTTGGAGTAGGTTATATCACCTACAGCCCGAGGAGTAGGCACAAGGTGTTTGACGACTGGTGGAGCTGTATAAAAGAAATTTTGGACTCATTGCGATCATTTCTTTTCCACAATGGGTATAGCTAGTAAGTGAAGTATAATATGGTAATGGGAGAGGATATTACCTAATAGTAGAGTTGTGTGAAAGCACCCGTACCTATTTATCGTGGACAAGGTGCTTATTGAGATTTCGTGTGAATAAACCTTACTATCCTTCCTCTGGATGTTTAGAGGTGAACGAATAATCATAGTTTTGAATTAGTCAGGAGTTAGAGTTCGATAACTATAATGGGATAACCACAAACTATCTTAGGTAAATTTTTCCTGTCATAAAAGTTACACCGCCGTGAATAGAGATTCAAAAAATAGACAAGAGTAGTCAGAGGTTCATATGGTTTCTCCCAGGATGGGAGTTTTATGTTTAAATTAACACGGGAGTTAAATCGAAGGGAAGTGCGTCCTCCCAATAATATTGAGATAATGCGGCCAATGATGTATAGACTATTCTTATTTGAATGTTGTTTAGTAATAACACAAGGTGAGGTGCATTTATGGAGGTGTGACCCTATAACTGATAAAGTGTCTAGAGTGTTCAATAATCTTGTTGTGAAGCGGGGGCGGTAGTGATTGAGCCTTACTTTGAATTTTATTTTGAGTACTGGAGGATACCTATTTTTCCAAGTATGCCTTACTTTTTGGAGTTTTGGGATGAAATTCCGTTATTAAGGGGGAAGTGTCTAATACCCCGTATCTTTATGGCTTTTAATTATGAAATTAATTAAATGAAATTGCTTTTAATTATGGGATTAATTAAATTAATTTGGGATAATTAATTGGAAATTAATTCGGATTTAAATAACTAGCGAGACGAGAGTTAGTATTTGATTATGATGATAATGTTGAATATCACTGAGTGAATATGGTAATATATGATTATTGAATTTATTAAAATTATCGTGAGTTGAAAATACGAAAGTTTCAATAATTAAGTTAGGACGCACGTGTTAGTCGTGTCAGGACCCAATTTAATGAAATTATGAGTAACTTATTTTTATATCATCTATATGGTCATTTTGAGAGTGCCAACGTGTCCGTAAGGGTCGAGTTAGTCAGAAAACACTAGTCAGGGGCTTAGTTTGGGTCCCGGGGCATTTTAGGCCTAACCGACAGCCCATGAGGGTATTTTAGTCAATTTGACTTTTTAAGGAATTATAACCCCCGAATTTTAGACTTAATATATCAGCCAACACTTAGGACTCTTAGGGTTATCACAACCAAAAATCACCAACGGTAGTTAGAGAGGAAGAGAGGGAGGTTCCTAAAGGAGAAACCACCATTTAGAGGCTTTTGCACCACCGTCACCACAACCGGATAGATCGGAAAGAGAGAGTAATTTCAATACAATTTGCTTCAAAGGATTAGAATCTTCATTCACAAGCAAGTTATTTGACTTTCAATAATTCAGTGCATATATCATCCATGTTAGGTTAGAATTGGAGAATAACCTTGAATAATAATGATTGAATGGATTTGAAGAATTAAAATCGTCATCTGGGTAGGTTTTGCATATAGTTTCACTTCTGGGAATATAGCAGCCACGAAATTATGATCCATATGTAGAGAATTATGAATTTCTAATGAATTATATAGTGTTCTTGAAGAAAATAGGAGAATTAGGGTTTTTATGAAAATTATGTGAATTGATTTAAGAAATTGATTTCCCATTTTGATTTGATGATTCTAAAATGTTGGAAATTATGTATTTATATTGGTATGATGTTAGGAATATATATTTGGGTGTTTGGGACATTATAGTAGGGGATTGGAGGGTTAAGTTTGATGAAACCCGTAGGCAAAATTATGCAGATTCGCAATACCTGTTTGATCGATTAATGAACCCATGAATGTCGATCGATCGATCGATCGACTCCTCCTATTTTTTGTAGATTATTTCCCATTAAGGTTCGGCAAATCCCAAGCTTGTAAGAACTCTTAGGGGATTTACGAGAATATTGGGGGAGTTGGTTAAGGTCAATAGGGTTGTAGTTAATGCCTGGAATATTTTATACATTATGGGATTGAATGGAATACTATCGAGTGTTTACCGAGTGAGGTACGATTAGAAGTTTCATAAAATAGGGATTTAAAGTGGACGAATGTTAATTTAAGGTTAGGACCAATAGAAGAGGGACTTGGAATTACTGAGATAACCTTAGAGACTAGTGGGAGACTTAGTAGCCTTACGAGGTAGGTTTAAGTATTCAGACTTATACGACGAGAGTTATTGCTCTAAACATATTATGTAGAATATTCAGGATGACACTATGATACGTATGATAGTTAAGATATAGGGCTGGTGTATACATATATTAATGTGATTATTACCTAAGATGTGTGATTACTTAGTATCTAGATTATTGTGTGTATGAGATAACTACCATACTTGCTATCACGGGTGGTTGTTTTCGAAAAAGGACCATCTTATCTTTGTGTGCCTTCGGGGGGGATTTAGAGTGGTACCTTAAGGAAATTGGACTATGAATGACTTATTTGTGAGTTGATTAGTCATTTGACCACGGGAGAGTAGGTATGTGCGTGACCCATGGGTATGTGAACTATGTTCACCTCCAATATGTGTGAATTTTATTGATACGCTTCTTGAGTGATTCGAAACGCGTGATCCTTACGTACGTGAGGTATCGGGATTCAATAGAAGAGTATGTGTGCACCGTAGCTTAGCCTAGGGGTGCGAAATATGTATATATGTAAATACAGTGATTTATATATTCACTTGTGACTGGTTCACTATTGCTTAGTTGATGTGAATAACTAGGATATTTAAATGGGTTAAAAATGTGAGAATGTATATAGCACCTGAGATATGTAATTTGATTAACATAAATGTGAGACATAAGTATGACATATTTGGGTAATACAAGTATACACCCTATATTAGAATGTGAAAACCGGAGTTAGTACGGACTAGTTAGATAGTGGCGTAACTAGGATGGGTTAAGGGTATACGTTAGTTGTGCACATTAGTTGAGGGGTGAGAAACTCAATTGAGAGTACGCAACTAACATGTATATAATATTTACTATTTAATGCAATTAAACACTTGCTGTTTTTAAACTATTTTCACCTCGGGCTCTGACCCGTTTTCCTCCAAATCTATTTTGTTTCATAAAAAACTTTTAGGTTCCCAGCCACAGGGATGCCAAGCATAGGAGTTCCATTAAGATGACGCGCTATAGCTGTTGTGGAAGCTACAAGACCTCTATATTAGACGCCTCCACATTTACCTTTGGTTCCTTCAGAGTCATTCATATAAGTTAGGGCATGTTGCCCATTCTTATCTAGAGATTGTATATACAGACTTTCCTTATTTCTGATGTAGGTTTTTCAATTCACACTCTTGTATTGGGATTTTATTACTCTGGTATTATTATTATTATTATTATTATTATTATTATTATTATTATTATTATTATTATTATTATTATTATTATTATTATTATTATTATTATTATTATTTTATTATTATTATTATTATTATTATTATTATTATTGTTGTTGTTGTTGTTGTTGTTGTTGTTGTTGTTGTTGTTGTTGTTGTTGTTGTTGTTGTTGTTGTTGTTGTTATTGGAGTGTTTACTCCAAACTTAGTTCATTTCATTTCGTTGGTTATTTATATGAGATTGAATATGCGATTGATGGATGATGTTTTAATTACTTAGTTAATTATTAATTTAATTATTAAAATTTGCCATCTCTCTATTTGAATATTAGGTGTCTAGTAATTAATTAAATGTTTTCGACAGTGATGCTAAGACTGAACCAACTTGATATTCTATATTAATCTAATAAAGGAGTAGCTACCCGATATTTAATTAGTCGGGGTTTCACAGAAAGTTCCCCTTAGAAGTCTTGGATAGGGTGAGGTTAGTGTCATTTAACATCACCCTATCACCATCACTATACATGATGTTTTACGGGTATAGGCTGAGGGGAGTTCCTGAGGGAGTGGTTAGTGTTTCAGAGGTTAAATTAGTTTGGTTAAGAGTATAGCCGAATGTGATTTCTGATGAAAGATGCCATACGGTATGTGAGGTCATAGATTAGGCAGATTATGTTACGGTATTGTAAGGATGCAATGGTCAAGATATTCTTAGACTTTTGATTAGGAGTATATTAAATTCGAATTTCGAGGAATAAATTCCTTTTTTAAAAGGGGAAGAATGTAATACCCCGAATTCTTTCTATATATTATTTAATTGTGAGAAATTAATTGTGTGTGTTTGTAGTGACTGGAGAATTCACAATTTACATTTGTATGTGATAATTAATTCTGATTTGAAATCAGATTTTATATGAGTTAATCCATTGATTTATTAATTTATATTTGGTCTCGTATAAGTTGATTATTAAAGTATTAAGTTGTTAGTTACTCGATTTGTTATATTTTATATTTAGCTTTTGGGATGCAATTAATATTTGTTTTTAGTTTAAATTGATGGATTTTAGGCTTATGGGGTTAGTATAAGGCTTAGGTAAGGTTTTAAGGCATTTAGAGGTGATTTTGAGGCCTTTTATGCGAGGCCAACTTACTGTCCAAGCCTAATTTCGTAGATTAAGGGTTTTAATAAGTCATTTAAGGATCTTATAAGTCACATAATGCATTATTGGAGATACATTGAGACTAGATAGAAGGAGATTCATGGGAAGTGGAGGAATTCGGAGGATCTTGGCTTGATTTTCTTCACAAGCATGATAAAGGCAAGTTTGTCTAAAATTTGAATACATGTGCTTTTGTGTTAGATTTTATATATTCATTAAAATATAAATCTAATCAAGTTTTTAATCTAATTTGTATGATTAAATAGTTAATTTTTGTAATTAATCTAATCAAGATGTTAATTAGGTTAATTTCTCTCTTATATTGATTGATTTTCCCATGAACTTGAATTGAAGTTGTTATAGAAAAATTAGAATCAATTTTCAATTGTAAACCACTCAAAAGACCTCTGATTATTTTAATTAATCCATAGAAATAATAATTCAAGTGAAGAATTTGATAAATCTAGGATTCTTGAATGGAACTTGAGTTTTTTTCTTTTAATATTGATATAAACTTCGGGATTTGTTGTTAAAAATAGGCTCCAGTTAATTATATGTTGTGTTTTTTTACTGGGATGTTTGGCAGGGCTTGAATGAAGATTTTTGAGTAAATAATGGTGGTTTTGGAAGAGAATTTATATGTTGGGGAACATAAACCCTGTAACTAGTCATTTTAGAAAAATCTATAGTGATTGATCGATCGATTGACCAATGATCGATCGATCGATGATTCAAGTTTTTATGAAATTTGGGTTTATGTTTTTCTTAGTTGGATTGTTAAATTTTGGGGTATAGGATAGGATGGATTTCCATTTAGGTTTATTATGCTTGTAGAATAGAGTGAATACCAATGTTTTCAGGTTTTAGAAATTTATGTTTGGGTTAGATGGGTATTTTGACATCGATTAGTTTTAAGGGGTTAATTTGAGTACAATGCATTAGTTTCCTAGTCGATAGATGGAAAGGTTGATAATTGGGATTTTAGAAGATTAGAAAATTGGAATTTTTGATTGGGCTTATTGGATTCAGTATGTCAGACTAGTGGGATGGTTGTGGAGTTGTTATGTTCGATGGATGTATATAAATTAGGTGTGGGTTTATACCTAGACGTGAAGACTTAGGAAATTAGACTGGGATTACACAAGATGGAATGTAGTTGACATACATGTTTTTTGGGTATGACAGGGTGAGACTATATCTAGATTTGGAAACCCTAGGTGTTAGGGTAATAGAGTATGGGATTAATATAGGGTTAATGATGTGTTTTACCTTTTCATGCTAGCTATGATAAATGTGGCCCGGTAGCCTTGGGTAGGTATGTGTATGTATTTAGTTGAGCCCATTAGTTAGGGTGGTAATTGCTTGAATGTTTATTTGAAATACATACCATGTGTGAGTTCTCACGACGAACGTATTGGAGGGGATATCTGTTATGGGGGTGTACAAGGTGGACCTCATGAGTACCATAGTGATAGAGACGGTCTTTACCTTGGTCATTTTACCCTGGACACTATTGCCAACGTACTCGGGTCCCGAGGATAAAAGCGTAATGATTATCCCTTGTTGATGGATTTTAGGTTATAGGGGTGGGACCCCCTATAACCTTGTCTAGTACACACGAGTGATCCTCGAGGGAAATAGGGATTGGTCTTCAATATGTATGAGCTTGCAAACAACCCATTTACTTGTACAAGTTGGGGGTTGTACCTATTTGTGGATGTTAGATGTAGAGATTGTCTTTCTCCTACCTTATATGATTATGTGTTCCGGTACTAGAGATAGTTGTACCGCCTTGTGCGTTATACTTGTGATGTATTGGACTAATTTATACTTAAATGTTTATGACTTTATCATTCTTGTATCTAATATACTAGAGGTGTATATTATTGTGTGGCATGAGATTGCCCTAAATTGATAGAGTTGAGATATATGATTTAAAAGTATGTGTGACACCTTTGTTATTTAGTAAGATGTAATGTAGGTTTTAGATTATCCTACAACTTATGATTCATAATGAAAGATATTAACCTGATGATAAGAACGCAAAGATTAAAGAATGGAAAGACAAAACTTTAATCACCGGGGTTATATGGCTTCGGGATTAAAACCACAAGTTATTTTAAGTTGTTGAGTTGTGTAACTAATAACTCAAAATCCACTAAAATACGAGAGGAAGATGTGTAGCTATATTGTCATCCAAAATTAGTTATAATATTATTTTCCATAAACTTGCTATTTACGTGTTGTTATATCTCTATTTTCACAGGTTTTAGATTGATAATTTTTTCATTGACTGAGTTGATCGTTAGAGGAGCACCTCTAGCAGAATCCTACCCTTCATTTATAGGATTTAGTAGTTGAGCAGTGTCACTCATTCTCTTATTGTATTACTTATATTTTTAGCAGGGCTATATGTTGTACAGTTTATACTAAGTTAACTTTTGTAAATATGATATATTTTATTCCAGAGATGGATTATTATATTAGCAGTGAATGGTATCAGAGTTGGATTTGTTTTATTTTGTATTTCATTATCTCATTTTATTATTTATTCATTTTTTTATTTCGTTATGCTGAGAATGTTACCAAAAAGTTTTTATTCTCGTGATTCTTGTATTACGCCTGATAAATTTATTTATAAATTTTACGGGGTGTTACATATTGAAAAGCAATTTTTATATAAAAAAATTTAGATACACCCATCCACTAGGATAAATGGTGCATGAAAATAATTATATTCCAATGATGTGACTTTATTAATAACTAGTTTTATATCTTGTGCGATGTGCATGTATTTTTTAGTTCTTGTGGAAAAACTTAAGTACAATGTCAAAACAATTATTCTATAATGTATCGCTTTTAGAGAGTCAAGATTTTCGAATCGATCATAATTTACCAATTAATTTAGGAATTTTCCTAAGTGGCATTTTGGGAAAAAATAGTTCGAAGATGATCATTTTGATATTTTCTATAAAACTTGTTATAGTAAAGAGAGAGGTGTTCAAAAAAGCAATTATTCTTATTTTTTTCACTTCTCTTATTGAAAACTCTCGCGACTAGTACCATGAATTGAATATAAAGGATATAACATAAACATAGCATCACTTAATGTATATCACTGAAATAAAATAATGGATCCATAACTAAAAATAAAAAAAATGAAATATGGAACACAATGAAAGCCCTTGAGATAATATTTTCAAACCTAAACAACAAATAAAATGCAATGCAATTACAAACCATTCTTACAAAACCTTTTCCAAAATCAGATACCTTGAAGTTGTAGCGTGATCTAGCTAACATCACACACCATTTTAAAACATTGTCAGTGAAAAACTAACCTAAAATAAGCAAAAAATGCTTAGAGAAATGATTTGTATTGTGAATTAAAATACAGATTCACCGTGTAAGAGCATAATTTCTATCATTTTCTCATAGCTTAGGCTAACATACATTTTGGCGTATCCCGTTACCATTTGACTCGAGCCATCACGAAGAATAGAATTCCTCATATCACAAAATTCACGATGATCTCCACATTACGATGGTATAAAATAATTGAAGAGTTTGAATTTATTTATGTTTATAGTGGGAGATGTTTTATTTTGTATTTATTTAAAAAAATCAAAGTTTGCTCACCTAGTTCAAACGATATGGGGTTCTCATTTGAAAGAAATCACATTTTCCTTCGAAGGCTCATTTGAGGTTTACATCGAATGTGTATCTAACGAGGGTGTACTATTTTACCTCGTTTGAAATTCGTTTGAAGCTTGCTCAAACAAAATAGCAATTTTGTTCGAACGAATTTTATTTCGTTCTAATGAGATGCTATTCTCATTTGAACGATCCTTGTTCTCTTTAAAATGAGTGACGCGCCTCTAAATTTGATCCTTTTATGTAAATTACTGTTTCGAAGGGATTTTTAAAGATACTTTTATTAAAACGATTTATGCATACTTATTACAAAAGTCCTCCATACTTTTGGTGTAAAACCCTTTTTGATTCACAAAATCATTTCTCCCAAATATATATGTGAATCCACTTGAAACCTTAAATAGTTTCATATCTGAGTTACTCTTATGGAGAGATCTTCTTCACTGCTGACCTTGTGGTTCTCGAGGGGATCACTACTAAAGGAAGACAAAGGTTGATCGATGGATACCGAGGGTGGACCACCACCTGTGAACGAATATGGAGAGAGCCGTATTCTTTAAAGGTTTTGTAAGTAGTATCTTGTAAAACTTTAAAGTACTTAAATATATTTTACCCGCAAGGGATTTTTTCCATAAATTGCCTTATTTTTCTGCATGCTTTAATTTATATGTTTTATCGCCTAGAAGCTTGTCATAGGATAAAGAGATAAAATTTGGATTTGTGTGTGTTGGACCCTTAATTATATAAATATTCCTTTAAGATCGCAGTTGTACTCTCAAATTGGTATCAGAGCCTGTTGCACAAAATTGCTATGTGATCTTTTTTCGTAAAATTAATTTTTCTTCATATCATTTTTAAAAAAAATGTTGATATTTGAAAAGCCGAATTTTAATGGAGAATTTGTATAATCGAGTGCCCTTCTCTGATGGTACAAATTATGCTTACTGAAAGGCTATGATGAGGTCTATCTTGAAAGCCATAGATGAGCGAGTCCGGTTAGTTTGTGAAAGAGGGCGGACTCGTCCCACTATTACTGTTGATAATGTTGTTGGCCCTAAACCTATTTTTTGGGACTAATGAGGAATTTAAATGAAGTAATTTTAATTCTCGTGTACTTAAGGCTACTTTGGGAGCCGTCACTGTGATACTCCGCCCAATTAAATATAGGATGATCAGTCCTTTACCAAATTTAAAATAGAATGTTCACTTGGTTCATTCTTAGCATCATTGTCGAAAAACTTATAAACATATTAATCACCTAATATAGAATTAAGCTAGGGGTCAAAACATTTTCCTTTTTACATATAACCAAATAAAACCATTTCTCAATTAATTATTAAAATGTAAACCATTCATCAAACACAAGAATATACTAAATACTGAACATGAATCAAACACTGAAATAAATAAGACTGGGTAAAACCTCCCATTTCCAAATTCCAATTCACAGACTTATAGTAAAAGCCATCCAACTAAAAGAATGGTAAAGTAAACTAAATAATAACTCTGATAAAAACTAGGAATGGGAGACACATGCCCCAACTGTGATGTCCAGATAGCTGAATGGAAATGATGGATGTGTCTAATGCAAGGACTTACAGTATCCACAAAAGCTGCAGCACGTAAAGCAATCCAAATCTCTAGTTCTGGTATACCTGTGGCTGAGAACCTAAAATAATACATATATATAGCAAAAGAGAGAATAATTGCAAGAAACAGGTCAGAGCCCGATGTTTTAAAAATATTTAGCAAGTATTTAAAATTGCACTGAAGCAAGTATTATGTGCATGTTAGATATCGCACTCTCACATGAGATTCCCACCTCTCATCTATTGTGCAATCCTAACGTACATCTAACCCACACTAGCTATGCTACCCAGAATAACTACTTCTTTTATCATAATATCATAATCTACGTTCTCCAGTAGTATCCCCGTATCGCCCATACAATACGTTAAAGACATAGTTTATCTCACATAACTAAAAGTTCCATTATTCACCGTTCAAATGGTTAATCTTTTACCCACTAAGATTATTTTATTTCTCATTTATACTATATCTACTAATTTCACAAGTATAATGTTCCAAAGTATATTCATATATATACAGTCACATCATCCCGATATATATATACTAATCCTGCACCCTTAGGTTAAAACCACTTGGAGCAAATCATTTTATTATTGTCACCATATCTACCAGTTTCACACAGTACAAATATTCACAAGTTCATATATATATATATATATATAGTCACATCATCCATATACATATATATACTAATCCTTCATCCCCAGGCTAAGACCCATTAGCGCACCTAACCATAATAATCCTGCACCCCCGGGCTAACACCCATTAGTGCACTTAACAACAATATTCTTGTAGCCCCGGGTTATCACCCATTAGTACACATAACGACTATATTCTTGTACCCCCGGGTTATCACCCATTAGTACACTTAACGATAATATTCTTGTACCCCCGGGTTATCACACATTAGTACACTTAATGATATGATTCTTGTACCCCCGGATTATCACCCATTAGTACACTTAACAATATTATCATATAATAGGCATACACACATCCTATTAAAATTCATAGATATTCACCCAACCAATTCATATAGATATATTCCATACATATTATTCTCTCATTCCTAAGTATAATATATTTAATTCATTTTCTATCATTCATGTAATCTCCAAGGTCAACGTACCGTTAGTATTATTTCCCAAACACTTCCTAAAAATTCTGCACCAGGCTAAGTCCATCAAATAGAAGTTTTCTCACTCAAATTAATTGTGTAACTTAATTTGGGGTAAAAATGGAAATTTCCAGAATTCCTTTAGACCTGTCGCTCGAACCAAAAGCGTTGTCGCTCGAATAAATACCACGTATCATTCGAACGACTTCGCGTGAAATCCTTATCTCGCACGAACGACCTTCACGCGACTTCGCGCGAGACCTCCTGTCTCGTCTTCTTCCCTAAAATTTTATCATTTTTCCACCATTTACACCTCTACAACCTCTGGTGTTCAATCCCAAACACCCAAACAGCAAATCCAATTGATGTCTTGACATCTCTAGATGATTTATAACAACCTAGAATCATTAAATCCTCACCATACATAAATTAAATATGAAATTCCCAATTTATTTAGCAAGTGCCCTAATTCTTAAATTAAGAGCATAACTCCAAATTAACCCCACATTTGTTTATGGAAAATTATCATCAATTCATGATTGTAATCCTATCTACTTGAAGGGATTTAATCTCTTGAAATCTCAGTCCCAATATACGAATTCTAACATCTATTTTTCATCAAAATTAACTTTCAGAATTAATGGGTTTTCACCTACTCTAACATGAACACAATTATTACTAAACACACGCAAGTAATAAACACTTGCCTCAAATATAATGGTCTAATCCATTGGTGATGTTGGTATAGATGCGTTCCTCTCTTCGCGATCTACGCGTTGGTGGAATTTTCGATGTAAAAGCTTGAGCATTTCTCCAAGAACAACTATGGAGTCCTTCTTCTCCCTCTTAGGTTTTCCCTATTTCTTAATTAGGTTTAGAATCTGATGGGAAATGTCTTACCCACGTACCTTTCTTATTTAATTTCTGATTTTCATCATTAATTAAACCCCCAAAAATCCAAATTATAAAACTACCCCTACGGGGTTCCGGTTTGGCCTAAAATATTTCGGAGTCCAAATAAAATACTCGGGTAGTGTTTCTGACTATCGCAACCCTCCCGAAATCAACAACGCACTCGAAATGAGCATATGAGTTAATAAAAATAAATTCTCTTTTTATCCCAATCAATTAGTCCCAACACGACTCACACGCGTGTCAGACTTAAATTACCAAACTACCGTATATTTCACTCTCGGCAATTTATCAAATTTCATAATTCCATATTACATATCACATAGTAATATTCAATAATTCTCAACAATAAGTATTAACCCTTGGCACGCTAGTTTATAATTATTTTAATCCGGATTAATAACAAATTAATTTCTCGCATTTAATTTAATTAATCCAACAATAATAATTAATCACATAATTATTACCACAATAATAATTAATCACATAATTATTTAAATCATAAAAATACAGGGTGTTACATACTCCCCCCTCACAACGGAATTTCGTCCCGAAATTCGGAAAAAGTATACCAGGAACAAACAACGCTGTAAAAATATTGCGCATCGCACCCTTGTGCTCCCAAGTAAGTTACTCGATACCACCCATATATTATGCTATCGAGTACCCTTAATAATGAACACTTCACATGTGTTTGTTTTAAACTCCAGGTTACCCTATTATATAGGCTCTTTCCCAAGCCTTACTGCTTAAGTTCCACTACTTAAACTTTATTTTAGATATTCCCTATATAGCCTTCTACTATTGCACCTTATTAGTAGATTTATCCTCCTTTCGGATACATACAACCTCATATCGTGTCGTTTCTACGAGTAAATTAATTGTGCCATATATATTTCACACACAATATACATGATAATCATAACTCTTCTCCGATATTTATAATTATAGCTGGTCCCCCACCTCTAACTATCAAGTAGGACAATAACCAAGTTCACCGTGCCATACCTCTACTGGAATTCTGCCCAAATGTGAATTCATAGGAGTTATTGAACACAGCTCCACTAGTGGGAGGTGCTTCTCTCGTCCTCCCCGAAGATTTAAGAGTGCACAAAATTTTTTGCTCTCCCGCATCCAATTAGACCGCTTGTCCTGCCCATCCCTCAGTGGATATTAGGCCGTACTCAATTGCATTTCGGTACCTATATCTCACCATATCAGCCACATGAGAAGATCTTAGGGGTTACTCTCCCATTCTCTAGTGGAAGAAGCCCCTATTGGTTTCAGATTGTCCACCCTTTTTCCAACAGCCAGGTGACCCACTGCAAGACTAACCTTGAAATATTACTCTACATCATAACCCTTCACCACTGTTATTTAGAACCTGATACATTTTATACTCTCTTGAATGTAATTCTAACCTTGATGCATGTGACTTTGCCGCACTGCGTGACACAAATCTTGAAACGTAAGTCTCTGACAAATCTTATGGTATAAGATTCAGCTTACGTGACTACATGTTATCGAATTCACATGATAATCATAATCCACTGCTTAATTCAATCACCTAGGGCTCCCATACACCCTATTCCTCACGCAATATTGCAAAATTGACATGTAATTTTCTTACTTCAATTCTCTCATGCCTGGTATGCTGATGTAGTAGGGGTGGGCTCAACCACCCCACTAGTCATAACTTATTCAATCATTCAATGGCATCATTGCCCTGTTCAAAATGATACTAAGACTAGGCGACTCTATTGGCCTTAAGTCATAATGGATTTATCCACTCTCAATTATATTTTTTTATAGATACAATAACCAACGTACAAAACTTATGTAATATTGACCAAAACTTCTCTCTAACTTTTAACGTTCGCTAGTTTCACGTGTGGGATGTATCGCAAAGAAAAATCCAAAAAAGGAACCCCCCGATACACTACTATCTAACCTAGTCGGTTGTCGAGGTCCGTAAGGCCTTCAGTCCATACTATGTACTTTCCCACGATATCTGTATTTTGACATAAAGGTCTACTCATCCACTCTCATGACCCTAAAAAAATGTAACATGAAGCATGGGGCTCTTACTATCCCAAGTACTTGGCGCTACAAATATATAACGAGCTATATTTCGCTGCTCGATAAAGAACACAATGTATCCTGAGTCTTATCAGCCAAATAAATTCCTACGCACCCAAATCACATATAACTAGACAACATACTCGTTGAGGTCTATAATACAATGAAATTTTTTGTATATACATATATCTGGGCCCAACCCTATTTCAGGTGGTGCCGCACAAAATCAAGATTTCACCTCCCGGAGTATCCGACACGAGAGTCATATCACTCAATTTACTATCATTTAACCATATGGTAATTAATCACTACAAATTACCATAATATACTCTATTGATGCTAACTCAATGCAGTAGTAAATTATAACAACAAAATATACCCTTAAGGCCCACCCGATTCACTCTCGGGCGACATCAAAATGCTCTGTTATCAACGAGTAATACGTTTATAACAAGACTGTTATAACTAACGTTCCCACTCAACTCAACCCGCATGTGATTTTTAGGGTTTCCAATTTACATATAAGTTGTGACACACCCATGTCACTAGAATTTATACTTTATTCAGGAAGAAGCAAAACCTCCACAGTCTCGCCAAATCACGGGGTCTTAGCACGTGGCTGCCAACACGACCCATGAACATCTGCAATCTTTATATATCTAGTATTTCATCCAATAGTTTGTCTCCTCTCATTGTGGATAATTTATTCCATCATATGGATTTCATGCTCATTATTGAAACGTTGGCCCAAAATCTCTAGGCCTCAATTATGGCTTTACTGAGCTCCTGTTTACATCCTGGGACCCCTCGACCCTGACATACTATATGCTACTCTTAATGAGGCCTCCACTTGTCCATCCTGAACCCATCACTCTCGGTTTGTAAGTTTCATGGGCCTAATTCTCTTGACCCAAATTACTTTGATCGAAGTCTCACTCTTCCAGTTGTTATGCCTAACTGGCATGGTTTACCATTTCCCATCTCATCAGTCTCACTTCTCAATTATTGACACATTTAACACTTGTAGTCCTACTCTCTTATGATAGGAAAACTTCACGAGTCACTTCCCCGTCACTAGTCCCACTGACCATTTTGGAATGTGCTTCCCTCAGATCGATAGTCTTAACTCACAATTGTTCTTCCGTTGTCCCTTTGGCTATGCTGGCCTTTCAGAACTCTGGTTGGCCTCCACAACCCTGATTGACTTCATCGTCACTTTGTAGGAAGTTAAAAAATTAAAATCATCTAATTGAGTTCCCTATTGGGCACACTCTCATGTGGTGTTTCACTAACACCGTTAAGTTCAGTTTTACCTTTCGCCCAGATTCTCTAACCCTCTTGGCTCACTTTTTCTGGAAAGAATGCAATAACTAGTAACTGAATAACCTTGACGACATCAACATTAGTCATCCTAGATGGATTTCCCATCCATGCTTGTATTCTACTCACGGGTCCTTTATCAACTATAGGACCTTTGGATAATTTATGTCCCCCCTACCAGGTACGAAGTTCATTATTCAATTCAACCTTTCTCTCACGATCAGTCTCTAGCTTACTCACTATGCTAAGTTTCAAATTTTCACTTGCATCTTTTTTATTACATCGAATGTAAGACCTCACGGTCAACTCGTACCTAAATTTCTCTTTAAATTTCAAACACACTTTCTACACGTGGTGATTGATTCTAATCACTTTATGTCGCTCCTAAGAGCTACCAATTTAATTCCAAATTAAATTACGAGTGTGGTTGCACTTCACTCTACACAATTTCCTTTGGATTTTCTACTTTCGTTGTCCTTTTACACTTTCTCTCTTTCTTCTCCACATCTTCACTGATGGTTTTCAAAAGAGTCCCTCTGATTTCTCCCTTGTCGAGTATGCTTTGTGGTCTTAAAGTCACTCCACCGTTATCTATGATTGTGCCCTGGGAATCTACTGTTCTCGAGTGACGATCTCATTATCACTTGTTTAAGTAATACTTATGGCGACATTTGTCATGAACACCATTCTTAAACTACTTTATGTCTTCTGTCGAGTTTCTTCTCCTGCAGTCCTTCTTACGGCCTTCGCTGGCCGTCCTAAAATGTTCGGTGTTCGAATCACACAAAATTTCGTATAATGAGTCACATCCATTATAATTCGCAGCAGGAGAATATAAGTCGCATACGTAAGGGAACACACCAATCCTATCATAAGGCTCTACATCAAAGAATGCTACGCTGAAACGTAATAAGACGCACATATCCTAAAAGACTCTAGAACCTGATGCTCTGATACCACCTATGACACCCCGCCCAATTAAATATAGGGTGACCAGTCCTTTACCAAATTTAAAATAGAATGTTCAGTTGGTTCATTCTTAGCATCACTGTTGAAAAACTTATAAACATATTAATCTCCTAATATAGAATTAAGCTAGGCACAAACCATTTTCCTTTTTACATATAACCAAATAAAACCATTTCTCAATTTAATTATTAAAATATAAACCATTCATCATACACAATAATATACTAAATACTGAACCTGAATCAAACACTGAAACAAATAAGACTGGGTGAAACCTCCCACTTCCAAATTCCAATTCACAGACTCATAGTAAAATTCATCCAACTAAAATAACGGCAAAGTAAACTGAATAATAACTCTGATAAAATCTAGGAATGGGCGACACATACCCCAATTGTGATGTCTAGATAACTAATTGGAAATGATGAACGCGTCTAATGAAAGGACCTACAACTTCCACAACTGCTGCAGCACAAAAAGAAATCCAAATATCTAGTTTTGGTATCCCTGTGACTGAGCACCTGATATAATACATATATATAGAAAAAGATAGAAGAATTACAAGAAACGGGTCAGAGCCCGATATTTTAAAAATATATAGCAAGTATTTAAAACTGCAATGAAGCAAGTATTATGTGCATGTTAGATATCGCACTCTCACATGAGATTCTCACCTCTCATCTATTGGGCACGTATAACATACATCTAACCCACACTAGCTATGCTACCCATCCAAACTAGTTCGAAATCATATTATCACCATCTACGTTCTCCAGTAATATCCCCGTATCGCCCATACAATACGTTAAAGAAATAGTTTATCTCACATAACTAAAAGTTCCATTATTCACCGTTCGAATGGTTAATCTTTTACCCACTAAGATTATTTTATTTCTCATTTATACTATATCTATTAATTTCACAAGTAGAATTTTCCCAAGTATATTCATATATATACAGTCACATCATCCATATATATATATATATATATATGTATATGAACTTGTGAATATTTCTACTGTGTAAAACTGGTAGATATGGTGACAATAATAAAATGATTTAGTTAAAACCACTTGTATATACTAATCGTGCACCCTTTTGTTAAAACCACTTGGCTCAAATCATTTTATTATTGTCACCATATCTACCAGTTTTACACAGTAGAAATATTCACAAGTTCATATATATATATATATATATAGTCACATCATCCCTATACATATATATACAAGTCCTGCACCCTCGGGCTGAGACCCATTAGAGAACCTAACCATAATAATCCTGCACCCCTGAGCTAACACCCATTAGTGAACTTAACAACAATATTCTTGTACCCCCGGGTTATCACCCATTAGTACACATAACAATAATATTCTTGTACCCCCGGATTATCGCCCATTAATACACTTAACGATAATACTCTTGTACCCCCGGGTTATCACCCATTAGTACACTTAACAATAATATTCTTGTACCCCCGGATTATCATCCATTAGTACACTTAACGATAATATTCTTGTACCATCGTATTATCACCCATTAGTACACTTAATAGTATTATCATATAATAGGAGTACACACATCCTATTAAAATTCGTAGGTATTCACCAAACCAATTTATATAGATATATTCCATACATATTATTCTCTCATTCCTACGTATAATATATTTAATTCATTTTCTATCACTCATGTAATCTCCAAGGTCAACACACCATTCCATTTATTTAAAGTATTACTTCCGAAATACTCTCTAAAAATTATGCACTAGGCTAAGTCTATCAAATAGCAGTTTTCTCACTCAAATTAATTGCGTAACTTAATTTGGGGTAAAAATGGAAATTTTTAGAATTCCTTTAGACATGTCGCTCGAACCAGAAGCGTTGTCGCTCGAACGACTGCCACGTGTCGTTCAAACAACTTCGTGCGAGACCTCCTGTCTCGTCTTCTTCACCAAAATTTTAGCATTTTTCCACCATTTACACCTCTAAAACCTTTAGTGTTCAATCCTAAACACCCAAACAGCAAATCCAATTAATGTCTTAACATATCTAGATGATTTCTAACATCCTAGAATCATTAAATCCTCACCATACATCAATTAAATATGAAATCCCCAATTTATTTAGCAAGAACCCTAATTCTTAAATTAAGAGCATAACTCCAAATTAAACCCATATTTGTTCATGAAAAATTATCATCAATTCGTGATTGTAATCCTATCTACATGAAGGGATTTAATCTATTGAAATCTCAGTCCCAATATACGAATCCTACCATCAATGTTTCATCAAAATTAACTTTCATAATTAATGGGTTATCACCTACTCTAACATGAACACAATTATTACTAAAAACACGCAAGTAATAGACACTTGACTTGAATATTATGGTCTAATCCGTTGGTGATGTTGGTATAGATGCATTCCTCTCTTCGCGATCTATGCGTTGGTAGAATTTCCGGTTTAAAAGCTTGAGCCTTTCTCCAAGAACACCTATGGAGTCCCTTTCCCTCTTAGGTTTTCCCTCTTTCTCACTTAGGTTTAGAATCTGAAGGGAAATGTCTTACCCACGTACTTTTCTTATTTAATTTCTGATTTTCGTCATTAATTAAACCTCCAAAAATCCAAACTACAAAACTACCCCTACAGGGTGCCAGTTTGGCCTAAAATATTCCGGAGTCCAAATAAAGTACCCGGGTTGTGTTTTTTGACTATCTCAATGCTCCCGGACTCAACGGTGCACACGAAATGACCATATGAGTTAATAAAAATAAATTCTCCTTTTATCCCAATCAATTAGTCCCTACACGACTCACACACGTGTGAAACTTAAATTACCAAATTGCCCTATATTTCACTCTCGGCAATTTATCGAATTTCATAATTCCATATTATATATAACACAGTAATATTCAATAATTATCAACAATAAGTATTAGTCCTTGGCACGCTAGTTAGTAATTATTTTAATCCGGATGAATAACAAATTAATTTCTCGCATTTTAATTTAATTAATCCAACAATAATTATTAATCACATAATTATTCCCACAACAATAATTAATCACATAATTATTTAAATCATAAAAATAGGGGGTGTTAGAGTCACCCCTGACGAGTTCCGTCACATCATGATGTGCACTACATCTAAGTAAGTGTGAGATACCCTCCATCTCACCCACAAAGGTACCAACTTTGTAATAGCATCAAGCTTCAAAATTTAACCACCCAATTTGAGACCATCATTATGTTAGAGTTTGAGTCCTTCGATGAGTTTTGTTCATGTTTATCGAACATTGTTAATTTGAGTTTTAACTTGGGTTGGAAAATTTCGAAGACGAGAGTTGTGAAAAATATTTTGAGGTCACTTCCTGCCCATTTTATTCCTAAAGTCATAGTGCGTAATTCGTTTGGTATCCTAGAAACTCTTAGGTTAGAAGAGCTTGTAGGAGATCTTCAAACGTATGAGATAAATATGTTCCCTAAAGCCATTAAACCTAAGAAAGTTGGGATTGCTTTAAAGAATCAAATTAAAAAAAAAGAAAGAAAAAGTGTATAAGTCTAAATCCAAGGGTGATTGTGATTTTGATGACTTGGACTTGTTTGCAAGATTTATTAAAAAGTTTCTCAAATTTTCCAAAAATAATTCTTCCAATAAAAAGATTTATGTGAAAAATAAAAATAAGAATGAGGTCAAGAGTAGCGGTAAGAAAGATGAAGATATAAGGTGTTATGAGTGCGAGGGAAAAGGGCACAAGGTACATAAGTGTCCCACTAAGCTAAAGAGAAAGTGCAAAGAGATTGTAAATAAATCCACCCTTAGCGATAGTGACATAGAGTTGGTTGATTCAGGGGGAGAATCACCACATGAACCGTGTGTTGTGTTCATGGATAGTCATGTTAGAACTTCTAGTTTGTCACACGCCAATGAGGAAATGTCTAAACGTGAGAGCCTCGATGATGTTTTGATGCATTCGGGAGAAAGTGAGTGTGAGGACGGTATTTTGAGTGAGGGACAGGGTGATCTCCAAAAGGCATTTAGTGATCTTTACGCCGAGACGTTGAAGACAAAAAAGATTAATTAGGATTTGTCTCTTAGGATGTTAGATTTGGAGAGAGAGGTGAGTTTTGAGGGTGTGTGAGGCATCGGAGAGACAATTCGAGAAGGTGAAGGCTTCTTTATGTGATCAGTTGATCATTTTAGGTCGGGAAAAAATAAATTTGACCAACACTATTGCTAGTCTTACGGGAGATCTTTAATCTTCATTAGAGACTCGTGATAAACTTGAAGCCCGTGTATCCCAACTCGTAAGTGATCTCGAACGTGCCTAGGAGGTCAAGATTATTTTAGAGGACACATCTAAGAAGGTTGGAAAGATGCTCCTTGGTCCCATTTTAAGTAACATTGAGAGGCTAGGCATAGGTTATGACGGTGTGTCCATTTCCCATGTTGTACCCAAGCCACTTCCCAAGTTTATGTTAGATTCATATGTCCCTCGACCTAACCCACCTAGGAGAGATCATCTTAGACATTTTGAGAAACGTGGACCCAAGCCCGTGTATGTTTGTTCCCATTGAAAAAAAATAGACCTACAGGAATTTCTCTTTAAGTTGGTTAGAGTGATTCATAGGTATCTTCCATTATATGCTACTACACGAGTTCCCTCACGCACTCCCACACATGTTATTTCTCATGCTCACGCACATCACTTGAGAGATTTTGAGAGTTTTCGAGAGCAAGTAGAGTATTTAGTCAAGACTTCACAAGATTTCATGGATATTTTTCATAGGATGTCTTCTCCTTTAGGGAACTAACCGGGCCTAATGATTGAGGTTGTGACTTGTTTCTAGTATAGGAAGCTTTTCATGTTCATATTTTACATGCCTATTGCAAGATTGTACTATCATTATACTTATATTTTTTATTTCGATATATTTTTCAAAAATCCAAAAAGAGTTTTGTTTTTTTTAAAATTTTTTTAAAAATAAGATTTTCGATTTCTTTTTGAAAAAGATGAAGAAGTCATAAATATTTTATTTTTGATAAATTTTTTGAAAAATCCAAAAAAATTACATAGCCATGTGACAACTTTGTAGCGTTTTGAGACATGACATATGTCAGAACAATTTTTCTAATATTGTTCATAGTATAGGCCTTTCTTATATTTTAGGCTAGTTTGGCGTATCCCGTTACAAATCATCACGCACCGTCACGATGAACCGAACTCGAGCCTCTCCAAGTTTGAAGACTTCCCAACATCCCATAAAGGTATAAACCAATTTAGAGTTTAAATTAATTAACAGACTTTATTTTTTAGATGTTTATTTTTTTATCAAAAACGAATAAGGGGTTTTTAGTTTTGAGAAGAAAAATATTTTTGATTTTAAACCTCGTTAAAATTAGATGAGAATCTCGTTCAAACGAGATTGAGGTTTGTTAGAAGGGTCATCTGAAGTTTTATTTAACGAGATTCAATCGATGACATACTGTTTTGACTCGTCAGAATGTCATTTGAAGCCTGTTCAAATGAGAAATCCTTCTCGTTCAAACAAGACTTTGTTTAATTCAAGTGAGTTTCTTGTTCATCCAAAAGAGCCTTGAATTTCGTTCAAATGGGTTGTCGCCTCAAAAATTGTTAACGTCCTATAAATACCTATTTCGTGTTAAGATTTTTTAAGAATTTTTACTACATTCGTTTCTGCATATCTTTTGCAAAAGTTCTTCTTTATTTAGTTATTTAAAACACATTTTAATTCATAACATACATCCTTAAAATTGTTCTTGTGAATTCATTTAAACCCTAAAAATTTTTAGTATCTTGTATACACCTTTATGGATAAGGCATTTGTAGGACTGACTTGTGAAAGCCAAGGGGATAACTTCCGAAGGCAAATGCTAAGGTTGAAGCAAAACTGCGGTTCTTGTGAGGATCATTGCTAAAGGAAGGACGCGGTCTTGTGATTATTGAGAGGATCATAGTAGATTCACTTATAAATTTTGTAAGTTACGATTCGTGAATTTTATAAAGTGAATAAAAGGTTTTACCCAAAAGGGGTTTTTTCCTGAAACTTTTCATTTGTTGAATGCTTGGTTTGCTTTATCTTCTTTATCACATGGATGTATGTTTAGGATTAAAAGATAAAATTGATTAAGATAAAAATTGGAATCTTTATTTGTGACCATCCTTGCCGAGCACGATAATTTCCCCATTCTCATAGTGGTATCAGTACCTTCCAGTATCTCTAAGTGGTGTCAGAGCATTCTTACCCCTTATAAAGTGAGGTTTGATGAGTTTGATTTATAAGGGAGAATTTATGTATAAGTTTTATCTTATTTCAAACTCGATGAGTCACGAGGTATATTTCTTTGTCTCAAGTGTATAATTACTTAAAGCATCAAGACACACTGTTTGAAGACAAAGATTGTAAAAGGGAAGAACAAATGGAGATTTGAAGACAATATCTTATGCCATTTCATTTCTAGGATTTGGGAAGGGCAGTAAGACTTTTGTCATAGTATATATATATTTATTTTAATTTGATGTTCGGTTATGTTTGTTTTGTACTTGTATAGCCAAAGAGGGAGATTTTTAAGAACAATTTTTCTAATATTGTTCATAGTATATGTCTTTCTTATATTTTAGGCTAGTTTGGTGTATCCCGTTACAAATCTTCACCCACCGTCATGACGAACTAAACTTAAGAAACTCTAAATTTAAAGATTTTCGACATCCCATAAAGGTATAAAGGAATTTAGAATTTAAATTAATTCACAGACTTTATATTTGGGATGTTTTATTTTTATAAAAAATGACAGGGGATTTTTAATTTTGAAAAGAAAAATATTTTTGATTTTAAACCTCGTTCAAATGAGATGGGAATTTTGTTCAAAACGAGATTGAGTTTTTGTTACAAGGGTCGTCTAAAGTTTTATCTAACGAGCATCGATCGAGGGCGTACTATTTTGACTCGTCAGAATAACGTTTGAAGCTTACTTAAACGAGAAATCCTTCTCGTTCAAACGATACTTTATTTTGTTCAAACGAGTTTCTTTTTTTGTTTGAATGAGTCTTGAATTTTGTTCAAATGAGTCGCCACATCAAAAATTGTGAATGTCTTATAAATACCTATTTTGTGCTCAAATTTTTTAAGACTTTTACCAGATTTGTTTTTGCATATCTTTTGCAAAATTTATTCTTTGTTTAGTGTTATAAAACACTTTTTAATTCACAAAATACGTCCTAAAAATCATTCTTGTGAATTCGTTTAAACCCTAGAAATTTTTAATATCTTTCATGCACCTTTGTAGAGAAGGCATCTCTATGGATGACTTATGAAACCCGAGGGGATCACTGCTGATGGAAAAGGCTAAGGCTGAGGAAGAACTATGGTTCTTGTGATCCTTCTAAGGATCATTGCTGAAGGAAGGGTGAGGTCTTGTTGTGGCCATCCCCGATCGTATATTCTCTCTCTCTCTCTCTCTATCTCTCTCTGGGTAATGGAGGGGAGAATAAAATGTCTCGTGCCCTCATACTCTCTAGGAGTGCTTCGGTCGTCGTCTGTGTGGAGTGAACGTAAAGAGATGGAGTCGTCAACCTATTTTTTACAAAAAAGGCAAAAGAACATGTCGCCGCCTCGAGAGAGCGACATCATAGACAAACTGATGCTTACGAAATCAATAGTTCGAAGGTTCGGGGGCTAAGTTACAGAATGAGAAGGTGTTAGGCACCCATCCTTCCCTTTTGGTCTCTTATGGGCTTGTGTTATTATTTTTCTTTGTTTGTCCGTGAAGTATGTGTGCATGTATATATAATGGAGATCGAAATCGCCCAACTCATACCATATAAGAGATGGAATAAGGTCATCCATAGGAATGTTCCCCCAAAAAATATTAAAAATATGATTTGTGCGTTTATCGTAATATTGATCGTTGTAATGAAACGATAACATGTGTTGGATAAAACGAGTCTAAGTACCACAAACATAATACTTATAAGGATATAATAGATGCATAAATGGGGAATTTTGAAAAATTAGAAATTTGGTCTTGAGTCTCCGATTTTAATTCAAAACACCTATGTAGCCTATAAAGGCGTCAAAGTCCACATAGTTCTCATGTAGCATAGGGGTGGGGAATATCCCATAGATTCAAACGGGATTTTATTATATGTGTATGTGTCGAAAATGTGTTTTAATTTTTAAAAAATGTGATGGATAATCCCGTTTGGAGTTTATAGGTACAACCTTCTTTTTGTTTTTTTTGTTTTTTTTTATAAAAAATAAAGTATGTGCAATATAACTGATAAAAATGTGAGGTGTCAATGTGTATGAGCAAAAGTAAAAGAACTAAATTATGAACTTATGTAATTAATGTGAAAACAAGAAATTTAAAGAGATAGGGAAGGATTTGGACCTTCTTTGAAGAATTGGAGCTTGATCTTGATCTGGGATGAACTCCCTTAAAGTTTGATATGAATGTTGGATGAGAGAGAATGAGATTTTTCCAAATTGGGTGTGAAAGTTTTTGGAATTTAAGATGGAATGAAATTTCACATAAGGATATTTCGTTGATTACGAGAGAATGTGGTTGAGATCACTGATGTTGATGGATCTGAGGTGTGCCTTGAGAGTGAGATCATTCCCTCTATTTAAAGGGTCAAGGGTGGTGCCGATCGGCATGGTGCCATCCCTGCCAATCGACAGGTAACCCTAGACACACTTCCGATTGGCAAGTAAATGGATCTGCCAATCGACAGTCTCGTGTGGATTTTTTTTGGAAAAATGGTCGTACACGACAAGAAAAAGCAACATAGGCATCGTAGAACGTATGTTGCTAATAGTTACAAATGTTTTACTAATGGGTATTAGTAACAAAATCCATTGTGTTTCCATCTTGTTGCCCAAATTTTGTCTGGGAAAGTCTTTGGCGACAAAATAAATTTTGTTGCCAAAAGTATACTTTTGGCAACACGCATATGTGTTGCCAAAAGTATATTATTCATTTTTAACTTTTTAACCAAAAATATAATTTATGTTTCCAAAGGTTATCGACAATAAAATATTTGCGTCGCCAAAAGTAGGTATTTGGCATCATAACTTTTTTTGTTGCCTAAACATGTACTTTTTGCATCATTACTTTTTTTATGCCAAATGTATACATTTCAGCAACAAAGTTAACTTTGTCGCTAAATAATAACTTTAGGCAACAAATTATTTTGAATTTATTTCAGGTAATATCATCCAGAATCCGAACAATACTTGAGTTCATATCTGATATTTCTAGTTAGGTATTCTTTATATCCTCTATCCCTGTTTGTATCTTAATTTACTTTCATTCATGTTTGAAATACTTGAACCCTTTCATGTTGTTAGAGAGAAACAAATCAGCCCCAATGAAATCATAGTCCCCTCTTCTCTCCTCCAATGAAATTATGTTGAGCATGAAAGAACAATTGTGAAAAGGAATTCCTAAAGTAAATAAAATGAATCAATAATCTTACCTTTTTTTTTTTGGTTTCTAATTCAGGATTTTGGTTCATACATGGATTCGAAAAATAAAGAAAATCAATATCACACGGACTCAAATAATGCTCATAACGTGATTTCTAAAAACGAATATATTGAATAAAATTATGAAAAATGTAAGGGTAGAGGGCCAACAAATCTCAAACAACTAATCAAAATTCAAAATCCTGATGAACGAGTAAGGGTTTTGTTCAACGAGAAAGTCGAGGAAGTTGTCGGTAAAACAAAATTAGCGAGTTATTGCGGATTGTTAGTTAAGTCCATTATTCCAATCAATTATAGAAAGTGGAATGAAGTGTCAAATACATATAAAAAGAAGTTATAGAGTGCAATACCGGTAAATATCGATTAATTATTAATTGTTAATATTTAACAAATACGTATTTTGTTCATATTTAGTTGTATTTTAACTGGGGTTTAATTTTTTTATCTTTAGTTAAAGTTTGATATTGATCCGAGGAGAAAAAGTCAAGTGTTATCGAAGATGGCTAAGAGTTGGAGGCATTTTAAATTCCAACTTTGTACATCATGGATTTGAGGATTTGAAGATAGACCGGTGATTCTTAAACGTCCACCAAAGAAGTATGCTCCATTCATTAATCAATTAGCTTGGGATTCATTAGTTAAAGAAAAGCTTTCAGAACATTCTAAGGTATACAAATAAATATTATATATATCTCATATCATACAAAGCTCTACTATCATCATTTGGCAAAAAAGACATGTTGAATCATTTCACATAGACAATTATTTAGATAATTGATGGTCTGAAGCTTTTATGTTGAATCTGCATTGAATGTACCCGGTCTAGTGCTTTAAGTGGTGACCTGAGAGTCGGTAGAATCATTCGTGAAGATTTATTGGTCAGTTTGTAGGAGGCCTTTGTTATCCACTAGATTCTTGAAATAAGCATTGTCAAAAATAAGAGGACTAGTGGCATCTAGTGCCGTAAGGTTATTGTCGCCTCTTATGGCTGGGCAGTTTGATTTTTAAGACGCGGTGAAGGATGAGTTGATGGTATCGGTCTAGTTATAGATACATTCTCGATTACACATTTGACTTTGCCTATTGTATGTGCTCTTGTTCAAGATATTTGAGTATCTGGTCTATTTGATTAGAGTAGAGTTACATATAAATGAACCATTAGAAAAAAGAGTAAATAGAAAGGAGTGGATTACTGAGAAGCTAATCTAATTTGAGTATCATGTCTGTTTGATCAGAGTAGAGTTACACAACCATGTATTTTGTATTGAGGCCTTTGTTTGAGAAGGCAGATGTCATGCACTAAGATCCATGGTGAAGGATGGAATGTCTCTAATTGCTTCACTCAAACTTTCTTTGGTTGAATCGCTTCTGCCCAATTGAACTATCCATAACTTACTAAAAATCCAGCCTTCTTAATTGTCTAAGATCGGTTACAACAATCATATTGTACCATTCTGTTATGTCTAGATCGTATCCAGTATCCACTAGGTTCGGTCTCCATGCACATAAAAAATGTAAGGGATGAAACTCAAATTACTTGGTTCTGTTTAACCACCTTGACTGATAAATTTTAAACTTCTTAGGATCTATTAGCTCCAGTGTGTGGTGCATGCACTTATGATACGAGAAGTCTATGTATGTTCCATCGATTCTTTCAAGTGAAAAATAACGTGTATCTTTGAATTTTGCGTACCCAATATTTACTGCCTGAGGCCCAGCTCCAATCTTCCCATCCTTTCAAGGATGAAAGTAGAACGCCATCAGGGCAATTTTCTTGTCCTTATCACTTAAAATATGATCGATAGTAAACTTGTGTAATATTTGCTTCAAATACTGAGACAACCTCTATATGTCGCCTGACGAGATATAACTTCCTATGGATTTTGATATTTCTATTTATTTACGTCCTTTTCAATTTATATATTTATTTTTATATATACACAGTGCGAGATATTTGTTGGATATTTGTGTACGCTCCTCAGGTTCCTTAGCCTTCACATTCTGTTCTTGAGAATGGATGTGTCTACCCAATAGCTTATAGATATCTTCGGGTTTTTAAGTTCGTGTTCCTTCCTAGAATATAAAAGATAAAATCGATGTCCAGACTCCTGTAGCTGAAGACTATCAACAACCTTCGTATAGCTTAAAAGACTAACTAGGAAATTTATTAATGCTGAGGTGTCGTCTATGTTTTTCTCTATTGCACATGTCGATTTTCATTCAGGATTTTTGTAATTGGATTGTTCATAGCTAGGAAATCACAGATTATGGAGTATCTAGTGTGTGTTTTCAACATTTACATTTGTGAATGACAATTTCGTCATTTACCTGAATAGTTTGTAACCTTAAATTGTCTAGTTATTCTTATAATAGAAATAGTTTGTTAGCGGAGAGAGAGGGGGAGAGAGGGAGAGAGAGAGAGAGAGGTTGTATGCTTGATTATCTATAATATTGAAACCCACCTCTTATCTTGTGAACGTAGTTCAATTTTAGTCAAGTATATCGTATTGTTTTTTGGCTCTGTTGTGATTTTTTATAACAATTATCTTGTATTGAGATTGACCATGATATGCAATCCACTAAATCTGATGAATGATAATATATTTTTTGTTTCTGATCTTGACAAATAAATCATTATTCCTCATCACACCTCTTTAAACTCCTGCATTGGTGATAATTACGAATTTCTTCAATTGCGCAACGAATCTAGTCGCTAAATGTGTTGTGAACCATCCATATCAGTGCACACTGAAAGTAATCACGTGAGATATTAAGATGTCCATAATTCTGGCCCTGAAATATTCATCTTCCAAGAAACGTTGTCAACAGTCTCGTAAAAGTATAAATATATGGTAACAGAGTAGTTGTGGAACAACATCTTTGCATTATGTAATACAGCAAAAAAGTAAAAACATCATATATTTGGACTTGACCACGTTTGAGTTCTATTCATAAAGGGGATTCCTACATAGTCTTATGTATATATTGATGCATCAAGTTCATATTAGTTCGTGTTTTGAGTCCACTCAATATACGAATAAACACAAACACGACACATTAATTTCTATGTACGATTATGTATGATTATGCACGAATACATATGGCAACAACCTCTATTAGCAGTGGGTCCATCTTACCCTTCACGTTAAGGGTCATAATCTCATTAGAACCACCAATGAGCTCATGCCCTATAAATACAACAAGTACGAATGGCTTATTATAACCTAACGCCTTAAGCTCTTTCTCTATTTGCTTTCCGCGTGGATGTTCATTAACCTCGTAAACACATAGCTCAAAAGACTAACTAGAAATTTTATTAATATTGAGGTGTCCTCTATGTTTTTCTCTATTGCACATGTTGATTTTCATTCAGGATTTTTGTAATTGACTTGTTCATAGCTATGAAATCACAGATTATGGAGTATCAAGTGTGTGTTTTCAACATTTACATTTGTGAATGACAATTTCGTCATTTACCTGAATATTTTGTAACCTTAAATTGTCTAGTTATTCTTATAATAGAAATAGTTTGTTAGTGGGTATAGAGGGAGAGAGAGTTAAAGTCTTATGGCTTTCTTCTTTCTTGGGAGTAATTGATACTATTTGGAGAGCAAGAAATCGGGTAATTTTTTATGGTTAAACTCCATGTTATGCTAGCTGCATACATTCTCTTAGAAGGTAACTCTTTCTTTGATCTAAAAATTCTTCACTTTTTCAAAGTTTTTGGGAGAACTAATAAAAGATCCTAAGATTTTAGAGGTTAAATGGCACCCTCCTCTAGTTGGTTAGACCAAACTCAACACTGATGTTCTTTATATAAATCATGAATGAAAATTAGTTATAAGAGGTGTTTATAGAACAATAGGGGTTTTGTAAGAGATGCATTTTGCCACTCCATTGAATTTCACTTTGACTTTTATGCTAAATTAGTGGATGTAGTTACTAGTATTGAATTGCCTTGGAAGTATAAGTGGACTAGCTTGTGTGCTGAAATGAATTATCTTTTTTTTTTCATTTCAATTCGTTCTTTATAAAATATAGGAATGGGCGACACATACCCCAATTGTGATGTCTAGATAACTAATTGGAAATGATGAACGCGTCTAATGAAAGGACCTACAACTTCCACAACTGCTGCAGCACAAAAAGAAATCCAAATATCTAGTTTTGGTATCCATGTGACTGAGCACCTGATATAATACATATATATAGAAAAAGATAGAAGAATTACAAGAAACGGGTCAGAGCCCGATGTTTTAAAAATATATAGCAAGTATTTAAAACTGCAATGAAGCAAGTATTATGTGCATGTTAGATATCACACTCTCACATGATATTCTCACCTCTCATCTATTGCGCACGTATAACATACATCTAACCCACACTAGCTATGCTACCCAGCCAAACTAGTTCGAAATCATATTATCACCATCTACGTTCTCCAGTAATATCCCCGTATCGCCCATACATTACGTTAAAGAAATAGTTTATCTCACATAACTAAAAGTTCCATTATTCACCATTCGAATGGTTAATCTTTTACCCACTAAGATTATTTTATTTCTCATTTATACTATATCTATTAATTTCACAAGTAGAATGTTCCCAAGTATATTCATATATATACAGCCACATCATCCATATATATATATATATATATATGTATGTATGTATATGAACTTGTGAATATTTCTACTATGTAAAACTGGTAGATATGGTGACTAAAATAAAATGATTTGGTTAAAACCACTTGTATATACTAATCCTGCACCCTTTGGTTAAAACCACTTGGCTCAAATCATTTTATTATTGTCACCATGTCTACTAGTTTTACACAGTAGAAATATTCACAAGTTCATATACATACATACATACATACATATATATATATATATATATATATATATATATATATATATATATATATATATATATATATATATATAGTCACATCATCCATATACATATATATACAAATCCTGCACCCTCGGGCTGAGACCCATTAGAGAACCTAACAACAATATTCTTGCACCTAACCATAATAATCCTGCACCCCCGAGCTAACACCCATTAGTGAACTTAACAACAATATTCTTGTACCCCCGGGTTATCACCCATTAGTACACATAACAATAATATTCTTGTACCCCCGGATTATCGCCCATTAGTACACTTAACTGTGACACCCCGACTAATTAAATACCCGTTAGCTACTCCTTTATTAAATTAATTCAAAATGCCAAGTTGGTTCAGTTAATAGCATCACTGTCGAAAACATTTTAATAATTACTAACCACCTAGTATTTAAAAGTAAGTGCCAAATTTTAAGTTAAGTCTGATTAACATGCAGTAAAAGAATAATGAAAGAATAATAACCATTCACTATAATGAAGTAATGAATAACCAACAACATAAATATAAATCCGGAGGAAAAACTCCTCACAACAATCCCACAACTGAAAAATAATACTACAAGTCTGAATCCTGAATAATTACATGCCAGAAGTCTGAATAACTGAAATAAATGAAAAGTCTCTAAAAGAAATGGGCGACATGCCCTACAACTGATAACTGAAGAATATCGAGTTAAGATAGATGAAGCGTCTACAAGCAAGGTCCTGTAACTTCCACAAACAGCTACAACTCGTCACCTGAATGAGAATCCTAAGCATGGTGTCCTTGTGGCTGGGCACCTAAAATGGTTTTTACAAAAATAGATTTGAAAGCAAATGGGTCAGAGCCCGAAAGTGGAAATCATTTTAAAAACAGCTAGTGTTTTAATAACATTAAAACATTAAATGCAAAATACATGTTAGGACGTACACTCACATGGAATTCTCACCTCTCGACTACATGTGCACTCCTAACGTACCGTACCCATCTATAAGACATCCATATCTAACCAACTGTAATAAGTTCTACCCCTTACTACTCGATTCCCATATTACATTCTAACGTTATCAATTAAATAGAGGGTTTTACTTACTCACAGATTCTCAGTTAGAAATACCAATCACTATCAGTTAACCCGTTTTGTTTTCTCAAATCATTTCCATAATATTGTTCACAATATTAACATGAAAGTTCCCATTAATTAAGTGTATATTATTCACATCATAAATATACAATACAAGCACCCCGAGACTAAGCTGCGGTGCACACATACTCTGCTATCCATCCCGGTACATCACGTACATAAGGATCACGTATTCCGAATCTCTCAGGAATCATTCTCAAATAACAACATCACAAATAATGGAGGCGAACACAGTCACATCACATAAGTCACGCACATACCTGCGCTCCCATGATCAACAGACTTATTAACATCCCAATAAGTCCTTCTCTGACCTATGTTCATCGAGGTAACCAATCTAAATCCGGGCAACACAAGGATTAGAAGGCCCTAAGCGAACGCAAACCTCCCGTGATAGCAAGTATGGTAGGTATGTCATACACATAAAATCAATACATATACAAAGTATTCACACATCTTAGTAATCACCATAATATATTGGTGGTACACTTCTCATTTTCATACCGACATATAATACTACACAATTTATATGTTCCCGGTTAATATAATACACTAGGTCGTCAATAGTTCTCGCAACGTAATAGACACTCACGTCCTACTTCATATTTTTTCCTTAGGTTCCAACTACACTTCTAGGTCTGACTCCTCATTATATCCAAAACATCCCAAATATATCAATTACTCATCAAGGGAAGGCTATCTCTACCTATACATAAGGTTACGGGGCACTCGGGATCAAACCAGGCTAAAAAGCCTAGACTGTCAACTCGTTCGAAATCTCGTTCGAACGAGGCTGTTCGAACGAGAGTTCGTTCGAACGAACTGGGCCCTATAACGAGATCTTGTTCGAACGAAAGTCTTCGAACGAACATCCCTCTCGTTAGAACCCAAACTGTCAACTCGTTAGAAGCTCGTTCGAACGAGCTCGTTCGAACGACCTGGGCAGGTCTTCTAACGAGTGACCAGATTCGAGCCCAAAAATTTCTATCTCATTTTTCCCAATTTTCTTCAGTCCTAATCCCACATAAAAATCGTTCCAACATCATTTTAAGGTTCATAATTTGTACAAAACACTCATAGGTCATAATCAAACGTTTATATAGGGCTAACTCATCTTAAACATCATCAAATCTTCAAATCTCTTTATTTATTCCCAATTTATATGAACATGAACCCTAACATTTATACATCATCACTACTATAATCCGTTTTTGTTTCATCCACGATATTATTAACATCAGAATAATCGCCTACATATAATTCTACATGCAATTCCTCATCAATATGTAAGATTTTATTTCCAATTTAATGGGTTTTTCATTAACTCCCAAGAACAATCAGATTTTTTTTCAATTCCTACACATGGAAGAAACATTCTCTGTAAAAACGAAATTAAATCACTTGCCTTAAGGGTAACTCTGGATTTGATGACGAATCTGATGAATGGTTCTCTCTCTCCTCTGCAGAATTCCTCCTCTCTCTCTCTCTCCAAGCTTTCTTCTCAAGGTGTTAATGGAGGTGAGGTTGGTTTTGCGAAGTTATAACCTCTCCCATAGCCGACTTCCTAAATTGGGGTTGGAAATGGCTTAGTGGGTTAATACTAAGTCAGATTTTAACTCTAATTTTCGTGGGTTTTAATTACCCAATTTCCGAAATTACCAAAATGCCCTTATAAGTTACCGGTATGGCCCAAAAATGTCCCGGGACCCAAACTTAACCCCCGGCTAGTGTTTTCTGACTATTTCGACCCTTCCGGACGCATTGGAGCACTCAAAATGACCATATGATTAATAGAACTAAAATTCACTTTTTAATTAAAATTAATATAAACCTGACGCGACTGTCACACGCGTCTCAACAAAATTTTCAAATTGCCGTATTTCAATCTCACGACAAATTTTATACTCCAATATTCATGTATAATCATATATGCACATTATATTCAAATACCAACTCGCATCTCGCTAGTATTTTAATCCGGATTAATTTCCAATTAATACGCATTTAATTAAATTAATCCCATAAAATTAATATCACAGAAATACGGGGTATTACATACTTCCCCCCTAATAACTGAATTTCGTCCCGAAATTCGGAACTAGAAAGTACCTGGTAAGAACAACTCTGGATAACGTTCGCGCATTTCATCCTCGCGCTCCCATGTGGACTCCTCGACATTATGATGTCGCCACTGAACACGTACTAACGGAACTATCTTTGACCGCAGTTTCCGCTCACTTCGGTCCAAAATAGCAATCGGCCCCTCCTCGTAGGAGCTATCAGGCTGGAGATCGATGTCCTCCAAAGCAATGTGAGAATGAGCCAAATCGTCTCTAAGATATTTCCTTAGAGAGGAAATATGAAACACATCGTGAACCCGATGTAAATGCTCCGGTAACCCAAGCCTATATGCAACCGGTCCAATCCGCTCAATAATAGGAAATGGTCCCACATATCTCGGTGCCAACTTCCCTTTCTTCCCGAAACACATAATCCCCTTCATAGGAGATACTCTGAGCAAAACCTGGTCCCCCACTTGGAACTCCCTGAAGAACCTCTTCGCATCAGCATAGCTCTTCTGCCGATCTTGAGCTACCCGAATGCGACTCCGAATCAATTCTATCCTTGCCGAAGTATCCTGAATCACCTCCAGTCTAAGTAGTTTGTTGTCCCCTACCTCCAATCAACATGCTGGGGAACGACAAGGTCTACCGTACAACGCCTCAAATGGAGCCATGCCAATGGTGAACTGGTAGGAGTTGTTGTAAGAAAACTCTACCAGTGGAAGATACTGCTCCCATCCACCCCCAAAATCAATGATACTCATACGTAGCATGTCCTCCAACATCTGGTTTGTACGCTCCGTTTGCCCATCAGTCTGCAGGTGATACGCCGTACTCAACCGCAATTCCGTGCCCATGGCCTCCTGAAAACTCTCCCAAAACCGTGAAACAAATATCTTGTCTCGGTCAGACACGATATTTAGGGGCACACCGTGAAGTCTCACTATCTCTGCAATAAAGAGCTGGGCATACTGTCCCGCAGTGTAGTCTGTCCTTACGGGTAGAAAATGAGCGACTTTGGTCCACCTGTCCACAATTACCCAAGTGGAGTCGTGACCTCTCTGTGACGTAGGCAATCCCGTGATAAAGTCCATGGATATGCTGTCCCATATCCACATCGGGACCTCCAACGGCTGTAGCAGTCCTGCCGGTCTCTGATGATCCACTTTTACTAGCTGACAAGTGGCGCATTTAGAAACAAACTCGACAATATCTTTCTTCATCCCGCTCCACCAATACTGACGTCTCATGTCTTGGTACATTTTATCCCCACCAGGATGTACCGCGAATCGTGAGCCGTGCGACTCGGCCATCACCTCGTGCCGCAATTCCTCCCCTTTCGAAACTACCAATCTCCCATTGAAGCGTAATCCCCCGTCTGAGCTAACGGTATATGATTCGGTTCCCTCTGCTAATAATCGAACTATCAGCTCCTGACAGAACGAGTCATCTGCTTGTGCCTTTACCACTCTCGTGACAATCTGCGGCGTAACAGTCATTACCGACATGAATGATCACGCCACTGCATCCTGGTGTCCCAATTCTTTCCACTTTACCTTCCACACCCCTGCCACCTCATCAGCAGGTCTGCGGCTCAACGCGCCTGCTATCACGTTAGCCTTCCCCGGGTGGTATTGGATATCGAACTGATAATCCTTCACGAACTCAAGCCACCTCCGTTGCCGCATATTTAACTCCTTCTGTGTGAACAGGTACTGTAGGGACTTGTGGTCCGTGAACAGTCGAAACTTCTCCCCCAAAAGGTAATGTCTCCAAATACGAAGAGCAAATACAACTGCCGCCAACTCCAAGTCATGAGTGGGGTAGTTCTTCTCGTGAGGCTTTAGCTTACGGGATGCATAAGCAATGGCCTGACTCTCCTGCTGTAATACACCCCCAAGTCCTTGCAAGGACGCATCGGTGTAAACTAAATACTCAACTCCCGGTCTCGGCAATGCTAACACAGGTGCTGAGGTCAACTTATCCTTCAATTCATCGAATGCCAACTGACAGGCATCACTCCAGATGAATGGCACACCCTTACGAGTCAGATGTGTCAAAGGACCTGCTATCTTCGAGAATCCCCGAATGAACCTCCTGTAGTATCCTGCTAGGCCCAAGAAACTACGAATCTCTGTCGGTGTCGTGGGCTGTCCCCACTCCCTCACCGTGGATACCTTCCTCGGATCAACAGATATTCCCCGGTCAGAAATAATATGTCCCAAAAACTGGACCTCCTTCAGCCAAAACCCGCATTTCTCATATTTTGCATACAACTCATTCTGACGTAGTGTCTGCAAAACTTGCCTCAAATGCTCGGCGTGCTCCTCCTCTGTCTGAGAGTAAACCAAAATATCATCGATGAAGACAATGACAAACTGATCTAGGAAATCCCTCAACACTCTATTCATCAAGTCCATAAACACTGCTGGAGCATTGGTCAAACCAAAAGGCATAACCCGAAACTCGTAAGATCCATATCTCGATAAGAACGCAGTCTTCGAGACATCCTCCTCCCTGATACGCAACTGATGGTATCCCGATCTCAAATCAATCTTTGAGAAGAAAGAAGCTCCTCTCAGCTGGTCGAATAGGTCATCGATTCGAGGCAACGGATATTTATTCCGTATCGTGACCTTATTCAACTCTCGGTAGTCCACACACAATCTCAGTGAACCATCTCTCATCTTCACGAACAACACAGGGGCACCCCACGACGAAGTACTCCTCCGTATAAACCCCTGACCCAACAACTGCTCAATCTGATCCCGTAACTCCCTCATCTCAGCTGGAGCCATACGGTACGGTGCGCGTGCTATGGGTATCGTATCTGGAAATAAGTCTATGACAAAGTCTATCTCTCGACTGGGGGGTAATCCAGGTATATCCGGAAATACATCGGCAAACTCTCTAACAACCGGAATCGAATCAAGTGGTATCACCACCTCCTTAGAGGTCTCCTCCTCTATATAGTACAAATGAGTGGACGATCCTCCCTCGGAACGAGGCATCGCCACCAAAAACATCTCCTGCCCGGGAATGGCAAAGATAATACTCCTACTGAAACAGTCAATCATGGCTCGGTACGCAACAAGCCAATCCATACCAATAATGGCATCATACTCGGTCATCTCTAATACTAACATATCTGCAGGTAATACCAAACTATTAATCTCTACCCCTACTCCCCGATATATAAAGAAAATAAGTTACCCACTCCCCAATGGTGAGTCCACACACGTCACTGTGCTCTCTGCTGTGGCTAACAACCCTAAGGCTTTCGCAAAATGAGTAGCTATAAAACAATGCGTTTCCCCCGTATCAAACAAAACCCGACCCATAGTACCATGGATAGGAAACGTACCCTCAACAGTGGGTGGTGCCTGCGGAGCTGCTGCCTGGTGGACGTTATAGACACGTCCATACTGTAACTGTCCCTGCTGCACAGGAACTGCTGGAATGGCTGGAAGAGCAGGCACCTGGGCTGGAGCTGGGAGGGCTGGTGGAAAAAGTGGCCTCTGTGGCTCATGTTGAGCACCCTGCTGCTGCTGCGGGGCCCTGCCCCTATCAGGACAGTCCTGGCGTTTATGGACAGTCTTACCACAAACGAAACACTTCCCCGGGAAGTTCCCCCCTCTCTGTCCCTGCTGTCCCCGGCCCTGGTGGCCGTTACCATTCCTCCACTGGCCCTGCTGGCCCTGCTGAAACTGCTGTTGACCATTCTGACCCTGCTGGTGCTGATGGCCGTTCGGACCCTGATGGCCCTGCCGAAAACCTCCCTGTCCGTGCCTAAAATTTCCTGACCTGGACCTCTTGTGATCACCCTGCCTCTGCCCCTGAACAGATTGTGCCCCACTTGCACCATTTCCTCTAGTCCTTCCCTGATGGCTAGACTCTCCCGATCGCTTGCCCTCAGCCATGTGAAAGCGGTGATCCTGGCAATGGAGCAATGCAGCGTTAACCACATCAGAATAAGTGGCTAACGAGAGGTTCCCTAACAAGTGCTGACGAATCCTCCATGTCAATCCGTCTGTAAATTTCTGTATCTTTTTTTCCTCCATCGGTATCTCATCCAGAACAATGTTCAGAAGATCAGTGAATTCGGCCTCATACTCGGCCACAGTCTTACCCTTTTGCTTTAGGCTCATCAACTTCCTCCTCATCTCTGTGTGAACAGCCGACGAAAAGTACTTGCGATCAAACCGCACCCAGAACACCTGAATAGTGAGAGTGTCCCTCTCCTCCACGGTGGTAATAGACTCCCACCACTGCAGTGCAGACCCCACTATCTTAAAGGTAGCTAGTATATGCTTCTGAACCTCAGTGCACTCGTACATCCTCAAGTGCCGCTGAATGTCCTTCCTCCACTGACTCGAAACTACCACATCGGAGCTACCTGCGAACTCCGGAGGGTGTGCTTTATGAAAAGCATCACGTACACGTTCCCAAGCAGACAGGAATGCATGAGCCTGAACTGGCGCAGCTATCGACGCCTGAGGTGGTGCCTGCTGAACTACAGCTAGTGCGGCATTTACTACCTGGGCCACAATGGCTGTAACCTCGGCGGCATTCATCGTGCCCTGAACTGGTACGGGCTGTGGTTCTGGCGTTGCATCCCTGGGAATCCTCAGTGCACGTCGTGGAGGCATCTGAAATAAGAATGAAGTTTATAAGTTCGCAGTTATAAACTTAAAATAGCTGAAGAACGTAGCATATACAAAAGAATACAACAGTCCTAAAATATAGGGCTCTACATCAAAGAAAGCTCAGCGGAAACATAATAAGCAGTTCAGATCCTAAAGGACACTAGAACCTGATGCTCTGATACCACCTGTGACACCCCGACTAATTAAATACTGGGTAACTACTCCTTTATTAAATTAATTCAAAATGCCAAGTTGGTTCAGTTAATAGCATCACTGTCGAAAACATTTTAATAATTACTAACCACCTAGTATTTAAAAGTAAGTGCCAAATTTTAAGTTAAGTCTGATTAACATGCAGTAAAAGAATAATGAAAGAATAATAATCATTCATTATAATGAAGTAATGAATAACCAACAACATAAATATAAATCCGGAGGAAAAACTCCTCACAACAATCCCACAACTGAAAAATAATACTACAAGTCTGAATCCTGAATAATTACATGCCAGAAGTCTGAATAACTGAAATAAATGAAAAGTATCTAAAAGAAATGGGCGACATGCCCTACAACTGATAACTGAAGAATATCGAGTTAAGATAGATGAAGCGTCTACAAGCAAAGTCCTGTAACTTCCACAAACAGCTACAACTCGTCACCTGAATGAGAATCCTAAGCATGGTGTCCTTGTGGCTGGGCACCTAAAATGGTTTTTACAAAAATAGATTTGAAAGCAAATGGGTCAGAGCCCGAAAGTGGAAATCATTTTAGAAACAGCAAGTGTTTTAATAACATTAAAACATTAAATGCAAAATACATGTTAGGACGTACACTCACATGGAATTCTCACCTCTCGACTACATGTGCACTCCTAACGTACCGTACCCATCTATAAGACATCCATATCTAACCAACTGTAATAAGTTCTACCCCTTACTACTCGATTCCCATATTACATTCTAACGTTATCAATTAAATAGAGGGTTTTACTTACTCACAGATTCTCAGTTAGAAATACCAATCACTATCAGTTAACCCGTTTTGTTTTCTCAAATCATTTCCATAATATTATTCACAATATTAACATGAAAGTTCCCATTAATTAAGTGTATATTATTCACATCATAAATATACAATACAAGCACCCCGAGACTAAGCTGCGGTGCACACATACTCTGCTATCCATCCCGGTACATCACGTACATAAGGATCACGTATTCCGAATCTCTCAGGAATCGTTCTCAAATAACAACATCACAAATAATGGAGGCGAACACAGTCACATCACATGGGTCACGCACATACCTGCGCTCCCACGATCAGCAGACTTATTAACATCCCAATAAGTCCTTCTCTGACCTATGTTCATCGAGGTAACCAATCTAAATCCGGGCAACACAAGGATTAGAAGGCCCTAAGCGAACGCAAACCTCCCGTGATAGCAAGTATGGTAGGTATGTCATACACATAAAATCAATACATATACTAAGTATTCACACATCTTAGTAATCACCATAATATATTGGTGGTACACTTCTCATTTTCATACCGACATATAATACTACACAATTTATATGTTCCCGGTTAATATAATACACTAGGCCGTCAATAGTTCTCGTAACGTAATAGACACTCACGCCCTACTTCATATTTTTTCCTTAGGTTCCAACTACACTTCTAGGTTTGACTCCTCATTATATACCAAACATCCCAAATATATCAATTACTCATCAAGGGAAGGCTATCTCTACCTATACACAAGGTTACGGGGCACTCGGGATCAAAACAGGCTAAAAAGCCTAAACTGTCAACTCGTTCGAAATCTCGTTCGAACGAGGCTGTTCGAACGAGAGTTCGTTCGAACGAACTGGGCCCTCTAACGAGATCTCGTTCGAACAAAAGTCTTCGAACGAACATCCCTCTCGTTAGAACCCAAACTGTCAACTCGTTAGAAGCTCGTTCGAACGAGCTCGTTCGAACGACCTGGGCAGGTCTTCTAACGAGTGACCAGATTCGAGCCCAGAAATTTCTATCTCGTTTTTCCCAATTTTCTTCACTCATAATCCCACATAAAAATTGTTCCAACATCATTTTAAGGTTCATAATTTGTACTAAACACTCATAGGTCATATTCAAACATTTATATAGGGCTAACTTATCTTAAACATCATCAAATCTTCAAATCTCTTTATTTATTCCCAATTTATATGAACATGAACCCTAACATTTATACATCATCATTGAACCTACTATAATCCGTTTTTGTTTCATCCATGATATTATTAACATCAGAATAATCGCCTACATATAATTCTACATGCAATTCCTCATCAATATGTCAGATTCTATTTCCAATTTAATGGGTTTTTCATTAACTCCCAAGAACAATCAGATTTTTTTTCAATTCCTACACATGGAAGAAACATTCTCTGTAAAAACGAAATTAAATCACTTGCCTTAAGGGTAACTCTGGATTTGATGATGAATCTGATGAATGGTTCTCTCTCTCCTCTGCAGAATTCCTCCTCTCTCTCTCTCTCTCCAAGCTTTCTTCTCAAGGTGTTAATGGAGGTGAGGTTGGTTTTGCGAAGTTATAACCTCTCCCGTAGCCCACTTCCTAAATTGGGGTTGGAAATGGCTTAGTGGGTTAATACTAAGTTAGATTTTAACTCTAATTTTCCTGGGCTTTAATTACCCAATTTCCGAAATTACCAAAATGCCCTTATAAGTTACCGGTATGGCCCAAAAATGCCCTGGGACCCAAACTTAACCCCCAGCTAGTGTTTTCTGTCTATTTCGACCCTTCCGGATGCGTTGGCGCACTCAAAACGACCATACGGTTAATAGAACTAAAATTTACTTTTTAATTAAAATTAATATAAACCTGACACGACTGTCACACGCGTCTCAACAAAATTTCCAAATTGCCGTATTTCAATCTCACGACAAATTTTATACTCCAATATTCATGTATAATCATATATGCACATTATATTCAAATACCAACTCGCATCTCGCTAGTATTTTAATCCGGATTAATTTCCAATTAATACGCATTTAATTAAATTAATCCCATAAAATAAATATCACAGAAATACGGGGTATTACATTAACGATAATACTCTTGTACCCCCGGGTTATCACCCGTTAGTACACTTAACAATAATATTCTTGTACCCCCGGATTATCATCCATTAGTACACTTAACGATAATATTCTTGTACCATCGTATTATCACCCATTAGTTCACTTAATAGTATTATCATATAATAGGAGTACACACATCCTATTAAAATTCATAGGTATTCACCAAACCAATTTATATAGATATATTCCATACATATTATTCTCTCATTCCTACGTATAATATATTTAATTCATTTTCTATCACTCATGTAATCTCCAAGGTCAACACACCATTCCATTTATTTAAAGTATTACTTCCGAAATACTCTCTAAAAATTATGCACTAGGCTAAGTCTATCAAATAGCAGTTTTCTCACTCAAATTAATTGTGTAACTTAATTTGGGGTAAAAATGGAAATTTTTAGAATTCCTTTAGACATGTCGCTCGAACCAGAAGCGTTGTCGCTCGAACGACTGCCACGTGTCGTTCAAACCACTTCGTGCGAGACCTCCTGTCTCGTCTTCTTCCCCAAAATTTTAGCATTTTTCCACCATTTACACCTCTAAAACCTTTAGTGTTCAATCCTAAACACCCAAACATCAAATCCAATTAATGTCTTAACATATCTAGATGATTTCTAACAACCTAGAATCATTAAATCCTCACCATACAGCAATTAAATATGAAATCCCCAATTTATTTAGCAAGAACCCTAATTCTTAAATTAAGAGCATAACTCCAAATTAAACCCATATTTGTTCATGAAAAATTATCATCAATTCGTGATTGTAATCCTATCTACATGAAGGGATTTAATCTATTGAAATCTCAGTCCCAATATACGAATCCTACCATCAATGTTTCATCAAAATTAACTTTCATAATTAATGGGTTATCACCTACTCTAACATGAACACAATTATTACTAAAAACACGCAAGTAATAGACACTTGCCTTGAATATTATGGTCTAATCCGTTGGTGATGTTGGTATAGATGCATTCCTCTCTTCGCGATCTACGCGTTGGTAGAATTTCCGGTTTAAAAGCTTGAGCCTTTCTCCAAGAACACCTATGGAGTCCTTCTCCCTCTTAGGTTTTCCCTCTTTCTCACTTAGGTTTAAAATCTGAAGGGAAATTTCTTACCCACGTACCTTTCTTATTTAATTTCTGATTTTCGTCATTAATTAAACCCCCAAAAATCCAAACTACAAAACTACCCCTACAGGGTGCCGGTTTGGCCTAAAATATTCCGGAGTCCAAATAAAGTACCCGGGTTGTGTTTTTTGACTATCTCAATGCTCCCGGACTCAACGGCGCACACGAAATGACCATATGAGTTAATAATAATAAATTCTCCTTTTATCCCAATCAATTAGTCCCTACACGACTCACACACGTGTGAAACTTAAATTACCAAATTGCCCTATATTTCACTCTCGGCAATTTATCGAATTTCGTAATTCCATATTATATATCACACTGTAATATTCAATAATTCTCAACAATAAGTATTAGTCCTTGGCACGCTAGTTAGTAATTATTTTAATCCGGATGAATAACAAATTAATTTCTCGCATTTTAATTTAATTAATCCAACAATAATTATTAATCACATAATTATTCCCACAACAATAATTAATCACATAATTATTTAAATCATAAAAATACGGGGTGTTAGAGTCACCCCTGACGAGTTCCGTCACATCATGATGTGCACTACATCTAAGTAAGTGTGAGATACCCTCCATCTCACTCACAAGGGTACCAACTTTGTAAAAGCATCAAGCTTCAAAATTTAACCACCCAATTTGAGACCATCATTGTGTTAGAGTTTGAGTCCTTCGATGAGTTTTGTTCATGTTTATCGAACATTGTTAATTTGAGTTTTAACTTGGGTGAGAAAATTTTGAAGACGAGAGTTGTGAAAAATATTTTGAGGTCACTTCCTGCCCATTTTATTCCTAAAGTCATAGTGCGTAATTCGTTTGGTATCCTAGAAACTCTTAGGTTAGAAGAGCTTGTAGGAGATCTTCAAACGTATGAGATAAATATGTTCCCTAAAGCCATTAAACCTAAGAAAGTTGGGATTGCTTTAAAGAATCAAATTAAAAAAAAAAGAAAGAAAAAGTGTATAAGTCTAAATCCAAGGGTGATTGTGATTTTGATGACTTGGAATTGTTTGCAAGATTTATTAAAAAGTTTCTCAAATTTTCCAAAAATAATTCTTCCAATAAAAAGATTTATGTGAAAAATAAAAATAAGAATGAGGTCAAGAGTAGCGGTAAGAAAGATGAAGATATAAGGTGTTATGAGTGCGAGGGAAAAGGGCACAAGGTACATAAGTGTCCCACTAAGCTAAAGAGAAAGTGCAATGAGATTGTAAATAAATCCACCCTTAGCGATAGTGACATAGAGTTGGTTGATTCAGGGGGAGAATCACCACATGAACCGTGTGTTGTGTTCATGGATAGTCCTGTTAGAACTTCTAGTTTGTCACACGCCAATGAGGAAATGTCTAAACGTGAGAGCCTCGATGATGTTTTGATGCATTCGGGAGAAAGTGAGTGTGAGGACGGTATTTTGAGTGAGGGACATGGTGATCTCCAAAAGGCATTTAGTGATCTTTACACCGAGACGTTGAAGACAAAAAAGATTAATAAGGATTTGTCTCTTAGGGTGTTAGATTTGGAGAGAGAGGTGAGTTTTGAGGGTGTGTGAGGCATCGACGAGTCAATTCGAGAAGGTGAAGGCTTCTTTATGTGATTAGTTGATCATTTTAGGTCGGGAAAAAATAAATTTGACCAACACTGTTGCTAGTCTTACGGGAGATCTTTAATCTTCATTAGAGACTCGTGATAAACTTGAATCCCGTGTATCTCAACTCGTAAGTGATCTCGAACGTGCCTAGGAGGTCAAGATTATTTTAGAGGACACATCTAAGAAGGTTGGAAAGATGCTCCTTGGTCACATTTTAAGTAACATTGAGAGGTTAGGCATAGGTTATGACGGTGTGTCCATTTCCCATGTTGTACCCAAGCCACTTCCCAAGTTTATGTTAGATTCATATGTCCCTCGACCTAACCCACCTAGGAGAGATCATCTTAGACGTTTTGAGAAAGGTGGACCCAAGCCCGTGTATGTTTGTTCCCATTGAAAAAAAATAGACCTACAGGAATTTCTCTTTAAGTTGGTTAGAGTGCTTCATAGGTATCTTCCATGATATGCTACTACACGAGTTCCCTCACGCACTCCCACACATGTTATTTCTCATGCTCACGTACATCACTTGAGATATTTTGAGAGTTTTCGAGAGCAAGTAGAGTATTTAGTCAAGACTTCACAAGATTTCATGGATATTTTTCATAGGATGTCTTCTCCTTTAGAGAACTAACCGGGCCTAATGATTGAGGTTGTGACTTGTTTCTAGTGTAGCAAGCTTTTCATGTTCATATTTTACATGCCTATTGCAAGATTGTACTATCATTGTACTTATATTTTTTATTTCGATATATTTTTCAAAAATCCAAAAAGAGTTTTGTTTTTTTTGAAAATTTTTTAAAAATAAGATTTTCGATTTCTTTTTGAAAAAGATGAAGAAGTCATAAATATTTTATTTTTGATAAATTTTTTGAAAAATCCAAAAAAATTACATAGCCATGTGACAACTTTGTAGCGTTTTGAGACATGACATATGTCAGAACAATTTTTCTAATATTGTTCATAGTATAGGCCTTTCTTATATTTTAGGCTAGTTTGGCGTATCCCGTTACAAATCATCATGCACCGTCACGACGAACTGAACTCGAGCCTCTCCAAGTTTGAAGACTTCCCAACATCCCATAAAGGTATAAACCAATTTAGAGTTTAAATTAATTAACAGACTTTATTTTTTAGATGTTTATTTTTTATCAAAAACGAATAAGGGGTTTTTAGTTTTGAGAAGAAAAATATTTTTGATTTTAAACCTCGTTAAAATTAGATGAGAATCTCGTTCAAACGAGATTGAGGTTTGTTAGAAGGGTCATCTGAAGTTTTATTTAACGAGATTCAATCGATGATATACTGTTTTGACTCGTCAGAATGTCATTTGAAGCCTGTTCAAATGAGAAATCCTTCTCGTTCAAACAAGACTTTGTTTAATTCAAGTGAGTTTCTTGTTCATCCAAAAGAGCCTTGAATTTCGTTCAAATGGGTTGTCTCCTCAAAAATTGTTAACGTCCTATAAATACCTATTTCGTGTTAAGTTTTTTTAAGAATTTTTACTACATTCTTTTCTACATATCTTTTGCAAAAGTTCTTCTTTATTTAGTTTTTTAAAACACATTTTAATTCATAACATACATCCTTAAAATTGTTCTTGTGAATTCATTTAAACCCTAAAATTTTTTAGTATCTTGTATACACCTTTATGGATAAGGCATCTGTAGGACTGACTTGTGAAAGCCAAGGGGATAACTTCCGAAGGCAAATGCTAAGGTTGAAGCAAAACTGCGGTTCTTGTGATTCTTGTGAGGATCATTGCTAAAGGAAGGCCGCGGTCTTGTGATTATTGAGAGGATCATAGTAGATTCACTTATAAATTTTGTAAGTTACGATTCGTGAATTTTATAAAGTGAATAAAAGGTTTTACCCAAAAGGGGTTTTTTCCTGAAACTTTTCATTTGTTGAATGTTTGGTTTGCTTTATCTTCTTTATCACATGGATGTATGTTTAGGATTAAAAGGTAAAATTGATTAAGATAAAAATTGGAATCTTTATTTGTGACCATCCTTGCCGAGCACGATAATTTCCCCATTCTCATAGTGGTATCAGTGCCTTCCAGTATCTCTAAGTGGTGTCAGAGCATTCTTACCCCTTATAAAGTGAGGTTTGATGAGTTTGATTTATAAGGGAGAATTTATGTATAAGTTTTATCTTATTTCAAACTCGATGAGTCACGAGGTATATTTCTTTGTCTCAAGTGTATAATTACTTAAAGCATCAAGACACACCGTTTGAAGACAAAGATTGTAAAAGGGAAGAACAAATGGAGATTTTAAGACAATATCTTATGCCATTTCATTTCTAGGGTTTGGGAAGGGCAGTAAGACTTTTGTCATAGTATATATATCTTTATTTTAATTTGATGTTCGGTTATGTTTGTTTTGTACTTGTATAGCAAAAGAGGGAGATTTGTAAGAATAATTTTTCTAATATTGTTCATAGTATCTGTCTTTCTTATATTTTAGGCTAGTTTGGTGTATCCCGTTACAAATCTTCGCCCACCGTCATGACGAACTAAACTTAAGAAACTCTAAATTTAAAGATTTTCGACATCCCATAAAGGTATAAAGGAATTTAGAATTTAAATTAATTCACAGACTTTATATTTGGGATGTTTTATTTTTATAAAAAATGACAGGGGATTTTTAATTTTGAAAAGAAAAATATTTTTGATTTTAAACCTCGTTCAAATGAGATGGGAATTTTGTTCAAAACGAGATTGAGTTTTTGTTACAAGGGTCGTCTAAAGTTTTATCTAACGAGCATCGATCGAGGGCGTACTATTTTGACTCGTCAGAATAACGTTTGAAGCTTACTTAAACGAGAAATCCTTCTCGTTCAAACGATACTTTATTTTGTTCAAACGAGTTTCTTTTTTTGTTTGAATGAGTCTTGAATTTTGTTCAAATGAGTCGCCACATCAAAAATTGTCAATGTCTTATAAATACCTATTTTGTGCTCAAATTTTTTAAGACTTTTACCAGATTTGTTTTTGCATATCTTTTGCAAAATTTATTCTTTGTTTAGTGTTATAAAACAATTTTTAATTCACAAAATACGTCCTAAAAATCATTCTTGTGAATTCGTTTAAACCCTAGAAATTTTTAATATCTTTCATGCACCTTTGTAGAGAAGGCATCTCTATGGCTGACTTATGAAACCCGAGGGGATCACTGCTGATGGAAAAGGCTAAGGCTGAGGAAGAACTATGGTTCTTGTGATCCTTCTAAGGATCATTGCTGAAGTAAGGGTGAGGTCTTATTGTGGCCATCCCCGATCGTATATTCTCTCTCTCTCTCTCTCTCTCTGGGTAATGGAGGGGAGAAAAAAATGTCTCGTGCCCTCATACTCTCTAGGAGTGCTTCGGTCGTCATCTGTGTGGGGTGAACGTAAAGAGATGGAGTCGTCAACCTATTTTTTACAAAAAAGGCAAAAGAACATGTCGCCGCCTCGAGAGAGCGACATCATAGACAAACTGATGCTTACTAAACCAATAGTTCGAAGGTTCGGGGGCTAAGTTACAGAATGAGAAGGTGTTAGGCACCCATCCTTCCCTTTTGGTCTCTTATGGGCTTGTGTTATTATTTTTCTTTGTTTCTCCGTGAAGTATGTGTGCATGTATATATAATGGAGATCGGAATCGCCCAACTCATACCATATAAGAGATGGAATAAGGTCATCCATAGGAATGTTCCCCCAAAAAATATTAAAAATATGATTTATGTGTTTATCGTAATATTGATCGTTGTAATGAAACGATAACATGTGTTGGATAAAACGAGTCTAAGTACCACAAACATAATACTTATAAGGATATAATAGATGCATAAATGGGGAATTTTGAAAAATTAGAAATTTGGTCTTGAGTCTCCGATTTTAATTCGAAACGCCTATGTAGACTATAAAGGCGTCAAAGTCCACATAGTTCTCATGTAGCATAGGGGTGGGGAATATTCTATAGATTCAAACGGGATTTTATTATATGTGTATGTGTTGAAAATGTGTTTTAATTTTTAAAAAATGTGATGGATAATCCCGTTTGGAGTTTATAGGTACAACCTTCTTTTTGTTTTTTTTGTTTTTTTTATAAAAAATAAAGTATGTGCAATATAACTGATAAAAATGTGAGGTGTCAATGTGTATGAGCAAAAGTAAAAGAACTAAATTATGAACTTATGTAATTAATGTGAAAACAAGAAATTTAAAGAGATAGGGAAGGATTTGGACCTTCTTTGAAGAATTGGAGCTTGATCTTGATCTGGGATGAACTCCCTTAAAGTTTGATATGAATGTTGGATGAGAGAGAATGAGATTTTTCCAAATTGGGTGTGAAAGTTTTTGGAATTTAAGATGGAATGAAATTTCACATAAGGATATTTCGTTGATTACGAGAGAATGTGGTTGAGATCACTGATGTTGATGGATCTGAGGTGTGCCTTGAGAGTGAGATCATTCCCTCTATTTAAAGGGTCAAGGGTGGTGACGATCGGCATGGTGCCATCCCTGCCAATCGACAGGTAAACCTAGACACACTTCCGATTGGCAAGTAAATGGATCTGCCAATCGACAGTCTCGTGTGGATTTTTTTTGGAAAAACGGTCGTACACGACAAGAAAAAGCAACATAGGCATCGTAGAACGTATGTTGCTAATAGTTACAAATGTGTTACTAATGGGTATTAGTAACAAAATCCATTGTGTTGCCATCTTGTTGCCCAAAGTTTGTCTGGGAAAGTCTTTGGCGACAAAATAAATTTTGTTGCCAAAATGATACTTTTGGCAACACGCATATGTGTTGCCAAAAGTATATTATTCATTTTTAACTTTTTAACCAAAAATATAATTTATGTTTCCAAAGGTTATCGACAATAAAATATTTGCGTCGCCAAAAGTAGGTATTTCGCATCATAACTTTTTTTGTTGCCAAAACATGTACTTTTTGCATCATTACTTTTTTATGCCAAATGTATACATTTCAGCAACAAAGTTGACTTTGTCGCTAAAAAATAACTTTAGGCAACAAATTATTTTGACTTTATTTCAGGTAATATCATCCAGAATCCGAACAATACTTGAGTTCAAATCTGATATTTCTAGTTAGGTATTCTTTATATCCTCTATCCCTGTTTGTATCTTAATTTACTTTCATTCATGCTTGAAATACTTGAACCCTTTCATGTTGTTAGAGAGAAACAAATCAGCCCCAATGAAATCATAGTCCCCTCTTCTCTCCTCCAATGAAATTATGTTGAGCATGAAAGAACAAATGTGAAAAGGAATTCCTAAAGTAAATAAAATGAATCAATAATCTTACCTTTTTTTTTTGGTTTCTAATTCAGGATTTTGGTTCATACATGGATTCGAAAAATAAAGAAAATCAATATCACACGGACTCAAATAATGCTCATAACGTGATTTCTAAAAATGAATATATTGAATAAAATTATGAAAAATGTAAGGGTAGAGGGCCAACAAATCTCAAACAATTAATCAAAATTCAAAATCCTGATGAACGAGTAAGGGTTTTGTTCAACGAGAAAGTCGAGGAAGTTGTCGGTAAAACAAAATTAGCGAGTTATTGCGGATTGTTAGTTAAGTCCATTATTCCAATCAATTATAGAAAGTGGAATGAAGTGTCAAATACATATAAAAAGAAGTTATAGAGTGCAATACTGGTAAAAATCGATTAATTATTAATTGTTAATATTTAACAAATACGTATTTTGTTCATATTTAGTTGTATTTTAACTGGGGTTTAATTTTTTTATCTTTAGTTAAAGTTTGATATTGATCCGAGGAGCAAAAGTCAAGTGTTATCGAAGATGGCTAAGAGTTGGAGGCATTTTAAATTCCAACTTTGTACATCATGGATTTGAGGATTTGAAGATAGACCGGTGATTCTTAAACGTCCACCAAAGAAGTATGCTCCATTCATTAATCAATTAGCTTGGGATTCATTAGTTAAAGAAAAGCTTTCAGAACATTCTAAGGTATACAAATAAATATTATATATATCTCATATCATACAAAGCTCTACTATCATCATTTGGCAAAAAAGACATGTTGAATCATTTCACATAGACAATTATTTAGATAATTGATGGTCTGAAGCTTTTATGTTGAATCTGCATTGAATGTACCCGGTCTAGTGCTTTAAGTGGGGACCTGAGAGTCGGTAGAATCATTCGTGAAGATTTATTGGTCAGTTTGTAGGAGGCCTTTGTTATCCACTAGATTCTTGAAATAAGCATTGTCAAAAATAAGAGGACTAGTGGCATCTAGTGCCGTAAGGTTATTGTCGCCCCCTATGGCTGGGCAATTTGATTTTTAAGACGCGGTGAAGGATGAGTTGATGGTATCGGTCTAGTTATAGATACATTCTCGATTACACATTTGACTTTGCCTATTGTATGTGCGCTTGTTCAAGATATTTGAGTATCTGGTCTATTTGATTAGAGTAGAGTTACATATAAATGAACCATTAGAAAAAAGAGTAAATAGAAAGGAGTGGATTACTGAGAAGCTAATCTAATTTGAGTATCATGTCTGTTTGATCAGAGTAGAGTTACACAACCATGTATTTTGTATTGAGGCCTTTGTTTGAGAAGGCAGATGTCATGCACTAAGATCCATGGTGAAGGATGGAATGTCTCTAATTGCTTCACTCAAACTTTCTTTGGTTGAATCGCTTCTGCCCAATTGAACTATCCATAACTTACTAAAAATCCAGCATTCCTAATTGTCTAAGATCGGTTACAACAATCATATTGTACCATTCTGTAATGTCTAGACCGTATCCAGTATCCACTAGTTTCGGTCTCCATGCACATAAAAAATGTAAGGGATGAAACTCAAATTACTTGGTTCTGTTTAACCACCTTGACTGATACATTTTAAACTTCTTAGGATCTATTAGCTCCAGTGTGTGGTGCATGCACTTATGATACGAGAAGTTTATGAATGTTCCATCGATTCTTTCAAGTGAAAAATAACGTGTATCTTTGAATTTTGCGTACCCAATATTTACTGCCTGAGGCCCAGCTCCAATCTTCCCATCCTTTCAAGGATGAAAGTAGAACGCCATCAGGGCAATTTTCTTGTCCTTATCACTTAAAATATGATCGATAGTAAACTTGTGTAATATTTGCTTCAAATACTGAGACAACCTCTATATGTCGCCTGACGAGATATAACTTCCTATGGATTTTGATATTTCTATTTATTTACGTCCTTTTCAATTTATATATTTATTTTTATATATACACAGTGCGAGATATTTGTTGGATATTTGTGTACGCTCCTCAGGTTCCTTAGCCTTCACATTCTGTTCTTGAGAACGGATGTGTCTACCCAATAGCTTATAGATATCTTCGGGTTTTTTAAGTTCGTGTTCCTTCCTAGAATATAAAAGATAAAATCGATGTCCAGACTCCTGTAGCTGAAGACTATCAACAACCTTCGTATAGCTTAAAAGACTAACTAGGAAATTTATTAATGCTGAGGTGTCGTCTATGTTTTTCTCTATTGCACATGTCGATTTTCATTCAGGATTTTTGTAATTGGATTGTTCATAGCTAGGAAATCACAGATTATGGAGTATCTAGTGTGTGTTTTAAACATTTACATTTGTGAATGACAATTTCGTCATTTACCTGAATAGTTTGTAACCTTAAATTGTCAAGTTATTCTTATAATAGAAATAGTTTGTTAGCGGAGAGAGAGGGGGAGAGAGGGAGAGAGAGAGAGAGAGAGAGGTTGTATGCTTGATTATCTATAATATTGAAACCCACCTCTTATCTTGTGAACGTAGTTCAATTTTAGTCAAGTATATCGTATTGTTTTTTGGCTCTGTTGTGATTTTTTATAACAATTATCTTGTATTGAGATTGACCATGATATGCAATCCACTAAATCTGATGAATGATAATATATTTTTTGTTTCTGATCTTGACAAATAAAACATTATTCCTCATGACACCTCTTTAAACTCCTGCATTGGTGATAATTACGAATTTCTTCAATTGCGCAACGAATCTAGTCGCTAAATGTGTTGTGAACCATCCATATCAGTGCACACTGAAAGTAATCACGTGAGATATTAAGATGTCCATAATTCTGGCCCTGAAATATTCATCTTCCAAGAAACATTGTCAACAGTCTCGTAAAAGTATAAATATATGGTAACAGAGTAGTTGTGGAACAACATCTTTGCATTATGTAATACAGCAAAAAAGTAAAAACATCATATATTTGGACTTGACCACGTTTGAGTTCTATTCATAGAGGGGATTCCTACATAGTCTTATGTATATATTGATGCATCAAGTTCATATTAGTTCGTGTTTTGAGTCCACTCAATATACGAATAAACACAAACACGACACATTAATTTCTATGTACGATTATGTACGATTATGCACGAATACATATGGCAACAATCTCTATTAGCATTGGGTCCATCTTACCCTTCACGTTAAGGGTCATAATCTCATTAGAACCACAAATGAGCTCATGCCCTATAAATACAACAAGTACGAATGGCTTATTATAACCTAACGCCTTAAGCTCTTTCTCTATTTGCTTTCCGCGTGGATGTTCATTAACCTCGTAAACACATAGCTCAAAAGACTAACTAGAAATTTTATTAATACTGAGGTGTCCTCTATGTTTTTCTCTATTGCACATGTTGATTTTCATTCAGGATTTTTGTAATTGACTTGTTCATAGCTATGAAATCACAGATTATGGAGTATCAAGTGTGTGTTTTCAACATTTACATTTGTGAATGACAATTTCGTCATTTACCTGAATATTTTGTAACCTTAAATTGTCTAGTTATTCTTATAATAGAAATAGTTTGTTAGTGGGTATAGAGGGAGAGAGAGTTAAAGTCTTATGGTTTTCTTCTTTCTTGGGAGTAATTGATACTATTTGGAGAGCAAGAAATCGGGTAATTTTTTATGGTTAAACTCCATGTTATGCTAGCTGCATACATTCTCTTAGAAGGTAACTCTTTCTTTGATCTAAAAATTCTTCACTTTTTCAAAGTTTTTGGGAGAACTAATAAAAGATCCTAAGATTTTAGAGGTTAAATGGCACCCTCCTCTAGTTGGTTAGACCAAACTCAACACTGATGTTCTTTATATAAATCATGAATGAAAAGTAGTTATAAGAGGTGTTTATAGAACAATAGAGGTTTTGTAAGAGATGCATTTTGCCACTCCATTGAATTTCACTTTGACTTTTATGCTAAATTAGTGGATGTAGTTACTAGTATTGAATTGCCTTGGAAGTATAAGTGGACTAGCTTGTGTGCTGAAATGAATTATCTTTTTTTTCATTTCAATTCGTTCTTTGTAAAATCTAGGAATGGGCGACACATACCCCAATTGTGATGTCTAGATAACTAATTGGAAATGATGAACGCGTCTAATGAAAGGACCTACAACTTCCATAACTGCTGCAGCACAAAAAGAAATCCAAATATCTAGTTTTGGTATCCATGTGACTGAGCACCTGATATAATACATATATATAGAAAAAGATAGAAGAATTACAAGAAACGGGTCAGAGCCCGATGTTTTAAAAATATATAGCAAGTATTTAAAACTGCAATGAAGCAAGTATTATGTGCATGTTAGATATCGCACTCTCACATGATATTCTCACCTCTCATCTATTGCGCACGTATAACATATATCTAACCCACACTAGCTATGCTACCCAGCCAAACTAGTTCGAAATCATATTATCACCATCTACGTTCTCCAGTAATATCCCCGTATCGCCCATACAATACGTTAAAGAAATAGTTTATCTCACATAACTAAAAGTTCCATTATTCACCGTTCGAATGGTTAATCTTTTACCCACTAAGATTATTTTATTTCTCATTTATACTATATCTATTAATTTCACAAGTAGAATGTTCCCAAGTATATTCATATATATACAGTCACATCATCCATATATATATATATATATATATGTATGTATGTATGTATATGAACTTGTGAATATTTCTACTATGTAAAACTGGTAGATATGGTGACTAAAATAAAATGATTTGGTTAAAACCACTTGTATATACTAATCCTGCACCCTTTGGTTAAAACCACTTGGCTCAAATCATTTTATTATTGTCACCATGTCTACTAGTTTTACACAGTATAAATATTCACAAGTTCATATACATACATACATACATACATATATATATATATATATATATATATATATATATATATATATATATATATATATATATATATATATATAGTCACATCATCCCTATACATATATATACAAATCCTGCACCCTCGGGCTGAGACCCATTAGAGAACCTAACAACAATATTCTTGCACCTAACCATAATAATCCTGCACCCCCGAGCTAACACCCATTAGTGAACTTAACAACAATATTCTTGTACCCCCGGGTTATCACCCATTAGTACACATAACAATAATATTCTTGTACCCCCGGATTATCGCCCATTAGTACACTTAACTGTGACACCCCGACTAATTAAATACCCGTTAGCTACTCCTTTATTAAATTAATTCAAAATGCCAAGTTGGTTCAGTTAATAGCATCACCGTCGAAAACATTTTAATAATTACTAACCACCTAGTATTTAAAAGTAAGTGCCAAATTTTAAGTTAAGTCTGATTAACATGCAGTAAAAGAATAATGAAAGAATAATAACCATTCACTATAATGAAGTAATGAATAACCAACAACATAAATATAAATCCGGAGGAAAAACTCCTCACAACAATCCCACAACTGAAAAATAATACTACAAGTCTGAATCCTGAATAATTACATGCTAGAAGTCTGAATAACTGAAATAAATGAAAAGTCTCTAAAAGAAATGGGCGACATGCCCTACAACTGATAACTGAAGAATATCGAGTTAAGATAGATGAAGCGTCTACAAGCAAGGTCCTGTAACTTCCACAAACAGCTACAACTCGTCACCTGAATGAGAATCCTAAGCATGGTGTCCTTGTGGCTGGGCACCTAAAATGGTTTTTACAAAAATAGATTTGAAAGCAAATGGGTCAGAGCCCGAAAGTGGAAATCATTTTAAAAACAGCTAGTGTTTTAATAACATTAAAACATTAAATGCAAAATACATGTTAGGACGTACACTCACATGGAATTCTCACCTCTCGACTACATGTGCACTCCTAACGTACCGTACCCATCTATAAGACATCCATATCTAACCAACTGTAATAAGTTCTACCCCTTACTACTCGATTCCCATATTACATTCTAACGTTATCAATTAAATAGAGGGTTTTACTTACTCACAGATTCTCAGTTAGAAATACCAATCACTATCAGTTAACCCGTTTTGTTTTCTCAAATCATTTCCATAATATTGTTCACAATATTAACATGAAAGTTCCCATTAATTAAGTGTATATTATTCACATCATAAATATACAATACAAGCACCCCGAGACTAAGCTGCGGTGCACACATACTCTGCTATCCATCCCGGTACATCACGTACATAAGGATCACGTATTCCGAATCTCTCAGGAATCATTCTCAAATAACAACATCACAAATAATGGAGGCGAACACAGTCACATCACATAAGTCACGCACATACCTGCGCTCCCATGATCAACAGACTTATTAACATCCCAATAAGTCCTTCTCTGACCTATGTTCATCGAGGTAACCAATCTAAATCCGGGCAACACAAGGATTAGAAGGCCCTAAGCGAACGCAAACCTCCCGTGATAGCAAGTATGGTAGGTATGTCATACACATAAAATCAATACATATACTAAGTATTCACACATCTTAGTAATCACCATAATATATTGGTGGTACACTTCTCATTTTCATACCGACATATAATACTACACAATTTATATGTTCCCGGTTAATATAATACACTAGGCCGTCAATAGTTCTCGCAACGTAATAGACACTCACGTCCTACTTCATATTTTTTCCTTAGGTTCCAACTACACTTCTAGGTTTGACTCCTCATTATATCCCAAACATCCCAAATATATCAATTACTCATCAAGGGAAGGCTATCTCTACCTATACACAAGGTTACGGGGCACTCGGGATCAAAACAGGCTAAAAAGCCTAAACTGTCAACTCGTTCGAAATCTCGTTCGAACGAGGCTGTTCGAACGAGAGTTCGTTCGAACGAACTGGGCCCTATAACGATATCTCGTTCGAACGAAAGTCTTCGAACGAACATCCCTCTCGTTAGAACCCAAACTGTCAACTCGTTAGAAGCTCGTTCGAACGAGCTCGTTCGAACCACCTGGGCAGGTCTTCTAACGAGTGACCAGATTCGAGCCCAAAAATTTCTATCTCGTTTTTCCCAATTTTCTTCTGTCCTAATCCCACATAAAAATCGTTTTTACATCATTTTAAGGTTCATAATTTGTACTAAACACTCATAGGTCATAATCAAACGTTTATATAGGGCTAACTCATCTTAAACATCATCAAATCTTCAAATCTCTTTATTTATTCCCAATTTATATGAACATGAACCCTAACATTTATACATCATCATTGAACCTACTATAATCCGTTTTTGTTTCATCCACGATATTATTAACATCAGAATAATCTCCTACATATAATTCTACATGCAATTCCTCATCAATATGTAAGATTCTATTTCCAATTTAATGGGTTTTTGATTAACTCCCAAGAACAATCAGATTTTTTTTCAATTCCTACACATGGAAGAAACATTCTCTGTAAAAACGAAATTAAATCACTTACCTTAAGGGTAACTCTGGATTTGATGACGAATCTGATGAATGGTTCTCTCTCTCCTCTGCAGAATTCCTCCTCTCTCTCTCTCTCCAAGCTTTCTTCTCAAGGTGTTAATGGAGGTGAGGTTGGTTTTGCCAAGTTATAACCTCTCCCGTAGCCCACTTCCTAAATTGGGGTTGGAAATGGCTTAGTGGGTTAATACTAAGTCAGATTTTAACTCTAATTTTCGTGGGTTTTAATTACCCAATTTCCGAAATTACCAAAATGCCCTTATAAGTTACCGGTATGGCCCAAAAATGCCCTGGGACCCAAACTTAACCCCCGGCTAGTGTTTTCTGTCTATTTCGACCCTTCCGGACGCGTTGGCGCACTCAAAACGACCATACGGTTAATAGAACTAAAATTTACTTTTTAATTAAAATTAATATAAACCTGACACGACTGTCACACGCGTCTCAACAAAATTTCCAAATTGCCGTATTTCAATCTCACGACAAATTTTATACTCCAATATTCATGTATAATCATATATGCACATTATATTCAAATACCAACTCGCATCTCGCTAGTATTTTAATCCGGATTAATTTCCAATTAATACGCATTTAATTAAATTAATCCCATAAAATAAATATCACAGAAATACGGGGTATTACATTAACGATAATACGCTTGTACCCCCGGGTTATCACCCATTAGTACACTTAACAATAATATTCTTGTACCCCCGGATTATCATCCATTAGTACACTTAACGATAATATTCTTGTACCATCGTATTATCACCCATTAGTTCACTTAATAGTATTATCATATAATAGGAGTACACACATCCTATTAAAATTCATAGGTATTCACCAAACCAATTTATATAGATATATTCCATACGTATTATTCTCTCATTCCTACGTATAATATATTTAATTCATTTTCTATCACTCATGTAATCTCCAAGGTCAACACACCATTCCATTTATTTAAAGTATTACTTCCGAAATACTCTCTAAAAATATGCACTAGGCTAAGTCTATCAAATAGCAGTTTTCTCACTCAAATTAATTGCGTAACTTAATTTGGGGTAAAAATGGAAATTTTTAGAATTCCTTTAGACATGTCGCTCGAACCAGAAGCGTTGTCGCTCGAACGACTGCCACGTGTCGTTCAAACCACTTCGTGCGAGACCTCCTGTCTCGTCTTCTTCCCCCAAAATTTAGCATTTTTCCACCATTTACACCTCTAAAACCTTTAGTGTTCAATCCTAAACACCCAAACAGCAAATCCAATTAATGTCTTAACATATCTAGATGATTTCTAACAACCTAGAATCATTAAATCCTCACCATACATCAATTAAATATGAAATCCCCAATTTATTTAGCAAGAACCCTAATTCTTAAATTAAGAGCATAACTCCAAATTAAACCCATATTTGTTCATGAAAAATTATCATCAATTCGTGATTGTAATCCTATCTACACGAAGGGATTTAATCTATTGAAATCTCAGTCCCAATATACGAATCCTACCATCAATGTTTCATCAAAATTAACTTTCATAATTAATGGGTTATCACCTACTCTAACATGAACACAATTATTACTAAAAACACGCAAGTAATAGACACTTGCCTTGAATATTATGGTCTAATCCGTTGGTGATGTTGGTATAGATGCATTCCTCTCTTCGCGATCTACGCGTTGGTAGAATTTCCGGTTTAAAAGCTTAAGCCTTTCTCCAAGAACACCTATGGAGTCCTTCTCCCTCTTAGGTTTTCCCTCTTTCTCACTTAGGTTTAAAATCTGAAGGGAAATTTCTTACCCACGTACCTTTCTTATTTAATTTCTGATTTTCGTCATTAATTAAACCTCCAAAAATCCAAACTACAAAACTACCCCTACAGGGTGCCGATTTGGCCTAAAATATTCCGGAGTCCAAATAAAGTACCCGGGTTGTGTTTTTTGACTATCTCAATGCTCCCGGACTCAACGGCGCACACGAAATGACCATATGAGTTAATAAAAATAAATTCTCCTTTTATCCCAATCAATTAGTCCCTACACGACTCACACACGTGTGAAACTTAAATTACCAAATTGCCCTATATTTCACTCTCGGCAATTTATCGAATTTCATAATTCCATATTATATATCACACTGTAATATTCAATAATTCTCAACAATAAGTATTAGTCCTTGGCACGCTAGTTAGTAATTATTTTAATCCGGATGAATAGCAAATTAATTTCTCGCATTTTAATTTAATTAATCCAACAATAATTATTAATCACATAATTATTCCCACAACAATAATTAATCACATAATTATTCAAATCATAAAAATACGGGGTGTTAGAGTCACCCCTGACGAGTTCCGTCACATCATGATGTGCACTACATCTAAGTAAGTGTGAGATACCCTCCATCTCACTCACAAGGGTACCAACTTTGTAAAAGCATCAAGCTTCAAAATTTAACCACCCAATTTGAGACCATCATTATGTTAGAGTTTGAGTCCTTCGATGAGTTTTGTTCATGTTTATCGAACATTGTTAATTTGAGTTTTAACTTGGGTGAGAAAATTTTGAAGACGAGAGTTGTGAAAAATATTTTGAGGTCACTTCCTGCCCATTTTATTCCTAAAGTCATAGTGCGTAATTCGTTTGGTATCCTAGAAACTCTTAGGTTAGAAGAGCTTGTAGGAGATCTTCAAACGTATGAGATAAATATGTTCCCTAAAGCCATTAAACCTAAGAAAGTTGGGATTGCTTTAAAGAATCAAATTAAAAAAAAAAGAAAGAAAAAGTGTATAAGTCTAAATCCAAGGGTGATTGTGATTTTGATGACTTGGAATTGTTTGCAAGATTTATTAAAAAGTTTCTCAAATTTTCCAAAAATAATTCTTCCATTAAAAAGATTTATGTGAAAAATAAAAATAAGAATGAGGTCAAGAGTAGCGGTAAGAAAGATGAAGATATAAGGTGTTATGAGTGCGAGGGAAAAGGGCACAAGGTACATAAGTGTCCCACTAAGCTAAAGGGAAAGTGCAAAGAGATTGTAAATAAATCCACCCTTAGCGATAGTGACATAGAGTTGGTTGATTCAGGGGGAGAATCACCACATGAACCGTGTGTTGTGTTCATGGATAGTCATGTTAGAACTTCTAGTTTGTCACACACCAATGAGGAAATGTCTAAACGTGAGAGCCTCGATGATGTTTTGATGCATTCGGGAGAAAGTGAGTGTGAGGACGGTATTTTGAGTGAGGGACAGGGTGATCTCCAAAAGGCATTTAGTGATCTTTACACCGAGACGTTGAAGACAAAAAAGATTAATAAGGATTTGTCTCTTAGGGTGTTAGATTTGGAGAGAGAGGTGAGTTTTGAGGGTGTGTGAGGCATCGGCGAGTCAATTCGAGAAGGTGAAGGCTTCTTTATGTGACCAGTTGATCATTTTAGGTCGGAAAAAAATAAATTTGACCAACACTGTTGCTAGTCTTATGGGAGATCTTTAATCTTCATTAGAGACTCGTGATAAGCTTGAATCCCGTGTATCCCAACTCGTAAGTGATCTCGAACGTGCCTAGGAGGTCAAGATTATTTTAGAGGACACATCTAAGAAGGTTGGAAAGATGCTCCTTGGTCCCATTTTAAGTAACATTGAGAGGCTAGGCATAGGTTATGACGGTGTGTCCATTTACCATGTTGTACCCAAGCCACTTCCCATGTTTATGTTAGATTCATATGTCCCTCGACCTAACCCACCTAGGAGAGATCATCTTAGACGTTTTGAGAAAGGTGGACCCAAGCCCATGTATGTTTGTTCCCATTGAAAAAAAATAGACCTACAGGAATTTCTCTTTAAGTTGGTTAGAGTGCTTCATAGGTATCTTCCATGATATGCTACTACACGAGTTCCCTCACGCACTCCCACACATGTTATTTCTCATGCTCACGCACATCACTTGAGAGATTTTGAGAGTTTTCGAGAGCAAGTAGAGTATTTAGTCAAGACTTCACAAGATTTCATGGATATTTTTCATAGGATGTCTTCTCCTTTAGAGAACTAACCGGGCCTAGTGATTGAGGTTGTGACTTGTTTCTAGTATAGCAAGCTTTTCATGTTCATATTTTACATGCCTATTGCAAGATTGTACTATCATTGTACTTATATTTTTTATTTCGATATATTTTTCAAAAATCCAAAAAGAGTTTTGTTTTTTTTGAAAATTTTTTAAAAATAAGATTTTCGATTTCTTTTTGAAAAAGATGAAGAAGTCATAAATATTTTATTTTTGAAAAATCCAAAAAAATTACATAGCCATGTGACAACTTTGTAGCGTTTTGAGACATGACATATGTCAAAACAATTTTTCTAATATTGTTCATAGTATAGGCCTTTCTTATATTTTAGGCTAGTTTGGCGTATCCCGTTACAAATCATCATGCACCGTCACGACGAACCGAACTCGAGCCTCTCCAAGTTTGAAGACTTCCCAACATCCCATAAAGGTATAAACCAATTTAGAGTTTAAATTAATTAACAGACTTTATTTTTTAGATGTTTATTTTTTATCAAAAACGAATAAGGGGTTTTTAGTTTTGAGAAGAAAAATATTTTTGATTTTAAACCTCGTTAAAATTAGATGAGAATCTCGTTCAAACGAGATTGAGGTTTGTTAGAAGGGTCATCTGAAGTTGTATTTAACGAGATTCAATCGATGACATACTGTTTTGACTCGTCAGAATGTCATTTGAAGCCTGTTCAAATGAGAAATCCTTCTCGTTCAAACAAGACTTTGTTTAATTCAAGTGAGTTTCTTGTTCATTCAAAAGAGCCTTGAATTTCGTTCAAATGGGTTGTCGCCTCAAAAATTGTGAACGTCCTATAAATACCTATTTCGTGTTAAGATTTTTTAAGAATTTTTACTACATTCGTTTCTGCATATCTTTTGCAAAAGTTCTTCTTTATTCAGTTTTTTAAAACACATTTTAATTCATAACATACATCCTTAAAATTGTTCTTGTGAATTCGTTTAAACCCTAGAAATTTTTAGTATCTTGTATACACCTTTATGGATAAGGCATCTGTAGGACTGACTTGTGAAAGCCAAGGGGATAACTTCCGAAGGCAAATGCTAAGGTTGAAGCAAAACTGCGGTTCTTGTGATTCTTGTGAGGATCATTGCTAAAGGAAGGCCGCGGTCTTGTGATTATTGAGAGGATCATAGTAGATTCACTTATAAATTTTGTAAGTTACGATTCGTGAATTTTATAAAGTGAATAAAAGGTTTTACCCAAAAGGGGTTTTTTCCTGAAACTTTTCATTTGTTGAATGCTTGGTTTGCTTTATCTTCTTTATCACATGGATGTATGTTTAGGATTAAAAGATAAAATTGATTAAGATAAAAATTGGAATCTTTATTTGTGACCATCCTTGCCGAGCACGATAATTTCCCCATTCTCATAGTGGTATCAGTGCCTTCCAGTATCTCTAAGTGGTGTCAGAGCATTCTTACCCCTTATAAAGTGAGGTTTGATGAGTTTGATTTATAAGGGAGAATTTATGTATAAGTTTTATCTTATTTCAAACTCGATGAGTCACGAGGTATATTTCTTTGTCTCAAGTGTATAATTACTTAAAGCATCAAGACACACCGTTTGAAGACAAAGATTGTAAAAGGGAAGAACAAATGGAGATTTTAAGACAATATCTTATGCCATTTCATTTCTAGGGTTTGGGAAGGGCAGTAAGACTTTTGTCATAGTATATATATTTTTATTTTAATTTGATGTTCGGTTATGTTTGTTTTGTACTTGTATAGCCAAAGAGAGAGATTTGTAAGAATAATTTTTCTAATATTGTTCATAGTATCTGTCTTTCTTATATTTTAGGCTAGTTTGGTGTATCCCGTTACAAATCTTCGCCCACCGTCATGACGAACTAAACTTAAGAAAATCTAAATTTAAAGATTTTCGACATCCCATAAAGGTATAAAGGAATTTAGAATTTAAATTAATTCACAGACTTTATATTTGGGATGTTTTATTTTTATAAAAAATGACAGGGGATTTTTAATTTTGAAAAGAAAAATATTTTTGATTTTAAACCTCGTTCAAATGAGATGGGAATTTTGTTCAAAACGAGATTGAGTTTTTGTTACAAGGGTCGTCTAAAGTTTTATCTAACGAGCATCGATCGAGGGCGTACTATTTTGACTCGTCAGAATAACGTTTGAAGCTTACTTAAACGAGAAATCCTTCTCGTTCAAACGATACTTTATTTTGTTCAAACGAGTTTCTTTTTTTGTTTGAATGAGTCTTGAATTTTGTTCAAATGAGTCGCCACATCAAAAATTGTCAATGTCTTATAAATACCTATTTTGTGCTCAAATTTTTTAAGACTTTTACCAGATTTGTTTTTGCATATCTTTTGCAAAATTTATTCTTTGTTTAGTGTTATAAAACAATTTTTAATTCACAAAATACGTCCTAAAAATCATTCTTGTGAATTCGTTTAAACCCTAGAAATTTTTAATATCTTTCATGCACCTTTGTAGAGAAGGCATCTCTATGGCTGACTTATGAAACCCGAGGGGATCACTGCTGATGGAAAAGGCTAAGGCTGAGGAAGAACTATGGTTCTTGTGATCCTTCTAAGGATCATTGCTGAAGTAAGGGTGAGGTCTTGTTGTGGCCATCCCCGATCGTATATTCTCTCTCTCTCTCTCTCTATCTCTCTCTGGGTAATGGAGGGGAGAAAAAAATGACTCGTGCCCTCATACTCTCTAGGAGTGCTTCGGTCGTCGTCTGTGTGGGGTGAACGTAAAGAGATGGAGTCGTCAACCTATTTTTTACAAAAAAGGCAAAAGAACATGTCGCCGCCTCGAGAGAGCGACATCATAGACAAACTGATGCTTACGAAACCAATAGTTCGAAGGTTCGGGGGCTAAGTTACAGAATGAGAAGGTGTTAGGCACCCATCCTTCCCTTTTGGTCTCTTATGGGCTTGTGTTATTATTTTTCTTTGTTTCTCCGTGAAGTATGTGTGCATGTATATATAATGGAGATCGGAATCGCCCAACTCATACCATATAAGAGATGGAATAAGGTCATCCATAGGAATGTTCCCCCAAAAAATATTAAAAATATGATTTATGTGTTTATCGTAATATTGATCGTTGTAATGAAACGATAACATGTGTTGGATAAAACGAGTCTAAGTACCACAAACATAATACTTATAAGGATATAATAGATGCATAAATGGGGAATTTTGAAAAATTAGAAATTTGGTCTTGAGTCTCCGATTTTAATTCGAAACACCTATGTAGCCTATAAAGGCGTCAAAGTCCACATAGTTCTCATGTAGCACAGGGGTGGGGAATATCCCATAGATTCAAACGGGATTTTATTATATGTGTATGTGTCGAAAATGTGTTTTAATTTATAAAAAATGTGATGGATAATCCCGTTTGGAGTTTATAGGTACAACCTTCTTTTTGTTTTTTTTGTTTTTTTTATAAAAAATAAAGTATGTGCAATATAACTGATAAAAATGTGAGATGTCAATGTGTATGAGCTAAAGTAAAAGAACTAAATTATGAACTTATGTAATTAATGTGAAAACAAGAAATTTAAAGAGATAGGGAAGGATTTGGACCTTCTTTGAAGAATTGGAGCTTGATCTTGATCTGGGATGAACTACCTTAAAGTTTGATATGAATGTTGGATGAGAGAGAATGAGATTTTTCCAAATTGGGTGTGAAAGTTTTTGGAATTTAAGATGGAATGAAATTTCACATAAGGATATTTCGTTGATTACGAGAGAATGTGGTTGAGATCACTGATGTTGATGGATCTGAGGTGTGCCTTGAGAGTGAGATCATTCCCTCTATTCAAAGGGTCAAGGGTGGTGACGATCGGCATGGTGCCATCCCTGCCAATCGACAGGTAAACCTAGACACACTTCCGATTGGCAAGTAAATGGATCTGCCAATCGACAGTCTCGTGTGGATTTTTTTTTGAAAAAACGGTCGTACACGACAAGAAAAAGCAACATAGGCATCGTAGAACGTATGTTGCTAATAGTTACAAATGTTTTACTAATGGGTATTAGTAACAAAATCCATTGTGTTGCCATCTTGTTGCCCAAAGTTTGTCTGGGAAAGTCTTTGGCGACAAAATAAATTTTGTTGCCAAAAGTATACTTTTGGCAACACGCATATGTGTTGCCAAAAGTATATTATTCATTTTTAACTTTTTAACCAAAAATATAATTTATGTTTCCAAAGGTTATCGACAATAAAATATTTGCGTCGCCAAAAGTAGGTATTTCGCATCATAACTTTTTTTGTTGCCAAAACATGTACTTTTTGCATCATTACTTTTTTTATGCCAAATGTATACATTTCAGCAACAAAGTTGACTTTGTCGCTAAAAAATAACTTTAGGCAACAAATTATTTTGACTTTATTTCAGGTAATATAATCCAGAATCCGAACAATACTTGAGTTCAAATCTGATATTTCTAGTTAGGTATTCTTTATATCCTCTATCCCTGTTTGTATCTTAATTTACTTTCATTCATGTTTGAAATACTTGAACCCTTTCATGTTGTTAGAGAGAAACAAATCAGCCCCAATGAAATCATAGTCCCCTCTTCTCTCCTCCAATGAAATTATGCTGAGCATGAAAGAACAAATGTGAAAAGGAATTCCTAAAGTAAATAAAATGAATCAATAATTTTACCTTTTTTTTTGGTTTCTAATTCAAGATTTTGGTTCATACATGGATTCGAAAAATAAAGAAAATCAATATCACACGGACTCAAATAATGCTCATAACGTGATTTCTAAAAACGAATATATTGAAGAAAATTATGAAAAATGTAAGGGTAGAGGGCCAACAAATCTCAAACAATTAATCAAAATTCAAAATCCTGATGAACGAGTAAGGGTTTTGTTCAACGAGAAAGTCGAGGAAGTTGTCGGTAAAACAAAATTAGCCAGTTATTGCGGATTGTTAGTTAAGTCCATTATTCCAATCAATTATAGAAAGTGGAATGAAGTGTCAAATACATATAAAAAGAAGTTATAGAGTGCAATACCGGTAAATATTGATTAATTATTAATTGTTAATATTTAACAAATACGTATTTTGTTCATATTTAGTTGTATTTTAACTGGGGTTTAATTTTTTTATTTTTAGTTAAAGTTTGATATTGATCCGAGGAGCAAAAGTCAAGTGTTATCGAAGATGGCTAAGAGTTGGAGGCATTTTAAATTCCAACTTTGTACATCATGGATTTGAGGATTTGAAGATAGACCGTTGATTCTTAAACGTCCACCAAAGAAGTATGCTCCATTCATTAATCAATTAGCTTGGGATTCATTTGTTAAAGAAAACCTTTCAGAACATTCTAAGGTATACAAATAAATATTATATATATCTCATATCATACAAAGCTCTACTATCATCATTTGGCAAAAAAGACATGTTGAATCATTTCACATAGACAATTAGTTAGATAATTGATGGTATGAAGCTTTTATGTTGAATCTGCATTGAATGTACCCGGTCTAGTGCTTTAAGTGGTGACCTGAGAGTCGGTAGAATCATTCGTGAGGATTTATTGGTCAGTTTGTAGGAGGCCTTTGTTATCCACTAGATTCTTGAAATAAGCATTGTAAAAAATAAGAGGACTAGTGGCATCTAGTGCCGTAAGGTTATTGTCGCCCCCTATGGCTGGGCAGTTTGATTTTTAAGACGCGGTGAAGGATGAGTTGATGGTATCGGTCTAGTTATAGATACATTCTCGATTACACATTTGACTTTGCCTATTGTATGTGCTCTTGTTCAAGATATTTGAGTATCTGGTATATTTGATTAGAGTAGAGTTACATATAAATGAACCATTAGAAAAAAGAGTAAATAGAAAGGAGTGGATTACTGAGAAGCTAATCTAATTTGAGTATCATGTCTGTTTGATCAGAGTAGAGTTACACAACCATGTATTTTGTATTGAGGCATTTGTTTGAGAAGGCAGATGTCATGCACTAAGATCCATGGTGAAGGATGGAATGTCTCTAATTGCTTCACTCAAACTTTCTGTGGTTGAATCGCTTCTGCCCAATTGAACTATCCATAACTTACTAAAAATCCAGCCTTCCTAATTGTCTAAGATCAGTTACAACAATCATATTGTACCATTCTGTTATGTCTAGATCGTATCCAGTATCCACTAGGTTCGGTCTCCATGCACATAAAAAATGTAAGGGATGAAACTCAAATTACTTGGTTCTGTTTAACCACCTTGACTGATAAATTTTAAACTTCTTAGGATCTATTAGCTCCAGTGTGTGGTGCATGCACTTATGATACGAGAAGTCTATGAATGTTCCATCGATTCTTTCAAGTGAAAAATAACGTGTATCTTTGAATTTTGCGTACCCAATATTTACTGCCTGAGGCCCAGCTCCAATCTTCCCATCCTTTCAAGGATGAAAGTAGACTGCCATCAGGGCAATTTTCTTGTCCTTATCACTTAAAATATGATCGATAGTAAACTTTTGTAATATTTGCTTCAAATACTGAGACAACCTCTATATGTCGCCTGACGAGATATAACTTCCTATGGATTTTGATATTTCTATTTATTTACGTCCTTTTCAATTTATATATTTATTTTTATATATACACAGTGCGAGATATTTGTTGGATATTTGTGTACGCTCCTCAGGTTCCTTAGCCTTCACATTCTGTTCTTGAGAATGGATGTGTCTACCCAATAACTTATAGATATCTTCGGGTTTTTTAAGTTCGTGTTCCTTCCTAGAATATAAAAGATAAAATCGATGTCCAGACTCCTGTAGCTGAAGACTATCAACAACCTTCGTATAGCTTAAAAGACTAACTAGGAATTTTATTAATGCTGAGGTGTCGTCTATGTTTTTCTCTATTGCACATGTCGATTTTTATTCAGGATTTTTGTAATTGGATTCTTCATAGCTAGGAAATCACAGATTATGGAGTATCTAGTGTGTGTTTTCAACATTTACATTTGTGAATGACAATTTCGTCATTTACCTGAATAGTTTGTAACCTTAAATTGTCTAGTTATTCTTATAATAGAAATAGTTTGTTAGCGGAGAGAGAGGGGGAGAGAGGGAGAGAGAGAGAGAGAGGTTGTATGCTTGATTATCTATAATATTGAAACCCACCTCTTATCTTGTGAACGTAGTTCAATTTTAGTCAAGTATATCGTATTGTTTTTTGGCTCTGTTGCGATTTTTTATAACTATTATCTTGTATTGAGATTGACCATGAAATGCAATCCACTAAATCTGATGAATGATAATATATTTTTTGTTTCTGATCTTGACAAATAAAACATTATTCCTCATCACACCTCTTTAAACTCCTGCATTGGTGATAATTACGAATTTCTTCAATTGCGCAACGAATCTAGTCGCTAAATGTGTTGTGAACCATCCATATCAGTGCACACTGAAAGTAATCACGTGAGATATTAAGATGTCCATTATTCTGGCCCTGAAATATTCATCTTCCAAGAAACGTTGTCAACAGTCTCGTAAAAGTATAAATATATGGTAACAGAGTAGTTGTGGAACAACATCTTTGCATTATGTAATAGAGCAAAAAAGTAAAAACATCATATATTTGGACTTGACCACGTTTGAGTTCTATTCATAAAGGGGATTCCTACATAGTCTTATGTATATATTGATGCATCAAGTTCATATTAGTTCATGTTTTGAGTCCACTCAATATACGAATAAACACAAACACGACACATTAATTTCTACGTACGATTATGTACGATTATGCACGAATACATATGGCAACAACCTCTATTAGCATTGGGTCCATCTTGCCCTTCACGTTAAGGGTCATAATCTCATTAGAACCACCAATGAGCTCATGCCCTATAAATACAACTAGTACGAATGGCTTATTATAACCTAACGCCTTAAGCTCTTTCTCTATTTGCTTTCCGCGTGGATGTTCATTAACCTCGTTAACACATAGCTCAAAAGACTAACTAGAAATTTTATTAATACTGAGGTGTCCTCTATGTTTTTCTCTATTGCACATGTTGATTTTCATTCAGGATTTTTGTAATTGACTTGTTCATAGCTATGAAATCACAGATTATGGAGTATCAAGTGTGTGTTTTCAACATTTACATTTGTGAATGACAATTTCGTCATTTACCTGAATATTTTGTAACCTTAAATTGTCTAGTTATTCTTATAATAGAAATAGTTTGTTAGTGGGTATAGAGGGAGAGAGAGTTAAAGTCTTATGGTTTTCTTCTTTCTTGGGAGTAATTGATACTATTTGGAGAGCAAGAAATCGGGTAATTTTTTATGGTTAAACTCCATGTTATGCTAGCTGCATACATTCTCTTAGAAGGTAACTCTTTGTTTGATCTAAAAATTCTTCACTTTTTCAATGTTTTTGGGAGAACTAATAAAAGATCCTAAGATTTTAGAGGTTAAATGGCACCCTCCTCTAGTTGGTTAGACCAAACTCAACACTGATGTTCTTTTTATAAATCATGAATGAAAATTAGCTATAAGAGGTGTTTATAGAACAATAGGGGTTTTGTAAGAGATGCATTTTGCCACTCCATTGAATTTCACTTTGACTTTTATGCTAAATTAGTGGATGTAGTTACTAGTATTGAATTGCCTTGGAAGTATAAGTGGACTAGCTTGTGTGCTGAAATGAATTATCTTTTTTTTCCCTTCAATTCGTTCTTTATAAACACTACTCTTCTCCCTAGTCTATGAGAATTAGATGGAAGAATTGCAAGGTTTATAAGCTACACTTGAACATTGTATTTTCTCATATCTATAAGGAGGGTAACCAAGTTGCCGACAAGCTGTCTAATAGGGTCTTCATTATCAATCTTTACACTGGTGGTGGTCTAGTCCTCTTAAAGTATCTACTCTAGTGAGTTTGTGAGTATTATAATATAGGGTTCGCCTTGTTTGAGTTGGAAGAACTTAAGCTCCACTGGGAGTATTTATAGATACTCCCAGTCTTGCTGGTTACAGTAGATTCTAAAAAACAACTAAAAAGTAGCAGGAAAAACTCGTTGTGAATGATATATGAGTGGATTCCCAAATATTTGTTGATCAATCAGAGCTTGATAAGGACTTCATAGCCCGATTTCAATCTTGGCAGTAGATTCAAGGGTAAAAAATTATCAAGTTAATATGATTTGTTTTTTTTATTCTTGGGTCAACAATGTTATTATTGCGTTCAACATGAAGAAATGTTTGGTTTCTTCAATTGGTTTCATCCTTTGACTTGTGAAAAATATAAGAACATACACATACAAACATTATGTATATGTTCATAATCTGATTGAAAACGAATAAAAATATTATGTATATGTGACTGCTAAAAGGTATCTACATTACAAATATCTTTTATTTTTTAATCTGAATTATTTAGTATATATTTAAAAAAATGGTTGAGTGCGTATTTAATAAGTTTTTTCCCATTTTATTTCGTAGGACAACTTTTGAATGTAATATATGGATATGTATTTAAGTGAAGAGTCCTATAAAAACATATTTAGGACGCTTTTGGGCAACTGGTAACTATTGAGGTAATTTTTTGAAACCCTTGTAAATAACGCGTCTTAAAAAGTTTTATTTTCAAGACATTTTTTTAATTGTTTGCAACATTTGTAAATAACGCATCTCAAAAGGCTCTATTTTTTAAGACATTTTTTTGAATTTTTTTTACAACGGTGGCATTTAAGACGCTTTTGATTATGATTAAAAGTGATGTAAATGGCTTTTTATGACACTTTTTAGCTGTTGTAAATAGACCTTTTTCTTCTAGTGGTGGGCTTGAATGGGGGAAACTAACGAGTGTTAAATGAAGGAATTACGGTGGAGAGTTATATAAATTGAAGTGTAAATCAGATAAAGGATAACTTAAGGTTAGTACCAGTAGTAAGAGGGTCATTAATTACTGGAATAACCTTAGGATTATATGGGATTAATCCTAAGAGATGAAATAAATGGTTAAAATTGAATTAGGTATTATGGAGAAATAAACCTAATTGAAGATAATTTTAATTCATAAAAATTCGGGAGTTGTGATGACATGGACCAGTAGGGACTAGATGTTACCTACTAAATTTATATGAGGAATAAATGATTACCCTTCGAGAATGAGAGAAGCTCGGGAATATAATTTGATAAGTAAAGTCATAATCTGTAAATACATAGGATATTAGAGATAAATATACTACGTATGAAAATATTTATGTGGGTTATGCGTGTGCCCATTTGTTATTACATATAGGTGGGGTAAATACCTATATTATTATTTATTGTGTGTGTGACATACCTATGCTGTTTGCTATCGGGGTGGAGGTTTCGCATTGTGGACGATCTTATCCTAATGAGACCATTTGGGGGGGGGGGATTTTAGATTCGTACCCCGAGCATAGGACCTTTGACACATGCTATCGATGTGAATGATAGTTTCAACGGTTGAATGGGAATGTAGGTATACGCGTGACCCATTTTCCCGGGGAGTATGCTCGCCTCCAATATATGTGTGTTATGTTATTTATGGTTCGTGAGAGACGCTGAACCAATAGTCCTTTATACAGCGAGAGATGTATCAGGACATGATAGCAGAGTATGCACACACCACAGCTGTGTATGGAGGTGTCGTATTAGTATATATAATAATGTGATGAATATATATAATGCGATGTAATCTACTGTGTGATAATTGTAGATTAAAATTTATACTGTGATGTAATCCACTATGTGAAATTGTAGGTAAAAATGAATAATGAGATATGATAGAATTAAGTAAATGATTACTTAATCTTAAAGTTATGAAATTCTAGTTCATATGGAAGAGAAATGAATATGTTTAATTATTATACGTATTATGTGAAAAATACGAGGAAATGATATGGGATAGAATTATAATTGAAAATATTAATTAGGGGGATAATAAGGTACGTTAAGCGTGCACAATAGATGAGAGGTGAGATTCTCAAGCAAGAGCCCGAGAAGCTAACATGTACAAAATAATTCCTCAATTGCACTTGTTAAGAACTTGCTATTTTAAAAAATCTTTTACAATCAGGCTCTGACCCGTTTCCTTGCATATTCTCTTCTTTATTCTACCTTTTACATTAGGTGTCAAATATCAGGGATGCCGACATTGAATATGGATGTCTCGACGGGTTATAGTTGCTAATGGAGATACAGACTTTGTTAGACGCTTCCATTCATTTGATTCACACATATGTAGTATCTATTTTCATTTTGGGCATGCCACCTAGGATTCTAATTATTTCATTTCTATTCCAGAGATTGTAATTACTTATGTTAGTATTGTCGATATCAATTATGGTTTGTTGGTAATGATTTATTTTAACACTACACCAAAAATAGGAATCTGGCACAGTTTAAAACTATGCCAGATCAAATCTGACACGGTTTTGAACTATGCCAGAATCTGGTGTTCCAAAATGGCCATTTTTTTCAAGCATGGTTTAAAAGTGTGCCATATTTGACCAAACGGGAACACTTCTGGCACACTTTTAAACCATGCCATAATTTGATATTTCTGGCACACTTTTGTCACAGTTTTGACATGTGCCAGATTAAGCACATTTTAATAAACTTTGGCACAGTTCAAAACCGTGCCAAAATTTGATACACTTTTGGCGCGATTTTGAACTGTGCCAAATTTCGGATAAAAGAAAAAAAATTAATTATTTGAAAACACAAAATTCACAAATTGCTAATCTTGCACATTGTTGATAAACTAATGTATATACAAACTTTAAAATATTACAAGTCTTTAGTAGTTCACAAACCCAAAAAAAATTGGGTAGAGTTTCCTCTATTTTCTGGACATTCTAAACCCTACTAATATAAAACCGGCATACTATAAAGCTCGCACGACCACAAAAATTTAAGAATAAACTTAAAAAAGCTCGCTCGTCCATAAAAGTTAACAATGAAACTAAAAAATCCCGCACGGCCACAACATAAAAAAATAGAATCTTGAATATTAATGACATTAAAGAAATAAACCCCTTGCTGTAAACCATTGACTTCTCCGTGTGTTCCACGTGAATAAATGCTGATGATAATATTATCCTACAAAAAAATTGGATACAAAAAAGAGACGATCTTAATAACCAAGTAATTTATAAAAAAAAAAAAAGCTTACTCAAGCTAAAAAATTACATATAGAAGTTGCAATTATTATTATATTCTAAAATTGAAAATCTTCCGCATGTTATGACTACCTGATTAGTTCCTACAAGTTACATTGGTCTCGTGCGAGGAGTTAGTGCTTCTTACGGGATCGTTTAGGGGCTGGTTTCGGTTTTCACCCTTCAACTGCTTATTTCTAAGCCTAATCCATATATTATCAAATTATCACCATATTCTCAAACCGAGAGGCCCGTGACTATGCAGTCAGTTCCTACGAGTTATATTGGTCCTGTGCGAGGTGTTATTACCTCTTACGGGGTTGCTTGGGGGATGGTTTGGGTTTTTACCCTTTAACAGCTTGTTTTTAAGCCTAATCTATATATTTTCAAATTATTTTCATATTCTCAAACCGAGAGGCCCGTGAGTACGCGATCAGTTCCTACTAGTTACATTGGTCTTGTGCGAGGTGTAAGTGCCTCTTGCGGGGCTGATTTTGGTTTCCATCCTTCAACGGGTTGCTTCTAATCCTAATCTATATATTTTTAAATTATCATCATATTCTCAAACCGAGAAGCCTGTGACTACGCAGTCAGTTCCTATGAGTTATATTGGTCCCGTGGGAGGTGTTAGTACCTCTTACAGGGCCGATTGGGAAGTGATTTGGATTTCCACCCTTCAACGGCTTATTTATAAGCCTAATCCATATATTACCAAATTATCATCATATTCTAAAACCTAGAGAGCCGTGACTACGCGGTCAGTTCCTACGAGTTACATTGGTCTCGTGCGAGGTGTTAGTGCCTCTTATAGGATCGTTTGGGGGCTGATTTGGGTTTTCACCCTTCAATGGCTTGTTTCTAAGCCTAATCTATATATTTTTAAAGTATCTTCATATTCTCAAACCGAGAGCCTCGTGACTACGCAGTCAGCTCCTACAAGTTACATTGGTCCCATGCAAGGTGTTAGTGCCTCTTACGGGGCTGCTTGAGGGCTTGTTTCGGTTTCCACCCTTCAACGACTTGTTTTTAAGCCTAATTTATATATTATCAAATTATCATCATATTCTAAAACTGAGAGACCCATGACTACGCGATTAGTTCCTACGAGTTACATTGGTTCCGTGCAAGGTGTTAGTGCCTCTTACGGGGTCATTTGGGGGATGAATTGGGTTTCCACCCTTCAATGGCTTATTTCTAAGCCTAATATATATATTTTCAAAGTATCATCATATTCTCAAACCGAGAGGCCCGTGACTACGTGGTTAGTTCCTACGAGTTACATTGGTTCCGTGAGAGGTGTTAGTTCCTCTTACGGGGCCGCTTGGGGGTTGGTTTGGGTTTTTACCCGTCAACGGCTTGCTTCTAAGCCTAATCCATATATTATCAAATTATCATCATCATATTCTCAAGCCGATAGGCCCGTGACTACACAGTCAGTTCCTACGAATTACATTGGTCCCGTGCGAGGTGTTATTATCTCTTACAGGGCCGTTTGGGGGTTGGTTTGAGTTTTCACCCTTTGAAGGCTAGTTTTTAAGCCTAATCTAGATATTTTCAAATTATGGTCATATTTTCAAACCGAAAGACCCGCGACTATGCAATCAATGCCTATGAGTTACATTGGTCCTATGTGAGGTGTGCGTGCCTCTTATGGGGCCATTTGGGGTCTAGTTTAGGTTTTCACCCACTGATGGCATGTTTTTAAGCCAAAGTCTATATATTTTCAATTTATTATCGTATTCTCAAACCATATGTCCGATGACTACGTGGTCAATTCCTATGAGTTACGTTGGCCCCGTGCAAGGTATTAGTGCCTTTTATGGGGCCGTTTGGGGGATGGTGTGAGTTTTCACCCTCAAACGACATGCTTTTAAGAGTAATCTAAATATTTTTAAATTATTGTTATATTTTCAAACCGAAAGAATCGTTACTACACGGTCAGTTCCTATAAGTTACATTGATCCCGTACGAGGTGTTCATGCCTCTTATGGGGCCATTTGGGGGCTGGTTTCGATTTTGAACCTTTGCCGGCTAGTTTTTAAGCCTAATCTAGATATTTTCAAATTATCACCATATTCTCAAACCGAGAGACCCGCGACTACACGATCAATTTCTATGCGTTATATTGGTCTCGTACGAGGTATTCGTGCCTCTTCGGGGTCGTTTGGAGTTTTTTTTGGGTTTTCACACCCTAACAGCATGTTTTTAATCAATTTAGAATGTTTATTGATTTTAGAACATTTTGACATAGTTTCATTTGTTTATTCATTAAGTCCAACCTGTTTTAACATTTAAAATAAACTCAATAGCAATTGCAAATTCCAAAACCAAACTACCAACAAATCCCTTCCACCAATTAAACTAAATAAGCTCATAAAGTAAGCCATTTTACATTTGGCTACTCGTTGCCGCTATTTCAGGCCATTTTTCTATTTAATGCTGCAACTTTTAAAGAGAATTTAAGACTTTGAGACTAACCAGATTTCATTTGCATTTTGATAGCCACCCGATGAACTCTCCACGCCATGACATCTCGAAAGTATCCCAATTTAGTCCAACAATGTCTACAAATTCTCAAATCTTCTATTATGAGCGGCATTTATTTGTTCATGAGACGATATCTTATCTTTCAAGTTTGTCAATTCCTCATTATGAGACTGAGACTGTGCTATGACTGGTGAAGTGTCAAAAATTTATATTAGAAAGTTTGTCTTATAAAATACAAAAAGGATAATAGGGGGAAAGAACGAAAACATACATGTATATCCTTGCACTTATCATTCATCAAATGATCCTTTCTCTTACTCGAATGAGTTGTCTTGAAGAATTCCACGATGCTAGGTTTCACGTCGGTTTCATGCTCCTGAATTCAAAATCAATACATGAAAGAACATAATCATACTAGTTGATGATGCGTGTGAAACATGTCTAATTTGCACATTGTCAAGAATATTATTGTGACACATAGAAATAGCCCTGATAATAGTGTGCCCACCTTAATTTAAGTGATGCTTATGACGATTTTAGGATTTAGGGTAATATCAAGCAAGAAAAAATACTTAATTTTATGATGGTTATAAAAATCCCATCATAAATAATGTCCCACTAATGATATGTGACACCCCGCTCAAAATAATAACGGGTGGCCATCCCTATACTAAAATAATCATGAATCTCAAGTGGATCATTCTCAACATCTACTGACGATTTTAAAATAAACAGGACTAACTACCCATTACTACGAAAAGAGGGTGCCAATTTTTTTTAAAACATTCTATTTATATATTCTAAAACAAACCATGCAACAACTAACCAACAACACAACTTCTAAACATGAGGAGAGATACACACATACTCAAACGATATATATGAGACTAATAAAGGAGTACAACACAATGTACAATATGAAATACCCGAATATGATGTCGAGTCATAGACAATACATAAATCTGAGAGAGAAAATATGAAAGTGATACACTACAACACTTGGGTATAAACCCGATACACAAACTGAATCCTAATCTAGACACACAAAAGGTAGGAATCGACTATATCAAAATACCGCAACAGTCCGCTACTGCCACAGCTCCACGAATACACTGGATGGATGACATCAATGGCGTCCTTGCGAAGGAACACCTAAAATAATATAGTATATATACATCGCAAGAGAAAATATAAACGGTTCAGAGCCCGAGGTGTGAAAACATTTTATAGCAAGTGAATTAAAATGCATAATAATTATAAATGCATTAAAACATGATTAAAGTGGAATCGCACTCTCCATAAAATCCAACTCACCTCTCAACTAAAGCGCGCACTAAACGTATGCACATGATCTCCAATTAATTTCCCCAAATCTATCTAGGGGCAAAGTACTCTAACTTACCCCCAAAATTTATACTCAATTAAAATCCCTCTAAATCATATCTCACAACTTCAAATATTACCCATCTTAAATATTCGACGACTTACTAACATATAAATTTTACATAAACATTCTCTTTTACTATAATTTATCATATTCTAGTTATGACATATATATATATATATATATATATATATATATATATATATATATATATGAGTTATTAGCATCCAAGTGATAAGGACTAAATTTCTCCTAATTCTCAATACTGCACCGCATTTCGTGCGTGGGACGTCTCGCAAGCGAAATCCAAACAAGGAACCCTCCCGATAAACTACTCCTTGGTAATATTGATTATCAAGATTCATTATGCCCTCAATGCATGACGCGTGTAACCCAGATTCTTATTTAATGTAATTAATTTATTATTCTCACTTCTCAACAGTGCACGGCATTTCGTGCGTAGGACGTCTCGCAAGCGAAATCCAAACAAGGAACTCCCCCGATACACTACTCCTTAGCACTGTTGATCGTCGAGATAAACTAATATATAAATATGAGCACTAAGGACTAACTTCCCCTCACTCCCAACATTACACTGCATTTCGTGCGTGGGACGTCTCGTAAGCGAAATCCAAACAAGGAACCCCCCTGATACACTACTCCTTGTGAATGTTGGTCGTTGAGGTCCATTATGCCCTAGATACCCAAAGTACTATATATACTCATATAATTAACTACTCTTTAATTTCTCATAATTGATTCATCACAATTTAAGTCCGGTTAAAATCTCTCGAAATGAGATTCAAGCAATCTCCTTATGTCTCTTTACTCTAGAGACAAATATGATATCACATAATCATATACAATTAATATACTATTCACACAAGTATAATAATAACCATCCTAGAGAGCTATAACTCGAGGATGCAGGTTCTTAATGCTATCATCTACGAGGGAATCACTCACATATCATCCTGGGTACCAACGGTCGGAATCTCACACCACCTTGGCAAAACCCATATCACAACGTACGGGAAGCGGTCATAGTTCCTCCCCGACAATGAGACGAAACATACCCACCACGTCTCACCCCTAATAAAAATCACACAATAATAAATGGACGCTATGACCTGGGGACTATACGCACCCTGCTCCTCAAGCCAGGGGTCTCACCCACATCGCGCAACTTCCCAGGATAGCATAAAGGGGGTATGCTTCACACACACACACACACACACACACACACACACACACACACAAATATATATATATATATCATTCACATAAGATATACATACATCATCATACCATATAAATGTATACCATCACACAAGTTATATATATATATATATATATCATACTATTTACATACTCTTATTACGCTCTTAGGCGTAAATGAGATGATATCATTATTTAGTATATTTTACTCTCGATATACTGTTCGCCAATCAGTAGCAAAACTTCCCCACTTAGCATACACTATACTATATCTCACTTGAAATTCACGCCTCACTTTTATTTATATGAATCGTCTCTCAATTCTATTTACGTTAAGGATATTTTTTATATCCGTATTCACATCAATCAGTGTCTATTATTCTTAATCCGTAATATGGCTCATTCAATCATATGAACCTTTAAAGTTATCCCATTTGGGATTTAATTCTAAAATTCATTATCAATAAGCGCATCCTAACTCTCTCTCTTATATATTCATAATTATCTCCAAGTATAATTCTCAATGATAGTGGGCTTCCCCACTTTGTCGATACGATATTCTCTATTCGGTATTCTCATGAATTAAGTTAATATGACCCTAATAATTTCTTCTAAGGGGAACTCACTAAAAGTATTTAAAACACACTTCTCATAACTCATATAGAGAGTCCCAATCGATAAACTCAAACGATCCCGGATAAAACTCACTCCAGAAGAACTCCCCTAAAACAATCCTATTTTCGAATCGATTCGGCAAAATCAATTCGGGTCCAAAGGCCTGGGCTTCTATATCAGGATGATTCGATTCGGGTTGGGTTCAAATCAATTCGGTCACTCAGACCTGGGCACCTATAACTTTCGGAATCGATTCGGTAAGGGGCTGAATCGATTCGGCCTATCAGCAGTCACGAAAATGGCTACTTTTTCCTCAAAAACCAAAATCCCCAAAAATCATATATATCATCTTCTCTCCATTTTACATCAACCCAAACTCATTTCTAACATTAAAATTCATCATATTACTCAACCCAAGTAATTTATGACCTTAAATCCATCATATACACAACAAATCTAAGATTTTATCCAAAATCTAGGTTTTGACATTTTAACCCAAAATCCACAAATTTATCCATAAATCATGAAATAAATGATACACAATAATTATTTAGCAAGTTTAATCACTTGCCTCAAATTCGTAGAGTCTGAATCTTCCTCGAGATCGCGTAATGGCCGGAAAACCCAACTTCTCTCTCTTTCTCTTCTTCTTTCTTCTTCTTTCTATTTCTCTCTTTCTTTCTCTCTCTCTAATGAGATTCAATCTCCCGCAGGCTTAATAAGCCTTATCTCCAAAGATACACACTTTAAATAACTCAGTAACTTTAATTCGAGCCAAACGAACTTAAAATATTTTGGAACCCAAATAGACCCCAAGATAGTCATTTCGACTTTCTTGATCCTTTCGAAAACAACCGCAGCCTCAGAATCATCATCCGAATCACTTTCTAACATCTTCAAATTTTGACCTCAAATGTCAATTTAATAATTCTCCAATTAAAATAATATTTATTTCTCCCAAAAATAAATAAATTATTGTCCCAAAAATCTCAAGGTATTACAGACTTCCCCACTTACAAGAATTTCATCCCCAAAATTAAGCTAAGACTAATACTCTAAAGCTCAACTAGATCCTACTACTCTTATACTCACTAACACTATACCTAAACCTCCCACTTCTCACAATGAATTACTTTAGTTTTATGAAACCAATCTTAACAACTAGGGCGCCCATACACCCTTTATTCGAGCTCTACTCGTATAAACAGAATTAGACGTCACTTGCCTTCAATAGTACAATAACTTGAAATATATTAAATTATAATAACATACTAATAATATAAAAATTTTGAAAGGTCCAACGATTTAACTCCTCTCAATTCCTGACAGTCGCTACTTTCATGCGGGGGAGGTCTCGCAAGCGAAATCCAAACAAGGAACCCTCCCAATACACTAATATGTAGCGACGTCGGGGATTGAGAGTTTGTTAGATCGGGACTAAAGTTTAAAAATATTTTTGTGTAAATCATTTTTGATATGGCCCAAAGGCCTATAAAAAATTTTATTTTAAAAACAGTTTATTTTAAAATAGTTTATGTCTTTCGACATTTAAATAAAATACCTTATGCCCATGACACAAGGTTTTAACAATTCTCATACTCATAATAATATAGTTCTCAAAATAAACATAATTATGAGCTAAAATTCTCCCGCTCAACAATAATCTACTAAATTCTAAATCATTTCAGTAATAATCTCTCACATTATATTAATATATTGCCATACACTAGGCTCCTCCATAACTGGAATATAACAATTATATAAGTCTAGCACGACTATAAAATAAATAACTTTACCATTACTACTTAACACATTAAAAAAATTCTTACATTCATAACAAAGTTATAGCTCTCTATGATCACATTACAAAATAATCTATTCTCTCAAAAGATAATAACATAAGAGCCTCGATTGCTCAATATTCCCTTTTGGGTCATTCCAAACATAATAGGGTTATAGTGCTACCCTCTCATAACTATCTTACAAATGATATTCCCAAAACCTCATATAACATAATCCTATTCACAAAGGAAAATAACTTACATCATACCTCTCTAGTCCGATTTCATCTCCTCATCATTGGGTTCCCACTCAAAGTCCCCTGGCCTAAAATGACCTCGAATCTACTGTAAGGGTTTCACATCCAAAACTTCTTCAAAATGTGGTCCTTTACCTTTTTCAGGATAATCTCTCTTCCTATGACCAAATTCTTTACAAAAGAAACATCTACCCGCAAATCCTCTCTGCCCATCTTGAGGAACATAACGCTGTTACGACCCTCGAAAATCCTGCCTATACCCTCTCTCATTACTGGTATCCTTTTCACTAGATCTACTTGATGAACCCGAATCCCTAAAGTTTTTACCCCCTTGCGAATGAAGATGATATTCATGATACTTTAACAGTGTCGCATTCACTACCTCGGCGAAAGTCACTAACACTGGGCTTCCTAACAAATGTTGCCGAATTTTCCCATTAAACCTTGCATAAACTTCGATATACGCTTCTCTTCTGTATTTACCTCATCAAGTACTAAATTCACCAATTGAGTAAATTCTTCTTCGTACTCTGCCACTTTCTATTACCTTGAAACACATCCATCAGTTTCCTCCTTATCTCCTTCTGAATCACAGAAGGAAAATACCTTCGATCAAAAAGTTCCTAAAAATCTGTTATGGGTAATGTATCTTTCTGTTCAGATGTGGTGACAAACTCCCAACATTGGAGAGTTTCTCTCGTCAACTTAAAGGTGGCAAGTAATTTCTTCTGCACTTCACTACATTTAACCATATGAAGGTGCCTTTGCATACTATTCTTCCATCGACTTGAAACCATCGCATCAACTCCCCCTAAAAACTCTGGAGGATGCCCCTTACTAAAATCTTCCCGTACTCTTTCTAATAAAGACGGTCCTGGATGGGGTTGGGCCGCTTGAACTGCAGGCTGATGTGCCATCGCGGAAATGGCAGTGGTTACTACTTGTGCCACAATACTGGCAACTTTATCTGTAGTTATAGTCCTTTGAGGCAATTGGGGTTCCTCACTCTCAGCCCCTTTATTTGCCCTGCCTGGACGACCTCTTTTCGGTGGCATCTGAAACCAGAATAATTATATCAGAACGCCTTTAAAATGTTTTCTCATCACGGAAGAAAATATGGACGTATGAACACAACTATCCTAATAATAAGGCTCTACATCCAGAACACTTACGAAAGATCTCAGTAAACCCACATAGATCCTAAAGACACGGGAACCTGATGATCTGATACCATTTGTGACACCCGACTCAAAATAATAATGGGTGGCCAACCCTATATTAAAATAATCATGAATCTCAAGTGGATCATTCTCAACATCTACTGACGATTCTAAAATAAACACGGCTAACTAACCATTACAACGAAAAGAGGGTGCAAAAAAAAATTAAAAACATTCTATTTATATATTTTAAAACAAACCATGCAACAACTAACCAATAACACAACTTCTAAACATTAGGAGAGATACACACATACTCAAACGATATATATGAGACTAATAAAGGAGTACAACACAATGTACAATATGAAATACCTGAATATGATGTCGGGTCACAGACAATACGTAAATCTGAGAGAGAAAATATAAAAGTGCTACACTACAACACTTGGGTATAAACCCGATACACAAACTGAATCCTAATCTAGACACACAAAAGATAGGAATCGACTATATCAAAATACCGCAACAGTCCGCTACTGCCACAGCTCCACGAATACACTGGATTGATAACATCAATGGCGTCCTTTCGAAGGAACACCTAAAATAATAAAGTATATATACATCGCAAGAGAAAATATAAACGGTTCAGAGCTCGAGGTGTGAAAACATTTTATAGCAAGTGCATTAAAATGCATAATAATTATAAATGCATTATAACATGATTAAAGTGGAGTCGCACTCTCCATAAAATCCAACTCACCTCTCAACTAAAGCGCGCACTAAACGTATGCACGGGATCTCCAATTAATTTCCCCAAATCTATCTAGGGGCAAAGTACTCTAACTTACCCCCAAAATTTATACTCAATTAAAATCCCCCTAAATCATATCTCTCAACTTCAAATATTACCCCTCTTAAATATTCGCCAACTTACTAACATATAAATTATACGTAAACGTTCTCTTTTACTAGAATTTCTCATATTCTAGTTATGACATATATATACATATATATATATATATATATATATATATATATATATACATATATATATATATATATATATATAAATATATGAGTTATTAGCATCCAAGTGATAAGGACTAAACTTCTCCCAATTCTCAATACTGCACCGCGTTTCGTGCGTGGGACGTCTCGCAAGCGAAATCCAAACAAGGGACCCTCCCGATAAACTACTCCTTGGCAGTATTGATTATCAAGACTCATTATGCCCTCAATGCATGACGCGTATAACCCAGATTCTTATTTAATGCAATTAATTTATTATTCTCACTTCTCAACAGTGCACGGCATTTCGTGCGTGGGACGTCTTGCAAGCGAAATCCAAACAAGGAACCTCCCCGATACACTACTCCTTAGCACTGTCGATCGTTGAGATAAACTAATATATAAATATGAGCACTAAGGACTAACTTCCCCTCACTCCCAACATTACACTGCATTTCGTGCGTGGGACGTCTCGCAAGCGAAATCCAAATAAGGAACCCCCCCCGATACACTACTCCTTGTGAATGTTGGTCGTTGAGGTCCATTATGCCCTAGATACCCAAAGTACTATATATACTCATATAATTAACGACTCTTTATTTTCTCATAATTGATTCATCACAATTTAAGTCCGGTTAAAATCTCTCGAAATGAGATTCAAGCAATCTCCTTATGTCTCTTTACTCTAGAGACAAATATGATATCACATAATCATATACAATTAATATAGGGACTTTGTAAATTTAGGATCTATTGTAATATGAATTTTAGAAATAGGACAACAAACATTTTATTTATGGTTTTAGTCCCTATTTTTGAATAAAGCCGCTGGCGCGGACCCATATTCATAAAACGTCGACCAATCACAGCATGCCACGTGTCCCTTTAATTTGAAAATAGGGACTAAAAATGGAAACAAAATGTTTGTTGTCCTATATCCATAATCAATATTATTTTAAGTCCTAAAATTACATAATCTAATTAATATACTATTCACACAAGTATAATAACAACCATCCTAGCGAGCTATAACTCGAGGATGCAGGTTCTTAATGCTATCATCTACGAGGGAATCACTCACATATCATCCTGGGTACCAACGGTCAGAATATCACACCGCCTTGGAAAAAACCAAATCACAACCTACGGGAAGCGATCATAGTTCCTCCACTAAAATGAGACGAAACATACCCACCACGTCCCACCCCTAATAAAATCACACAATAATAAATGGAAGCTATGACCTGGGAACTATACGCACCCTGCTCCTCAAGCTAGGGGCCTCACCCACATCGCGCAACTTCCCATGATATCATAGAGGGGGTATACTTCACACACACACACACACACACACATATATATATATATATATATATATATATATATATATCATTCACATAAGATATATATACATCATCATACCATATAAATGTATACCATCACACAAGGTATATCTGTATCACAGTATTTACATACTCTTATTACGCTCTTAGGCGTAAATGAGATGATATCAATATTTAGTATATTTTACTCTCGATACACTGTTCGCCAATCACTCACATAACTTCCCCACTTAGCATACACTATAATATATCACTTGAAATTCACACCTCACTTCTATTTATATGAATCGTCTCTCAATTCTATTTACGTTAAGGATATTTTCTTTATTCGTATGCACATCAATCAACATCTATTATTCTCAATCCACAATATGGTTCAATCAATCATATGAACATTTAAAGTTATCCCATTTGGGATTTAATTCTAAAATCCATTATCAATAAGAGCAACCTAACTCTCTCTCTTATATATTCATAATTATCTCCAAGTATAATTCTCAATGATAGGGGGCTTCCCCACTTTGTCAATACGATATTCTCTATTCGGTATTCTCTCGAATTAGGTCAATATGACTCTAACAATTTCTTCTAAGGGTAACTCACTAAAAGTCTTTAAAACACACTTCTCATAACTCACATAGAGAGTCCCAATCGATAAACTCAAACGATCCCGGATAAAACTCATTCCAGAACAACTACCCTAAAACAGCCCTGTTTTCGAATCGATTCGGGCCTAATCCCCCCAAGGCGAATCGATCCGGGTCCAAAGACCTGGGCTTCTGTCTCAGGTCGAATCGATTCGATTTGGGTTCGAATCATTTCGGTCACTCAGACCTGGGCACCTTCAATTCCTCAAAAACTAAAATCCCGAAAAATCATATATATCATCTTCTTTCCATTTTACATCAACCCAAACTCATTTCTAACAATAAAATTCATCATATTACTCAACCCAAGTAATTTATGACCTTAAATCCATCATATACACAAGAAATCTAAGATTTTACCCAAAATCTAGGTTTTGACATTTTAACCCAAAATCCACAATTTTATCCACAAATCATGAAATAAATGATACACAACAATTATTTAGCAAGTTTAATCACTTGCTTAAAATTCGTAGAGTTTGAATCTTCCTCGAGATTGCGTAATGGCCGGAAAACCCAACTTCTCTCTTTTTCTCTTCTTCTTTCTTCACCTCTTTATTTCTCTCTGTCTTTCTCTTTCTCTCTAATGAGATTTAATCTCCCGTAGGCTTCATAAGCCTTATCTCCCAAGATACACACCTTTAAATGACAATACACACTTTAAATGACTCGGTAACTTTAATTCAAGCCAAACGAGCTTAAAATATTTCGGAACCCAAATAGACTCCAAGTACAGTCATTTCGACTTTCTTGACCCTTCCGAAAATAATCGCACCCTCAGAATCATCATCCGAATCACTTTCTAACATCTTCAAATTTTGACCTCAAATGTCAATTTAATAATTTTCCAATTAAAATAATATTTATTTCTCGCAAAAATAAATAAATTATTGTCCCAAAAATCTCAAGTTATTACATGATAGTTTTTAAAGTTTAATGTGATAGTAAGATGAATCTAGCATGCATTTTTATGATAGTATCAATAATATTCTTGACATGTGCGTACTCATCACACAATAATACCAATATCAATGAATTCAGTATTCCAAAACAATCCATGGCTAAATATGAAATGTTATGAACCCATAAAACTATAATTAATCATTAGTTCAACAAAATTAGAGGAAATTTTATTTACAAAATAAACAATAAAAATGAGGATAATAACTTGTATATTAGTATTAGTGCAGACTTCAATCCCCAAAATCGGCAACAACTTATCATCTGGTGCTTTCAAAGGATGGCGTGGAAGGAGTCTCAGATTTATACCACTCCTCGGACATGCGAGGAGATGTGGCAGCATATTCTAATAACTTCCCAAATCGTTGTCTCCTCTTTCATCCAATCTAACTGCTGATATCAATAGCAAACAAAGGGTAGTATTCCCAATCTAAAGCCTTTAATCCAAGTAAGTAAAATAATCTGATAAAAAAATTGCAACACAAACATAAACACAAACCTATAGTGTACTTACACATGATCATAGTGTATTTTGTTGTGGCCAACACTTTGAAATATAGGTGCAACGTTCCCTAAATGAACTCAAATGTCCTGGGGTCTATGTAATTCCTGTAGAAAAAAAAGGAAATTATTAGTGAACCACAAAATCAAGACTGCAACAAAGAAGAAAGAAAAGGATCTTTAACTATTAAAATCAAAAGGAAATTGTGTTCAAAACATTCTAACATAGTTGGTATTATCATACAGTACCTTATGAATTCATTGGCATTGGAAAACGATAGATCTCTAATGATTTCAGTGTCAGTTGTATTTTCTTTCAAATACAACTTATTGGCTTAAGGTCGCCTAAACCTAACTGACTGTAAACTGAATATGGGATAAGGTTAGCACGTGCTCCTAGGTAAAATTAGGCATGTTCAACTGAATATGAATATTAATTATATATGTTATGTATTTACTATATAACATATTTGATCATTGTTAATATACATTACCTAAATTAGGGAAAAAGTAAGTAATTTAACTAGGAAATATATGCTTGAAACAAGACATTGATCTTGGCACCAGGCTCTTACAGACTTTCCTTAACAGGAATTGGAACACGATCTAAAAGCTTGGCCAGTTCCATATTCTCATCTTGCCTCACCGTTAAGTATTTGAATTCTTCATTGAGGGAGAATAATCGACAAAGTTCAATATTACCCATAGTCGGCTTCAAATGTTCATTATACGTGGAAATCGTCCCATGAGTTATATAATAATAGCTAGTAATCCGATGTCGGTGACCTGGAAATATACGTTTTTCTATCATATTTAACCAGATTATTCTTGTCCAATACTGTTCCTACCGAATGAATCTGTAAAAAGAATTAAAGAAAATCAGATAATAATGATATATACGTGAATTTAACATCAAATATAAAGAGGAAAACAATAGTCTAAATAAAAAAAAATCAATAGTACTCGCAGATCCAAAAACAAAGTAAACCATAATTAAAAAAATAATGACAAAAGGCTTAGTGTACTTTGAAAGTTTTTGATGATCAAAAGACCTTTAATATAATGTTGCCTCCTTTCTAACGATGTCACCTTTAATTTCCTGAGAGTGCATTCTATTTTATAAAAATGACGAGGTGATAATTTCCGTTGTTGATCACGGTTTACTTATCTTCTATTAACCAATTTCTCTCTCTCTATATATACACATATATATACAAAAAAGTACAGGAGCTATACAGATCGGGAGTAAAGAAGTGTAATCTGCTCATCTAATGATCATAGGGGGTGGGGTGATTTTTTATTTTATTTTGAGGTTTATTTTTTCTATTGCTTACCTGACTCAATTTGTTAGACCAGTCACTAATGCATGCTCCCCAATGTTAGTTAACACGACAAGGGAAGTTTAGGGGAAATTATCTATTGCCTATCAAGAAACATACGAGGGATATTTCTTAGGGGGTAATCCCTCTATGAAAAAAACATTACAAACTGTGATACGCATCCTGACTCAGTAGCCTGCCTCGCCCTGTGCTTTCTCATAAGGACCTTCCTATATTCCTTTGTAAGCTATCGACCATCTTCAAGTTTTAGTTCATACATTGGGGCAACCTTACCTACATACTCATTAACTTTATATTGGGGAAACCCTACTTACATACGCGTTAGCAAAGCCCTGTCTATGTATTCAAATCGACCGTGCCACAAAGAGTATAAATAGGTGTTCACATAGTATTCATTTCTTGTCCATAATAGTAAAGAAATAGAAAATCCAAAAATTACAATTCAAATACCACAATCCTATGTTATGACAAAGAATTGAAAAGTTTTCTAGTTGATAACGATTTCCTCAATTCATCTTCTCTCAAGTAAAAAACAACAATAAGTTGAGTAGGCATTCAACAGATGAATAAAAATCATTCTTATTAAAATGAAAATGACCACAATTTATCCCTAAATTTACAAACAATTAAGTTTATATAGAACTCACAAGCCAATATCATAATCAACAAAGGTTAAACAAGAGAGTGTCGTGTAGTAGGATAATACGCTCATATATAATTGTGCTCATTTTGTTCTCTTAAAGCTTCAGTAATAACTATATTATTTTGACGCCAAAAATCATCATCACAAAACATGTTATATCTCGTTGTAAATAAATACTATTCAGAAGTCAAAATTTGCAAATCCTACTTCAGCTGATCCAACTCTGATTTTTCATGAGCCAATTTGGCATCATTTTTCTACTGCTCTTGTCTATCTGTATGAACAGTTAAGCAAAAACTAGTAGCATCTAGCAAGATGGGAAAGCCATTATAGACCTAAAAAATTAGGATTAGAACAAATAGACATATAGCACTAGATTACAAGTATACAATAATGTCCCTTCACTTTGTTAACCCTCAGATTATTCACCACGACTAAAAGTGATAAAGTAAATTACACATATACAATAGTCTCCCTTGCCCTAATATATTTTTTACCACAATCAAGAAGAGTTATGTACCAAGAAAACATATGAATTCTCAGACAACATATAGAGAAATAAAATATATCATATAGTTTTTAATTTTTGCATTATGTCCTAGTCTATTTTTTCATCACCAAAAACAAAATCCCTTTGGTTTGAGTTTTTTACAGATATAAACAACCAAAATAAGCTACAAATGATAAGGACGAAACCCCTTTGGTTATAGTTCTTTACAATCGAATGAAGACCCTTTCTTATTTAAGTCTCATCTAACAAAGCCCCTATTGTTGAGGGACAAAATACAAAAATCGGGTAAAAAAAATAGGGTTAAAAAGTAAAAAAATGATACAAGATGAGAGTGGATCAGTGGCAGTCGAGAAACATGGACTTGTACGGCGGTTGAGAGCGGTGGACTTGGACGGTGGTTGAAAATTAGGGTTCCTTTTTTTTATCCATGCCAAATGAGAGAGGGAGAGAGTTTGGACTTGCTTGCACACCTCTTTTTTTCTCATGTGAAAATGAGGTGTGCGGGAGATGAAAATATTGGAGGGAGATTATTTTTAGGTTATTTATATTTTAGTTAGATGTACTTAATTTTGGCACACTTTTAAACTGTGCCAAAATTTGGCACAGTTTTAAACTGTGCCAGATTGTCATTAAACCATGCCAGAATTTGGCACTGTTTTAAAGTGTGCCAAAATTTTAATATCAAGGGGTGTCAAATGTGTAACTGGAAAGTAATTCCAGTCACATTTATTCGTGTTATATGTAGTTCAGTTGTGATGTGATGTTGATAATTATTATTCCATTTTGTGGAATGGTTTTAATTAAATTAAAAATGGAAAAGTTTTGACACTAGCTTAATTATTTATTAGGTGAATTAATAAACAAATTGTTTTTCGACAGTGATGCTAAGAATGAACCAACTGGATATTCTAATTTAATTTAATAAAGGACTGATCACCCGATATTTAATTAGGTGGGGTGTCACATGTGGTATCAGAGCATCAGATTCTAGTGTCCTTAGGATCTGTACGACTTTCTACATTTCGGCGTAGCATTCTTTGATATAGAGCCCTATTATTAGGATGTTGTATTCCTCTATGTATTACGACGTATGTGCTCCTGCCAGGAAATATAAGCGATGTGATTTTTATATGATCTGCGTCTGGCATCTATGACTAGCGAGGGTCATTATAAGAACAGCAGGAGGAGACTCAGCCAAAGATATAGAGTGTTTAGGACATGGTGTTTGAGATATAACTCACCAAAATTATTGTTCAAGCTGAGGAAAATAAAGGAGTTTTTCGGGAGCTATAGTTTCCCAAGCACCGTCATAGATGACGTTTATGCCGTTCCAAAGTTACCCAGAATTGTCAGTGAAGGGTGAGGGAGTGGGAAGGACTTTTGTGAATGAATAAATCCAAAGGAAATTATGTAGGGTGAAGTGTAGTAACACCCAGGACTTGAAAATCTCTATGGCACTCCCATATTTAATTTTTTTTATCTTCCATGTGTAGTTTTAAAGAGGGATAAATGGTATTTGAAATAGTATATTCTTTTATTGGGGGAGAAATAAGTAATGTTTTAATTCTTTATCCCTTTTCTATTCCTGAACAAAAAGGGGGAGAAATGGTATCTAAACCTTTAGTTTAGGAGATTTAACTTAGGTGGATTCGCAACCATCTTAGGTAGATCATAGTTGATAAGGGGGGAGATATAGTTTAGGGGGATTATTTATTTAAATTGCCTTTAGTATTTTGATATTCCCTATGAGTTTAATGGTTTGCTTAAGTGTGCATGATTTATTTTTAGTGGTATTTATTTAAAGCGGCAAAGCATCCTTGGGTCGTTTTAATAGCCTCTGTATTTTTTTTTCTTTTGGGTGGGATGTTGTGTCGAGACGAGCTTGATGGCCCTTTAGGATTTTTGGTCTGGTTTTGTCCGGAAATATCCAAAGGAGGAGATTTATAAGGACAAATTTCCAATCGAGTCAATTTGTAGTATTGGCTTAATTCCGGACAAAACATTCAAAACTATTTTAGTCATAGTCCTATGACGAGTTTGTTGAAGATGTAGCGGTCAGATTTGTAAAGTTTCATCATTGTCGAGTTTCTAGTGCCTCGTTTCTACGTCATCAAGTAGAGAATTCCATAGTCTCCAAAAGGTATGAATGCACTTTTATATATGTAGGAGACTTGGAATATTTTAATGGGTGTAATTCTAATCTAAAATGATATTTTATTGTCATAAATTATTTTAGAACTTTTGATAAAAGTTTTTGGACTTAAAATTTAAAAACTGGAATATCTGAATTTTCGTTCGAAGTGTCGTTCAAACGAGATTATCCTTCGAATGAGTTTTTCAACGACTTTGCCAAAAATTCCCTATTTTTTGTTTATAAGTTTCATTATAATGACCTCGTTCGAACGAGTTTTTCCAACAATATTTTGGTCTATTTTCCCTTTGCAATTTTGTTCGAACTATGTCGTTCGAATGATCTGGGAATTTGTTCGAACGACTTTGGCGGGAAAGCTAAAAATCTGACAGTTTTCTTTTTTACCCACTTTCCCACTATTTTTTCCCCACTACCTTTTACCACCTTTACATAGTGCGGGAACTGGTCTTTCGAGACTTTTAGAGTGAGACACATTGAGAGAAAAAAATCTTCAATAAAAAATTCATGTTTGTGTGTTTAATTTTTCATGGAATAAATTTTTAAAACACATTCACCCATTGTTCTGTTTTAATCCAAGTACCTTCATATATATATATATATATATTTGTTGCTTGGAGTGTTTGGCACCTCTGGTTCATCTCTACACCATTAAAGAAGAAAGTTTTGGTTCTTCTACACCGAAAAGGAGTTTATTTGTGTGTTGCGGTGTTCCCACTTAAAGAAAGGCTTCACGTGAGGGTGACAATGGCCAAGATCCCTATCGGTGGATTTCAAAATCATGGAGATGTCCATGGTTATCTACTAGGTGGAGGTGTTTACAAGAAGGAGCTTCAAGACTTGGATGGAGTCAAGTTGTTTGTGTAAGTCTACTGTATTGTAATTGTAATTCCATACTTAGTGGATTTGTTAGTCCAGGGCTGTCTGAGGTTTTTTCTATTTGGGTTCTCCTTGTACATCCCCGTGTAGTGGTTGTGATTTTATTTTATCTTGAAAATCACCTAGAATGCATGTTTAGGTTTAAGTAAGATAAAATTGGATTTAATCACACTTTAGTTTACTTTGGTGCTAAATTAGTTTGGGTTAATTTTAGGTTAATTTAATTTCATTCAAGTCAAGATAATTTAATTTGATAAAAAAAAATTTGGCCTAAATATAAAAATGAATTAATCTTGTTAGGCAAATTTATAGTACTTGGGTTGAATTAACTTGTTTAAGTGAAAATTTATTTTTTGTTTAATTTAATGTCACTTTTAGTTTTGTTTAATTTTGATTTTGAAGAAATTAAAATTTGTAGTTTGTGTGTGTTGTGTTGAACCATCCTATTCCGCATTTAAGGAAATTTAATATTTGAAAGAATTTTAAAATTTGGGGGCTTCCGCATTCTAGAAACATCATCACCAATAGATGAGGGGACGAATTTGACAACTCAAGTGATGAACTAAGTCAGGAAAAGGTCAATCAATGATCAATATTTACGAGATGATATCTTTTGAGGACCTGTTGGGGAAAATTAGTAAAGTAGTCGTGTAACCCAAAATTAAATGAAGAAATAGGGTTCTTGTTCTTCCTATCCTCCATAAACCATATGACAAGATCAGGAAGGCACTATCAGAATCTGAATTCTCAGCCATCAAGAATAGATAAAGGAAAGTGAGTTTCCAAGGAACTCCCTATGCTAGAAATGCCCCATGGAGGAAAGTAAGATCCTATACCAACTCAAGAAGACTTAATAAAATATTACCTTGTAGGGATTCTTTATGTCTTCCCAATTACACTGAAATTCCCTGATTAAGCTTCTCACTAGGCCCACAATCCCTCTTTCCACCACTCCAGAATAAGTTGTAAACTTGGTTGGATCCTTTACTACCACTAGAATCCTTTCTTTCGGAGGTCAGCCCTGATCACAATTATACCCTTAATATCTTCGTTGAAGTGATGGGAAATAAACTCCGACTCTCACTTATCGACAATGGATATGCCCTCAATGTTTGCCCATTAATTACCATCAATTTCTTGGGGTTGAAAGTAAGTGACCTGACTCCTACTTTCATCATAGTGCATTCCTATGATAATACTAGTCGAGACGTGATGGTATTCATAACACACAATAGGGATTTCCCTATCAATCCCTTTAATGAGTTTTAAGTATTGACATACACGCATGCTTCAATCTGCTGCTTAGTCGACTCTGGCTTCATAGCATTCGAGGGGTATCCTCCTGCCTTCATCAGAAATTAAAATTCTTCGCCAAGGGGCATGGAAATATAATTTTTGGGAATTGATGACAATACTAAAAATGTTGACACCAACAATCTGGTTTTAAAAATACAGCATGGGATGAATGCCATGCTTCTCTTTAACTTTAGGGTTGATCCAGTTCCCTTTTGACAAGGGATGATTTCAAAGATCGAGTATGTCCAGAGCACAACCCTCACGACAAAGTCAATATGATACAAATGTTTAAGAATATGCACTTTATGTTCGAACTGGGGCCGGGGCTACATCAACAAGGTATACTAGAGCCCATAGTCCTGAAAAAAGACGTTCCACGGTGTGGCCTAGGTTATCAAATTTCACCAGAAGAACTCATAATGCTCCGCCAAACACGGTTGAAGAGAAGTTAGAAGAAGCCAATAGTGTTTTGAGGGATTCTCTAAATGGGAGATTCATCGAAAAGGGTGAAGACTTCCCCTTCTGTGGGTTTCCTGAACCATGGTATGATCACGTGGATAAACAGATGAAGTGAAGGATGGAAATCTTCTTTCAAGACAACTACTGTTGGGCTGAAGACTGTAAGCATCAAGTGCAATCTCTCACTCAGAAACCATAGATATTACCAAGGTCTCCGAGGAAAGTGATTTTGAAGACTCGTTCAACCTACGGACATAAAGGCTAACTTTCTACGTGATCTATTCAAACTCTACATCGTGAGACCCATCCACTCTGATCAAGGCCACTAATGCACCTCTCCTTAACTGGAATGTTATACCCGTCTCACCTACTAAAATGCAACCCAACCCGCCTGTTTACCCTATCTCTTCATTTATTGTTCTTCCTCCAATTTCTGATCGAGATATCTTTTAATGAGGTTCTCAATGCTATTTTTCTTGAAAGTGAAATAATGAATATTTTGAGTATCTAAGTGTGCCTTACAATAATTGTCTTGATTCTAATCAAACTCTTGATGATGATGATTTTTCAAATGAACAATTCTTAACTGATCTTAATAAGGTTAATAACAAACAACATAACCATATTCAACTTCATGAGGGTGAAACTATTGTTATCAATCTCGGTTCTAGTAACTAACAACGTAAGATTAGGATAGGGTCCAACCTTAACGAGCATGAGCGCACGCAATTGGAAAAGATACTAAAGGAATTTATGGATGTCATTGAATGGTCCTACAATGACCCGCTCGGTATAGATCCGGATGTAGCTCACCATAAGATTCTAACTCTCCCATAATGCAAACCAGTCAAATAAAAATTACGAAAGCTATGCACCTAATAGTGACTCAAAGTCAAGGAAGAAGTAATCAAATAGTTGAACATAGGCTTCCTCCGGGTGATCTAATATACCACATGGATAGCCAACAATGTACGTGTACTAAAATTAAGAATAAAATTTTGCATGTGCATCAACTGCCTGGATTTGAACAACGCATATCTGAAGGATGATTCCCATTTCCCAACATCGACATGATTGTGGACAACATGGCCAGTCATGGCCTCAAGTCATTCATCGATGGATTTATCAAATACAATCAAATCAAGTTGCACCCTGACCATCAAGAAAAAATGACCTTCATCACTCCCTAGGGAACCTTTTGTTACATGGTTATGCCATTCGAGATTTAGAACATTGGGGCTACCTACCAAAGGGTGGCCACAACTATCCTGTATGATTTGATATATAATTAGGTTGAAGTCTATGTAGATGGCATGATTACTAAGTCTAAGAATTGGGAAGGTCACATTACTACCCTCCGAAAAGTTCTTCGATCGAATGTAGCAATACCAGATGCGGTTAAACCTGTAAAAATGCATTTTTGACGTCACCTAAGGAAAGATTTGGGATTCATGGTTAGCGAGATGGGAATAGAAGTAGACCCTACCAAACTGAAAGCTATACTCAAAATTCCATCGCACAAAATTGATAAGGAAGTCCGAGGATTCTTAAGAAAATTACAGTATATCAATCGGTTCATCAGCAAATTGACTTTTATTTGCGAACCCTTAGTTAAACTCCTCTAAAAGGATTCTACCAAAGTCTGAAATGGACTTTGTCAGGAAGTCTTCAACAGAATCAAGAAATATCTTACTCGACCTCCGATACTTATGCCTCCGAATCCAGGTCTCCCTTTATTTTTATATTTAATCGTAACAGATACCGCAATAGGGGCTTTGTGGGAACTTGAGCTCCAATACTCTGCGAGTGGAGACGTATTAGAGCGATGGAGGTAGGGGTTAGGAATGCTTATTTTGATTCCAGATTGGTGGATGATGAAATGATTCTTTTATGGTAACTTGAGCTCCAATACTCTGCGAGGGTGAGGAACCGGAATGGCTATGTGAGTATTTATTTTCTAATATCTTTATTTCTGTTTTTATATTATTATTTTTTTTATTGGGGATTAATATCTTTTTTATTTGAATTTTTTAGAAGGATATTTCTCTATAGAGTATTCTCTCCTGAGGCAAAAGGGGGTCAAGAAGGTGTGGCAAAAAATTCCTGAGGAGGTGAGGCTTATGGTTGATGTCGCCGAGTTTGGTCACCTGACAAGGATCCAGAAGACACACAATGATCGATGAAGATATTATGGCGTATGGTCGAGTGATGGTTAGACACCACCCACACATTCTACATGGGTGTGGGTGATATGACGGTCACTACGATTGATGTGCACTTACTGAAGGGGTTGGGCGGTGAGAGGCATATGATATAGGTGGATAGGTCGCTTCATTTGACTCGAGAGGCGTTCCGGGCAGCATTGGGGGACTTTAGATGGATTGGTTCCAGGGAGTCAGTAGAAGTGTCAGTGTTGAAGGGAACCCTTGTGTCATGAAGGATAGATATTATGGAAGGGTAACGGGTGTGACAGGAAACCCCATTGTTCATATTGCTTTTATTCAGGGGAGTTATGGTGGCACGGGTGGAGATGTCATTCATTTGTGGTTTCTTCCATTCCTCTGGATTATTTCTTATATCCATAAATATGACTGGGGGAGCTTCGTATTGGTATCTCTCTACTCTTATCTTGAAATTTTATGCCGGCTCTATTGACAAACCTTTATGCGGGCCACGTACCTTTTGGAGGTAATATTTTATTTATGTTTCTTTTCTGTTTGTTATTTTCTTTTCATTGTTATTGAAGATTTTCATTGAGAAATTTTGTTGATCCTTCAAGTGCAGTTCTATGAGGTGATCGGGCATAACGTGGGGTTGATGCTTTATCCAGAGAGTGATAATGAGGTTTGTTTGAGAATGATTCGGTGGAGTAAAGCGAGTAGGGTGTCAAAGGAGTTTCTGCTACATAAGGACGTGAGGTCCAAGTTGAATTCCCTTACGAGTGATCAAGGAGTTTCTATTTTATGTTTTTTTTAAAATTTTTATGTTTATTTATTTAAATTTTTATTAAATATTGATGATTGAATTTTATTCAGGAATGGACGACGTCCTACCTCTAGGGTCAGTCCTTGGGAATAGTGGGGACCACGAACATTCATGCCCAGTCACAACGGTTACTATCTCATGAGTTTAGGTACCTCTGGTACTTGGGAGAGAGGGTGTCCAAGAAGGTTATGGAGAGAGAGGTGGAGGTATGACCGATGATTCCTACCTTCCATATGCAGAGATTGAGAAAGATGTCAATGAGGCGCGGGCAACTACAATAGGGTAACCCTACGAGCATCATACTAACACGGCTACCTAGAATTTGAGTCCAGTTTGTTGATAACACCATCAATATATGACATGGAGTGTGTTCCTCCTCTGTCGAAAGGTACCAGGGGCGGTAGCATCATGCCAGGTTCTTTAGCGCAAGCATCGGGGGGCAACATAAGGGCTGCAAAGGTTCCAACACTTTGACATTATCCAACTACCTATTACTAAATTTATCTTGGTGGCGGTCTCCATGTGCTAGTGATTCATCATCCTCCGGCGACGATAGACAACTTCCTTCCTTTCCTGAGGGGGACATCCAATTAGAGTTTTAGTTCTATACTCACATGTCTGCACTTTAATTATGATTTCTTTGATTTCTTCCTTTGTAACAGATTTAAATGCCTTTCTTGGTTCTTTATTCTTATATCTTGTGCTTGTGTGTACGTCCTGGCTATGGGATATCCGATATCTGATGGCCTCTCTGGTAGAACATGTGCGAAAGATAGCTCGATCATGTGTTAATCTTTCGACAATGGATGATGATCACGAGCATTGATCGAAATATAGAAAGTGGGGGCCCCACGCGTCGCCGCAATAATCAAGTTTTCCAAGACCTTTGAGATTAATTTAGATTTAGGTTAGGTGTTTAGAAAGTTCGGGTTGTGCCCCCACAATTTGTTTTATCTTTGTATCTTTGTTGCTTCTTTTCTTCTTATTCTTTATTCCTGAAAAATGTACAAGCCATGACAAAGATATATAAAATGATTCATTTTTCACTTTTGTATATCGTGAATTAATGATTTAGTCCACATGCACTTTTAATTTACCACTGAGAGTTTTATTTGGATGAAAAGTAAAAAAAGTATCTAAAAATTTATATATTTTCCCTTTTGGATATTTTAAAGAAGGAAAACCCTCGAAAACCATTTTGTAAAAAGTCAATTTTGAACGGGGATTATGTGGAAATGAAAGAAACAAAAAAAAGAAAAGATAATCTTTCTAAAATGGGGGTTTGCCAAATGAAATACCCCTTGGAGGGCCTATCAGCATACAAGTACAATTATGGTTGCTTTTCATCCATGATTGTCCCACTCCTGAACCCTCAGTACTTAGGTTTTCTTGTTGAAGCACAATCTTTTATGGTGAATTTTAAGTATAAAAGAGGACCTTTGGGTGAGGTTTTAAATAAAAATTCAAATTTTCTTCTTCTTTATTTCACAGAGCTTCCTCATTCTTCTTAAAATGTCCATTCCCATTACTAGGGATTTTGTTGCTTACCTTAAAGGGTTGAATGCTATATGCTTATACAATGTCAACTATGAGGAATTTAACATGCACTTAACCACATTGTGGCATAATCATTCAATTAACTCTAATCTTTTGGAAGTGACTCTACAGTTCTGGTACCCTAAAAACCATATGTTTTTCTTTGGCTTGGATGAGGTGTATCTCACCTATGAAGAATTTTCACAAGGCTGGGTCTTAACAATTGAATTTTTACAATCTTTCTCGACCTTTCTTATTCTCCACAAGTGTCTATAGCTGAATTGATACACATTTTTCCTTCAGCCGCCCAACCATTGGTGCGTAGGGGAGGTATCAACTTCATGCAGTGTTGAACTCTATACATTAGAGGGATTATAGGGACAATGTTTTTTTCGGCGCAGTGGCTTGGGGATTGAATGCTAAGATGATTCTAGTATCAATTGGTCATACCGCTAACCCTCAGGTGGTCACCAATGTACTATGGATGTCCTACCATCATAACCTTACTGCTACAATACTAGTAAAAACATTAAATGTTATGGATGACTAGAAGGAAAGTAGGTCCAATTTTCTACAAAGTAGTCATGTGATGGTGTTCATGTTATTATCATAGAGGCTTTGTCTAATGGGTCCTCCCGAATACCCTTTGACTGGGTTGACAAATTTCTTTGCACGACATTTTGAGAGTTTCGGCCCTTAACTGGAGAACTGAATTGACAGGCTTCTGGAGCACAAATCCAGACATCTTGGTTGGTCTGTGGCATGGTGGGGTGAGTTATATCCCATTTTACAATTGGAAAAGTTTCATTATGCGAATCTCGTGGGACTCATCAGACTTTTTTATACTTCCCTTGGTGACTTCTACGTCAAGTGGAATGGGAGAAAATCATCCCTATGTGCATAACCAAGTTCTTGTCTATGGAGGACTTGACCAAATCCTTGAGGATGACTTTGGGGACATTGTGGTAGTGTCATAGGCTGTCTATTGGCCCATCTTAGACTTCCAGGGAAGTTGTTGTGGTACCAAAGGATTATGTGAGGTGGTTGTGGATAAATGTAGTTATGTAGGTTAGCGTTAAGGAAACAAGGAAAATATGCATCATGATGTTTGAGGCTATGGAGAGGGGCATGTTGGTGTTATCTAACCTTTTTAAGTCATACCATCGTATGGATCATATAAGGAAGTGTAATCAGGATTTGGATTTTTAAGAACCCTCGGGGAATTTTAGTGGTTGTGTTAATGATGACGAGGCATGAACTTTCGATAACTGAGATGTATTTATGAAGCTTTATTGGTGTAGGTTTGGTAGCAGGTGTGTGCGCATTTGTGTTCGGGTAGGATAGGTAGGTGGGTGGGTAGTTTATGTAAGTTTGAGGGACTTTTCTTATCACTGATACCTCACATAAATGGCATTTTTTAAAGTAAGGATGTGATAAATGATGATTTCAATATATCATGTTCTGCCTTTGGAAGAATTTCCTTTTATTTGAATTATATGTACTGATCGTTAAGATATACATAATCCTTTCATTCATTAAGAATGATGAGAGAGATTAGTGTTTCTTGATGGGAGAAAAGAATAACATTTTGTGAAAAAGAAAGGATCGTGTCCAAAGTGACTTTATGGGTGGCCTACGTAGTTCTATGGAGGTAAACATTATTTTATTTGTATTGATAGGTATTTTGATATGATCAAGTCCCACGTAGTTCTTATTAAGAGTGAGGATATTGTTTTTATAATAAAATAGATGTGAGAAATTCATAGTGCGATAATAATCGGATTAAGTATAATATTTATTGAGATGGTTCAAGTTAACTAGATGTGTCATTTCTTCTCCATCAAGGTATATGAGTATAGAGGCACTGTTCGAGAGAAATTTCTTCACCAGATTTTCCCCACTCTAATTGGACTTGAATTTCCCTATTGGGTCCCAGATGGGTTATATGGTTTCATTGAGAACGAGGTCACCTTTTCGCAAACCATGCATTTTGATCTTTTTACTGAATGATCGTGAAATGTGGTAGTGGTACCTTTGTATATGATACAAGGCTTTTAATATCTTTTTATGCAAGAGTGGAAGTTCATTGTAATGACTTTGTTTCCATACGACTTCTCTGACTTAACTTTCAACCATGAGCTGAAGGGGCAGTATCTCAAGATCAACACGCAAAATTGCTTCCATGCCAATCACCAAGGATTGGGGGTAGGCCTAGTGGGTCTTCTAACATAGGTACAGTAGCCCCATAGAGCATAAGGGATCCTATCAATTAAAACTCTACAACTCTCTGTCATCTTGCTTATTGTTATCGCCTAAAGCTGGTAACTAATTTGATTGTAGCTAAATCATACAAGCTCAAATGATAATATATAAAGAGATGAAAATAAATTAAATACTTCTCTAGAACTCTTTATAGGGTGAGATGAGAGAAAGAGGGATGAAACAAGATTTATGTGTCTAATCTCAAATACATCATCCCCTCTGAATTACTCCCACCCTCTTTAAATATAGGCTTTGGAGTATTTGTTTATGGGCATATACAGCTGATCCACTAGAATATGTGAGGGAGTTTGTCTTTGTATAATAAAAAATATCCCTTTTACAAGGTAGTGGATGCATAATTGTAATGTTATAATAGTCAAATATAGGCAAAAGAATGTTGATTTATTTCTAGTGCATGAGTGAAATAATGACATCATCCCACTATCTGATTTGTTAGTAATGGAAATATAATGTGAAACTGCACTATCCCGAATGGAAATGCCGATGAGAATGCCTAAGACCGATCTTAATCATACCTGAGCTGATCTCATTATTTACTTGAGCTAACCTCATTTTTCTTAATAATGAGTCTCAGAGTCTTCTTCTAAATTTTGAGGGACCATACCTTATTTATGGTACGACTGAAGCCCCCAAGACTTTGTTATTGAGGTGCGAAGTTGATTCTCTGAAGTATTACGTCTTATGAGTATGCGCTGAGCAAATTTAAGCGAGTGAAGTGTTAATCAGTGAAAAGTTATCAGCCTTGATAATTATGATTGACTCTTTATCTCCTCGGCACACTCCAAGTAGATTGACTTATGACATGTATAGCTATAAAGTGAACTTACCATGTGTGAGATACTAAAGATAGTGTCTGGGAAAATCATGGTGTGCATGCCAGGGGAAGTGTGCGTTATTCTCCATCGCATTAGTACACTTTACCAGGCATGATGTCATGTGCTTCATTTAATAGGGGTAATGATTACTACCTAAAAAGTATAAAACCAAGATTTGGAATCATTTTCCAACTTTCCAAATGTCTTTCCTTCAAGCGAGTACCTTAGAGAGAGAGAGAGAGAGAGAGAGAGAGAGAGAGAGAGAGAGAGAGAGAGAGAGAGAGAGAAGCCATTATTTCTTAACCCCTTTCTTCTCCAATCGAAAATAACCTATTTTTAAGCCATTGCTAACTAGATTCTTGCGTGTAAGTTCTTTTCTAGTGAGTTTATAACACTTCCCTCCATTACCAAGCCTTTTGAAATTTTTAGATATGCTTTTTCACCTCTATATCTTCTTAGGGTTTCATTCTAAGTTTGTCTGTAATTTGTTTTGGTTTGTGATTCATTGATATTGTTGGCATTTGTTGGTTGGTTTTAACTTTGATTGGTGTTTTGAACGACTTGGGTGGCTATTGAGTTGGTTGTCCTAGGGGATTATCTTTTAGGGTTTTTTGAGTATTAACCCTAATCCACTTTTTCCTTCGAAAAATTAGTTTCAAAATCTGGTCTATTACTCTTTAATAAGATACAGATCGTGGGTTCAGAATTGGTTGGAGCAACTGATTTAATTTAACAGTCTTGTACTTGTATTTTTGCTAGAAGGTTCCCCAATCCACTCTAAGTCGTTCATCCGAAGGATAAACCTGGTCATCTACGGTACACTCCTTAGGTTGTTTCCTCTGTTGGTTCCACTACACAACCTCCAACAATGGATCATGTGTCATCTAATCCAGTAGATCCCATTGACATTGTTGTCATGAATCCTCCTTTTGGTTGTGATAAATTGGTAAACACATTGTTGGATATGTGCATTATTGACTTGGATGCCTCGTTCGAGAAGGCAATGACTGAGAAACATATGATATTCATATCCTTCATAGTTGTGCCCCCTTTTGAGGAGAGTACTTTTGGTTGTTCTGAATCTTGGGTAGTAACCAACACTGATGCTAGGAATCATGGTTGCAATATAACTGAAGAAGAGTTGAAGGAGATGATAAATAGGTATGACATCCCTATTAGTATTTCCTTGAGATTCACTGATTATGACGAGCGAGTTTATGATTGGCCTAATGCCGACGAGATATTCTTACCAGTTTGGGCCCTCTAAGTTAGGGCGTGTATGACACTCCATCCTATTATCACGTTCATCTAGAGTGTTTATCCATTATTTTCAACCCAACTAACTCCTAACACTTACCATACTATTTTAGAATCCATGGTTTTATGGTAGACGTGTACTAGATTTGAACTTATTGAGGACATTTTAAATTTGTCTATGCATAAAATATAATGCCGAGGTTAATGGATATTATTACATTATCCCTTATAAGTTCGAACTGAAGATGGGCAGATGAATAACCACCAGTGTAAAAACTAGTTCGCTTACATATCTTGTGATTGGGAGTTAAATGCTAATGAGAAGAAGATGTTACATAACATTCCTCATGACTAGTTTAGTTTAGATCATATTTTTATTTTACCTTTACCATTGTTTTGAGGATTTTTCTATCTTTTATCCCGTGCGAATACTTTGTCTCTTTTATGACCTTTTATAGAGATGAAAGATCCTAAGTTACCTTCTGTTTTGAAGAATTTGGTGTTATATAAGTGTAATTCTAACTCTGTTATTTTTAGGAAGCTCTTCGCAATGGGAAATTCATCAGACTTTGGTATTATACCCCACCTGCACGTGTTCAACAGCAGAAAGAACTAGTTTCTAGGTTAAGAAGCTACTGAGTGAGAGGATGAAGAATGTAAATTTTATTACCAGCTCATCTTCTATAATTTGTTAAATCAGTTTCTAATTATTATCTCTATGCATCATCAACCCTTTCCTCATCGGCTTTTCGAGTAGAGTTGTAGATTGGTATGGCTCCCCAAACTCTTGATAAGGCCACCATTGGTCTTCTTCAAAAGAAAAAGCTTGAGGCCACAACAAAGAAAAATGTCGATGTTTATGCCCAAGCAAAGAGAAGATGACGATGAAGAAAGGTCGATTTCCGAGGCTAGAAAGAACACTGTGTACTCAACTTGCAGGTAGGCTACGTCTGAAGCAACTGCTAAAACTAAAGACAAGGTCAAGGTCTATGGCTCCGATGGTGTACCTTTAATCCGTAAAAATAGATTATTTAAAGACCCCTATCATAAAACGATCCCTAGAACACATGGCCCAGTCTTCCTAAGGAGAGGATACATATTAGAATCCAACCTGCTCGGCATTTTTTCCCAGGTGTGGGATCCTTACCTCTATACGATAATGTGGAAGGTTTTTTTTATAATACTTATTTCCGTATTCCTTCAATGCAACTGAAGAAGATCCTAGTTCATTCTTCTTCCATACGAGTAATGTTATAGAGGTGTTTTAATACCACAATTATGACACTTATTTCAAGTACCTCTGGTCTTTTGAGCCCGACGATCTGTGGAACTTCATTCATCATAAGATCTATGTGGTAATTTTTCTTTGATGCCTACCTCCTACTTTTCCTGCGATGTTAGTTTTTTTCTTCTAATCGATCTCATCATCTTTTAGGGAGTGATGGCATCGACGATCTTCCAGGAGAAGACAATAAGAATCCAAAAGGCCTTTGAGTATAAGAGGTAGTCCAATAGTGAGTTTTGATTCAAAATGAGGTTTTGACTGATAAGCTGAGGATATATAAGTCTGACAATGATAAAGTATGTATTGAGCTTCAAAATAAAGATAAGTAGCTTATAGCAAATTTCTAAGCGTTAATCGATGTTGAGATTGAAAAAAGCAAGTTGAAGGATGAAGTTTCCACTTATGCCTCCAAGATCACTAACCTAGAGGAAACTTTGAAGACAGATATTAAGGCCCTTTTCCATGCTAAAGAAACAGGTTTTGAGAAGTATAAAGTTTTTACCTATCATAATATTGACTTGGTGACCATCTTCATACACGTTTATGATGAGATAAAAAAGAGGATTGCCAAGCACTATCTTGAGATCGCAGAAGTCGTTTAGGATTAGAAAAGGGATGACAATGAGGAAAAAGCCTTGGTAGCTGAACAACTAATGGTGGTGGATGAGAATACTACTTTAGGAACTGAGTTCGGTGATGATATTATAATCATATAGTGGATTGACCCTGGAGGTTGGCCTTTCACGGGTGTGATAAAATAGAAATTAATCAAGAAAATTATAATAAAAGACAAGAGTAAATGGAGATAAACACAAATATTTAAATGGTTTGTCCTTAGCCTACATCTAATGTAAAGAGTATGAGACTGTGTTCACTATAATGAGGCACCAATGTCCATGAAAGACATACATGTAAGCTCTCTCTATCTTTCTCTCTCTCTTTTTTTCTCTCTGCATCAGGAAAAGTTTAATAGTGGGGTTTCTAGAATGTGATCCAAGTGAATAAGACATAGTATATCTTATATAGTCTAACGGGTGTGCAGCGTCACCCTCAAGCATGTATCCCATGCCTAGTTGAGGTAATGGCCAATGAGAGAGTGCCAATTGTATGTGCAGAAAGTAAAGTCATTATTAAGAATATTCCCTCGCCTGGGTTATTAATATTCAATAACAATTTTTGGTGGATATGAATGAAATTAACTTGTCATTGTTCCCATGCCTATGAAAACGTATCAAAGGCAAGATGTCTCAACCTAGACGAGACTGTGGTAGGCCTTGCTCCATGCATCAGGCTAAGATGATATTGGCTAGTTATCTATAATCGACACACCCATCTCAAATTGAGGTTGTTGTCCTGTAATATTGGTTTCATTTGAGTTCGACACCCATGTAGATGTAGGTGAGTTTATCACTTCTATGAGATAGATTAGGGAGAACGGTAGGTTATTTGGGTGTCATCCGGATGAGCCCATCGTAGGATGAGACCACTCACATGGGATAAGGTGAGAGCGTTGGTCTATTTCGAGGGGTGATTCTATAGAAATCATTCTTCCTGGGTACCATCTGAATGAGACTATACATATGTATATCAATTACCCCAAAAGTTTCCCTTTCGACGTTAGTAAAAGGATGAGGTTTAAATATGGTACCCTATGGATGTAAGATGACTCTTCTCGGTATCCCATATCATCTTGATGTTCAGTTCATAGATCTTGACGTTGGTGTCCTGGTTGTCTTTTAGTTGTCAGTTGCACCTTAGGGATACAATGGTCAATTCGTTATACGTGATGTCACCCCATGTGTTTTGGTCTCATCCACGTATGAGATATTAGCCAGATGTCGACCAATCCTTAGTTACACCAAAGGTGATGCGACTTCACATGCATGGCGTGTCTAGGCCATACACGCAACCTTTACATCATTTTAGACCTTAGAATTTATGCCAAACCATTGCACCCATATGATATTAAATGGGTGTGGTTTAGGCGGGACTATACACTTTTACCATTTCTCTCAAAGTCAAACTAGAGCCAAAATGCTTCCCATTTTCTTTCTGTAGTCTTTTTCCTTTGAAATCTCATCTGATCATCTTCTCCAGTGTCTCTATCCTTCATCAGGTCATCATCTTTCCTCTAGGTCCTCTTAGACATCCCCTCACTCTCTTTTATTGTTATTTCTTTATTTTCCATTTTTAAGTTTTTGACACGTTTTTTCGAGTTTTTACCTCCCTCTATGGTGGTGATTTTGGTGGTAGTTCTAGGATTTTTAAGTGTTGGAGTTTATTTTCTAGGAATTGATCATTTTTAACAAAGTTTGGGGTCATTTTTGGGTTCTTCAGTGACTTTTCCAGTGTTAACTGGCAAAAAATGGGTTCTAGGTTTTTTATTGTTCTTCTTCAAAACTCATCCTTCCCCCGTTTGAGCCTTATAGCTTTATTAACCCTTCAAATAGTAGTTTGTTAACGCAACAAATTCTATATGAGAATTTAGTAGAATTACATTGGCTTCGTGACCGCATCCTTTCAGTGAGGGAAGAGACTGAGACCAATCTTAATCGAGAGAGGTCTCTAACACCTCTAATGCAGACTCCTATGGCATTTGTGTCTCATCCTTTGATCCTGACTAACTTCCCACACAACAATACAACACCTTGAAAAACTCTAAGTCTTATCAACATTAATAGTCATAGCATGTCGTTGTTCTCTAAGGGTTATAACACATATGAGCACTTAGGCCTTGTAAAGGGTAAATATGAGTGAATGCTCTGATACTAAATGAGAATGCAGAAATAAACGTGCTGAGCAAGGATGGTCACAAACAAAAAATATAATTTTTGTGGTTTTTATGAATTTAATACTCCAAGCATACAAAACCAATTTTAAATAAATTTTAATCTTTGATTAAATTAGTTATAAAAGAAAATATGTGTTTAACACAATATGAATATGCTTCGTAAATTTCTAAACAATACTACTTGTCTCCATGTTGTCCATAAATGAAAGATTCGCTCTCGGTGTCCATCGATCAGCGTCAGCTTTCTTCTTTAGTCGCAATCCCTCCGAATTCACAAGTCAACCATGCAGTACCTCTCCACAAGGTGTATGCAAGGATACAAATATTTTCTAGGCTTTAAACCGATTCATAAAACCATTTTGGCAATGAAAAGTGTAAATCTAAAAGTGTTTAATAACAAAAAACTATGAAAACTTTTAAAACATATATTTGGAAAGTGTTCTTTCAAAAGTCGTGAAGAATCTGAACACGAAACATGTATTTATAGGGCAAACACAAATTTCAATGTGGTTGTTTATTTGAACAAAAATGAGGCTCGTTCGAACGAGAATAGAAATTCGTTAGAAAAAAATAGGATCTCATTCAAACAAAGACGCCATCAAACGAGCCTTCAAATGAAAAAGTGATCTCATTAGAACAAGAACCTGATCTCGTTTGAATGAGTTTCAAAATTCCTTTTAAAAAGAAATATGCCTCAATTTTTCACAAGGTATAAACCTGATCTCATTTTCAGAATTCCCTGAACTCGTAAAAAAAATATGCCTCGATTTTTAAAGGAATTTTTTTTCCAGTTTTAGTAAAAATAAAACATCTCAAAATAAATATTATAAATAAATTTAAAAATCTAAAAACTTGGAAATTCTTGAGTTCGATTTGTTGTGACAGTGCATGGCGGTTGGTAATAGTATACGCCAAAGTAGCCTAAACTATTAAAAGGCCTATACTATGAAAAATATCAAAAAAAATTGTTACAGGACTTCGTGAAAACACTGCGGACTCTCGTCCGACTCTTTTGGAAAAACCATGAGGGTAACTATGGCTTATCCTGGAATGGCAAAATATACGACTTCGCTGAATTGAGCAATAATGGTTACATAAATACCTCCTCTCATCAGCAGGGAATTCTAAACCCCAATTTATGACATCTATGAGGACGAGACACGAGATAATATTCCTCCACCTATTATGGAGTAAGAGGAGAATGAGGCCTTTGAAATTGATACAAGTGCTTCCCGTCCTAACAAAGAGATGTTTGCAAGACTGATCTTATCATTTGGCGATACTTGTACGACATTGACTCGTCTATACACATGAGTGTGCCGGATGAAGAGGAGAGGACTTTGTCTATGAGTAGATGTTTAATGTTGACTTTCAACTTCCCGTTGCTTCAGCGATCAGGGCTATATTTTTAGCTATCGGGATTGCCCCTACTCAGTTGGCCCCCAATGCTTGGAGAATCCTCATGGGGTTGGACATTCTATAGAAGCTAGCTTATGAGTAGGACTTACCCCCATATGTCTTATAAGCATGTTACTTGGCTGCCATGATGAAATTTAACCGATGTTATTACCTTTTTACCCACCTCTTAAAGTTAGGCCGTAAGATTTTGCACGTGAACGAGACTTCTAACCATGACTGGAAGTCTTTGTATTTCTTTATTTCAGTATTGTAGGATCTTGGTGATGACGAGTCATAGGAACTCAAAAAAATCACGGTGCCCCATAAGTGGGATAGAACCACTTTGTCAGCCAAAGTAAATCACAGCCTCATGTCCAACCAACTAGGAGAATATTGACAAACTAAGGGGAATTGATGAGGAGTTGATCTAACCCAAGATCCTCCAGTTTTTGGGATGGGTTTAGAATCGTTGGAGTCTCTCCGTAAGATTCTTTGAAATTTTTTTAACTTTTATTATCATCTCATTTAATCTTCACCGATACTAACAGTTGATATTTTTCATTTTGCAGATCATCCATAAAAGACACTCGATCATATTTAGGTGATGGTAGCCCCAATAAGGGGGAATATCTTAGCCAAGAAATAGGAAAAGACTGTCCAGTCAATAACCCCAAGGAAAAACATGATGAAAGTTGGCCCTAATGCAATCGAGGGATTAAGAAAGAGGAAGGAGGTCAGTGGATCTATAACTAATCCTCCTCAGCAAAAAAAAGTCTAAAGTTCCTCATAGATGATTCCTTATGCCCATAGTCCAAATTTTGAGACATGTCGATCATGACACGTCTCGTTCAACTAGCTCTAAACCTTGACTCTCTTCTTGGGATATAAACTAAGGCTGAGGAAGTCATCGTGTATGTGATCCCTTCATGTGACAGTCGATACTTTGATGCTCAGAACAACATAGAGTGTCAGACTTCTCCCTTTATAGGATCACTCACGTAACAACGTCCACTTCATTTATTTTTTGTTTTGTCGTCCCGTCTTACATTTTTCTTTCTTCGTACTCGCTTTTACTTCTTGTATTTATTTATTGTATTATATCATTGCAATTCAACACCTTCATCAGTGGGTGTTAAAGACTGAGACCAAGGACAAGCTGGCTTAGGAGGCTATATCCAATTTGGATGACATGAAAAAGAAGTTGTACGACCAAAAGTTCACTCATAAGGACGAAATACAAAATCTCTGAGAGCATTACAGCGAACATCTTGATGCTTTGAAGGAAAATC